>CM074719.1:416545773-417745773 GCA_037306005.1 Rhinophrynus dorsalis | reverse complement strand
ACAGATACAGATGCCATATGTAAAATTTTAATGTGGAGTAAGAGCGACATCTCCAGGCTATAATGCGTTATTACTAGTGCTTGAAATTTTTTTCATAAATTATGCGTGGTGTCATTTGGAAATTAGGATTTAATGGTGTCCAATCAGGTAATACTGATAATGTCACTGCATAATGAGAGGAATCTTTATCTAATCAGAGGAGATTCTGATAAGGGTAATTTTACATTACAAATATGTAAGTTGAGAGAGAAGGGGCTTTGTCCTCTGGGCTTCTTCCTCTTGGTTTCATGGCTCTTGATTTTTTGAAGTGTACCTGACTGGCTGTTAAGAAAATACTAAAAAACACTTATTGGACTGATAACTATATCTTTCCTTATTTTAATTCTGCAAAATTCAGAATCAAAAATATATTTCTTCTATATTTAAAGTAACATAATTTTTCTTGTAATTTGTCTTAATCAGACTGGCCACCCAATTGTGACCAATTATAATAAGCTATATTGGCTGTAGTAATTCTGAATTAAGCATAATTAATTAATTAATTGGTAAATTGTTATATTTTGCCAGATAAATGTAAATAGTTGATAGCAGTGAGATCCTTATTTATAAATTAGTTAATATAATCGTTGCTATTTCTAGAATATATTGTGTTTCTAGAAAGGTTATTATAGCTAATATTTGATCTGGGAGAATTATTTGAATTCATTTATTAACCCTTCAACTGCTATTTGTCTATTTATTTTGAGGTGTTCCTTTGGATTTCTTTGTGCACGTTTTTGGGTTTAAACTTTTGTACAGTGGGAAGTTTATTTAAACCTCTCACTAGACAAAAGAAGACACCATCTTGGGTGTGGCATACTATAGTCTGAAGTGATTAACCCTTGGAATACCCTATAGTTTTTACAAAGGATTGCTATGGTCATGTTTATGATATATGCTGCATGAAGTTTGGTATGCTGTCTATACATATATTATTAGATTGATTCTGAGTATATTCTTGGTATAATCTATTATTGACTATATTAAAGGCAATTTATTTGTTTTATTCAGAAGGTATGCAATATTTGAAATCGGTAGATAATTAAATTATAGTGATTTAAGTCTGTGAATTTACTCCAATTAGTTTCTCTAAATTTGGTTATTATAGGAATTTGTAAGAGCACCTGGATTAATATTAACGCTGACTCACCTGACAACCTACCTTAAACCTCAATTAGCATATTTTATACCGTTTCTGGGGCCGAGGTATTCATATATATGCTGCTGCCAACTGTATTTTAATTAATTATAGGATCCAACTTTACTAAATTTTTGCCTCCTGTATTTCTACGGCTAACACGGTACCAAATGTCAACTATTGTAATTGCTGGTCACTCATTTATATCATTGTTGTTTACACTTTATATATAGTATATTGTATTTAATAAATTATATATATTTTTGCCCAAATATGAGGATTGATTATTTTAATCAATGCTTTACTGTGAAGTAGCGTGTCAATACCTATAATAGTGTAAAGTTCTCAAATTTAATTTTATCTATTTATGTGAAGATATCAAACCTAATTGGTTCTCCTGTTAGAGGTTAATCTTGGATACCTTTGACATCATGCATCACATTGTAGCTCTATAGTGCCATACATTTCCATCCCGATGTTCAGGGCCCTGCAATTGATAACATGTCCAGTTAATACCTTGTATTTATTTTGATCAAACATAAAAATAGCAAAGTAGCATTTTCACCATTCAAGAATTTTAAATGAAAGCATTGTTATATGATTTTTATTTATTGAGTTATAGGAAGGAAAGCATGCAATCTTCATAGGAAACCAGAAATAGAAATACTAATGTTTACTATTGAAAATAATGCATCACTAGACAGATATTAATGGCAAGAGTTGGCTTGTGGCATATGCCTTTTAACACCTTTATACTAGTGCCTCCTCCAGTGCATGGCTTTGCTATATACGGGAGAGCTCCTACACACCCAAGGATTTAAGATGAATTAATAAGATCACTACTACTACACCTGGAGTAAGGACATAGCCTGCAATAGATGGACTTACCTACAAATGATCAGAGATCACTGAATAACAACATAAACAAGAGATAATTTTAAAATTCAGTATTTTACAAAGGATCATAAATATATTTGATGAACCATAATATATTTTAAGGGAATACATACTAAAATCCAAGTTGTTTTTGCATAAAATGACAAGCTGTAACATTCATGGATATACAGCAAACTTGTTATACCTTGATAAAACATAACATAAGGCAAAAACTTATGTTATTCTACATGACATTTCTCACTCGCACAATAAGCAGTAAGAGAATAACATGCCATATTTTAGTTCAAACAGCTTTAACTCAGCAACCCTGTACCTACCCATGTGATCTGTGAATTACATAACAGAGAAGGTATGTCACGATTTTATTGAACACTCAGACAATTGGGTAGGATAAAAAGCTTTATTAGGCAATATAGAGCGCAACAAGGCCTTTCACGGGTCCAAACTCTACAAACAGCAGTAAGAAAATTTGACACAGGTCAGGGCATACAAATAGCAATACAATAAAGGAGGCTCTACCGGCCTTACCGAATACCGGGGTAAGGCAGCCTGGTAACTGGTGCAACAAGGAACAGAGGAGGCTCTACCGCCTTACCGAATACCGGGTAAGGCAGCCTGGTATCTGGTGCAACAAGGAACAGAAGAGGCTCTACCGGCCTTACCGAATACCGGGTAAGGCAGCCTAGAATCTGGTGCAACAAGGAACAGAGGAGGCTCTATCGCCCTTACCGAATACCGGGTAAGGCATCCTAGTATCTGGTGCAACAAGGAACAGAGGAGGCTCTACCGGCCTTACCGAATACCTGGTAAGGCAGCCTGGTAACTGGTGCACAGAGAGAGTACTGACAGGGAGTAACACCGTAGGCCGGTGCGCTCAGGAGGTAGTACTGGCAAAGGCCCCATCGGGTCACAGGCTGAGTGAGTGTAATGAGCTGACAACGGTAACCGCTAGTGACCTGATAGCACAGACTGGGTGAACGTAACGGAGGCCACAGAGAATCACAGGCTGAGTGTAGTGGATGGGTTGGCAACGGTAACCGCTAGTGACCGGATAGCACAGACTGGTGTACGTAACAGAGGCCACAGATAATCACAGGCTGAGTGTAATGTATGGGTTGTCAACGGTAACCACTAGTGACCGGATAGACAGACTGGTATCTCGTAACGGAAGCCACACTGATACACAGGCAGAGAGTAGCGCAACCGGAGGCAACAAATATGAGAGGACTGACAATAATAGCAAGGGCAGCACAGGGAGCGTAAGTCAGTCAAAGCCAGGGTCAGTATCAGAGAGCGGAAGTCAGCAAAATCCTGGATCGGTACACAGAGAGCAGTAGTCAGCCAGTGCCTGGATCGGTACACAGACAGCGGTAGTCAGCCAAAGCCTGGATCGGTACACAGAGAGCGGTAGTCAGCCAAAGCCTGGATCAGTACACAGAGAGCCGTAGTCAGCCAAAGCATGGATCGGTACACGGGAGCGGTAGTCAGCCAAAGCCTGGATCAGTACACAGGAGCAGAACAGGAACAAGGTCAGACGAAAACCGGATCAACACGGAACAGGAGCAGAATAACGTAAGGTCAGGAACACCACGAAAGGGCACCGGCCTAGTGACAGGAGGGCGTATATAAAGGCTAGCACTGGGAGGGGCTAGCCAGCTAGCACCAATAAGAGACAGCAAACACAAACCCGGAAGTAAGAATGTCGCACAGAGAATCACGGGCACCGTGATAAGGTATTAACTTAAAATATGTAAAGCAAAACACAGAGAATTCCTCAGATAAAGTTTTCAGTCTAGAACCTGTCATTTCCATACATTTGAGTGCATAAATAAGAACAATAATATAGTTTTAACACGTTCTTTGCTGTAATTTCTACCAGTCATTTTCTGTTTGATCAATCACACTTTGCATGCATGATTGAACATGAATTTTTGTCCGAGAAAGATCTCTTTGCATTTAGATGAAATCAGCTTCTGGTTGAAGGACCAAGTAATATGTGTAATCTTAATTTTAGAGGTGAAGTATGATTTTTGGATAACTATACCCAAGGAATATGAATGAAAACAATGCCAAATACTAGACAAAGAGATAGATTTGTAATATCTAGACATAGCAGGTAAACTGAAGCATTCCAAAAAGTTTATTTTTTCAGCTATCTAGAAATTTATGCATAGGTTTGTGACTCCATATAAACGAGTTAATCAGACTCTGAAATTATATAATGTTAGATAGGTGTATGGGGACAATTTGAAATATATAGAGTACTCTTGGTACAATAGGCATTAAATTAATATGGCCTATCCAAGAAAGTGGTAAGTTGTTTTATTCTTTAATAGAAAGCTTTATCTATCTTTAACATTCATGTAGTTTTCCTGAAACAGTTGTATAATCAAGTGAGTTAAATATCCAAATATTTCATTAGATGTGGACCATTCAAATGGGACACATTTTTAAGCATGCTGACAGTTGAGATAGGAGTATTAATATTTCAGATCAATGATATTGTTGAATTAATTTTATAGAAACTATGCATAATTTATTGAGTTCTTTCAGAATTTCTAGTAATGAGCTTATAGGTGAGAAGAGAGAGAAAAGTATATAATCTGCAGATAGTGATCCCATATATTCCTGGTTATTCGTTCCTATGCCTTTAATGGAAGGGTTTTTCCTAGCAGTACATGCCATAGATTCTATGATAAGGATAAAAACAATAGGGGATAGCGGGCAACCTTGTCTTTTACAATTTCTTACGAAAAGGTCATAGAGAAAAGAACATTAACCCTGACACTAGCTGATGGTTTGTATATAATGCCATTAATGGTACACTAATTAGATGAATAAATGAGATACACAGAGATCTGATAATGAATTTCTTTTATTAGTAACATGTTATTGAATTGGGTATAGATCATCCTACCTCTAGTTTTAATCACTGGTTACTTGTTCAGCAGTCATGGGGATAATTAATTACAATGTTCCAATTACATTATCATCTTGTTTTCTGTGCCTCAGAGATAAAATTGGGGCACTATATGAAAGTAGGGACAGTAGCACGCTACAATTTGATACAGGGCAAAAAAAATATATAGATATAAATATATATATATATATATATATATATATATATATATATACACACATATATATATATACTAGCAATGTGGGACGGCATTGCCCGTCAGGATATCTAGGGAATTAATGCACACACATGGATGCAAGACAAACACACACAGAGCCACACACGCAAATGCATACGCATGCACTGAGATGCATAAAGAGCGACACAGTCATACACACATACATACAATGAACAACATGCAGACACATAGAGTGCGATACAGACATGCAACACACACAGTGAGGAACACACAGGCACACACAGAGACACACACACACAGAAGTGAGTCATAAGGGGGTGACTTATGTGTCATTGTAATGAGTGTGTGTTTGTACTTATGCCTCCACTGTGGCATTCATTCATATAGTTAAAATGCATGTGGTAATTGCACATACTATGGTGGAAGGTGGATCGTGCTGACTCCCGGGGTGTGAGTGAGTGAGTGTGAGTGTGTGTGAGTGAGTGGCATTCATTCATGTAGCTGAAATGCATGTGGTAATTATACTATGGTAGAAGGTGGATCGTGCTGGCTCCCGGGGTGTGAATGAGTGTGAGTGAGACTATGGTGGACGGTGGATCATGCTGGCTCCTGGGGTGTGAGTAAATGAGTGTGTGTGAGTGCGAGAGTGAGTGATTGCGTGTGAGTGATTGTGTGTGAGTGATTGAGTGAGTGTGTGTGTGTGATTGTGTGAGTGTGTGTGATTGTGTGAGAGAGTGTGAGTGAGAGAGAGTGTGAATGAGAGAGAGTGTGAGTGTGTGATTGAGTGTGAGTGTGTGTGATTGAGTGTGAGTGTGTATTGAGTGAGAGTGTGTGTGATTGAGTGTGTGAGAGTGTGAATGAGTGAGTGTGAGTGAGTGTGAATGAGTGAGTGTGAGTGAGAGAGTGTGAGTGTGTTTGAGCATGTGTGATTGTGTGTGTGTGTGTGATTGAGTGTGATTGAGTGTGAGAGAGTGTGAATGAGAGAGTGTGAGTGAGAGTGTGTTTGAGTGTGTGTGATTGCGTGTGTGAGTGAGAGTGTGTGAGTGTGAAAGTGTCAGTGTGTGAATTATTGTGAGTGTGTATGATTGAGTGTGTGTGAGTGTGTGATTCAGTGTGTGAGTGAGAGTGTGAGTGTGTGTGTGTGTGTGATTGAGTGTGTGTGATTGTGTGTGATTGAGTGTGAGAGTGTGAATGAGAGAGTGTGAGTGAGAGTGTGTGAGTGTGTGTGATTGAGTGTGAGTGAATGTGTGAGTAAGAGCGTGTGAGTGTGAGTGAGAGAGTGTCAGTGTGTGAATTATTGTGAGTGTGTATGATTGTGTATGATTGAGTGTGTGTGAGAGTGTGAGTGACAGTATGAGTGTGTTTGTGTTTTTTTGTCTGATGTGTTTGTGTCTGTGGTGTAGGAGCGAGTGGCAGCCATTTTGTTTTTTAAGTTACTTGGATAGTGGTGGGCGGGCTGGATAGTGGGGGTAGGCCAACTCCCTGCATGATTTAAATCACTCCCCCATTGAATCACCCAATGGAAGCAGTAACTCCCCCTTACTTAACCCTTTGAGTGCCAGAGGGGTACGCAACGCATTGCAAAGCTGGCACTCTAAAGGTTAAAGGAATAGTAACACTTCGTTTTAACTTTATTTTATTTTGTAGGCATTAAAAAAACACGAAGAACGATATAAGTCTTATCTCTCAAACCTTTATGGTTTAAGAGATATTCACAAGCAAAGTTTCCCCTCCCCGCCCCTTTTACCTAGTGTAAGCCATCTCTTCTCAGATGTGAATCTGGTTGTAAGACCAGACAGATAACAGCAGGGGACAATCTTCTTTATATGAAAACAATGAAAGCCCTACCCCCCTTGACAAGCTTTTCAGGTTTTTCCCTTATCTTATTTGAAGATTGTCCCTCTCTGCAATCTACCTGGACACCTCCCTTCTGCTGTGGCTGAGCAGTGTTACATCAGTAAAAGGGGCGGGAGGGGGACACTTTGTCATTGAATTACTCCTGAACTACAACTCTGACAGAACTGAAATAACACTCTCCATAGTCCAAATACTATGATGATTAATTAGAGCTGTTTTTATTATGAAACATTACTATCCCTTTAAGTTATGGTAACATAGCAATATAACACACGGTGGCTCCAGGGACGGCCCTAACATGGGTCCTGGGGTGTCCATGGACCCAGGCGGCACTTTGACTGGGGCGGCAATTTGCCACCCACTGTATGTCAGCCAGCCGCCAGGTCTGTGTCCACACGGCACAGGACAAAGAGTTTTGACTCCCTCCTGCAAGCGGCGCGCCTGCTGTGACAGTAATTAGTGTGGCTCGGCCTCAATCTGTCAGCCTGACTGAGGCTGAGCCAGACTAATCACTGTCACAGCAGGCGCGCTTGGCAGGGTGTCTCCTGCAAAAAAAAAAAAAAAGCTTGCCGGCAGAGGCACTGACTTAACAGCCTGAGGTCAGAGCACCGGGACTCACGTGACCTGCCAGCACTCAGACATCAGA
This sequence comes from Rhinophrynus dorsalis, assembly GCA_037306005.1. NCBI lineage: Eukaryota > Metazoa > Chordata > Amphibia > Anura > Rhinophrynidae > Rhinophrynus > Rhinophrynus dorsalis. The sequence goes on along the minus strand of CM074719.1, from coordinate 417,738,098 downwards.
CCACGCGGGGAGGATCAAGCTGCCTGCCATTAGACACCAGGGAGCTGGACAACTGTGGGTGCTGGCGGGGGTAAGTCTGGGTGGACAATGGGGCATGTCCTGGGGTGCTGGGGTAAGTCCTGGGTGGGCATGTCCTGGGGTGCTGGGGTACATCCTGGGTGGGCAATGGGGCATGTCCTGGGGTAAGTCCTGGGTGGGCATTGGGGCATGTTCTGAGGTGCTGGGGTAAGTCCTGGATGGGCAATGGGGCATGTCCTGGGGTGCTGAGGTAAGTCCTCTGGTGGGCATGTCCTGGGGTGCTGGGGTACGTCCTGGGTGGGCAGTGGGGCATGTCCTGGGGTGCTGGGGTAAGTCCTGGGTGGGCAATGGGGCATGTCCTGGGGTGCTGGGGTAAGTCCTGGGTGGGCATGTCCTGGGGTGCTGGGGTACATTCTGGGTGGGCAATGGGGCATGTGCTGGGGTAAGTCCTGGGTGGGCAGTGGGGCATGTCCTGGGGTGCTGAGGTAAGTCCTGGGTGGGCATTGGGGCATGTCCTGGGTGGGCAATGGGGTATGTTCTGGAGTGCGGAGGTAAGTCCTGGGTCAGCAATATGGGTGATGGGGCATGTTTTAATGGGCATCTGGCAGTGGCATATTTAATGGGCAAACTGGTTGTGGCATATGGAGTGAGAAGCAAGACAGACAGAGGTTGGAAGAGGAGAGAGACAGACAGACATGGAGGAGAGAAAGACAAAAGAGGAGAAGATACGTGGCAAAGAGACACATGGGGAGAGGAGAGACACATGTATGACATGGTGAAGAGAGAGACAGACATGGGTGGGATGGAGGGAGGGAGGGAGGGAGAGAGACATGGGTGGCATGGAGAGGGAGAGAGAGAGACATGGGTGGCATTAGGGGGAGAGAGAGAGAGACATGGGTGGCATGGAGGGAGAGAGAGAGAGAGAGAGACATGGGTGGCATGGAGGGAGAAAGAGAGACATAGGTGGCATGGAGAGAGAGAGAGAGAGAGAGACAGACATGGGTGGCATGGAGGGAGAGAGACATGGGTGGCATGGAGGGAGGAAGAGAGAGAGACATGGGTGGCATGGAGGGAGAGAGAGAGAGACATGGGTGGCATGGAGGGAGGGGGAGAGAGAGAGACGTGGGTGGCATGGAGGGAGGGAGAGAGAGAGAGACATGGGTGGCATGGAGGGAGAGACATGGGGGAGACAGACAGATTTTATAACTGTCCAATTTTTTTACATCTGCAGCAGAGTTAGATAGCAATCTTTCACACAGGACACCACTTTAACAATTTCATAACCAGGGATGTCTGCTCCTGTACGGTTAGATTTTATAACCCTTTGAGTACAGGAGCAGAAAATTCTAACCCTTTGAGTACAGGAGCAGACATCCCTGGTTATGAAAGGGTTAAAGTGGTGTCCTATGTGAAAGATTGCTATCTAACACTGCTGCAATTGCAAAAAAAAAAGGACAGTTTTAAAATATCATCTAAATATGCAGTTCTTCCATTTGTCTTCACATTATACTAACTGCACAGGGAATGTAACCAGGGGAATTGGTTAGCTTTGAAAGACCTGGGGCTTAACCCTTAGTGTGCCAGAGGGGTATGCAGCACATTGCAATGCACTGCATACCCCTGCATTGAAAGGGTTAAATTTGCTTAGAGCAGCCATATGGGCGTGTTTTGGTGGGTGTAGTTTTGGAGGGGCAGCATTTCATCCTTGGACCCAGGCAGCACAATGTGTTGGGCTGGCCCTGGGTGGCTCTTCAGTTGAGGCAGCGTAGCAATATGCTGAGGGAACAAATAGAAAGTGGTGTTTGAGGCTTGCCCTCTGTAACATACAGCAAAGCATCTCTCTTCCTTTAAGGAGAAAGGGCGGGAATCAGGAAGCAGGAAGTGGAGGAGTGACAGTTGAAAACAGTTAGTGAGGTCACTGAAGAGATGAAAAGCGTTAAATAAAAGAGTTGCTATTAAGTTTATCCTTGAGTGTTTGTATTTTATGGAAACATTACACCCTCCTACTGAAACAGAGTGTATGGAGGGTTACAGTTATCTGTGGGAGGTGAAACAGTGTGTATGGAGGGTTACAATTATCTGTGGGAGGTGAAACAGTGTGTTTGTGGGGTCATGATCCTGAGTGAGAGTGTGTGTGGACCAGGAGAAGTTATTGATATCCCCTACTTCAGGAGCGAGAGGCAGCTATATTTTTTTTTGTCAGTTGGATAGTGGTGGGTGGGCTGGAGGGGGCGGGCCAACTCCCTGTATGATAAACATGCCCCCATTGAATCACCCAATGGGAGCAGTAAAGTCCCCACTGAATCACCCAATGGGAGTTGTGTCTCCTAATGAGACATAAATTATGTAATGAGATATTCTGTTCAATGCAAGTTTCTTTTCTGAGGAGACATAAATTATGTTCTGTGTGTGAGGTACCATAAATTATGCAATGAGGCTTATTCTTTTATATATATAGATATATTGAATTGGATTTATTACTTTACTGAACCCTGCATTGTAGGGACACAGGTTTTGGGATCACCTTAACAATTCATGTATCAGTGTTTAACCAAGTCAGGTTTACCCTCACTTAGCACTTAATCTACCATAACAGTTTTATATGCAAGAGTGAATTCAAAGAGAACTAAAGTGTCCCAATTATATCTTCTGGGACCTAAACAAACATATTTGGGTTTTTTTTAAAGACCACTGTAGCTAAAGTGGTTCAAAACATAACTGGGCCGTTGTAAATAAAGTTCACCCTTTACTTGGTCTGTTGCAGCAGTGAATTACAGTAATGTGTCTTTATGAATGTGTGTGTGTTTTATAATTTTCCAATTTACCCTATGGAACGCGTTCTTATAACTAGAGAATTCATATTCTTTTTGTGTCCATAGTCAATATATTTAATAATTTCATAGTGTTGACCCTGGCCTGTCTTCCACGAACAACCCGAACCTTATATATAATTTATTTTAGTCATGGGTAAGGAGCAGGTAAATCATGTGACCATTCTGTTTGGCAGCTGGGCATACTTCCCCCACCACCACTACATTATATTTATAATAGTGTTATTTTTGTCTTTTCTTTGCATTTTTTATATTCTTAAAAATTCAGTTTAAGTGTATTAATATCAGCATTTAATTTTAAAGTGGATCTGCCACCTTAATTCAAGTTTGATTATTTGAAAACTGCATTAAAAACTGTCTCTATATCATGTTAACCAAAAGGCCAGCAAACATACAATTCAGGAGATATTCACACTTATTTCATATGCTAATGTATGCTAATTGTGGCACAATGCTGCACGAGTGATGTTTTCATATGCTAATTAAGCACGTCATTTATGCTGCATATGCTAATTAAGCCTTTTCAGTGATGTGTCATATGCTAATAGAGGTTTCAATTATGTTTCATATGCTAATACAGCTTTGTGCAGTACCAGGAAGTGTTTACTTTCACTTAGTCCAGAAATAAAAGTGTGAATATCTCCTAAACTAGACATCTGCTGGACTTTTGGCTAACATGACAAATAGGCAGTTTTTAATGCGGTTTTCAAATATGCAAACTTTATTTAAGGTTCTAGATCCACTTTAAAGGGATAGTAATGTTTCATAATAAAAGCAGCTCTAATTAATCATCATAGTATTTGGACTTTGGAGAGTGTTATTTCAATTCTGTCAGAGTTGTAGATCAAGAGTAATTCAATGACAAAGTGTCCCCCTTCCGCCCCTTTTACTGATGTAACACTTTTCAGCCAGAGCAGAAGGGAGGTGCCCAGGTAGACTGCAGAGAGGGATAATCTTCAATTAAGATAAGGGAAAAACCTGAAAAGCTTGTCAAGGGGGGCAGGGCTTTCATTGTTTTCTTTGTAAGAAGATTGTCCCCTGCTGTTATCTGTCTGGTCTTACAACTAGATTCCCCATCTGAGAAGAGATGGCTTACACTAGGTAAAAGGGGCGGGAGGGGAAACTTTGCTTGTGAATATCTCTTAAACCATAAAGATTTGAGAGATAAGACTTATATCATTCTTCATATTTTTTTAATGCCTACAAAATAAAATAAAGTTAAAACGAAGTATTACTATCCCTTTAAATGTCTATTCAATTAAAGCGGAACTATCATTATCATGATATTGTCCCTCAATCCATTGCTAACATAGTGATAGGCAAAGGCATACTTCTATTATTGAAGTTATTGAAGTAAACCAGTTTCTTCTACAGCCACCGGCGGACAACAGCGCAGACATCTTAGAAGAATGTTACCTCTGAGTCTGCGCTGTCTGTCCCGTGCACTGCCCGGACTGGTGGTGACGTTCGTTGGTTACCTTATGGTAACGGAAGTTGCTGATGGCGCAGGCACACAGAGCTTCTCTTGTAAGTTCTGTGCCCTGGATGCCTGCCGAAAATGATGTTGATAGTTCTGCTTTAAGATTGCATTGTAGCAATACGTTATGCCATTCTTATTTAATATGTATTAATATAAGCATACAATCATGGCATAATACATTGCTACACTGCAATATTAAGTTCAGTGAGTATACATTTTAAATTAGGATGGCATGTTTATATTAATACTTTTACTATAAACCAAATTTTTAAGAAGAAAAAAAAATCACACTCTCCTGTTAAAATATAATGTTGTTTATCAGGTTTTTTTTTTTTTAAATAAAGAAGCATACACCATCTGAACCATCTTCTTCCACAGACAAAAAAGTGCAAATTGATGGTACCTGCAGTTTTATATAACCACAGTGATGCATACGCATTAGATTCACACTCTGTGTGTAGGGTATGTGTGACAGAAAAGTGCAAAAGTCTGTTTTGTTCAGTTGAGTGTGTTTCGCATGAATGAGCAGAAAATGATTTTATCAATATTGTTCGTTCAGTCTTCAGTTAGACTGAGTTTGTCTCATGCATATTATCAGCAAATCATTTTATCACTATTATTTTCCTCAAATCAGTGTGCTTGCACATACAATTGCCCTATTATGTCTAGTGTTTTACTCATTCAAGATCTTTTTGCACACCAGATAAATGTGTTTTTATAATAATTAGCTTGATAGTGCACACTTGCTTCTCTGTTACTTGCATATTTTAATCAGTTTTATAGATCAATCAAGCCTGCTGCAAATACTTTCTCCATCAAAGAGAGAGTTTATTTCAGTATGACTGTGGCAATCTTTTTTTATTAACAAGCACTATCATATAAAATATTTTTTAATTTTACCTTGTCCTGTTAGTGGCATTTTAAAGGGATAGTAAAGTTCCATAAAAAGCATGTTCTAAATCGTAGCTGCACTAAAAAAAACATTCAATGTGCTTAATCCTCTCTCTCAAACAGTTATGGTTTGAGAGATATAAGAAAATAAAGTCTTCCATTCCCTCCCCTTTCTGCCTGACAAGCTGTAAAGCTGTCAGAGGCAGAATCCTGTGGCCCGACTGTAGGCTGCTCTTCAGGAGCGCTGTTATCTAGGTATAATTATTTCATAGGTATGGTCTACTATGTGTGCCTGGCTTGTAAGCACACGTGGTGGACCACTCCGATGAATAATTATACTTAGATATCTAGATGACAGGGCTCCTGATGAGCAGCCGTCTGGTCCCGGAAGCAGGATCTCATGACGTCTGCTGTACAGCGGACGCATGAGAAGGGGGAGGGAGGTCTTTATTTTATTACATCTCTAAAACCATAATGGTTTGAGAGAAAGGATTAAGCACATTGAATGTTTTTTTAGTGCAGCTACGATTTAGAACATACTTTTTATGGGACTATACTATCCATTTAAGTCAGTGGTTCCCTATTAGGCTTTTGCATGGCAAAAAAATAGTTTCATCTGAATCATTCATTAACCCCTTAATGAACTGGAAAATCTGAGGTGGATTTCACTTAAGGACCGGAGCAATTCTGACCTTTTTGATTATGTCTTTGTTGAACAGTATTTTCCCTCTAAGGCTTTTATTCCAGCCACATAAAATATATACTGTTTTTTTTACGCACAAATAGGACTTTCTTTTGAGATCACACTTATATGGATAGCACACCATTTATTTTAGTATAATTAAGGTAAACAGTAAAAATAATGTAAAAAAAACCACAATTTTTTTCTCTCTTGTGATCATTTGGGCGCAATGGGTTAAATTTTTATGGAGACTGCATGAAAGGTATTACTGGTCAGTCATACCTGAAAAATGGGCAGTTTTAAGTGAGCACTGCCCACCCTTGGTGAAAATCTCTATGTCCCTTTTTCCCACCCTATTTTCCTACTTTTTTTATTGATGATATTTGGCGGTGTGTATGAATGTACTTCATGGCTCCACAACAATCACACTACCAATTTTGTTTCTTGACATGTTTGTTTTTTTAAATAAAATTTTATTTTTGTAAAAAAAATTGTGTTGCTTTAAAAAAAAAAAAAAAAAAGTGTATTTTGCAGGTCAGAAATGGACCTGCATCCAGCCAGCCTTCAGCACCAGCAGTGAAGGGGTTAATACCCCTAGCTGCTGCATTTTTTCCCCCCACTAGGGCAGAAAAGCAGAGAGGAGACACAGAGGCAGTATGCATTTCATACTGCCTCATTCATTCAGAATGCCGTTACATTTGATCGCTGCTGCAGCGATCACATGACCCGGCACAAGTGACAAGGGCTGAGACTGAATGCTCCATGACCAAAGAGCTCAGTCTCAGCCTGGAATGAATGAAAGCAGTGTGCATGGAGGCGCGCTGCTATCATTTAACCCATGATGGTCCAGGACCATCATGGGTTGTTCACGGGCTAAAAATATTTTTCTTTTGGTGAAAATCAAATTTAGTTTACCATTACGTTCAGTTAGCCAAAATTTTTATATATTTTCTTTGCCAGAGGTAATTTGTTCAGCACTATTTCCAATAGGAAGGGACCCTGCCATCTTCTCTGGACTTACATTTGAACAAGTTTCATTCAAGTAAATAAAAATACATAACATGGCCCACTTTTAGTAAATTTGGAGAAGACAGTTTACGTACTATTAGCAAACTGGAGTGAGACAAAGTAGTGTAGTGTTATTAACTCAACTGGCAAAAAAAATCTTTAAAAAGATTGTTTTAAAGGGTTAGTAATGCCCATATTTAAGTTTATTCAATATTGTTAAAAAAAGTATAAAGTATATGGATAAAGTCCTTTACTATTTGAGAGATATTCAGCTGTAAAGCTGACAGAAGGAGATTCGAGTTGTGCGACTCGAGGTGGCTCTTCAGCAGAGCCAAAATAGCGATATTTAAAAAGAACTACTACACAGCATGCTTCAAAACCAGGCACACTTTGTGGACCAGTCCATTAAAGTAATTATTTTTAAATTTCACTATTTCGGCTCTGCTGAAGAGCCGCAGGCTGGTCCCAGTACTGGGATCTCCTGCTGTCAGTAGAGCGCTGAAGGGGAAAAGGGGAGGAAGGGGGGAACTTTAGCAGCAAATATCTCTCAAACTGTAAAGGCTTGAGAGGTGGTACTTTCTCCATATACTTTATCTTTTTAACATCTACAATACTGAATCCACTTAAAGGGATAGTAATACTTTGTTTTAACTTTATTTTATTTTGTAGGCATTAAAAAAACATGAAGAATGATATAAGTCTTATCTCTGAAACCTTTATGGTTTAAGAGATATTCACAAACAAAGTATCCCTGTTCAACCAGATCAGAAGGGAGGTGCCCAGGTAGACTGCAGAGAGGGACAATCTTCAATTAAGATAATGGAAAAAGTTGAAAAACTTGTCAAGGGGGGGAAGGGCTTTCATTGTTTTCATACAAAGAAAATTGTCCCCTTCTGTTATCTGTCCTGTCATACAACCAGACTCACATTTGAGAAGAGATGGCTTACACTAGGAAAAAGGGGCGGGGAGGGGAACTTTGCTTGTGAATATCTCATAGACCATAAAGGTTTGAGAGATAAGACTTATATCATTCTTCATGTTTTTTTAATGCCTACAAAATAAAATAAAGTTAAAACGAAGTATTACTATCCCTTTAAAGAGATTTTTAATGTCATCAGTTTAAGTGAAATTTCATCAAGCTCTTTTTACTGCTGTTTTTAATTCTTCACAACACATTTTCAAAAGTGAATGACTTAATTCTGAAAAGACTGTAATTTTACCACCAACTCACGATTAGACTTTTTTATTATGATAACTTTTTGAACACATTGTGCCCATACACCTCTCGCTGGACATTCCCACACACAAATTCAGTCATTCTAAGGACATGAACTTCATCTTAGAGGAACCAATATGCAATGAATTGTTTGTAGTTGTACTTTTTTTTATGAGGTATGATTTTTACTATACGTGACTACAGTACTAGACTTACTAAATATACAGGGAGATAAGATGACCACACTGGCTGTGACACTGCTTCTCTTCTGGCTGCTAAATTGCAAGTAAGGAAAAAGAGTTTCAACCAGATTATATAAGACTAGTGTAAAAGCCCACGTACACGGGCCAAGGTCTGGGTGATGTTAACCCTTTGAGTGCCAGAGGGGTACGCAACACATTGCTTTGCAATGCATTGTGTACCCCACTAGCTCTCAAAGGGTTAAGAGACCGGTCCTGCTCTGCGCCCTGCCGTCGACGCAGTCATGCACTGTAGAGACTGTCCGAAATCACAGAATGCTCCCAGCATTCTGTGCGTTTAGGCAGTCTCTACTGTGCATGATGGCTTCTGACAAACATCCTAGTGAATTATTATATAGGATGATTGAGGGCCATCCGATCGGAAATCAGAATAAAATGTATCACACACAAATGATAGATTCACAGGCTACTGTAACAAACACAGCTATAACCAAGGAGACTGTCCCTCCACTTCATGCCAGGATTGTATTGGCTATTCTATATATCAGTCACAAATAAACAATCAAATTAATTTGCATGAAAAAAGGAATATGTCATTCATTACTCTGTAACTTTGTGTACCTGTCAATGAACATGTTGTTTTAATATCAGTCTTACAAAACACTTGATTTTAGTTAATTTCACATTTGTTATGAAAAGAATGCACAAGTCTGTTTCCCATCCTTACAACTTCTATACTTTCACCCACTATAGTCTTCCACATTCACTTACCATACTAGGCTCCACTGTACCTTATTTATCATGTACAGTACCTATTTTGTATTTTCCTGCCTTAGGAAACTGCATAAGCATGTTGTAACTCTCTTAGCACAGAAGGAAGCTCTGCTGGGATCACTCTTCAGAAACCAAGAAATTCAGGATACATAGTCATAAATCTGTACTGTAATGTATGCTTATGTTTTGAAGTAAAATTAAAAAAGATGTACCTTTAATCAATCATGTTAAATATAATGCTTTTGATGGCAGCTATATAAAACAACTTCAAGCAGTGTCAAAATTAGGTGTACCTGTGCAGCCTGGTGTAAAGCCAATTGGTTGGTATATTCATGGTGGCTGTAAGATCTCCACCCCCTCCCACGACCCAATATCATTACCCCTAAATAAATCAACACACAAGTTGAGAATGTTGGTAAGGCCATAGCATTTATTTAAATAAATAATTCAAACACTTGTTAAAACCATAAACACTCAGCCATCCCAGTTTGATAAGTCCAACATACCCAAAATATTTAGCTTCACCCTACCAGCCAGGAGCTATCACCAATACAAAGTATTTAATTACCTTATCTTTCAAAACCCTCAATTATGTGACAAATTATGCCTCACTATATATATGTATATTATTTTATTTTTTATTTTTTTTTATATGTCCAGTATGCAACCTTTATTCACTTGAAACCACATAAAAAAACAGATACAACGTAAAACATATTCTTTTTTCATTGGGGTGTGTGTGTGGGGGTCACACAGGATCAATAGAGCTCCAAGCTGGCCATAAGGTGAGGTTACAAGGGAATACGCAGGGTCTTAAATACCCTATTTTCCAGGCGGAAAAAAAGGGGAATATTCTGGAAATTCTCCACACGCCAGTATTTATTTATTTAATTATTTAAAGGGCCCTGACCTAATTATTCTCTCTAGAAAATCATTGGCCTAAACAAATTCTTTAACTCCTAAGGGACACCTAGACTAACCTAACCCTTAAAAATAAAGTGGGGATGGGGGGCTTCCCCAGCTCCATGGGTCCCTAACCTAAAAGTACGGTCCCTTACATTGTGTGTGTATTCACTGGACCATATTTACAAAACAAAAGCGAAGAAACTGTGGAAACCTAAAATGTGTCATTTCACCCCTTGAATGCTATGCACATACCTGGGAACTTTGAAAATGAGATAACCCTGAAATGTTTGAAACATTAAAGTCCCCCCTAATGTAGAGTTTAGGGAATATGTCTCGCGGTGATCTAACCAAGAGATTCTCCTATCAGTTCTCAAGGAACCATTGCCATCTCCTTTCCTGGTACAAACGAAGACAAATTAGAGACTAAATAAGAAATTACATGGTGCAGATCGGATAGTAGGTAACAATGGACTGTCATCCTAAGAATTTTGCCATTCACCCTGATATTTGGGTCAAAACTCTCAGTTCCCACATATGGCTGGCTATGCACTGGAGACCTCTCTAGCATTCGGTTTAAACAATGGTTCTCAACCACCGTGCTATAGATACGATCTTAGGGTGGCGCACTTTTTCGATGTAGACTTTGACAAAAATATTAAAATTGAGTTTATAATGAATATTTATGGAAATGATCAAGTACAATATTCTTCCTCTCCTTGTAATTACGTGAAGTATAACTATGTATGTATTATGCCCCCATTAAGTCCTTGTGAAATTACCTATAAAATGTGAGGGATGCCCTGTACATTCCTCGTTGCATGTTAGGGGTGCCTTGGAGGAATAAAAATTGAGAACCACTGGGTTAAAATCTCTTTTAAATCAGTGGAACAACTTTGTACATGTAACTCATTGAATTTGTGTTTTATCTTGTTGTTTTGCAGTGCAGATAGGTTAGGACAGTTGACAACTTTCCTTGTCCCTCCCTCCGTTGCTCTCCACCCACATTGCCTGGCTCACTGACACACAGACCGATCCTCCTTCTTCTGCTCTTGCGGCATTACCATAGGCTGCTACAGTCGCTTCTCTGTGTCCTTTTATGCTGTCCCCTTCTGCAGAAAGGTAAGGAACACGTAACCTGAGCTCTTTTCAGTCAAATATCCCTCGCGTAGTCCTCTGCTCTCTATCGGGATACCGAGGGCAGAGGTTCTTGTGCTTGGTGAATGCTCTACTATTTGGGCCTGGGCTCGGTGTCTGCTGGCAGGGATTTCCATGCGTCAGCCGCTCCCTTCCATGCAGAGTGCTCCCGGTCACAGGGCTGTACCCATGAGCCGACTGGGTGTCTGCTTCTTCCTGCAGGGTGCTGGCTGGGGGAGGGGATCTACCGGCTCTGTCCTGTCACGCCACACCTCGTAAACACTGATAGTTATGAAATTAACCCTTTGAGTGCTACGCAGCGCATTGCGAAGCAATGCGTTGCGTACCCCTCTGGCACTCAAATAGTTGAAATGTGGAACAGGCCGAAGCTGTACGGATAAACTACTGCAAATAAAGGCGATGTGTATATGTATGATTTTGTCCTGGACGCACCTTAATACCCTGAAAACGTGTCAGAAGTGATAAAGATTTACACATACAGACACCTGTTTGTGTATACTTGTTAAATATTCACTGCACATACGTCGATGTAAACATGTGCTAGTAGAATTGCCTGCAGCGATTTTATTATTCAGACAGCACCAGCATGGTACACAGGGCTGCGGGACTCACTAATGAAATACAGATACAAATGGTGGTTAGGACCCTGCTTGGGAGAGATTACAGTGTGTGGGAAGCATAATGTACGAGGGTTCATGGATCAGTATATGGTTCATGAGAAATCAGAGGGTGTTCGCTGAATCTTTCGGGTACAGAGGCTGAATTCCCAAGCACAACTGGATCAAAGTCATTTGCACAATAAAGGACAAATACTGATTGTTTTGATTTAACCCTTTGAGTGTCAGATAGGTATCCAGCGCACTGCGTTGCCATGCGTTGGATACATCACTGACACTCAAAGGTTAACCCTTTGAGTGCCAGAAGGGTAGGCACCGCATTGCATAACCCCCTGGCACTCAATGTTTTAACCCACTGAATACATTAGAGACGGTTGAAAAAAATCTAAAACGTTCAACTCATGCCACTATGTATCTCAGAAAATTAAATCTGCATAATCCTTCTCTACTCGTTGAGTTAAAGCTCCCATTGAAGCACCACATGCTAAATAGTTAAATCAATTGGAATATAGATATTTTTTACTTGCCCTCTATGATGCGGTTGGCTTGCTCTAGTTAATTTTAATACATCGAGCTCACAAGTTAAATTGGTGCATGAGTCGTTAAGAAATAAATCAACTTGCTTAAGGTCACAAGGAACTGACTCATTGAACCAGACTTCCCTGGTTCGGAAACCGTGCCAGACTGAGCCGCTCCCTCTCCCTATCTGCATTTGTGTATGGGTTGGCCAGTGGGGACAGGCTGCTGTGACACAGCCCATTCGAGTTGTGTTTACAATATACGCATTGTTTTGACACAGATCGGCACGTTAGTCAGTGCTTTAGAAATGCTACACGAATAGTGGAAATCAGTTGTTTTCATTCCTCGTTCTATGAAACCTGGCAGCTAGCTGAGAGGCCTTTTCCAATAATACCACGTGTATGCATGTTTGTGCATGTGAATATTCAGCAGTGTATATTTGACACGTTTGTGTGAAGCAAACTGCAAGCATGATTAGTGTGGGCAGTCTGTGGCGTTCCAGCTCTTGTTGGTCTGCGACTTCCATCATCATCTTCAGCCGGCCATTAGTGGCACGGGATGAAGTGAACGCCAGTCCAACAACAGACAGATCAGACTTCTTAAATCTGTGTCCGGGAAGCATACCTCCCGACATTTCAAAAGTCTAAAGATGGATATTTTGTTGTTGCCAGGGGCTTGACTGTGGCTGGGGCATAAATAGAATTATTATATTATTTTATGGTCTATTGATCAGTCTTTGTCTAACTGAATAAATTATTTAGATTAAGACCAAAATATTTTATTTACATTGAGTAATTTATAAACATACTAGTTGAACAGCTTGTTACACGGGCCACAGTGCCACTGCCACCAGGTCGCGTGCCAGTCACGCGCAGTAGAGACTGCCCGCGCCACGACTCATACAGAGCTGGACGCTCCTTTGGAGTGCCCAGCTCTGTATCAGCCGCGGCGCTGGCAGTCTCTACTGCGCATGACTGCAGCACGTGCAGCAGTGTGTACTGCGCATGTCGCGGCGTTACACTCGATTTAGCGAATTATTATATAGGATGTACTGAAGTTTATACAAACATTAATGTGTGTTATATTGCTGTGGAGCAGTGTTATACATTTACATACCACCACATAATAGGCTCTCCTAAAAAGAGTGAAACCAGGGTGGAAAACAGAGACAGAGGGATTTAGATCTCACAGAGGGACACTTGGGAGGTATGGTGAGGCTGATGTACTAAAAAGACTTTGGGCAATTATAGATCATACCACCTGCATGACAGGCTGGAATAAATAAACCCTTCTGAAATACCCACTGATTTAAATGTGTTTTTTAACCCCTTAAAGTAGAACTACCACCCTTAAAAAACATTGTCCCAAATAATTCCCCATCTGGCGAGTAGCTGCTCAGTAGTGCTAGTCGCCAGAATTATTACCACGTTCATGAGAATGAGCCAGTACTCTGGGGCAGACAGGCAGGATGGAGTGCAGACATCTTTCCATAGTGACGTCTGCACGCCTGCTCTGTCAGTCCCAGACGGCTCTAGGAAGTGTTGCTAGGAGCCGTTCGGCTCAGAAAGGGACTTACAGAGCAGGCGCGCAGACGTCACTATGGAAGGATGTCTGTGCTCCGTCTTGCCTGTTAGTCCTGGAGTAGTGGCTCATTCACATGAACGCGGTAATAATTCTGGTGACTAGTGCTACTGAACTACTAGTTGCCAGATGCGGAATTATTTGGGGCAAAGTTTGTAAGTGTGGTAGTTCCGCTTTAATATTAGCTGCATTCAAGGGGTTAATTGCTCAATTTAAACCGGTGAGACTTTGTATTTGTTTCCTATTGAGCAGTTGGTTTTCCCACAGATTTGCTCCAGTGCTTGTTAGTACATTAGTCTGTTGGAGGGTAGACTGGACTGGGGCAAGAGTACAATGTATTTTCCCCTTAGTAACACCAAGAAGAAGGATTTTCCAGTGTAAATAGGCCACAATGTTATTAATATTTTACATTTTAGAACACCCTAAACGTTAGAAGTCATGTGATAGTAATCTTTGTGTCTAAATTTCAAGAACAAAAAGCCCAAGGCCATTTTTAAGTTTATGCTTGCTAGTTATTCACATCTCATTTACTGGTATTTGAATGCTCTCACATAGTTTATGTTGGGAAAATGATTGTATCCATGCACAGGGCTGAACAGAGGTCCATATCATGTATTCAAATAGGGATACATGAGTCATATTCACAAAGAAAAGTGTTGCAATTCTGGAAGAAGCCATCTGTACCATAGGGGACAAATAAAAAATCCACTTGAGCTTAATTGCGTTTAAATTAAATAGGAGCCTTTGTTATAACTAAGGGGTTAAAAATCCCTGTTTACAGTCGAACTGTTACTTAGTAAGTTTAATTTGAAAAACACTTTAAAAATCCCCTATATTTATGCTATCCATGTGTCATTTCAAAGAATAGCTTTTGATATATTTAGCTTTATTTGTCAGTTTACACAGATGTGCTACTAATAACCTATAGGACGTGCAGGTAGGAAGCGGATAGTAACTCTTTTATTTTAAATTTACATGTTCTGTAAATGCATAATATTCAAAGTTAAATTGCCTATATTTATTATTATTATTTTTCATGCTGTTATATAAGTGACTTTGAACTCCATGGATCTGTTTTCAGAGAGTGTTTCTGTAAGAGATTGCAAAAGGTGGTAAAGTGATGTAATGTAAAAAAGATACAACATAAAAATATAGCATACAGTGCTGCAGGGACAGTGTTACATTATTACACTGTACGGCTTTGACGGTTGACTGACCAGAAACGTCTCTTGAAAACAATATCCAGGGAGCTTACAATCATGGGCATAAAAGTGTTAACCCCTTAATGACCCTTGACGGTCATAGTACGTCATGGGTCAATCTGAGTTAACGACCCATGACGTACTATGACTGTCATGGAATTCCGGGCTCCCCCCGCGGCTGCACGCCGTTCGGGGAGTCTGGAACAGGAAACTAAAAAAAAAAAAATGCTCCGTGGTCCTTAACTGACCGCGCCAGGCCGATCGGCTGGTCGTTAAGGGGTTAAAGTGTTAGTAATGTCCAAAAAAAGTTTTTTGCATTTAGAAGAGCTTAAAAAGCTGAACTAAATGCAAAAAAACATATCTCTCAAACCGCTATGGTTTAAGAGATACAGGCGTTTAAAGTTCACTGTTTCCTACTGACAGCTGTAAAGCTGTGAGCAGGAGATTCGTGTCGCTCTTCTAAATGCAAAATGAAAGAAAAGCAAAATAACAATGGGTGAAAATGAAAAAAGTAATAAAAAGTATAGGCAAATTGAATTTACACTTGCAGAATATGTAAAGTAAAAAGTAAAATTATGAGCCATTCAAATGTTTTATCATTAGTATTTAGAAATGTATAAACATATTCCTGAATGCTGCACATTAAATAATAATAATTGCTAATAAAACATAGATGCAGACTAATTTAAAACATGGTATCAATGAACTTGAAGAAAAAATAGCACTTGGTCATTGAAGCTGCATTTTACAGCTTTTTGTTATTTGGTCATCCGCAGTATTTGTCATTTTTAAAAAATATATATATACGTTGTTCTTAGAAAATGTTGTCTGCTGAAAACTTCAGATGTTATTTTTCCAAGAATGGATCCTGATTAATTATACAAGCTAAAAATGATTTGGTTTACAGATATGTTGAGTCAGAGTTGTAACCCATTCTAAACACTTTTAGAAAGACATTGCTGACAGCATTATTTTAGTTTTGCACTTGTGCTTGTAGGGTCAGAGTGTGAATTCCTTTAAAAGAATGTCAGGCTCTTCTCATTATCCTGTGAAAGTCTTTCCCAAGGCAGCCACATTTGGATGGGACTGAACTTTCCAGCACAAGTATAATAGACAAGACTGCAGTGATAGCCAGAAAGAGCAGGAAATACTGAGATTTCTAAATAAGGTTACTTTTGTATCATTGAATGCTGCAATGATGAATCCGACATTGGCTAAATTATATTTACCCATTTCATTTATTTTTGGCATCAAAACAGTTCTGTAGCAAATTATATTTTTGGCATCTCTCTTTAAAGTAGACATGTTACCTACATAGCTTCTAGTCTCCTTAAAGGGATAGTAATGTTTCACTAAAAAAAGCAGCTCTAATTAATCTTCATAATATTTGGGCCATGGAGAGTGTTATTTCAGTATTGTAAGAGTTGTACTTCAAGAGTAACTGAATGATAAAGTATCTCCCTACCGCCCCTTTTACTGATGTAACACTGCTTACCTCAGAGCAGCAAGACTGTCCGGATGGATCTCAGGGAGGGACAGTCTTCAGTCAGCATAAGGGAAAAACCTGTAAAACCTGTCAGGGGGGACAGGGTTTTCATTATGCTCACAATAAGAAGATTGTCCCTTGCTGTGAGCTGTCTGGTCCCAGGACCAAATTCCACATCTGAGGGGAGGGGGCTTTCACTAGGTAAAAGGGATGGGAAGGGGATACTTTATCATTCAATTACTCTTGGACTACAACTCTGATAGTATTGAAATAACACTCGCCATGGCCCAAATACTATGAAGATTAATTGGAGATGCTGTTTGTGTGAAACATTACTATCCCTTTAAATGTGTCTGTTTAAACTGCATATATTGTGTACTTTTTGTTTCCCAAGTCCTTTCACATGAGCTAAGAAGGATGTTACGCTGTTCATCATAGCCTCCATCACAGATCTTTGCTTTATTTAAATATATTTAAATATAGTTTATTTTTTGTTTCCCAAGCAGCTCAGTAGGTTTAGACCCCTTTCACATGGGCGACACTAATGCAGAGATGCTGCGTTGGTTCTGTTTCCCATGGTGAAAGGTAACATATTGGACTATGGTGCCTTTCACATAGGCTACAATTGCCTTGTGTGGTTGCATCAAAGTCTAGCATGCCTCAGCTTTACTGTGTTCTCTCATAAATGTAAGAAAGCTGTACTAAGCAAGATCTGCTTGGCTGGTGTGGGGCTGCAGGCAGACCTTTCACATGAACTGAAATGGAGGTTGCAGTGCTCATCAAAGGCTACCATGAATGGCCAAAAATTTAGGTGCCGGCTTGGAGACTTCCTTCCTTCGTTCTGGATCTGAAGTAGAAGGAAGAAGAGAAGTTAGTGAACTACTTGGGTGACAAAATTCACAAGGATCTGCAACAGTTCTGTCACATATATTAAAGAGATTTTTGATTTAGCATGTGGGTAATCTAACCTCAGCAGAGCTTTGTTCTCTGACCTGGGCAGATAAAAGCTGCACATGAGCTGAGATGCGGGTTGTGATATTCATCACAGTCTCCAATGAATGGCTAACTCATGTAGGTGCCAGCTGGAAGACTTCCCAATTTTGTTCTGGATCTGCAGTGGAAGACAGGAGAGAGGTGAGTGAACTACTTGGTTCACAACTGTCACAAGGGGCTGCAACAGTTTTGTCTCCTATCTGAAAGAGATTATTTAACAGTAATTGAACAGCCTGTTACATGGGCCACAGTGCCACTGCCACCTGGTCGCGTGCCAGTCACGTGCAGTAGAGACTGCCTGCGCCACGACTGATACAGAGCTGGACGCTCCTTCGGAGTGCCCAGCTCTGTATCAGCCGCGGCGCGGGCAGTCTCTGCTGCGCGTGACTGCAGCACGCGCAGCAGTGTCTACTGCGCATGTCGCGGCGTTACACATGATTTAGCGAATTATTATATAGGATGTGCATAATCTGATCTCAGCTGTATAATTAGTTACCTAACATGTCCAAAGAAATCACCCAAAATCACCTCTCTTCACCTTCTGAAGGGTGGAATAAATTGTTAAGGATGATAGGTAAGCTTTAAAGGTACAGAATTTAAATTTGTATTTTCATAGAGATAACCAAAATGACTAAATATAGTTTGAAGACATAAATACTCCATAACATCAAAATAAGCCCCTAATATCTCACTGCATCAAATACATTTCTACCCCTAGCCTGGTATGCACAAATGTTTCCAAGAGATGTTGCTAAATAAAATAATAGGCTTTTTTTTATATATTTCCACCACATCAAAAATAAGAAAATCTCTGAAAAAGTATGGAATTTTCAATTATTCATTAGCTGTTTTTTTCTGAGAAAAAATTGTTCCCCCTTGGCATGAGTTGACATACTGAATGGGTGGAAGATGCAGAAAATTGCACCAATTACAATCTCTCATTTTTCAAATATTACTTGCCTGTGCTAAAATGGTTGTAGCAGCTACAGAAATGAGGAAAATGTAGAAAAAGCATTCCGTTTTGGAAAGTAGACAACCAGCTGCATCAAATGAGGTTCATTTGAATTATTACCCCAAGGCTAGGAATCAAAACTATTTCTAGAATGAGGTGCTGTAGGAAAATCACATACTTTTTACACTTCAGTTACTTTAAAAATGCTAAAATATTTAAACATCATGGAATTTACTACTATATTCAGCATCTAGTGCCAACCTGAGAAAAATGGTACCCCATTTGTATTGGTTGACCTACCATATGGGGTGCGAGGAACTCTAGACTACACCTATCCATTTCATTTTTTGAAACTGGCTGCCTGCTCTGAGATGGTCATAACCATTATAGATATAAAAGATAGATAAGCAAGGCATACCGTTTTGGAAAGTAGACATTCTCCTTCATGAAATGACAGCTTGTTTGCCTTTCTACCCTGGGGCTAGTGTGCACAATTGTTTCTTTAATCATGGAATATCCTGCTGTATTCATTATCTGCCACAAGTTTAAAGCGGAACTTTCACCTATTAATAAATCTCCACGCAATCATTAAGCATGTGGCAACTAGCTTGAAAATACATATCTTAACGATCAAAAGCGGCAGATTCTAAAGGAATCTTTACACTTTGGAGACTGGAAGCCAGGTAACAGCGCAGACATCTTGTCTGCGCACCTGTGCAGTCAGTCCCGATCTCCTGTAAAGTATTGCAGTGTGCCATATGGTAACTGGAAGGGACTGACAGTGCTGGCGAACAGACTGCAAGAACCTGACCATCAGTCTCCCAAGAGTAGATTTCTTTAGAATCTTTGTTCACATGACATCACTCCCTCTTTTATATACCAGATTACCAATGCCTTTTTACAATCTCTACCTGGATGTCCCCTCATTGCGTAAAACTCAGTGTATCCAAAACATAACTTCTCTGATTCCCTATCCACCAAATACTTACTTAAGTTATCTCTTCGAACTACTGTACTCCTCTATAACTCCCACCCCCACAAGGTCGCTTCCTTGGAGTCATCTTTCACTCTGCACTCTCTTTCATTCCCCCACATCCAAGCCCTTGCCAAATCCTGAAGCCTTCATCCAGCATATTCTCATAAAAGATACTGCCAAAATCCTAGTTCATACCCTCATCAGCTCCTGTCTTGATTATTGCAACCCTCTAATAAACAGATTTCCTTTTTTCTTGACTGTCCTCTCTCCAGTTCTGCAAGGCTGAGATTGTTTTTAGCATTTCTTTTAATAAGTGTTTGATACAATAAAAAAGAAAGACCTTACAACACCCTTTATATTTGTATAGATTTGTAGTTCTTATACAATGTTCAAAATACAGTGAAACAATATAGAAAATCCTGCCTCTGCAGCATACAGATCAATCAGTGCTGCATAGAAACTTGCAGCATTTTATAAATATCAATACTTCTTTTGTCAAAAACAAAAAACTGCTCGGATTTAGAAATTCAGTAACCTCACTTTCAAGGACATAAATGTAAAGTTTGGAAAGGAAAGTACAGTCGTGGCCAAAAGTTTTGAGACTGACACAAATATTAATTTTCACAAAGTCTGCTGTCTCAGTTTAGATGATGGCAATTTGCATATACTCCAGAATGTTATGAAGAGTGATCAGATGAATTGCAATCAATTGCAAAGTCCCTCTTTGCTATGAAAATGAACTTAAAGGTATAGTAATGTTTCATAATAAAAGCAGCTCTAATTAATCATCATAGTATTTGGACTTTGGAGAGTGTTATTTCAATTCTGTCAGAGTTGTACTTCCAGAGTAATTCCATGACAAAGTATTCTCCTCCCGCCCCTTCTACTGATGTAACACTGCTCAGCCAGAGCAGAAGGGAGGTTCCCAGGTAGACTGCAGAGAGGGACAATCTTCAATTAAGATAAGGGAAAAACCTGAAAAACTTGTCAAGGGGGGCAGGGCTTTCATTGTTCTCATAGGAAGACGATTGTCCCCTTCTGTTATCTGCCTGGTCTATGGACTGGATTCCACATCTGAGAAGAGATGGCTTACTCTAGGTAAAAGGGGCGGGAGGGGAAACTTTGCTTGTGAATCTCTCTCAAACAATAAAGGTTTGAGAGATAAGACATATCATTCTTCATGTTTTTTTCAATGCCTACAAAATAAAATAGAGATAAAACGAAGTATTACTATTCCTTTAATCCCAAAAAAACATTTCCACTGCTTTTTCAGCCCTGCCCCAAAAGGACCAGCTGACATTCTGTCAGTTATTCTCTCGTTAACACAGGTGAGAGTGTTGACGTGGACAAGGCTGGAGATCTCTGTGTTATACTGATTGGGTTAGAATAACAAACCGGAAGCTTTAAAAGGAGGGTGGTGCTTGAAATCATTGTTGTTCCTCTGTTAACCATGGTTACCTGCAAGGAAATACGTGCTGTCATCATTGCTTTGCACAAAAAGGGCTTCACAGGCAAGGATATTGCTACTAGTAAGATTGCATCTAAATCAACCATTTATCAGATCATCAAGAACTACAAGGAGAGAGGTTCAGTTGTTGTGAAGAATGCATCGGTTCGCCCAAGAAAGTCCAGCAAATGCCAGGACCGTCTCCTAAAGTTGATTCAGCTGTGGGATCGGGGCGCCACCAGTGCAGAGCTTGCTCAGGAATGGCAGCAGGCAGGTGTAAGTGCATCTACACTCACATTGAGGCGAAGACTTTTAGAGGATGACCTGGGGTCAAGAAGGGCAGCAAACAAGCCACCTCCCTCCAGGAAAAACATCAGGGACATTCTGATATTCTACAAAAGGTACAGGGATTGGACTGCTGAGGACTGGGGCAAAGTCATTTTCTCTGATGAATCCTCTTTCCGATTGTTTGGGGCATACAGAAAAAGCATTATCCGGAGAATACAAGGTGAGCATTACCATCAGTCCTGTGTCGTGCCAACAGTAAAGCATCCTGAGACCATTCATGTGTGGGGTTGTTTCTCAGCCAAGGGAGTGGGCTCACTCACAATTTTGCATAAGAACACAGCCATGAATAAAGAATGGTACCAACACATCCTTCAAGAGCAACTTCTCCCAACCATCCAAGAATAGTTTGGTGATGAACAATGCCTTTTCCAGCAAGATGGAGCACCTTGCCATAAGGCAAAAGTGATTACTAAGTGGCTCGGGGAAAAAAACATAGAAATTTTGGGTCCATGGCCACGAAACTCCCCAGAACTTAATCCCATTGAGAACTTGTGGTCAATCCTCAAGAGGCAGGTGGACAAACAAAAACCCACAAATTCTGACAAACTCCAAGCATTGATTATGCAAGAATGGGCTGCCGTCAGTCAGGATGTGGCCCAGAGGTTAATTGACAGCATGCCACGGATTGCAGAAGTCTTGAAAAAGAAGGGTCAACACTGCAAATATTGACTCTTTGCATAAACTTACTGTAATTGTCAATAAAAGCCTTTGACACTTATGAAATGCTTGTAATTATACTTCAGTTTGCCATAGTAACATCTGACAATAATATCTAAGAACTCTGAAGCAGTAAACTTTGTGAAGACCAATAGTTGTGTCATTCTCAAAGCTTCAAAACTGTATATGCAGTTTAAATTTATATACTATGAACCTGCAGAATATGTAAAGTCAAAATAAGAAATCATCTTTCATTTAATTTGGTTTTGTAGAGGAATGTTTCTAGAGACTAAGGCAACAGTTTGCAATTTATTCATCTTAGTATCTTTGCTCTAAAACAAATGCTTGCTTAGTTTCTAAACAGTTTTTGCTTTTACCACATTCTGTAACATTTACCATTCCTGTCATAATCTTCAAAGCTCTTACAAACAAAACATGCCACTCTCATCAGGCTTATCTTGCAGATATTTTGCAGGTCTTCTGTGTAACGCCTATATGTGTCTATGATCATATAAATACCCACTGTGTGCTGCTTGTGCCAAGTAGTGGGCTAGTGCATTGGATGTTTTGGAGTATTCGAGTTGAGTGAGCCTTCCACGCTGCAGAACTAGCCAAGCCAAGGTACATTTCCATATGGATGCCGCAAGGACCCACTGCCAAAATGGAAGGGTGTGTTATATTCTGTTTCAGCTATGCTCTAGCTCACACTCCTCCCACTGCCATTGAGCCGGGCCTAGCCCGGCTCTATTGCTTATTCCATTCCATTGTTCCCTGGAACAGGTTATGTGCAGAGGAATTAAGTGCACAACTGATTCTTTTGTTAAAGCCTGCTATAGGCATGGTGTTAATTTTGATAAGTCTTCTGTACCTAGGCACAGGCGCATGTAAATCAAAATTGTATATAATGTTGGTTATTTTGTTAACCCAAAAATAGAGGAAGGATTCATTATCAATTGTACCATCTTGATTGTATATAATTTAACCTCTGGTTTTAAGTCAAGAACTACAAGTTAGCAACCTCTAGATAAGAGGACTTCATTAAATGTAAACTCGCCCCAACATACATATACTTAGCAATACATAGTTTCAAAATCATCAGTGGGATCAAGTAGTGAATGGGGGAGGCTGTTGCCTACTCTATATGTGACTCCTGTCTCTAAAATGACATCACACACCTCAAGCAAGTGTATGTAAGTTAAATGAATACAGTATGTTGTGAAAGTAGTGTGAGGCTAAGGCAGTTTGCACCATCCTCACACTACATTTAAAAATTGTTTGAATAACATAGCTGCTATGCATTATTAGTTAGTCAGGTCATAATGTGTGACATTCCTTGGGGATGCAGGGTTGCCATCTGACAGACACCAGTGATGGTACAGACGTTGAACATCATAATAATTGAAAGATGTGTCTGAGATGTGTTAGAGCTTCAACGAGATGGGGAACTCAGGGAGGTGGGGAAATTAGGGTGTCTGTGTGATAAACTTAATATTAACCCCTTAATGCCTCATGATGTACAGAACCATCCCACAATACCGTCCTTTGAGGACTGGTGATATTTGTGGCACATCATGGATTAATGATCACAGCTCATCTCAGGTTGCACTGTGATCATGGCGGAGAGGCTGTAACTGACAGCCTTTGTCCCTATTCTCTGCCTGAGAATCATGTGATCATGGGGCAGAGAGACGCAGAGAATGTGCCTCACATGGGTATAACATTATAGTATGTTTTAGTTTGCGTCATAACCTATTGACACCTCATTGTTTAGCTGAATAGATGATTCAAAGCAAGATAAAAGTATTTCATTTAACCCCTTAAGGACCATTGACGTGGCAGGACCGTCACTCTGGTCCGGCACTTAAGGACCAGTGATGGTCCTGGCACGTCACGTACTTTTACTCACCGCGCTCCTGTAGGAGCGCGGTGAGTAATAACGGGGACTGAAGTTGATCGCTCCAAGACCGCAGCGATCTCTATCAGTCCCTCGTTTGGTGTGCCGCCCCACGTGATCAGTCACGTGGGGCGGCACGTCAAAGTTTCCTATCTGGTCCTTAAAGGACCACACACCCCGGGACCGCTGGTCCTTAAGGGGTTAAACAGACTAATTTGTTAATATATATGCTGAAGTATAAACAATCATTAATGTGAGTATTATTGAGGTAGAACAATGCCATACACTTATATACACAACACACAGTCTGATCTCCTAAAAGAGGGATACCAGGGAGGGAAAATGGGACATGGGGATTTTTTTTCTCAAGAGAACAATACTCCCTACAATGGGACACTTCGGAGGTATGAATGAATGTTAATATTTTATTATCCAGTCCATATTAAAAATGCACTAATTCAGTACTAATAATCACAGAAAAACCAATAAAAAAAAACAACAAAAGTTGTATGTATGACTAAATAAGAATGTTTTTAAAGGAAGTGTGTTATGAAGCCAGACACAGGAGTAGCCATGGTGTTGGTTACCCACCGCATTCCAGCCCCATGCATTGGATACGTGTCAGACACTAATAGGGTTAAAAAATGAAAAGAGGATTAACATGTAGAACTATGATCTCTTTACATCCAGACCAGTTCAGAAAGGAGGCAATGTTTATAATGACTGGATTGTTGAAATAGTGCTTAGCCCTTTCATCTCCAAAATAGTGTGCAACGCATTGCAAAGCACTATGTTATGTTATGTGCTTGAGTGTGTTTGTGTATATTGTGTGCATGTATACGTTGTGTCTGTGTGTGTTACATATATTGTATGTATTGTGTTTGTGTGTGTTATTGCGTGTATGTGTATTGTGCTTGTACTTGTATGTTCATTGTAGCCCTTGCATCTCCTAGTAGAGATTTGGACAGAACACTCCCCATAGTTGGACCAATAAGACAGGCAGTATAGAGGAGATTTGCCTCAGAATTTGTGTCACATGACCTCTTCTTTTATTGGTATAGATCAAACTAAATTAAGGGTTATACATATAAATATGGCATCAAAAGAAAATCATGCGTATCCTTGTAAAACAATATATAATATAAAAATAACAAAAGGACTGTAATAAAAAGGAATGAAGTGGACCTCAGATAGATATACACCCTTGAGATAGTATAAAAAAAAATAATGTTCATAACTTTACAGGGATAGGATGAAGCATATAGAAGTTTTATTTTCCATTAAAAATGGTATGGGAAGCAGGGTTAGTTAGCTTTTTCCAGCTGCACCAATCAAGTCTCCCTCACAGGCCAGATTTTAATTAGATCACTTTCATAGCACAGGTGACTTAATCTAACACTAAGTAACACTAATGCTTAGTATGGGATATGCTTAAAATCTGTCTTGTTAGTGGTTCTTGAGAAAGGTAATAAGTAACTGGTGTAGGTTATAGTCTGAGTAGATAGGTGGTCAAAAATTGGAGAAAAACGCTCATGTGCATTAAATAAGCCACGTTATGTCCTACTGTATGTTCAAATATTTATCAGGTTTACATAAGCCGATATTGCTACAGATCAGGAAATGAAGGGACAAAGCTTGCAGTTTTTGTACCAGTTAATGAATGTGGGCTTTAGCTATTGTACACTATAGTTGGAATCTCTAGAGATATATAATATGATCAATACAATGAACAGTGCCCAGAGAGAACATAAATTGCACTAGAGTTATAAAATGGACAGTTATTCTTCCTGCAGCCCTTAGGCTTCAAGGAAAGCCATGGGCTAGTATTTGTCCCCAGTGCTTGCTAGTAAGAAAGTATAAACATTAATTGTTTACAGATTTAGCAAAAATAAATGTTAGTTATGAAGGTAATTTTATCTTGACATTTCTATGTTGAGCTACATTGCCTGGCTAAGGCTGGTGGGAATTGTTGTCCAACAACAAGTGGAGAGACGCAGGTTACGTAGTCCTCTTTTAGATGTTTGCAAATGGCAGTGAATGAAATGGAAAATGTAATTATTTGTTCCATTTTTTTTATCTCAGTACATGAATAATATATCCATTCCTCTTTAATTCTTTTTTTCCTAGCCACAAAAAGCTGTTCAAACCATTACAAGTAGCATGTTTTTTACATTAATTCATAGTGGACAAATCCCTAGGTCTCTGGTGATAGATATTCATACTTGCAATTAAAAACCTGTCTGCCATCAAGTATGCTCTGTTGTTATGATTTCTGTGAGTGCTGTGGCATACTCCCTATCAAGGGACCAGATAAAGATGATGCATCTGTTTACACCTTGGCAAACCGTCACACACATATTCACCTCTGAATACATTGGGGCATGTTGGAGTTTAGCCAAAGCTTGCTTTATTAGCCAACCATTCAGTTTTCATTGCATGTATTTCCCAGGATCCCAACACGTACATGTTAGTCATTGCACAGGACATTAATAGTTTGAAAGCCGCTTTCAAATATTTAATTTTATGCCAGTTCTGTGAGCATAAACAAGTAAAAAATATTTATTCCTCATGATTCTTTTAGATTGAAATAGTGAGTTAAATGTAACCCTTTGAGTGCTAGAGGGGTACGCAAAACATTACTTTGCAATGTGTTGCGTACCCCTCTGGCATTCAAAGGGTTAAGAAGAATTGGAGCTATTGTGAGGCAAAGCATAGAAGTTCCTCAAATTCCATTTGATTTAAATGGGATTTTTAAACAATTGAATGAAAGAAAAATCTTGAAGTCACTTTAAATTTTTGGAATTTTATTCGTCCTCTTCATGAACCAGCCTAAGAAAATAACAAATATTTTGCAGATCAATTTCCAAAAATGTACATTCACATTATTATCAATGTTGATATACTGGATTTACCTTTATTTTTTTTTATTTAAAATTAAAAAAAGACATAAAGAATAAAAAGCACATTTTCACTTTTTATTAGTGGTATTCTTCAAATTGCTTCCTTGGTACCGATTCCTTCCATTTGAAGGGATAGTAATGTCTCTTATAAAAGTAGTTTGCTGAGTCTTCTTTATATTAAAGTTACAGATTGCGTTATGTATAAGAGCTTACTTGTGTGTAGTTCAAAAGTTATTAAGCGATAAAGATTGCTGGTGACGTCTCTGGTGCAGACGGTCCAATGTGGAAAACAGGAACCATGGGGTAAAGTTCTCTCCTCCAGAGGGCAGGGCATTTGAGTCAGAGAATCCCTTCTTTCCCTCCAGCTTTATTCTGGTAACCAGTTTCAAATAGCCTTTCTCAGCAAAAGAGCAATCTGGCTCTGCTCTCTTAGATTTTAGACTTACTTTGTATTTTTTTGTTTAGATATGGGGATATATAATCCCTCAGTAGGTGGGATCCCATTAACTGACTTCCCTGGAGTTTGATTGAACAATTCACAAGTGTGTTTCTGGACCATTTCATTTTGGAGATCAATATATTACAAGTCTATACCTCATTAGTTTCTTATTGATATAATGGGAGTCTGAAGACAGACGACTGGTAAGTTAACCCTTTGAGTGCTGTGGTCCTTACTGATATGTCCCTGTTCTTACTTGGTGGTTATTGCCTATAGTGTTATTGCCTGTCTAGCACTCAGTCCTTCTGTTTGTCATAGCCTTATTCTATTCTTACTTCCTGTTAGTTTATTATATATTTGTTCTTCAGCTTTATTTATTTTCTAATTTAATTTTTCAGGTTTTCGAATGCGGCCCCTTAAGAATGCATATTTACACGGTGGTTATTTGCTCCATAGGTGTGCATGGTGAATCTTTACATGGACATATCCCATTTCGCCTACATGGGCCAGAGTGGCCTCAATGAAATTCTGGTCATGCTCTACAACATGGTCAGTGTGGGGATAGTTTTCATACCAATTCCTTTTGCTGTTTTAAGATGGCAAGAGAACCACCGTTTGCTTACTTTATGCAGTGGAAAATGACAGGCCAGGGTGGTGCTTTGGCAGCCATCTTACTACTGCCATTTAGGGTTGCCACCCAGCCGGTATTTTACCGGCAGGCCGGTAAAAAATTGGCTCCTGTCCAATGTTAAGTCTATGGAGGGAATGTCATGGCCGGTATTTTTTT
Organism: Rhinophrynus dorsalis; assembly: GCA_037306005.1. Lineage (NCBI taxonomy): Eukaryota > Metazoa > Chordata > Amphibia > Anura > Rhinophrynidae > Rhinophrynus > Rhinophrynus dorsalis. The sequence continues at coordinate 417,710,139 of CM074719.1, read as the reverse complement.
GAAAAAAAGGTGGCAACCCTACTGCCATTGCATAGGGTATGTGGTGGCTGCACACTCTTTGCCATCTCCCCAGTTTTGTTATTTGCAGTCAGACAAGAACTTTTGGGGTATTTATATGAATTTTATTTGTCTTTTCCTAATTCTTTGGACTACTTCGCCTTGTTTAGAGAAGTTTTTTCTGAATGTTTGATTCCAAGAGACACATGGGGAAAACCAAATATAGAGATTCAGGTGTCCCTTTGAATCCTTTAGCTCACTGTTTCTCATACCAGACTGGGCTTCCACAGGAATATTCAGGCACTCTATGTCCCTCTTGCTCTGTGGCTTCTACTACTCCACAGGGGCCCTCCACTGAAGAACAAGAGCCAGTTTGGGTTAAGACTCTAATTTCTTCGGTTGATTCAGTGCCTTGGAGTTTTCTCTAGCATTCCCTGGGTTAAAAACTCCTTTTGAATCAGAAACTTTGAGAATGTTTTTTGTATCCCTGTGGGGCTATTGGTTTGCCCCAGAGTTGTATCTTTTTAGCTTTCTGTATACAGCCCATATTGACAATGTTTGATACTAAAAACACGTCAGCATTATATTAAAAAATTGGTTATATGGGATCTGCATTCATTTTTAAACTCTTTAAGGACAAGAGGGGTCTGCAAAGCATTGTGAAGCAATGCATTGCAAGCTCTTCTGGTTTTTACAAATTAAACAAATTAATGTTTGTAAAGCATTAACTTTGTTGCGGAAAAATAATAAAGAAATGTTCTTTGAAAATATATGATAAATGCAAATTTTCACCCACTGCACGGGTATCTAGAGAACCAAACACACATATGGTCCTCTGAGTCCCATACTTGTTATTCCACTGTATCAGTAGCCATAGAACTACATATAATGAGTCTGAACCCTGGCTGATGCACAGGTGGAAACAGACAAAGTTTTTGCAATAAATTTGTTGGGGTTAGAAAAAAAGGCAGAATTTTTGGGAGGTTTGTATGTAAGGTAATTTCCTTTTCGTTTCAGATGAACAAATTCAGTGCTATTCCAGCTTTATTTGTTAATCCATGCCTGAAGAAGGGACCTTAGTGTCCTGAAAGCTTGCACTTTCTAAGTCCTCAGTTAGCCATTAAGAGGTATCACCTTTATACCAATCTTGTGAGTTTTGCTACAAAGTACACTGAATCCCATCCATTAACAGGTGGCAAATTGATGGTTTTTCTGTGAAAATTCCCATGAGAAAAATGGATCTTTCTCCCATCCTTAACTGTGAAGACCTGGAACAATTCTTCTCAAAGCTCCCACTTATCAGATAAACATACTCAAAAGTATTATCCAAGTTAATGTCAATTTATTACTTGAACAAAATCAAACATGTTTTCCATGTTGTTTGTTACTATGTGTCCTATACCATCCCCTGTAAAATTAGCACATTGTATTCTGCTTGACAGGTTCACTTTGTTCCTCAGCTACTGTAGGAAGGTTGGGCATACATTTTTTCCTGTCTTTTGTTTATTAGATAATTCTCAAACCCAGAATGAATCTCCCATATGGCTAGGCTAATCCTTCCAATATCTGTGCCACAGTATGTCCTTTATGTATGCATAAATGCATAAAGTATCGTAATGAGACATTAAAAGGATAAAAAGTCACACACGTAAATGCTAAACAGCGGATGTAAATAAAGTTGCTTTTATGATACTATTTATTCAAAAATGTATATATATATATATATATATATATATATATATATATGTATTTCTCACACAAACAACTCAGTAGGAGAGGATTTAAGGATCAGCTGTTTTGATGGAACCTTCTATTCTTAAGAAGGGATATCCTTAACCCCTTGGTGACAAGGGCTTTTTGACAATAGAGAACAAGAGCAATTTTGCCATTTTTAGTATGCCTTTCTTCAACATATTTTCCTCTAAAATTATTTAGTCCACCCACACACAGAAGTAGGGCTCTTTTTTTTGCCACATTTATATGTATAACCCACCATTTATTTTGACAATAATAAAAAAACAGAAAAAAATAAAAACACAACTTTTATCGGTTTCCTCTGATAATTTGTGCTAAGTTGGTTCATTTTAATTGGAACTGAATTAAAATTATGGACAGTTCATTCCTCTCTAAAGTCCCTTTTTACAGGCTTCTAACCGTCTGAGGCAAATATTTCTCTGTCTTTCTTTCCTACCCCGGTGTCCCTCTTATAGGAGATCATACTGTGTGGTTTGTAAGTAAGTGTATCACATTGCTCCACAGCAGTGTAACTCACTTTAATGTTTGTTTAAACTTTAGTGTATGTGTTTATAAATTAGTCTGTGTAAGTTAAATACTCAGGTCTTGTTCTACCTCATTTATTCAGTTATATAATTAAGGGACAATTTACTTTTTTTTTTTTTTTTTAATTGTAAGCTCTAGTCCTGCTTCCAGTACCTCGAAAATGCCTAATTTCTGGCCTTTTAAGGCACTGAGAGCTGTGTTCTCTGCTTCTCTCTTCCTCACAATCACAGTGAGGAAGAGAGAGGAAGAGAACACTGATAAAGGCAATGTATACTTTACATTGCCTTTGTCATGTTGCTGTACCGGAACATATGATCTTTGTAGTAGCAAACACATGTGCAGATCAGCTTGGGGAAAGGCAGTTACAACCTCTCCGGCATGGTCAGAATGTGCACTGAGGCTATACGATCATGAAAGTCTTGACATGCCAGGACCGTCACCCGTCCTTAAAAATGGAAATGTGTGACGGTCTTGACACATCACTCGTGGTTTGCAGGCACACTTTGTAGACCATTCTAATGAAGTATTTCTTTGTAGACAACACTATTTCTGCTCTGCTGAAGAGCCGTCCGGTCCCGGGACCAGGATCTCAATCTGTCAGCTAGAGCGCTGACCTCTATAAAAGGGGCAGGACAGAGGAAATGCATAAGCTTATAACTATAAAACTATACAAATTTAAGCAACGGGACTTACTTCATTTAATTTACTTTTATAACCCCTTACCGCCCGAGGACATACATGTAAGTCCCGAGCGGATGTCCCAGGTGGACAGAGGATGTAGATGTATGGCCCAGAAGTAATTTAAAACAATAGAAAAAAATGTTTGGCGGGCGTTAAGTGCCGGCCGCGTGTGCGTGCGGCCATTCACTAAGGGATTAATATGAACAATAATAAACTTTCTGAAAATAAAGTATTTCTATATTTTTAAGTAGAAAAATGGTATGTTACATTTTTGAAGAGTGCAGTTATAAGGGAAAAAATGTAGCAGATGTCATTAATCAGTTTCATGTTATTGTCAGGTGACATCTGCTTTCTGTAGGATTTAGTATTGAGTAAATAAAGGACAGCAGCAGGCTTTTACTAAGATGATTTATTAAAGCTCATTAATTTATTGTTGAATACACAGGTGACCTAATTCCAAGAGGTGACTTCAATATCTTCATAAAAGCGTAGCTTTATGCAATATGGACAGTTAAAATGAAAAGATTCATGTACCACTTATTTATGACACTTTGATGCTTTATCTCCACTAGAGAATCTTTATCTATCTGGTTTTCACCAGAGGTTATCAACCGTGTCATCCTTCTTTCCATTTCTGATCTGTTATTTCTGTTCATATTTGGCAATTTAATATATATATATATATATATATATATATATATATATATATAAAGAGGAACACATTATGTGGCTTTTTACAGGCGTGCAATGTACACAATACACACATATACACAGAATACACATACACACACACACACAATACATACACACAGTAACTCACACAGACACACAATATGCACACAATACATGTGCAAGGCAAAACTCTATGTGAAAAATGCCATACTCACAAGCAATACACGCAAAGCAAAATGCTATATGCAAAACACTATTCGCAAAATGCAGTACACAATATGCTATGCAAAAAATGCAGTACACAAAAAAGCTATACTCAAAACTTTGCAATATGCAAAAACCTATACTCAAAACACAATACAAAAATGCAAAACACAAAATGCGCAATATGCAGAAAGCTGTACGTAAAACACAATACGTAAGACACTATGGAAAACGCTATACACAATACACAAAATCCATTGCGCAAAACGCTATACACAATATGCAAAGTGCTATATAGAAAATGCTGTACGCAAAACACTGTACACCATAGGCAAAATGCTGTATGCTGGACTCTATGCGTAGTATGCAAAACACTACACACAAAGCACTACATTCATAACATACACTACACGAAAAACAAGCTCATGCGTGCTCAGAAATGTTTATGCTCTGACATGCTGTCGCTCACACACACTCTCACTCTCATGCTTTCACATGCTCACTCACAGACATTCACACACTCAAGCACTCTCACTGATGGAGAGTTGTGTAACTCAGTGCTTTGCAGTGCAATGCGTTGCACACCTGTTTGGAGCTGTATGGGCTAAGCACTGAAAATTAAACAAGCCAGTCATTAACCCCTTAAGGACCACATAGGAATCTTTGATGTGCCGTCCCACATGACTGATCACGTGGGGCGGCACGTCAAGCGGGGCACTGGAAGAGATCGCTCCGGGCTTGGAGCGATCAACTTCAGTGCCCGGTATTACTCACCGCTCCTACAGGAGCGCGGTGAGTAAAAGTAACGTGACGTGCCAGGACCGTCACTGGTCCTTAAGTGCCGGACCAGCGTGACGGTCCTGCCACGTCAATGGTCCTTAAGGGGTTAAGAACATTGCCTCCTTTATGGATTCACTTGGATATCTGTGGAAAATAGTCCTACATGTAAATCCACTTTTGCCTTTTTAACCCTTTTAGTGCCAGACATGTATACAATGCATTGAGATGTAATGCGGTTGATAACACACGTAATGGCTTTTCCTGTTTAGGATGTTTTCTGTAGTGCCTGTCTTCATAACACACTTCCTTTATAGAACATTCTATGTTTATTTAGTCATACATACAACTGCATGGGATTCTTTTTTAATTTATTTTATTAACCCACAAGCAAAGCTGTGTTAATATTGCTGGTATTGGTCTAATAGAAAACCAGACAGGAGGAATGAACTCATAGGGTCAAATTTAATCTGTGAAATTATCTGGCTGGCCTATTTTTTGGCATTGCAAGATGAAACCAATTCTCTTATTCACTGCCAAAAGATTATGTTATTCACAGTGACTCAGTACTTTCACAAAAGGTACTTCACATCCATAAATGAGTTTTTTTTTTGTATGAAACACCCACTACATCAATAAAATGATGCATTAGGCAAATAAAGAAAATGCAGAACTGGTCCAGACTTTGCTGAACATCTTACTGATAATTAGTACGAATGAAAAACCGATGAAAAACAAACTATATGTAAAATGGCAGTTTGTCTCTTAGTATATTCTGGCTGACCATAATGTATTAGTTAATAAAAGTTAAATATATTAAACTATATAAAAATTCCCTCACAAACATAGTAGGTAATATCACTTCAAAATATATGCTTCTTTTACCTCCTCTTCCCTCTCTTTGTACATGGAAATTCACAAAGCAATGCTACAACAGCTGGTGAAGGAGATGTCCCATAGTGGCTCCCCAAAAGGTAGTATACTGGAGACAGGGCTGGAGCCCTACTGCTCTGCTTTTCTCCTGTTTGCCATAAGCTTCCAGGACTCTGCTTTCTGGTGTTGTAAATTGCTACCTGCTTTTTTTGGCTAGCTGCAAGCTGAGGGAGCTTTCTCATGGGGATTCTCAGACTCAGCTTTATGTCATTGCTCAACATGTTCTCTTGGGTAGCAACCCACACAGTGACAATACAACAATACAGATCCCTTGAAACTGTTCCTTCATATTCCTGCTATTTGTATGGCTGAACAAAATGTCACTGAGGGTCACTAATCTGTAGATAAAAGGTCAATTATTTGCTACACCTATAAATCAAAATATTTTGCGTACCTCTCTGGCATTCAAAGGGTTAATATAAGATGCACAGTACTTCCAAAGTCGTTATGCAGTGCAGTACCTATTTCCACTCATGTTTGTTTGACAAGAAGCAACATCCAATAGGTGCAGGTTGTCGTAGAAACCTAAAAATGTTACTTTTGTACGCCATACTAAAAACTCAAACATATCACACCTTGAGGCCATATTACAACATGATTTCTGCAAGGTTGAAAGATGGATAGCAAGGAACAAATTGTTCTTAAACACAGACAAAACTGTCACAATGATATTTGGCACAAAGCACAAACTGCGTAATCTCGGCAATACCCACCTATCCATTGTAACGGAGTCTAATCGTAAATTGGCCCCAGTGGACTCCTACAAATATCTTGGTATGTGGCTTGACCCCAACCTCACTTTTGGACATCATATTGACAAGTTAACCTCCAAGCTTTATCCCAAAATCAGTACTCTTTTTAGACACAAATCATGTTTAAGTCCCCTGGTTAGAAAACGTATTGTGCAACAGATGTTGCTGCCCGCCATAGACTATGGTGATGTAGTTTATGCTCCAGCACCAGAAAGCCATCTTAGTAAACTTGACACCCTGTATAATTCAATATGCCGCTTTAGCCTCCAATGTAATTACACTACTCATCGCTGTGATATGTTACAAGAACTAAATTGGTTAACACTCAAATCTAGATGTGCCCTTCACCTTTCTTGCTTAGTACACAACCACTTCTCTGGAAAACTACCACACTACCTGAGCAGTATGCTCACTCCTGCTCTCCATACTAAGTATAACCTCCGCTCCACCGCAAACAACTCGCTACGTATACCACAATACAAGAAAGAAGCAGGAAGATCTGCCTTCTCCTTCAGAGCACCAAAGGCCTGGAACAATCTGCCTGAAATAATCAAATATGCTCCCAGTCTAAAATCCTTAAAAGTAAATGCTTCTCTATATCTAAAAACAGAGTGTAACTGTTTATAATTTTAAAATTTCCATATGTATGAATATTTGTATATATATTTAATAACATGTAATGTATAATGTTTCTCAGTTTGTATAAATATGCAACCCTCTACTGAAAACTGTCCAGGACATACTTGAAAACGAGAGAAATCTCAATGTATTATTCCTGGTAAAACATTTTCTAAATAAATAAATACACAGAACTATACAGTATATTAAAGTTATATAGTACTCAGAAATAACTTTTTGCAGATGTTAAAGGCTTATATTTAATTGATGTTGAGGTTATGAGCAGAGACTACATTTATGGTACATATATATATATATATATATATATATGTAAAATAACAAACAAAATAAGTATCTTGTAATACCTTTTTTATTGGACTAACAGAATTTTGGATTGACAAGCTTTCGGGAGAACCTCCCTTTCTCAAGTCTAAAGCATCCCGAAAGCTTGTCAATCCAAAATTCTGTTAGTCCAATAAAAAAGGTATTACAAGATACTTATTTTGTTTGTTATTTTACATCTGCATCACTGGACTAATACGGCTACAATCTCCACTCTATATATATATATATATATATATATATATATATATATATACATATTCAATATATTAGAAGTTATTATTACAAGTTTCTCTGCTTTACACAGCTGTGTTGTTGATTTAATTGTTCTTCATCAGTGGTAGGCAACCAGATACACTCCAAGGGCTTCATATATGGCCTTCGAGTCCTTAAAACACATTATATGATAAAATTCCACATTACGAATGAAAAAAATAGAATTAGTTCTTTGGATGCTAGTGGACTTTCCCATGATACAACACCGGAGACATATTTAGCATCCAGAGGGTTATGGAGTAACTTTTTGAGTGTGAAGGGATGCATATACTGGATCAAAACAAAGAATATGTGTCCTTTTTTGGCACTACATTAAGGCATGTCTGATGCTCCAGAGGGACATTTTCTACACCTCCCAGTACTCCAGAGACAACACTGAAGACTGCAGTAGAAGATTCTGAGGGCCTGTAGCCCTAAGGCTACATGTGGTGCATTATTTGTCTAAGTGTAGATGAAGAGACCTATGTTCAAAAGAAAAGTGGGGTGATTCTCCGGCAAACCAACTTCTCCATAGGAGACAAATAAAGAAATCCCAAAAAGCTCCTCTACATCAAACATTGACTGGTTGGGAGGTCATATTTTTTAATCCTTTGAGCGCCAGAGGGGTAAGGAATGCGTTGCAAAGCAATGCGTTCCGTACCCCTCTGGCAATCAGAGGGTTAACGTGAAATCTTGTAGTTATCTTAGATGTTTACCTCACACTCAAAGAGCACATGCCAGTTGTGATCAAATCATTGTTTTTCCATCTGATAAGCATAGCTTGAATAAAGATGCTGATGTTTCCAAAAGACCTTCCCACCTTGGTTCATGCATTTGTTTCTGTATAGAACCTGTCCTCCATGATATACAATATCTCCCTCTAAAATACTGACTACACTTCAGTCAGTTTTCTGACATACAAAGCTGGACATGACCAGGCCACCAGCTACAGAATGTTATCAGTCTCCTGACTGTCCCTATTTTCTTTTGGGACTTGAACTATCATGTATGCATCAGCAACATTCTGGGACTCACTGCTATTCATAGAGACTTTACTTTATACTTTTTCAAAAATAGACTACAGAAATTGGGGATGATTTATAAAAAAAAAAGTTCTTATTGCTTTTTAACGACTGCCCAGTCCTGTGTGTGGGCAGACGTTAAGGACCCAAGAGATTTTTTTTCTTTTTTAGCAAATTGAATTCTGGGATGGTTCCGCGCTTCCATCCCAGAATTCCATGATGTGCCAGGACCGTTACCAGTACTTAATCCTTTGAGTGCCGGGGGTAAGCAACACATTGCAAAGAGACAAAGAATCAGCTAGCCATCTATATGTAAAAGAGAAAGCATCTTATAAGGCAGTAAGGGGAGTTAATGCTAAATCCTCCATATCTTCTCTCCAATAGGTGTATACCTGACAGTGATTTTACCCAATCCTGTCCAAGTCACTTTCCCAGGTGTCTTAGGTCCTTACAGTGATTTTGCCAGTTGTGTTCCGTTGGCTTCACTACCCTGGCCACTCCTTTCAGAATCACTGCATGAAACTCTACAGGATGGTGATTTCTCCAGAGGTGCCTAGAGGGGTGAAGCTGTCCTGGCCACTCCTTGCAGAAACACTGCTGGGACCTCACATCACTGGGAATTCTTCCGTCTTGCCAATCCTGGCCAATCACTGCAGGAACATGCTCATTCTCCTCCCTGCCACCATCCATTATGACTTTTTACTTCTCCGTCCCAGTCTCCTCTTCTGCTTCCTTGGAATGACCCTTTGAGTCATATAGTGGTAGAAAGGCAAAGCAATGCTTGGATTTTTTTCTGACACTAAATGGGTTAACACAGGTTCACAAAAAATAGTGGTGAGCCAGGGGATGGCTTTCTGTTCCGTCTTCTTACCCTCCAGTTCACTGATCCATATACCACAGCCTCCTTATGCCCAAAGCTCAGGAGGGACAGGACACAGGAGAAGCTGAACATGACTCTGTTGATTCTGATAAGAGTCTAGATCTGTGTGTGCGTGACTGTGTGTGTGTGTATGTGTATGATATGTATGTGAGTGCGTGTGTCATGTTAGTGATGAAGCAGTCAAGTGACTTTAAACCATCTAGTTTATAAGTAGGCAAACATTAGCCTTTCTCAAGATATATAGTAGGTTATCATGCACTTCTATATGTTTAAAATTGAGTTGGTTAATAATTTTCATCTTCTGAAACATTTTTCTCTGAATGGTGTGCAATATTGATATGTTACCATTTGTGTGTGCACTGTCTTGCAGTGGACAGTTTGCTGTCCTTGACTACATCTGTATCACACATCCCAGAATAAAGTTGCTGAATCAACTGTTAAGAGACTAGATGAAACTTAATATATGCTGTGGTCATAGTACCAATGTTACTCCAGTGCATAAATAGCAGACAGATCTCACTTTACAAAAGCCCAGACAGTGATTCCCTATGTTTTACCATTTGAACGTTCGAGAGTTTTAAAGGGAGTCCCTTTTGGAAAAATATAGTTTGTCTGTTTTTAATCCGTGTGCCTAGCTTAACAAATGTGTATGCTTGCATTATTTATGTTGCTTTATTAAATTAAATGCAAGGTTTTATTTATTTGTTTGACAAATCTTCTCATCTTTGTCGTATGCCTTTTGTACTGACTAATTTTCTGTGTTATTCAAGTTTTACTGTTAGTTGCAAAACATATTTTTATTACATTTTACCAGCTATAAATGTGAGGTATGCCTTTAGATATAACTGAGGTTGTATAGGCTCTGAATGGCAAATTAAATGATAAGGAGCAAAATACTGAAAAATCATACATACTCCATAGCAACAGGATTAATAAAATTCATCTTGTTAGTTCAAACTTACAGTTGGTCCCTTCCAAGCACACATAGGAATGGCAATGAGTGCTCATTCAAGCTTTGATTAGGAATGAACTGAAAAGATGGAGTTCATTATGCCTCTAGCTGTGGAGGTTTAGGGATAGTATATATTTTACTATTTTTACTCATAATTTGAACTGTATGGAGTACATATGACCTATTCAGCTCATATAAGATCTAATATATATATATATATATATATATATATATATATATATATAATGAAGATCCAAAGATGGGGCAGCACCAGTGGGACTTTTCCAAAGATAGGGATTGTGCACCTGGGCCTAGTGTTTCTTGAAGAGTGAGTGCTTGCCACCATTTTGATTTTATATATATATATATATATATATATATATATATACACGATGCCTCACAAAAGTATTTAGCCCCTTAAAGTGGAACTACCCCCCTTAAAAAACATTGTGCCAAATAATTCCCCATCTGGCGACTAGCTGCTCAGTAGCGCTAGTCACCAGAATTATTACTGAGGTCAGGAGAATGACAGGCAGGAAGGAGTGCAGACATCTTTCCATAGTGACATCTGCGTGCCTGCACTGTCAGTCCCAGCCGGCTCTAGGAGGTGTTGCTAGGAGCTTTTCGGCTCTGGAAGGGACTGACAGCCTGGCAGCAGGCTGTAGAACTTGACTTCTGATCATTTCCACAGTCCCTGCCCAGTCATTGTGAGCATAGTCCAGCTCAACTGCTCTGGGGTTTGTCTTCTTTCTGCACTACACTCAAGAACCATACTGTAGTGTCTTGTGGCTCACAGTGGCAGTACTTCATTATAGTCAATCAGCATGACAAATACCTGGATATACCTGACATTTGCCAGGGGCTTCACATTGGGATCCCAACTGTCCCAGGTTTATAGGAAGGAACCTATTTAATCTTTGGTCAGATGGTCATTGAGGAGTGAGGCTTTTATGAATGCACAACACACACATGTGGCTGCTTTGCCCAGATTGTAAGGTTTAAAAAGGAAAGATACAACTAAGTGTAAGAGGATCCAAAATATGTCCTTGTATTTGGGGCCTCCATTCACATTTTCACCAACATTTTAATGCTTTGAGTGCCAGAGGGGTACTCAACACTTTACAAAGGAATTCTCTGGTGCCAAATACTGTACTACGTCATCAATGTTAGATCTTACTAAAGATTTATAGAGGGACAAAATTATGTTTTCCTTCCTGAAAAATCTAAACCCCTTTTATGTGCTAATATCTTGCTGGCTTTTGCAACTTCTTGTTGACATTGTGTAAAGTTGCAAAGTCTATTGTCTTTAATTATTTCAGAATCCATCACCCAGCATTGTCCAGTTCAGTATATAATTTGCATGATTTTTTACTTCTTAAAAGCCTGGCCTTATACTTATTTGTGAACTGCATTTCCCATTTACCTGTCTATGTCCTCCCTATGTCCCCATTTTCGGAATCCACCTGCTGAGAAAAAAACATCCTTTTCTGATTGTATCATGTTTTTTTAATTTAGTGTCATCACCAAACACAGACACACTGAGGGTTTGCACAAAGCCCCGGGTTCATGGATCTGAGATGACGCTATCCCATTGGCAAACTTTTCATGTCTCCTGTTAGCCTATGTAGCAAAGCAACCTTGGGGCCTTAAAAAAATAAATAAATAAATAAAAAATAAAAATAAATATATATATATATGTTTGAAGTATTGTATACCCCTTCAATGGTTGCTAAATGTTAGTTTGCTTCTAAAATTATGTTTGGATATTATTTTGCTTATCTCTAAACTATGTGAAAGTGCCTGCCAAATAAATTTTTAATTTGGAAAAATATTCAGAATATTTTCCGTTGGTTTCAAAGTAGATAAGATATTGATCCAGGGAAATATCTGACTGCCTTTTCGAATCAGGAATTAATTATTTTACTCACTTAGGGCTTAATTGGAAATGGCTTCAATAATGTTTTCTTTTTGGCCTTCTATTGCATCAGCAAGGGTGATATGGCATAGGTTGAACTTGATGGACATGTCTTTTTTCTGCTTCATCAACTATGTTAGTATGTAAATTCACTATTTAAAGTGAATCTGACACTTTCTTTGTTTATATTTTATAAATTGTCCTAAGAAATCAGAAGCAGTTTCTGAACAGTTTTAAAATGGTATCACATTATTAAATGTGTAGTAATGTTTAGATATTAAAGGGGATGTATCACCTCTATAGAACTTAGGCTAGTTAGGTTATATAGCAGCATTTCTCAACCAGGGTGCCGGGGCACTTTGGTGTGCCACGGACATCCATTTGGGGTGCCTCATTTTATCTATAAGGCTTTGACAAAAATGTGAATGTAGACTTATAACTGTATACTGAAGGCTATAACCATGCACAGTGTGTTTATTTTAGTTGTGAGGTCTAACAATAGCTCTATTTTGATGTATTTGTAACCTTCAATACACCCTTGACAAATGACGTAAAATGATAGGGGTGCCCTGAAAATGCCAGACTGTGTGTTAGGGGTGCTGTGAGCAAAAAAAGCTTGAGAACCACTGTTATATAGTGAATCTGACTAAAATTGTGGTAATGATTTTTTTTAAAGGTTTATTTTGTCAAAATTTAAGTTACAAAATGTCTGGGCTCTAGCTGCTTCTGCATAGACCTGCCTCTGCTCCCCTCCCTCTGTCTAGCCTCCTCCGATGACGGAGGCTTCTGCCTGTAAGCTGGAGCGATCTCATTGGATAGATATCGATCTCTGCCAGTGAGATCGCTCCAGCTTACAGAGAAAAGGCTCCGTCATCGGAGGAGGCTGGATAGAGTGAGGGGAGCAGAGGCAGGTCAACAGACTGCGGTTACAGATCTGGTAACCGCAGTGTATGTGGAAGTAGCTGCAGCCCAGACTTTATAACTTAAATTTTGACAAAACAAAGCTTTAAAAAAAATAAATAAATAACAGAATTTAGTCATATTCGCTATATAACTTAAAGGGATAGTAATACTTCATTTTATCTTTATTTTATTTTATTTTGTAGGCATTAAAAAAACATGAAGAATGATATAAGTCTTATCTATCAAACCTTTATGGTTTGAGAGATATTCACAAGCAAAGTTTCCGCTCCCGCCCCTTTTACCTAGTGTAAGCCATCTCTTCTCAGATGTTGAATCCAGTCCATAGACCAGACAGATAACATTGTCCTATGAGAACAATGAAAGCCCTGCCCCCCTTGACAAGTTTGTCATGTTTTTCCCTTATCTTAATTGAAGATTGTCCCTCTCTGCAGTCTACCTGGGCACCTCCCTTCTGATCTGGCTGAGCAGTGTTACATCAGTAAAAGGGGAGGGGGATACTTTGTCATTGAATTCCTCTTGAACTACTCTGACAAAATTGAAATAACACTCTTCAAAGTCCAAATACTATGATGATTATTTAGAGCTGCTTTTATTATGAAACATTACTATCCCTTTAACCGTTTAGCCTAAGTTCTATAGAGGTGATACATCCCCTTTAATACAAGGACGATTATTTGCTATAGTTTGTTATAACGAAGTGTACCTTTCTAACAGTCATTAACATTGTTGTCTTCATTTTATTTTGAAGTGTCCCCCTCCCGCCCCTTTTCCATACTTTTCCTTCTACTAATAGAAGATTGTCCCTCATTGAGATCTGTCCAGTTAGATCTGAGGGGAGGCAGAGTTATGTATGGAAAGGGGGCAGGAGAGTGACACTTTGATATAAAATAAAACAAAGACAACAACGTTATGGACTGTTAGAAAGGTACACTTCGTTATAAAAAAGTATAGTGATGATAAAAAAAGTATAGTGACGAATCTACCTTGGCTTATTTTCTATCTCTTTAAAAAAAATTCTCACATTTATTTGATTTTCCCCTGTCCAATTTTATCATAATTTAATGAAACAAGTTGTACTCTGTATGTTAAATCACTGACATTTTTTATTTAAAACAATAGTTTAAGAGCTATTTTGCTTTATTTATTTGCCAGTTTATGTAGATTAGACAGGACTGAAAGGTATGTAGCGCAGACACTAACAAACCACACTGCTCCCCTTCCCACATTTAATTCCTTACCAGCCAGTACTTGTTCATTTGCATAAGCTTACCAACTGACAATCATTCAGGTCCTGTCAAGATACATTATTTCACTGAGGTGAGAATGTGGACAGGTGACTGTATCATTTTAAATAATTGCACTTAGATCGTAAGCTCTACGGGGCAGGTACCTTTCATCTTCATGTTGTTCCCCTTATGATTGTTTTTATAAGCACTTAATCACTGCACTTATGGTACCCTTTCTATGTCAAAAGTAAACTGTAAAGTGCCAAGTACACTGGTTGGTGCTATATAAATAAAATATACAATACAAAATGCTTAATTTAGATAGGTAATAATTATGTTTATACTTAGTTTATATTGCTCATATTTTTATATATTAATCCTGCGTAGTTCTTAATAAGCTTTTTATTTACGAATCAATTTAATTACTAATATTTTAAAACAAAATGCATGGGAAAATTACTATGTTGTGTTGAGTATGCTTTCTGTATTATTTTGGGATAATTTTCCTTTACCTTAAGTAGCCCAATGAGTGTTGACTGTAAAAGACTAAAAGGGACAAACTTACTTTAGGTGATGACAATGGCACCCTTTTTAGCACCTTCAATACCAGAGGTCTCCACCATATTGTTTTACAGTATCCAGAAGAGCGTGCGACCATTCAACTGTTTCAACAGGTCGCCTGGCTAAAAAGCGCAACTTGACAATCTCTCAATGCATGACAGTGTGAGATTGTCACCTTGCGCTGTCAATGGGCGCTGTCTGTTCAGCCTTTTAGCCTCTCTCAACACACACGGAGGCAGCTGGAGCTGCTTAAAATGCAAGGATCACACTTTATTGCTGATGATATATGATACATATATATATTGAGGGCCACATATGCTGCCCTTGGGGTGAATCTGATTTCCTATTACTGATCTATATACTTTATTGATCTATGTGCTTCTTTAAAGGGATAGTAATACTTTGTTTTATCTTTATTTTATTTTGTAGGCATTAAAAAACCATGAAGAACGATATAAGTCTTATCTCTCAAACCTTTATGGTTTCAGAGATATTCACAAGCAAAGTTTCCCCCTCCCGCCCCTTTTACCTAATGTAAGCAATCTCTTCTCAGATGTGGAATGCAGTCCATAGACCAGACAGATAACAGCAAGGGACAATATTCTTCCTATCAGAACAATGAAAGCCCTGCCCCCCTTGACAAGCTTTTCAGCTTTTTCTCTTATCTTAATTGAAGATTGTCCCTCTCTGCAATCTACCTGGGCACCTCCCTTCTGCTCTGACTGAGCAGTGTTACATCAGTAAAAGGAGCTGGAGGGGGACACTTTGCCATTGAATTACTTTTGAACTATAACTCTGACAGTATTGAAATAACACTCTCCAAAGTCCAAATACTATGATGATTAATTAGAGCTGCTTTTATTATGAAACATTACTATCCCTTTAATTTGCATTTGCTCTCTTTTGTAGTCTATTGCTAAAGCCTGTTTGTAGTTGTGAAGAGATGTGACCTAGAGGCAAATTTCAATAGAGACGAGCATACACAGTTAAATTCTTGAAGAGGTGGTGGTAGTTCCCCTTTAAGTCAATTAACATCTTATTTTATACTAAAAAGTTTACTTCTGTGACTACAATGACCAGCATTATCTATGTGTGAGCTAAAGACCATGCGTAAAACCTTTAATTTTTCTTTATACTACTCCCAAAGCACCTGGATGATTTGCTGCAAGGGTGTAGAGTGTATGAGTGCAGTTGCATCGTACATGCTGCATGGTACAAGGTCAAAGCAGTCAGTGTGCTCTTACCTAACCCAGTTTTTGTACATTTTCCCAGAATATCACCATTAAAGGAGAACTATCACCCCTATACAAATTAGCCTCAATAGTTAGAGTATACAGTGTAAAACTGTATTAATTTCATTTTTTAAAATCTGTTTGGCCAAAATTGAAGTAATAAATGCTGCCCTGCACCTACTTCCAGTCAGACTGTGGTTACCAGCTCTATACCACAGTCTGTCACTCTGCCTCCCTCTATCCAGCCTCCTCCGATGACGGAAATTTTCTGCCTGTAAGCTGGAGCAATCTCATTGGCTATACATCGATCTCTGCCAATGAGAGATTTGAAAAACAAAACTAATAACAGTTTTACACTTATTCTCTATATACTCTAACTATTAAGGCTAAATTGTATAGGGGTGATATATCTATCCCCTTTAACCTAGTGTAGTAAAGTCACAGGCAAGTTCATCTCTAACCATACACAGTGGACTTTCTTCTTGAAGAGAGTGAGACAAGTTGGAAAATAAGCTTCACCTCAAAAAAAAAAAAAGTGTCCAAATCTGATCCTTGAGGGCGCCTAAAAGGATAGGATTTCAGGATACTCCTGCTTGATTATAAATCAAAGTTTAATTAGTACTGCTCCTGGGATTGTATAGAGAGTATGAAGTATTCTTTTTCCATGTATGATTATTTCAGTGCTAAACATAATATGAACCACTGAAAGGTTGCATGTTTGAACACTAATGATCAGATGATCAGATCTTTAAATAGATGTCTGGATGATTTAAAAAGAGGGTTGTTTAGCATTATTGACAATACACAGTAGGGAGAGGTAACATTGTATATAAATATCCCAGTAGCAGATTCCAGACTGTAGCCAGCAATTGTGTTGATATGCAGACTTTTTGGGACATTCGAATACATTTATATCTGTACATATTTTTTTTTATTTATTTTATTATTATTTATCTGTGAAATGTGTATATTTGTGCCATAAGTAAAATGATTCCTCCCTATAAGGTAATTTTGATAGTAAAATATTATTTGCATAATTAATTTGCTATTGTCTCATTTCTGCTTTTAGAAGAAACGTTTAGTCGGATTTAATATAGCGCTCTCCCATATGTATTGTTTTTTAATATTAATATGTGTTTAAAATGAAGTGCCCAGCAAAGCCTACCAGTTATAAGTGGGCACCTTTGATAATCTTATACACTTTTTTTGAGGTAAATTGTTAATAAATATAAACTGGTTTTGCAAGAAACTAGATAAGCCTCCAGATAAGTTAGAGACCTTTTGAAAGCCTAATTTCTATTTATCCAAACATCACATAGACAAAGGTTGGTATTAGCTATTCATGAACTCTAACGTCTGTCATTCTTAGATGGTTGTTGAGGGGAATTTTATTTAAACAACTGATGTAGAGCCATGGGTTGCCACACTTTTTTCATTGCTTTATTATGATTACAGTATGTTACAGAAAATACTTAATTGTATTAATAGACAAGTAACAAGTTCTGATAATAATCCCCCACGTTACCTAACAATAATCCAAACCTTTGTTAAAGAGATAACATTTTTAATGAGTCCTGGATGTCATGTCCGTGGAGGTGAATGTGACAGTTGCAGGCATTTTTTTTGTTTTCTTCAAACTAAAGCAGGCTGAGTACATGATCCTCATTAACCCTTTATGGACCAGCGAATTGCACAACACACTGTTGTGCAGTGGTTTAATATTACTATGTGGAGTAAACAAAGTTTGTCTTGTGGTCCTACTAGTAGCTGTCATGTCTGCCTCCATGGACATGACATCCAGGACAGGTTGATAATTTAACTCTTAAAATATGCCTCAAGGGTAAAATTCAAAAGGGCCGTTAGGGTTGTCTGTCCATAGTAAGCTAAGGAGTGGATTATATTTAGGCGGTGTTACTTCTTCTTTAAAAATGAAAGTAATACAAATTATATTTTTAGAACAGGGTAAAAAAAATCCCAGGAGTCTGAGAGTCCGGGTTCCTAAAAGTTTAGTTTAGAGTTATTTTATGTACATCTAATCATGCAGATGCCTGTTCTGCTCTACTTTTATAAGTGCAGTGATCATGCAATGAAGAAATTACCTTTTCTCTGTTCTGACAAACAGTATTTATGTGCAGCTCTTGCACAATATACTGATTAATGAATGACCTCATCAATGTCACTACTGTAAGTATGTCCCAATGCATTATCTCCATTATGAATATTTGTCTGCTCAGCAATTGCACCAAATGTATTAATAGCAATACAGTTTACAGCAATTTATCTGCTATAGTCTTTTAGACTAATCCCTTCTAAAGTTTTTCTCCAATATTTTCAAATTGTATCATCTGGTTAAGAAACAATTTTTAGAATGACACTTAAAATACAGAACACTTTTCCCTAACGCCTTGCTTTGGCTGTTATGATGAATAGTTTCATGCTTGTAGATATGGATTGTGTTGTGTTTGATGATGCTGTCACGGAAGGGCTATTTGTCCAAAACACATCATGGGAGGGTATAAAGTGTTGCCTTAAACCATTCACTTAGTTTGCCTCTTTCTCTGCCCTTTGTATACGCAGATTATCTTTGTATTTCACTAGCTGCCACCACTAGATTCTAGTTAAGGTTGTTAGATGCCTTAGAATGTTTATTGTTGGTCACCTGTCACTATGCACAGACTAACACAGCACCCCCACATGTAATATGGAGTATTATCACAGTAACAACTTACTTCTATTGGTAAAAGATTATAGACAGCACAGACAAAACTGATTAAATTATTGGTTTACTTTGAAAAAAAGGCTGACAACGTGAGCGTGTTTATAAAAATAAAAAACCTATGAACATACTAGAGAACCTATAAACATACCACTGATTACATATACACTGTGCCCCAGGGACTGTTGGGTGAAAGTGATGGGAGTTTTCACCACAGCTGCTGTTTTCCCTTCCAAAATTAAAAATCTAAGATTTTTTCCTACACTATTCACATAATAGCCAGTATCTGTGTTGAGGGAGTAGGGTCATCCCACTTGCTGATACATGTTAACATAAGGTAGAAAAACAGTATATTTTGTGTCTGAGAAAGTACTGTTCACTTCTGGCCTGCAATCCCCCCAACATACACACGTAAGGGGAGTAATCACTGGCGAAGTGACAAGTTCATGACATGGTAATTCGCTTTGGTAACGCTCCCATAAAACAGTTTGTACCTGACAGTTACAGCACCATGGACAGGTTAAAAAAAATGTTTGCAATTAATTCCTTGAGGGAAAGGAATAACCTTTTTGGAGACTTTAACATGTCACCTCCCCTTTTTAAGATGGTAATAAAGGAATTATGCACCAAGTCGTTTAATTTGCTCATCGCCAAATACTCTCCCCTTGGCTTGATAAGTCATTAAATATACCTTTGTTACCTTAAGTCAAGCTTCCAATAGTCACTAATTTTCTTAGCATATAGGGAGAGAGCACTCTGTTTATTATCCCTTAGTCATCATCCCAGTGTCCCTTACCCATCTCTCTCTCTCTGTAACTTTCTCTCTGTATATTTCAGCCGACACATTGTTCCCTTTTACTTGACTCCAGGATAAGTGTCTCCTATCAACACCTATGTTGTCCTCTTGGCATTTGAAAGTGTTGAGATTCCATACTTTACTGCCTCTATGTCCTTGGGTGAAGGATTTTCTTATGCCCCTCAAGATCTCTGCAGTCATTACGCCACCCTGATATACAGCTATATATAATATCCAGTTTCACATGACTTAATCAATGGAAGGGTGTATGGGCACTGTTTTCTTAGTTAACAAAAAAGCAGTGAAAGAAAATCCATAAATAGCACCAAACCCATGCAAATTTAAGCAGTTGGTGACAAATACTGGGAGATGTAATAAAAATAAGGGAATTCATTAAAGGGGATCTATCACCCAAATACATGTTGGTGTCAGTAGTTAGTATATGTAGCGACTAGCTGGTAAAACAGTTTAGTTTTTTTAAATAAAATCGGTATTTTGCTGAAATTAATCAAGTAAATATTGCCCTTTGCCCTACTTACAATTACCAGCTCTGTACCGCAGTCTGCCACTCTGCCACTGCTCCCCTCCCTCTATCCAGCCTCCTATTATTCGCTAATAATTGTCAGAAGATGTCATTTGCCGTACAGAGGGCTGCGTGCTCTGCAGTCATTCGCATGACAGACTGCCCGCGGCACGGATGATAACAGAGCGGGGTGCTCCGAATTCAGATCGTAGTCCTTGCTCAGAGAGAAGTCAGAGTGCCCTGTTCCGTTATCAGCCACGGAGCGGGCAGTCTCTACTGTGCATGACTGCACCACGGCTGTTGCTGCCTGCTGCTGTGGCCCGTGTACACGGGCTGTTCAACTAGTTAAAAATAAAAGACTGAGCAAATTAAAAAGAGGTAGCATTATCTCTGTGACCGATGTGAGGTAAAAGAACACTGAGGTCATAAGAGCACTGAGTAGTGTGAGCTCAAAATAGAACCTTCCTTCGGGGCCTAGTGGAACAAGGCTAGGGAAGCAGACGGTGTGCTTGTGATTCTCTGGCTACCAATGGAACAATGCTGGACTGTCAGACTAAAGTGTGGTTCTGTGGCTACCAGTGAAACCAGGCTGGGGGGGTCAAAGTATGTGGGGTTCTGTGTCTGACCCCCCAGTCTGGTACCGCTAGTAGTCAGTGTATATGGGGGATCTATGGGTATGAAAGGTAGTGGGGCCCATCTTGGGGGTCAAGCAGTGTATATTTGGATCTGTGGCTACAAATGGGTCGGGTAACAAGGCTGGTGGAGTCACTCAGTGTATATGGGGATCTCTGGCTCCCAGTGGGCAAGGGGACAAGTCTGCAGGGAGTCAGACAGTATATGTGAGGATCTGTGGCTACCAGTGGACAGGGGACAAGGCTGGTGAGGTCACTTAGTGTGTGTGGGGATCCATGGCTGCCACTGGGCAAGGAAACAAGGCTGCAGGGGGTTAGACAGTATACATGGAGATCTGTGGTTACCTGAGGACAGGGAGCAAGGTTGCAGGGGGTTAGACAGTATAAGTGGGGATCTGTGGCTAACAGTGGACAGGGAACAAGGCTGCAGGGGGTCAGACAGTATATGTGGGGATCTACGGCTACCAGTGGGCAAAGGAACAAGGCTGCAGGGGTCACTCACGCAATATACATTGAGATCTTTGGTTACCAGTTGGTAAGGAAACAAGGCTGCCGGGGATCAGACGGTATAATTAGGGCTCTATGGCTACCAGTGGGCAAGGAAACAAGGCTTCCGGGGATCAGACAGTATATGTGGGGATCCATGGCTACCAGTGGGCAAGGGAACAAGGCTGGGTAGGTGGGGGGGCATGTCACACAATGTACATGGGTATCTCTGTTACCAGTGGTTAAAGGAACAAAGCTGCAGGGGGTCAGACGGTGAACATGGGTTCACTTGGGTCTTGAAGGTCCACCTACTCAACCCGGGCATTCATTGAACTCCAATTTGAAGATTATGACTTACAGGGAAGGAGGTGATCTCCTTCCTGGTCACAGCATTGATCGCCTGTCTTATTGGATAGGTGATGAATGTCGGCAGGGGGGCGGGGCATCAGCAGGCATCCCGATGCCCCTTTATGAGGTTGGATTTTTTTTTAATTGCACAAATGCGGCATCAAGCGATCCCGCATGATGTAATTTTTTTATATACACGATCACAAGATAATACACCCATGAGAGCTATTGTGAAAACTTGTACTGGCTTGATATAGTTGAGTATGCCAAGACATGCACCATTATGCATGTGGCTGAGTATAGACACCAACTGTGATGGTAGTACAGCAACTGTACTCACCTATGTCAAGCTAGTGCAAGTTTTCACAAAAGCTCTAACAGGTCTTCACAAAGGTCATGTCCTCCTTGGTGGCTCACATCCAAAGGGCATCTCTTTGACCCCCTACCTGGAGGACCTTATACACAAGGCTCCTACAGAGGTAACTTTAAGCACTCAGATTCAGGATTGTGTGTCCATTCTGGTATAACACGGTTCGGTACTCATTATCAAAACACCTTCTCTGGTTCCTTCATTTTCTAGGCATGCGTTTCAACATCCTTCAAAGGAGGGTATTTTTCCTAGAAGACAAGATTCAGTCCTTGTCTTTCCAGGTGTGTCCACCAATATTTTGGCTGTTGGTGATGGTGTGAGAGTATATGAAGGTGCAAGGTAACCTGATGTCTGCCTTGGAGGCATTTCCCTTTGCACAATTCCATATTAGAGAATTACAGCTGGACAATCTCAGGAATTGGTCTCATGTCATTCTTTTGGACTAAGGAGGACCTTTGCTGGTGGCATCAGTGCTCCCATCTAACGTTGGTTCATCCGTTTGTCATTCTCAATTGGATTGTGGTCACCATGGATGCCAGCCTGCTGGGCTGGGGGCTATTCTGGGTCCTTTCACAGCTTCGAACCTCTGAACCATGGAGAAGAATCTTCTGGCCATCAATGTACTGGGATCTTGAGTGATTCATCATGTGCTACTCCATGGGTCTCGTCCCCATTTGGGTCCCCAGTACAAATTAATTCAGAATATGCGGCAGCGGTCCATGGAGGAACCAAATGCATGTCAGATTGGATTGAGGTCTGGAAGAACTTCTTGTGGGCCGAGGCCCATGAGCCGGCGATCTCAGCTGTTCACATTCCAGGGGTAGAAAACAAAGTGGCAGACTCTCAGTTGCCAACACCTGGATCCTGGGAAATTGGGTGCTCAATCAGGGCATCTTCAATGTGATTGTCTGCCATTGGGAGCTTCCAACAGTGGCTCTCATGGCATCTCACCAGAAATGCAAGGTCCCACAGTTTTGCTCCAGGTCCTGAGATCTTCTCTCTCTTGTGGGGGATGTGATAGCCATCCCATGGGACTTTCATCTGGCATATTTGTTTCCTCCAACTCTCTTGATCCCCACGGCACAGAGGAAAATCAGGATGGAGCAGCCTCATGTCGTCCTGTTTGCTCCATTTTGGCCCTGTTGGACCTGGTTTTCGATCTACTCAATCTGTCCATGGCAGAAGCCTTTTGACTTATGCCCAGACCTCTTTACTCAGTGTCCACTGTGAAATCCTTGGATGGAGCATCTAGCTTTGACAGCTTGATTCTTGAGGCCAGCATCCTGAAGACAATTAGTTTTTCTCTGTTGTCCAATACAGGTTACTGGTAATTTTGGGTAGGTGATCAGCCCCTTTAATAGGCAGGAACAATTCTGAGGGTGGAGCCTACCACATCTCCTTAGCTTGCAGCTAGCTAATCCCCAACCAGTAAGATTTGTTCCTTGGTGAAGACACAAGCAAGAGAACAGTTCTGCAATAGTTTTAGCTTTTTTATTATTTTTCTGTTAGATATGGAATACCACCATTAGGTGGATTACCATCACTGACAATTCCCATCACCCAAATGTGGATAGCTCAGTTTCCCAGGTGCTTTTGTGGACCTAAGCCTTGGAGGGAAAATCTGGGCTGCAAGTTATTTCCCCAGGAATTGCCCACTGAGGCTTCTTCTTGATATATTGTAATTTGAAGACAGAAGATCTGCTGAAAAAGGTGAGCACCCTTTGAGGGCTGAGGTCCACATGTCCCATGCTTCCCCTCTGCACAGGGGTCTCATTTGGAGTTTCTATTAAATACTCATGCACTCATTGGGTTTATTCTGTATGCCTGTGAGGTGTTTGGAGCAAGTTTCTGTGGTAACAACCCTTTTGTTGCCAGTTAGCATGTTTTGAGGGGGCTTTGGACACTTTCCCTACTGGGACCAGTTTTTATTGGGTGTACTGTTTAATTCTAGTAGGCTTTTTGAGTGGTTTTAAGAGTTGGTATTCACCTCGTTAACTTTATGTTCCACACCTTTAAGGCGTGCGTTTACCACATAGATGCCATTGCTCCATTCACTTTTGGTAAATATCTCTGCAACCGCTCCGCGTAGCGAGGTCAGAGATGGCTCATTTTGTGGGTTTGCCCTTGCTCTGTCATCCGGTCAATGTTCTGGGGATGTTGGGGGCTTTAGGGCGCTTCAGGCACTGTTGGGGTACTCTGTCAGCGAAACTATGTTTCCCATGAGCTCCTGCTTCGCGCGTTCTTTTCCTATTGGCTCCCGTCGTGGCAGCCATTTTGTGTATTCGCAGACTGAGTATCCTACGCAGGGCTTGGACTCGCCTTCGCAGTTTAACCCTTCGCCTACCAGATAAGTCTTATTTAGCATTTCTGGGGTGCATTTATTTATTATACACACTATTTTGTGGGTGTTTTGATACTTTGACCGCTTGACTCAGTGAGAATGTCTACTCCGTTAGACTCTGGGGCTAAACCAAAGACTAAGTATACTGGGGTGTCTGTTTCCCCCATTGCTCATTACTCCTCACGTCACTCAGGGTTACCTAAATAATACTCAGGTCATGTTTGCCCAGCATGCACTGCTGCCCCTGAATCCCCTGCAGGGGCCTCCAGCCATGCACTAGAGCCAGTATGGATGCAAGAGTATAAGGCTACTACCAGGGACCTCCAGTCCACCTTACAACTCTTTCCATCCACTTTACAGGGGGTCTCTCACTTGTGGTAGACCCCACCCCCTATCAGATCTTCCCTGCCTAAGGTGTACCTGATGTGTCTGACTACTCTGAGGAGGAATTGTTGGTGGACTCTGATGATGATGACTGTTCAGCTGTTGCTTCATCTCAGTTTTTTGGGGACCCCTTTGAGGCGGGCCCCATTCCCTCAGCTGAGGGCCTGATCAGGGCTGTGCTGTCTACCCTTAACATTCCCTTGGTGCAGGAGGCGTCTTCTGACCCCTCTGATGTGTTTCAGGAGCCTGTTAGGCCCCATGCTTGTTTTCCACCTAACACCACTCTTGACCGCTTGGTGTCAGAGGAGTGGAAGTTTCCAGACAAGAAACCATCTGTGTCTAGGAAGTTTGTTAAACTTTACCCGTTCACTAAAATGGCCCTCACACAGTGGGTCCATCCCCCCAAAGTGGATGCCCCAGTTTCCAGGCTTTGTAAGTCCGCTGCTTTGCCGGTGGCTGACGCCTCTGCTCTCAAAGACTGGACTGATAAGAAGCTTGAGACTTCTCTCAAGGCTATTTTTGCGACGGCGGGCTCTGCCCTCTGCTGCTGCATGGGTAAATTGGGCTGTACTAAACAAAAAACATAAGATCAGCGCTATAAAATCCTGAAAGAATAAAGGATACAGTAAATGTTTATATAAAATAGTTTAATACATGGCTAATTGCCTAAAATATATAAGAGCTTCCTAAACAATATGACACTCTAGCAATCTGAATAACAATGTATCAAAACATACAAATACAAACTATAAATAGAAATCACCAACACAGTATATCTTTGATGATAAGCCAATATGCACTTCACTGGCTCCCCACAACGAGGGGTACGTCCAAAGGAGACCCTGTTGGACCCGTGTAAAAAACGGAAAACACACACTGTATAACACTCTGGCCCGCTTTCTATCAAGCACAGCTAAACCCATGCAAAAATCAGAAAACAGACACCATATGATTCCTTAGCCCACCTTCCATCAAGCACAGCTCCTACTTACAGTGTTTCCTCACAACGTCCCCCCACAAGGGGGATCCCCTGCAGTCAACAGGCAAAATCCTCACCAGATATATAGACTCAATAAACAATAATATACTAAAAACATCAACTAACTATAGAGGTCCAATATGGCAACAGACATGCCATTCAGACCTAAATATAGTCCAGTCACTAATGTGTGATACGCCACCTTCAGACAGACGCTATAATGGAATCCGAAAGTTGCCAATCACTCAGTTATATATCTCCTTTTATATTTTACTTCTTTTTGGGGATTTTTTTGGATTTTTAAATTTCCTTTTTTTTTATATATATATATTTTTTATATTTTATATGAGTTTTTCGGGATGATCATCCATAGAATATGTTTTTTGGGATATATATAATTGAGTGATTGGCAACTTTCGGATACTGGACCTCTATAGTTAGTTGATGTTTTTAGTATATTATTGTTTATTGAGTATATAAATCTGGTGAGGATTTTGCCTGTTGACTGCAGGAGATCCCCCTTGTGGGGGGACGTTGTGGGGAGACACTGTAAGTAGGAGCTTTTTTTGATTGGGCTGCTGATTTCCTGTTGGATTCTGTAACCTCACCAGTTGCGCTTCATATTCGATCACTCTGCTGTCCGTTAGGAGGCCCCTACTTCTGACATTTTGCAACTTCACGCTAACATTGCCGAGACTCAACATTATGTCTCTGCTGCCCTGTTTGACGCTGTCCGTATGGTAGCCAGGGCATCTACCATGTCTGTAATAGCCAGGTGTGCTCTTTGGCTTAATATCTGGTCTGCTGACACGGCCTCCAAGAAGGCTCTCCTGTCTTTGCCTTTTCAGGGCTCCTCCCTGTTTGGGCCTGAGCTCAAGGATCTCATCAACGAGGCAACTGGAGGGAAGAGTACTCACCTGCCAGTGGTCCTGAGGAAGAAGGCGTCTGTCAAAAGGAATCAGCTTTTTTGTCCCTTTCAAGCAGACTCGCGCCAAGCGACCCAGACGGTCCCTCAGGCTTCGCGCTCCTCATCCAAACCTAACATTGCCGAGACTCAACATTATGTCTCTGCTGCCCTGTTTGACACTGTCCGTATGGTAGCCAGGGCATCTACCATGTCTGTAATAGCCAGATGTGCTCTTTGGCTCAATATCTGGTCTGCTGACACGGCCTCCAAGAAGGCTCTCCTGTCTTTGCCTTTTCAGGGCTCCTCCCTGTTTGGGCCTGAGCTCAAGGATCTCATCAACGAGGCAACTGGAGGGAAGAGTACTCACCTGCCAGTGGTCCTGAGGAAGAAGGCGTCTGTCAAAAGGAATCAGCTTTTTTGTCCCTTTCAAGCAGACTCGCGCCAAGCGACCCAGACGGTCCCTCAGGCTTCGCGCTCCTCATCCAAACCTAACATTGCCGAGACTCAACATTATGTCTCTGCTGCCCTGTTTGACACTGTCCGTATGGTAGCCAGGGCATCTACCATGTCTGTAATAGCCAGATGTGCTCTTTGGCTCAATATCTGGTCTGCTGACACGGCCTCCAAGAAGGCTCTCCTGTCTTTGCCTTTTCAGGGCTCCTCCCTGTTTGGGCCTGAGCTCAAGGATCTCATCAACGAGGCAACTGGAGGGAAGAGTACTAACCTGCCAGTGGTCCTGAGGAAGAAGGCGTCTGTCAAAAGGAATCAGCTTTTTTGTCCCTTTCAAGCAGACTCGCGCCAAGCGACCCAGACGGTCCCTCAGGCTTCGCGCTCCTCATCCAAACCTAAGCAGCAATGGAGATCCAAATCATCCGCGAAGCCCAAGGCTTCCAAACCTTCTTCTGCATGAGTCGCCGAACCCAGGTTCCCACCCGCAGGTAGGTGGCCGCTTACGCCACTACCTCTCAGCTTGGCAGGCCTCTGTGGCGGACTCGTGGGTTTTACAGGTGGTGGCTACTGGATACAGGATTTTCTTCTGGTGTGGTGGCTGCTATGCTTAGTGTCTGTAAGCCTGTTTCCTCTAAGGTCCACCACCGAGTTTGGTCTACTTTTCTGTCTTGGTGTGCTCACAAAGACCTGTCTCAGGATTTTGACCTTCCTACAGTTCTTTCCTTCCTCCAAGATGGTGTGGATAACAAGCCTGTGTAGACAGCCTTTCTTTTGGCTATTGTATCTGTTTGGCAAATGGCGGAACAACAGGTTTTAAATTGAAAGCCTACCTTTCTGGTTTTCCTTTTGTCTGTCTATTGCCAACGAATAGACAGGAGCTTCATCTTTTTAGGTTTGTATAGGTTCTTGAACACAGCCATTTTTGGAAGTATGATTAACGTTTTATCATCCCTGAGCAGGGCCGGCGCTGCCTTTAAGGCAGAACAGGCAGCTGCCTTAGGGCGCCGCAATGGAGGGGCGCCGAAAGAGGTAAGTTTTTTTTTTTTTTAAATTACAAATATAGCTGTCTGGGTCTCTCTGCGGTGTGTTACAAAGACGCCGCGAGGGAGCGCTTAGTAGTGTAAATCAGCGCTCCCTCGCAGCGTCTGTTAACATACCGCAGAGAGACCCAGGCTCTGTAGTAATACAGAGCTCTGAGAGATGACATCATCTCCCAGCGCTCCGCATTACTGAGAGCAGCGCGCGGGAGCCTCAGCTTTGTGCCGAAGGAGGCACAGAGCTTTAAGCTGTGGCACGCCGCTAGACCACCAGGGACTCAAGGTAGGGGGACGAAGGGGCATTATGGAAAGGTCAATGTGGAGGGGGCATTGTGGAGATAAAGGAAGCATTGTGAAGGGGAATTGTGGAGATGAAGGGGCGATGTGGAGTTAAGGGGGCATTGTGGAAGGGTCAATGTGGAGATGAAGGGGCAATGTGGAGGGGGCATTGTGGAGATGTAGATGGCATTGTGGAGATGTAGATGGCATTGTGGAGATGAAGGGGCAATGTGGAGGGGGCATTGTGGAGATGAAGGGGGCATTATGGATGGGTCAATGTGGAGATGAAGGGGGCATTGTGAAGATAAGGGGGCATTGTGAAGATAAGGGGGCATTGTGAAGATGAAGGGGGCAATGTGAAGATGAAGGGGGCAATGTGGATGGGTCAATGTGAAGATGAAGGGGGCAATGTGAAGATGAAGGGGGCAATGTGGAGATGAAGGGAGCATTGTGGAAGGGGCATTGTGGAGATGAAGGGGCAATGTGGAATGGGCATTGTGGAGATGAAGGGGCAATGCAGAGATAAGGGGATATTGTGGAGATGAAGGGGCAATGCGGAGATAAGGGGGTATTGTGGAGATGAAGGGAGCATTGTGGAAGGGGCAA
Organism: Rhinophrynus dorsalis; assembly: GCA_037306005.1. Classification (NCBI taxonomy): domain Eukaryota; kingdom Metazoa; phylum Chordata; class Amphibia; order Anura; family Rhinophrynidae; genus Rhinophrynus; species Rhinophrynus dorsalis. The sequence continues at coordinate 417,681,062 of CM074719.1, read as the reverse complement.
TTTGGAGGTGGGGAGAGTGTGGAGGTGAATATGTGGGCGGGGCAGGGGATTGTGGCAAGGGGGGGGTCAGGGGATTGTGTCCGTGTCGGGGGGCATCAAAATGCACCTTCGCCTGTGTATAAAAAAATCCTTGCACCGGCCCTGTCCCTGAGGACCCTCCTGTGGGCCAGAAAGTATCTGAGGAAACATTGGCTTCTTGGATTAAGGCAACCTGTGATCCTCTAGTGATCCTGTAGCTTTCTGTCTCCTGCAAAAAAAGTTGGGGATCATAAAGCTAGTGCTATTTAAAAACAGCACCATAGCACAGATCCCACCATTAGTGACATTTATAAAAGGCAAATGTGACATTAAGGGGTTAATAATGATGCGTTTTCATTAGGTAATGATGATTCTTATTTCATCCACTGGAAACAAAATACTGAACTTTAAATATGATATTTATTGGTTAAAGAAGGGACAATCACATCTGAAAAATTGTAAAACAAATTACCTCTTCACTCAAATGATAAGTGGAACATAGGAACATACTTGCTATTTGGACAAACTTTAAAATTGCCACCAGCTGGTATAGAAGACCTGAGTTGTGTTATACTAATGTTGATAATATTTGCTGCGGATTTAAGAAAAAAGCTGGAAGCTTGTCTCAAATTTGGTAGATGTAAACCAGTACTTAAATAGTGGAATTATATCTTAAGAATAATTAGAAAAATAACAAAATTGCAATATTCCATCTAACTTGCAACATATCCGTTTTAACCCTTTGAGTGCCAGAGGGTGCATTGCGTACCTCTCTGGCACTCAAAGGGTTGATGTAGACCACTAAAGTATAAACAGAAAATCACCAAAGGGAATTTTGATAATTCACTTAATTCACACAGCTGAAATATACCTTCCAGTATGCTGGAAGAGTTAATTAATTGCTTTTTCAAAGTAGAAAGAAGAGCTTGAATATGTTTATATAGCACCACAAGTGTATGTGATGCTTTACAATTTAACCTTGTAAGGTCCGGAGACATGCCAGTACTGTCACCAGTCTCCATGCCTTAACCCTTTAAGAACTACGTGACATACTATGACCGTCACAGTCCTTAAATACTTAAGGACCGATGACAGTCATGGTACGTCACATACTTTTTACTTACAGCGCTCTACCGGGAGTGCTGTAAGTAAAAATGGGGCCGAAAATTGACCGCTCCAAGACTGGAGCGATCTATTTTAGGCCCCAGAGCGGCGCGCAGATACACGCAACAGGTCACGTGTACCAGCACGTCGGCAAGGATCAAAGCGGTCCTTATGGGACAGATACGTCCCAGGACCGCTGGTCCTTAAGGGGTTAAGAACCTGTTACGGTCCTGCCACATTATGGCTTTTGTGATCACAGCGCTTCTGCAGGAGAGCTGTGATCAGTAGCAGATCTGAAACTGCCTGATCCAAGTCCGGAGAGGTCAGCTTCAGCCTCTCTTTCAGCTCTCTGAATTATGTTTATGCAGGCCTTAAGGTTGATCATACCCCTGGACCGCTGGAAGTTAAGGGGTTAAGGGTTTGTACAATACAGGGTGACAAGGGCTTAACAAGAAACACTGGAAGGGTCCCTGTCAGTCCTTGACAAAGGAGGGCAGGTTTTTCCTAATACTGACTGAAGATTGTTCCTCATAGTGATCCGCTCTCAGATCTGAGTGAGATTTGCTGACATAGGAAAAGGGGCTGGAGGGATAAAATTCATCATATAATTACAGCTTAACTAGCAAGTTAGGAACTTTGAGAGTCTCAGAGGTATTCACTATGACAAACAATATGAGCTGATTGTGTTTGGAAACATTACTAACCCTTTAAAATAATGTTTAATTTTGCGAAATGGCTAACAAGATTAATTTTTAATATTATTCTGCTGAAATTAACAATTTTTCCTTAACCAAAACTTAAACTGTCCCAGTTTATGACCATCAGGGCTTAAAATTTGAAGTCCTTTGCTACTAGCCAGACCTGAAAAGTTACTCGCCACTGCAAGCCATATCATACTCACCAGGGCTGAATTTCTACTCGCCAGGGCCAAATTTTCACTTGCCATTGGCTAGTGGCGAGTGTAAATTTTGAGCCCTGATGACCATCATCCAATGTTCTTTGTTTGATCTTCATTTTGTAGTTAAAGTTATAGTACACTACTTGTTGATCACTCTGTGGTACTTAGAATGTGTGCCAAAATGAGCATGTTTCATTATATTTATTACTTAACTTTTATAAAATTTAGCTCACCTTGCATTTGTGTTTTGTACTTTTCACTGCAGCATCCTATTAACCCTGCCATTGTTACTCATTGTGTGCTTACATTGAAAAGTCAATACAAATGTGTGTATAAAAATAAATGTATATATTACTTTATAAAGATAGATAAGCTCTGCAGTTTAATGCAATGGGACTCCAAGTTCAGTATATAAAAAGTAGTACTCATTTAGAATGTGAATGATTGAGGTTTGCGCAATAATTGCAAAGCAGTGTGTTTCATAAAACCTAGGCACTGTTCCTTTAAAATAATGTTTCACTGGCTGAAACAGCTGTGGCTGTTTTTTTACAGCGATGTTTGTGATAGAACGTTTATACTTGTTGATTTGTACTGTAACTGTTCATGGCTGTGAGATGATACTTCCTTTAACACCTACAGTACTCACTGGAGTGTCAGCACTACAGTCAATGTCACAAGAGATTGGGGACCTTAATAGTATAGCATCAGTGTTGTATAATTATGCTTTTTTATATGAATATTTTATATACATAATACCTAAAATATCCTTCCTCTTATATAATAATTAGCTAAAACGTGTGTAACGAAGCAGTCATGCTCAGTAGAGACTGCTGCGAGTGCTGCAGTCATGCGCAGTAGAGACTGCCCACGCCGCGGCTGATACAGAGTTCGGAGCTTCCAGCTCTGTATCAGCCGCGGCGCGGGCAGTCTCTATTGCGCATGACCGCCCCACGACCAGCTGGCAGTGGCACTGTGGCCCATGTAACGGGCTCTTCACCTAGTTGTTTTATAAAGTAATTTCTGGTATTTATCCTCTGCCTTATTATTAATCAAGTAACCAATATAAGCATACAACTATTTACATGATCTGTAGAATCATGTAGAAGAAAATAATATTGTTTACTTTCCTGAAAATGAGATGGGAACTGTGCAGGTTTATGGGCTTGTCTGCTGACTCAGATGTGTCGATGGGAGTTGCAGTCTGGCTGTGTAAGAGGAGGGGCTTACTTCTTCCATCCCTGCTATGGAGTGTACATCTTAGTCTGTTGTGTAAAATTGCCTGTATTTATTATTTTTCATGGGTGCAACCATGTTTATATATTTAACCCAAACAGTCTAGGTTACTGTGCAATTAATTTATTTTCTGGACTTGCACAACATCTCAACCCTTTGAGAGCCAAGGGGCACGCAAGTTATTGCTCTGCAACCCATTGCGTACCACCTCTGGCATTCAAAGGGTTCATTTTGTGAAATATGAGATGCAACACACGTATAATTGCACTCACTGGTATTAGAGATGCATCGATACCAATTTTTTAATACCGAGTACGAGTACCGATACTTTTTTCAAGTACTCACCGATACCAATTACTATATATATATATATATATATATATATATATATATATGCTTTAGGTACTTGGAAAACTGGCAAATGACTGCAAAAAAAAAGTACTGGTAATTGGATCGGTGAGTACTTGAAATATATATATACATACACACACACACACACACACACATACATACACACACCACCTCTTGACTCTTGATTCTCCCCTTTTGCCTCTTTCTCCCGCTCTTGATTCCCACCTTTTGCTTCATTCTCCCCCTCTTGAGCCCCCTCTTTTTGCCTTGGCTTTTTCTCTCCCTTTTGATCCCCCTTTCAACCCCCTTCTTGACTCTTGATCCCACCCTTTTGCCTCTCTCTCTCTCTCTCCCTCCTGATCTCCCCTCCTTTTGCCTCTTTTTGGCCCCCCTCCTTTTGTCTCCTGATCCTTCCTCCTTTTGCCTCTTTTTCTCCCTCTTGACCCCCTTCTCTGCCTCTTTCACCCCCTGCTCTTGATGCCCCATCTTGCCTGTATTGACCCTCCTCTGCCGGGTGCTCGCTGTTCTCTCGCGAGCCCCAGCAGAGGTCAGTGTTGGAGCGTTGCCATGGTAACCCGCGGCAATGCTCCGACGCTGCAGGAGGGAGAGAGGCGACCGGGGAGCATTGTGAGCCGCTCCCCAGGCTCCCTCTCTGCAGCAACGACCCTGACACAGGGTATCGGTTCTGGCATCGGCCGCATTTACACGAGTACTCCTGCAAATGCTGGTATCGGCACCGATACCAGTATCAGTATTGGTGCAACCCTAACTGGTATTCTTTAGTAATATTACATCTCTCACTTCAATGTGTTATTTTCCTTTCATACTTTGGGATGTAGTGTATCCTCGGTGGTTTTATCAACAGCAGGAATGGCTAAGGGGTGTGTGTGTGTGTTTGTATATATGTGTGTGTAGGGAGAGCAATATCTCCATCCTACTCAGAATTTCAAGGAAACAACTAGGAATGGCAACGAATGACAAACAGAAATGGCAAATAATGTGCTTAAAGTGGACATACTTCTTAAAGGGATAGTAATGTTTCACAAAAGCAGCAGCTCCAATTAATCTTCATAGTATTTGGGATATGGAGAGTATTATTTCAATACTGTCAGAGTTGTAGCTCAAGAGTAATTGAATGATACAGTATCCCCCTCCCACCCCTTTTACCTAGTGTAAGCCACCTCCCCTCAGATATGGAATCTGGTTCTGGGACCAGACAGTTCACAACAAGGGACAATCTTCTTACTGTGAGCATAAGGGAAAACCCTGCCCCCCTTGACAGATTTTTCAGGTTTTTCCTTATGCTCACTGAGAATTGTCTCTCTCTGCAATCCATCCAGACAGCCTAGCTGTTCTGATGTGAGCAGTGTTACATCAGTAAAAGGGGGGGGTACTTTATCGTTTAATTACTCTTGATATACTCTGACAGTATTGAGATAACACTCTCCAGGTCCCAAATACTATGAAGACTAATTGGAGAAATAGTACTATCCCTTTAAGACCAAATATGGGTTTTTTTTATACAGAATTAAAGGGATAGTAATACTTTGTTTTAAAAATGTCTAATTTTGTAGAGATTAACAATAGAAGTAGAATAAACTACCTCCTATCTCTCAAAACATTATAGTTTGCGAGTTTGAATCAGAGGCTCTTCAGCCGAGCCAAGATAGCGCTACTTAAAATGAAATAATTCATTGGAACGGTCTACAAAGGGTGCCTGGTTTGCAAGCATACATTGTAGACCTTTCCAATTAATTATTTCATTTTAAGTAGTTCTATCTTGGCTCTGCTGAAGAGCCTCCGCCTCTCCTGGGACCAGGATCTGTCTCTGTCGGCTAGAGAGCTGACGTATGAGGAAGGGGAGGGAGGGGGGAACTTTAAATGCTACGAACTCGCAAACTATAACGTTTTGATAGCTATGAGGTAGTCTGTTCTACTTCTGTTGTTAAAGGGATAGTAATACCTAAAATGTAAAAAAAAATATGTTGTAGGGTTTATCCCCCTGAGTAAAACAAGAGTACTCCCACTGCTGAAAAATGTTTCATTCAAAAGTTATTAATTTTCAAAGTTGAATTTTTTAGGTGCAATATCACAGTGGCCTGAAATTGTACAGTGGCGCTGTTGCTACACGATCCTATGGACAGCTCTGGTCTCAGGACCATAAATCTCCATAGGATGGTGTAGCAACAGCGCCACTGTAAAATTTCAGGCCACTGTGATATTGCACCTAAAAAATTCAACTTTGAAAATTAATAACTTTTGAATGAAACATCTTTCAGCAGTGGGAGTACTCTTGTTTTACTCAGGGGGATAAACCCTACAACATATTTTTTTTTACATTTTAGGTATTACTATCCCTTTAATCTCTACAATGTTAGACATTTTTAAACCAAAGTATTACTATCCCTTTAAAAACTGTCTGCATTTTCTCATAATTTTTCAGCATAATAATAATTTTTGAGATGTTTTCCTTTATGTTTGTGTAGCACAGGATGCTAAGCCCTTGCAGAGTATGTTAACCCTTTGACAGCCAGAGGGGAATGCAATGCATTTCAGAGAATTGCCATAATGTGTGATAATTAGATAAAGATACATTTTTCATTAATTATTTATATTACAAACAAGTTTCTACTACAACATAGAGGCACAATTCTCTTTAAAAGTAACTAAACGTTTAGGGTGACAGGGCCACTTTAACATATTTATTATGCAATTAAGCTGAAATTTTAGAGAGATGTGCTGATTTTCTAATTTTATCCTTAAGCATCTCTTGTGTGTATGTTAGTAGATTGATTTAAAGCTGCCAATATGTGATATGCTAGCACCAGTTTTCTTTTCCTGCATCCGGCAATGTTATGGTTAACTCTGTGTGCAGAATGACTTCAACTACATTATCAATAAAACATGCGCACCTATGCATAGGAACTTACAGACTGCAATGACACTGCAGTGTCAATGGAGAAATAATTGTTCATGCTGATTTCTTATTAGTCTGTCGTTCTGTTCTAACATAAAGATCTAAAGACCTGATACAGAACGTAACAGTGAAGGGATGCAGATTCTATCTTCTAATCCATATATGGGTGATGGTGAGACTCTAAAAGAAATTCCACTTCCATCAGTATGGATGCAATGTTGTTTTTGCACATTACTGCTGCACTTCAGTCCCAGTCGTAATTACACAACCAATAGACAGAAACCAGAGCTTGCCAACCTGTATTTGATTGGTTGCGTTAGGCTAGGAGGGATAGGAGGGAAGGGCTGCAGTATTCCTTCGACACTGCTCAAGCCATCTCTCTGCTTCATCATCTTATGGGAAAATCCCCTGGAAGGGCAACGCTTGTAGGTGTGTGCCAAAATAAGGAGAGGGACAGAAGGATTATAGTAATTATTTTGTTGCAAATTATGGTTCACTAGTCTATTGGCAAAAATGCTACGCTATCAGCAGGAGCCATGGGTACATAGGAAAGAGGAATAGGATCTGAAGAAGGTAAGAGGATTGTTAGTATCTCTGAATGTAAGAGTTTACTGCAGTCTGCTGCATATACTGTGTGCTGCTTATAGAAGTCAGTACTCTAGTGCCTAGAGAAACACAGAATGAGCTTTCCTCCACTACAATATACTGCCTTCAGTTACTTATGATTATATGGAGATTTTGTAATATGCATATCATTTATTCTCTTATAAATATATATATATCCAGCGTGATTAAAATACTTTATGGGTTTTAGGTGCATATATAATACTGTAAGTGTATTTGTTGGTCCAAATCAAGATGATTCTTTAAGTGATGCTGCAGAAAATGTCATTTTAGACACACACATGATAACTTAACATATAAAAATGCGTGTTTTTTTTTTTTTTAACCCTTTAAGGACCATTGTTGGGCAGCCCAGTGTGTTGCCCATCCCTCTGGTCTTTAACCCTTTGAGTGCCAGAGTGGTACGCAACACATTGCTTTGCAATGCATTGCGTACCACTCTGGCACTCAAAGGGTTAATATGTGTTGCACACCCCCTCTGGCATCAAAGGGTTAAAGGTGTTTGCTTCTTTCTTGTGTTTGTTTTCAAATGACCATATATGTGAATATAACAGACTTATATCTATTGTTTGCTTTCAAATAAACACAAGCATACATGTGAATACAAAGAACATGCAAAAAAAACATTCTGTATTATAGATTATATTCTATTAATGTCTTTTTTATTGTCTCACATTCAAGCAAATAGTTACTATTGACTATAGATTTGTTGATGACAGTTCTGTTTATAGATTTGTTTTTATTTTTGAGTTTATAAGTGGTAAGTGTATATTGGATTAGCAAGGATAATAACGCCTACTGCAGATATGCCATGTTCATACAATATTAATGAGAGCACACAGCAAGCAGAATTAATTAATGGGAACATATATATTTTTTAAAGCATTGCATTTTTGTGCTGTTCTTTAATAACTTCCCTGCTTTCTTCCAGTATCGGCAATGATGAGGGAAATTTATTTGCTGTGCAGTAACATATCATTTACGGAAGGCATGTAAGCTTAGCTAGGGTTCCTGTGTCCTATCTAACAGCAGTGCCAGGCAGACTAGGCCCCAAGAGCAAGTACCACCTCCCTGTTTCATTGGTAACCGGGACTGGAAATGAAGAGGGCAGGTACTAGAAATTAAGAAGGCAGGTACCGTTCACTTTTGTTAGAGAAAGGTGATAAACATATTAACCTACTGCATGCTAGAGAGGACTTCACAATGTCTTGGAAACCTCTAGCATCCAAGGTGCTAACTCTTTGAGTGCCAGAGATGTTTCCAACACAGTGAGCCTCTCCAGCACTCAAAGGGTTAAGGGATAAACGGAGAATATGACTGCTCTTGTTTGCTTTTCTGCATGTGATTATATTATATGCATTTGTGAGAGATGATGAGATTGAGGCTTAGATACCAAAAAGCGTAACTGCATCAGAGGAGACAAACATGCTCAAAATTCCTACTAATTTAAATAAGGCCTTTTTAACTACTGGCATGCCAGAAAGGTCTCCAACACCCCTCTAACATAAAAAAACAAACATTTAAAGCAATTGAGGTATTTGGTTTGCCACTAAATTTTTCAGTTTCTATCTAGTATGTCAGCTTTATTAGGTACCTTCTGTTTTTGGATTCTCAGTTTGTATCAAACCCTTACTGCAGTCCTGAAGAGTGACTTTGTTATGGTGAGAGCAGGTGACTGCAGCACCTCTGCAGTACCTGTCTTAATTATTCTGTCAGTGACTTGTAGAAAGAATACACTGCCTGTCTGTTTAGGCTCAGAATTAATCAAACACCACATATGCACAGGTAGGAAATACCGCAAAAGTTCTTTATTTCACTGTTACACGGTGCATTATTAATTGCCTTTAATTTCCTCCGGTAGTTAACAATTATGGAGCATATGTAAAATAAAATGTGGAATTTATTGCATATTGTTTTTAATTAATACATGCATTACAGAGAAGTTTCTTTGCCCCTGAATTATTTGAATTCATAGACTGAGCATTTAAAAGATTTCATTTGATTTAATTTGTCTTACATCAGAGTTCACTGAAAATTATTTATATGTATAAAAGACATTTGTGTCATACTGCCAATACTCGTACAAATTAATGGGTGATCACATTTTTTCATGTACATAAGAGTTGTACCAGTGTCAGCTGATGAAATATACAAAATAGTGAGAAAAGAAGGCAGGTTAGTAACACAATTATTTAATAGTTGCACGAACAGGACCTGTTTTTTAATCTAAATCTAGACAATGCACCATTTGATTTGTATTTTTTTTCTCTTTCCATTTAAATGAGTAGAGAAAGAAAAAGCGAAAGATGGGGTAGAAAAAATTGTAGAGATAAGTGAATGATGGGTTACAGATAGGTCTGGAGATAATAAAGTGGATATTAACTTGATTGAGCTTATTGAACAAAGTGTAGCATTTGCTTCAAATTAGTTGCAGGAAAAAAAATAGTAAAACAATACATATTGGGGGCCGGGGATACTAATATGATTCCACGATATAAACTGCACTGGAACTGATGTCTTACTACACCTGCCTAATGACAATTTTCTAAGCTACTTATAATATAAATTCTCCCATTAACAAAACGTGCTAATGGAAGGGGGTGGGGAAATGTATGGGAGTTTCATGGTATTTTTTTCCTCAGCACAGTGCTTTATAATATGTACTGACAAGACACAAAAGAAACCTATGTAAATTTACTTCGTTTTCCTCCATATGGTATTAGGGAGTAGCTGGGAGCTTGCTGGCATTAACCCTTTGAGTGCCAGAGAAGTTCACAATGCATTGCTCTGCATTCAAAGGGTTAAAGCCTAAATGGTGGTGATGTTCTTGTGCCAGTATCCACTAAAGTGATCATATTCTCTAGTACATAGCCTGAAGCACACCTGCTGGCTATCGCTATTTTTTTCTCTCATGCTATATTTCTTCTCCTAGGTATTTATTGTACAACAATTAAATCTTATTAATTTAATTTATTAAACTAAAGCAGGTAAAAGTTTTATTATAATTTAAAAGAAAGTTCTGAAACTGAACAGACCATCTTTAGCTAGAGTTTTTAAAGGGATAGTGATGTTTCAAATTAAATGCAGCTCCAATTATTCTTTATAGTTTTGGGCCATGTAGAGTTGTATTATCATTCTCTACAGTGTGTAGTTCCAGAGTAATTGAATGATAAATTGTCCCCCTCCCACCCCTTTTACCTAGTGTAAGCCTCCTCCCCTCAGTTGTGGAATCTAGTCGCTTGACCGGACAGCTCACATCATAGGACAATCTTCTGGCTGTGACCATAAGGAAAACCTTGCCCCCCTTAAAGGGATAGTAATACTTCGTTTTAACTTTATTTTATTTTGTAGGTATTAAAAAAACATAAAGAATGATATAAGTCTTATGGTTTAAGAGATATTCACAAGCAAAGTTTCCCCCTCCCGCCCCTTTTTCCTAGTGTAAGCCATCTCTTCTCAGATGTGAGTCTGGTTGTAAGACCTGACAGATAACAGAAGGGGACACTCTTCTTTGTATGAAAACAATGAAAGCCCTTCCCCCCTTGACAAGCTTTTCAGCTTTTTCCCTAATCTTAATTGAAGATTGTCCCTCTCTGCAGTCAACCTGGGCACCTCCCTTCTGAGCTGGCTGAACAGGGGGGATACTTTGCTTGTGAATATCTCTTAAACCATAAAGGTTTGAGAGATAAAACTTATATCGTTCTTCATGTTTTTTTAATGCCTACAAAATAAAATAAAGATAAAACGAAGGATTACTATCCCTTTAAAGGAGGAAGGCAGGTTTTTCCTTATTCTAACAGAGGAGTGTCCCTTGCTGTGATCCATCCGGATGGTCTTGATGTGCAGCTTTACATAGTTATGATTCTATTACTCTATGATAATAATGCTCTACATGGCCCAAAAACTATAAAGAATAATTGGAGCTGCATATATATATATATATATTTTTAAACATTACTTTCCTTTGAAATAAAACAAATGTAAATGCACAAATAACTAAACCACCTTTGAGTAAAAGCACAAATCAATAAAATGTTAACCTTTTTATAATCCCTGTCTTTTACAAGGAAGGAGCTGACATTTTGACATTTAATCACAGCTTCTAGACATCGGGCTCCTTTGCCCAATTCACACATACTAGAGCACAATTTCAGTACACTCTTGTACACACAACAGAGTAATTGTCAGCATCTCACACTTCACAGATCAGCAGGCTACAACTCTGTCCAGATGGCTGAGAAGTTCAGGAGAGCTCTGATCTTTCTCTCTGCATCGCACATTCTCTGTTATTGAGTTTATTCAGTTGTTCAGAGGGAAAAGCAATTTTAATAATTCGGTTTTTTTTCTAAATGACAAGGCCTCAGTACCATTTTACAATGCAAGATCTTAAGCAAAGAGGAATGGGAGCCTTCTTGTGAAGTGAGGTGAGCTCTACCCTCCAAAATATTTCTATATGTGTGAGATTTAGCCAGTAAAACAATATTTATACAGTTTTGTCAATTCCATGAAATTATATTTAAAGGCAACTAGCATAAGAATAATTTTTAAAACATATGTAAAAGTGTAATGTTTTACTTATTAATCACCACTGCTTTCACCTCTAAGGGCCATATGTTCAAAGAAGTAGCGAAATAGCTTTTGTCGTTGTAAAGACTTTTCAAAGTACAGTGTCGTTGGGAATTTAGTATTTTCAGAGAGTGTCGGTTGTGATTGGAAATATATAGTTTGTCCTGACTGAAATTGTCGTATGGAACGACAAAAAAATGTCTTAACTAAAGACAAAAATGTCTTTAAAAATGTCTTAACAACAAAAATGTCTTAACTAATGACAATAATTCTCTCATTCAGAACACATTCCCTCCACTTTTTTCTTAACGTACAAATTTTGTTTTGTTTTTTTGTCGTATACTCTATAGAAAATATGTCGTTCATGCATTCAATTACTTATTTTTGTCTCTCATATGACAATTTTTTGTTGTTATCCCTTTGAACATATGGCCCTAACAGTAGCATCATTATATACAAACTTACAACCCTTATTATACAGGTCTACAGCTAAATACATTCCTAAACAAGTTCTCCTATGTAATAAATTGAGAGCCTGTTATTTAAAGGTTAACTTCCCCTTCAAATGCAGATTAACCCTTTGAAGTGAACTGGGGTTATATAGACTAAAACATTCACAATGCATACAGATCTAGCTTCCCCTGACTGATATGGACATCTTTTTTTTACACAAAAAGTTGCAGATAGTGAGGAAACTTCTGTATAAGTACTGTTACAACTGTATTTGTAAAATGTACTCTAAAATTGCATACAAAATATAGGCAATCAGCTATAAAATAAAAACATAGAAAACCTATAAACATCCTACTAATTATATATATATATATATATATATATATATATATATATATATATATATATATATATATATATATATATACTCTGTCCCATGGTGTTTTGGGTGAAAGCTACATCTTTTTCTCAGCAGCTGCTATCTGTCCCAAGATGAGAATCTGTAAGTTGCAATCCACATAAGCAGTTCAACCCTACCCGTGACCAGGCCAATGCATGTCCCAAAATTGCCTAACAGAAGAATACTAGGTATTATCTCCTTCAGTATCAGCAAGGCAAAGAATAACCTCAAATTGGGAATTTCACACAAAATAAAAGAAACTTAGAGGAATAATTGCCTAAAAATTTACCATACCAGTTTATCCTTATGTATTTGGCTAATTTTATTCTACTGAGATAACCACTTTATTTTAAAATCTCATACATTTTAAACCATATGGATCTGTAAATTTTTTTTCATGTATAGCTCACCTTCAACTAATTCTTCCCATTTGAAATAAAGGCCAGTGCTGGTTCAAGTCTGTAGGTTGGGGCTATCTATGTATTCTGTATACAGTAAATAAATAAATATCATTGCCTGTGTCACTAAACAGGATTATCTTTTTATGACTCTAACAATAATATATACTTAAGAAAAAATAATATATTCATTTGTTACTTAACTCTTTGAGTGCCAGAGTGGTACGCAACACATTGCAAAGTGTTAAAGGGTTAAAAGAGTTATTAACTGTTAATCTATTGGTCTTCAGTTATAAAAGTCCTATATGGAAATACCCCTTAGGGATTATTAGTAGCAAAGTGATTTTTTTTATTTGTAGCTATGCTATTTTTAAGAGCAGTACAGTTTTTGGAAGGGCTCAAAGCTATCGCTCAATCATTATTAAATATTAAAAACACTCCTGGATCCATTTACTATGGAAAATTGAAAACATACCAGAAATTAAGGCCATTTTCTGCTGTGTTTTCATTTCTATAATTTATCAACTAGTAAGTGCATGAATGCACAACTTAGATATGCCAAAAACATTTGCCTGGTTGCAGATGTTTACCATACACATACTCCCACATTTCTCTGTCGTCCAATGCAGGGTCCTGGTAACTTTGGGTAGGCGATCTGCCCCTTTAATTGTAGGCAGGAACAATTCTAGAATTGTATGCAGGGGATGGAGCCTACATTCCCTCCTTGGCTGCAGCTAGCCAACCAGCTCCAGAAAGATTTGTTCCTTGGTGAAGACAGGCAAGAGAACAGTTCTGCTATAGTTTTAGAAATGTTTTATTTTTCTGTTAAAAATGGAATACCACCATTAGATGTGGCTAGCTCAGTAACCAGGTGTTTTTTGTGGGCCTTAAGCCCTGGGGGGGGGAATCTTCGCTACAATTTCTTTCCTCAGGAGTTGCTCACTGAGGCTTCTTCTTAATACATGATAGTCTGAAGACAGAAGATCTGCAGGAAATGTGAGCAACCCTTTGAGTATTGCAGGTCCAAATGTTCCACAGTGCCCCTCCGCACATGGGTTTACCTTAGGAGTTCCTATTGCACACTCCTGCACTAACTGGGTCTATCTGTATGTCTGTTGGGTGTTTTGGAGCAGGTTTAGGTGGTACTTTAACCCTTTAGCTGCTGGTTTTGCATCTTTTGGTGGGGGTTCTGACACTTTTCCTACTGGTTCAGTGTTTTTTCGGGTCTCCTAACATGTTCTAGTTATGTTTAATGTATTTTTATTTTACTGTTTCAATTTTGTAAAATTTGAGTTCCACGCCTTTAAGGAACACTTTACCGCATAGGTGCCATTGCTCCGTTCACTCCTATGGGTCTGTACATTTTAGGACATATCTCTGCAACCGCTTAACCTAGCGACTTCAGAAATAGCTCTTTTTTTTTGTCTGCCCTTGCTCTATCATCCGGTTCATGTTTCCAGTTTGGGGGCTTCGGGCACTGTTTGGGCACATTTTCTGGGAACACTACATTTCCCATGAGCACTTGCTTCGCACGCTCGTTTCTGATTGTGCCATTTCCAGAGCGAGTATCCTACTTAGGGCTTGGACTCTCCTTCTTTCCTCTGCTGATTAACCCTTCGCCTGCCAGATGAGTCTATTTTAGCGATTTCTGGGGTGAAACCTTAATCCTACACACTGTACTTGGGTGATTTCTACTGTAAAGTTAAGACTGGGGATGCTGGGGTCTCTGTATCCCCTATTGAGCATTGCTCTTCCTGTCATTCAGGGTTACCTAGAGAATTCTCAGGTCATTTATCCCCAGAATGTTCTGATGTCCCTGAGAGTCTCCCAGGGACCTCCAGCCATGCACTAGTGCCAGTTTGGGTGCAAGAGTTCAAGGCTGCTCCCAGGGACCTTAGGTCTACATTGCAACTCTTTCCATCCCAGTTACAGGGGGTCTTCCATTCTTGGCAGACCCCCTCCTCTGTCAAATCTTCCTTGCCAAAACCTCAGGGAGTACCTGACGTATCAGATTCCTCTGAGGAGGAACTGCTGGTGGATTCAGATGTGGGCTCCTCTCAGTTTTTTGGGGATACTTTTGAGGCTGATCCTGAGCCCTCAGCTAAGGGCCTGATCAGGGCTGTTTTGTATACCCTTAACATTCCCTTAGTTCAGGAGGTTCCTTCTGATCCCTCTGATGTGTTTCAGGAGCCTATAAAGCCCCTTACTTGCTTTCCACCTAACCCCACTCTTGACTGCCTTGTGTCTTAAGAGTGGAAATCTCCGGACAAGAAACCTTCTGTGTCCAGGAAATTTGCTAAGCTTTATCCCTTCTCTGAGGCAGCGCTTGCTTAGTGGGTTCATCCTCCCAAAGTGGATGCACCTATCTCCAGGCTATCTAAGTCTACTGCCTTGCCAGTTTTTGATGCTTCCTCTCTGAAGGACTGGACTGACAAGAAACTTGAGGTCTCCGTCAAGTCCATTTTTGCCACTGCTGGTACTGCCATGCGTCCAGCATTCCCTGTAGCATGGTTGAACCAGGCCATTGCGGTCTGGACTGAACAGCTCACCCTGGCTGTACGTTAGGGTGCTTCTACTTCAGATATGTTGGGCCTTCTTGCCAACATTTCTGAGGCACATCATTATGTTTCTGCTGCCTTATTTGTTGCCATCCGTTTAGTGGCTAGGGTTTCCACAATGTCTGTGGTTGCCAGAAGGGCTCTTTGGCTCAAGATCTGGTCTGCTGACACTGCTTCCAAAAAAGCATTGCTCTCCTTACATTTTCAAGGTACTTCTTTGTTTGGGCTAGATCTTAAAGATCTTATCAGTGAGGCCACAGGGGTAAGAGTACATTTCTACCCTTGGTCCCCAGGAAGAAAACGCCGCTTAAACGTAATCTGTTTTTTTGTTCCTTTCAGACTGAGACACGTCCGGCAAACCAGACGGTTCCCTCAGCTCCACGTGCCTTCTCCAAGCCCAAACAGCAATGGAAGTCCAAGGTCTCCTCCAAGCCCAAGGCTTCCAAGTCTTCTTTGACATGACTCACCGAACCCAAGTCCCCACTCTGCTGTGGGTGGTCGTGTCCAGTCATTCTGATTGCTCCATACTGACTTCACCAAGCTTGGTTTCTGGAGCTTCTGAATCTGTCAGTGGCAGAGCCATTCCGGCTCCCTTGCCGTCCAGATCTTCTTCTACAGGGTTACCTGTGACAGGAGGATGTTCATCTGCTAACTATGACAGCTTGGAAGTTGAATCCTCAATATTGAAGAAGAAAGGTTTTTCTTCTGGGGTGGTGGCTACTATGCTCAGTGCCCGCAAAACTGTTTCTTCCAAGATCTACCATTGTGTCTGGTCGACCTTTCTATCTTGGTGTGCTGACAAGAACCTGTCTCAGGAATCTGATCTGCCTATGGTCCTGGCCTTTTTGCAGGACAGTGTGTATAAGGGCCTCAGTTTGAGTTCCCTTAAGGTTCAGACTTCTGCTCTCTCTGTTTTCTTTCAGAGGAGCATTGCCATCCTTCCTGATGTCAAGGTTTTCTTCCAGGGCGTTGCTCATACTCGTCCAGCTTTCAAGAATCCCGCTCCTACGTGGGATCTTAACTTGGTTTTGGCCGTTCTTCAGCGCCCTTCATTTGAGTCTTTGGCTACTATTCCTCTACGCCTGTTGACATGGAAAATGGCCTTTCTCCTGGCGATCGTGTTCGTTCGCCGTGTCGCATAGTTACATGCTCTGTCCTGTAAGCCACTCTATTTGGTGTTTCACATGGACTAGGCGGTGCTTTGCACTTTTCAGGAGTTTCTCCAGAAGGTGGTTTCAGAGTTCCACATCAATCAGGAGATTGTGGTGCCTTCTTTCTGCCCTGACCCCACCTCTGACAAGGAGAGGGATCTCCACTTGTTAGATGTGGTGCATTGTCTTAAGTTTTATGTACATCGCACTGAGTCTATCAGGCAATATGACGTGCTGTTCGTCATTCCTGAGGGTCCCAGGGCAGGAAGACTTGCATCCAAAGTGACTATTGCTTCTTGGATCAAGTCCACTATTCGTAAGGCTTACGACCTGAGGAAGAAGCCTGTCCCCTTTTGGGTCATGGCTCATTCTACATGATCTATTGGGGCTTCTTGGGCCTACAAGAATCAGGCCTCCGCTGATCAGTTGTGCAAGGCTGCCACTTGGTCGTCTGTGCACACTTTTTCAAAGCACTACTGTGTTGATGTGCTGGCACCGGCTGATGCCAGGTTTTGGGAGGAAAATCCTGGAGGCTGTCTTGCCTGTCTATGGTATTCTTCAGTTCTTGGTGCTTCCTTCTCTTTTGAGTCCTGTTGGCTCTAGTTCAGTGTGCTGTGTAACAGTTTGGGGTGTTGTTACCCCTGTTTAGTGTCCATTGACACTTCATTGTTTTGTTGGGCTATCTCTGATCTGATGGTTTATATCTGCTCCTGGTGACTTTGGGGGCCTTGCGCCTGGTCCTTGCCATACTTCTCGCCTCTGGGAAACTCAAAAGTTACCAGTAACCTGTACTGAGCGACAGAGAAAAGAGGATTTTAGTCTTACCTGTTAAATCCTTTTCTCATAGTCCATACAGGTTACTGGTCTCCCACCCTGTCAAGGGACCATGCTTGGCTTTCCTTTGGCAGTAGTTAGTGTCTCAACTCTTTCTGGAGCTGGTTGGCAAGCTGCAGCCAAGGAGGGAAGGTAGGCTCCACCCCCTGCATACAATTCTAGAATTGTTCCTGCCTACAATTAAAGGGGCGGATCGCCTACCCAAAGTTACCAGTAACCTGTATGGACTAAGAGAAAAGAATTTAACAGGTAAGACTAAAATCCTCTTTTTCCACCTCTTGGAGCACACAATGAAAAATAGTCATTTGCAAGTGCAGTATGCAGACCCTACTGGTGCCTAACAGCAGGCCTTTGCTTCTGATAGTGTGCTGCGTGATGTTTTTAAGCATACCTCACTGTCTCATTCTTGCTGTCTCAGTATCTATTTCAATCTGGATCTTGCTTTTCTACTCACATTAACATTCTTGCTTTCTTATTTGCCCTTGGAATGTTCTTCTTTGCCTTCGTACCAGTGACTCTCAATATTTTTTTTTATCAAGGCTCCACTAATTCAAAGTATGAAATGTTTGGTGACATTTCTAACGTTGTATGGGTCATTTGTCAATGTCATAATGAAAAGTACATAAATGTAAATATATAATCAGAATGACTAAAAAAAAGGCGATATTGTGCATAAAAATTGCCACCCACGTAGCAGGTCATATGATGTGGGAAAGTGGTTCCTCAAGCCTGTTGAAAAAGAGCATGTGCCCCTTTATGGGCCAAAAGAGTGTGAAACACATTGCTTAGCATTGCTTTCCATGTTTCTCTGTTCCTTAAAGGGATAGTAATGTTTAGGTATAATATTAAGGCAAGACCGATTCTTCTATATACTTTTTCTAATGATGAGTACCTTTGTAATAGTTGTTTTTGTTTTTTCAATGTTATTTTCCATATGTCATAATGCATCCCCTAAGAGCAGCAAGCTGGTATAGTAGATCGCGAAAAGGGACAATTATCTGTCTTCAAGGGAGCAGGGTTATCCTTATACTGTCAGACAGAAGATTGTCCCTCATTGAGATCTGTCCGGTTCACTGACTGGATTCCAGATCTGAGTGGATGCATAATGAAGTATGGAAAGGTGGGCTTGAGTGTGACAGTATAGTATAGAATAAAACGAAAATGACAAAGCTATGCACTGTTATAAAGATACACATTGAAAAAGTGTATGTTTACATCTGCTAAAGGCATTTTGTGTGCAGATAGATTTTGCGCCTGTTCTAATCCAGGAAGCTGAATACCGAACGCTTCTTGAATTGCACATAAACATTTCCTTTTTACAACAACACGACACAGACATATAAATTCATTTGCAATAACACTTTCTCCATTAGGTGCATTTGCTATTCCACTCACACAGATCCGTTAATCCTGGCCACGCCCACAAAAAATATGTGCAGCTGTTTGCTAATCTTGATTTTTCATGCGCAATTCAACAAAATCATGCGCAAACTTATTCCCTAGTGGTTTTCGCGCCATTAGTTCCTTATTTCACAGTGTGTTGTCATTTATACAATTACTATAATTTTACAGGATACGTATCCTAAGGTTGTACTGTAGCTATACATGTGATAGTGCAACATACAAATGTGACATTAAAGTGTTCATATTATATGATGATTTTAAAATGTAAGTATTTTAAATGTAATTTACAGTCAACAGAACATACACTTGATCCCATGTTAAAAACAGGAACCATTTTTTTTGTGTGCTGAGCCTTCTTGTTGTTGTTTACTATACTAAACTATTTACTTTTAAAAATTGCCCTCTTTAATTTGATTGTATCAAAGTCAGGACAGTGGGGGAGTGTATGGCCGTTTCAGGGCATGCCATTCTTGTGTGTCGTTTGTTGCCATGTAGTAACATAGGAAACTGGTGTTGCCTTGGCCCATATATAATGTTATTCTGGAGCAAATCAACTGCACCATGGGGGCAAATGAAAATTCCTGTTAAATCAAAGTCTGCTTTTAACTCTTTGAATGAACTAGAGGTATCCAATGCATTGCGTAACAATGCATTGGATACCACTCTAGCATTCAAGAGGTTAAAAAACTCTATTCAAGTGCCTGGGAATTTAGGAATTTTTATTTGTCCCCTATGGCTCAGTTGGTTTACTCCAGAATAACTTCAGTTTTTATACATGTGGGCCATTGGGGTAGATTTATAAAACTGGAGTTATAAAAAAGAATCTATAAAATTGTCTCAAAGCAACATAAGGATATGTATTAATGTATAGCGTAATTTTCACTAAGTGCTAACTCCAGTCACTCATTTTTTATTCAAAGTGGTTTTGTCCAAGTAAGAATTGTGTCACACGGTATTTATAAAGAAATTCGCTAATTGTGCCAAAAATAAAGGCAGTTTTAGTGATTACATTTTATTGCCAGTGATAATCTGTTCTTAACCCCTTAGGGTCTGACGATCCCGCGGTGTCTGGTCCTTTAAGGACCAGATAGACGAGTTCAACGTGCCGTCCCACATGACTGATCACGTGGGGCGGCACATCGAAAGGAGGACTGAAAGAGATCACTCCGGTCTTGGAGCGATCAATTTCAGTCCACGGTATTACGTGACGTACCAGGACCGTCACTGGTCCTTAAGTGCTGGACCAGCGTGACGGTCCGGGTACGTCACAGGACGCGAAGGGGTTAATGGAAGTATATAGTTACAGCTGTGCATGCGAAAACATATTTTCATTTGCAAATGTTCTGTGAATTTTCTCATAATATTTAAACTCTTTATAAATATGACCAAATGTTGTGAACTTTAGCAACAGTTCTTAACCCTTCAAGTGCTGCAATGGGTTGGATACCTCAACGACACTCAAATGGTTAAAAGTAACAAATCACCACCACCCCTGATTGTCCCCTTTTCCTGCCTTGCTACAGGGAAGGCCTTCATTTCAAAGTGGGCCTGTCACCCTAACATAAGTTTAGTTAATTGTAAAGATAATTTAAAACTGCCTATACGTCATCCTATCCTTTTGTTTGTAAAATAAATATATTTTAAAAACCTTTATTTTTTTGTTGGCACAGTGTGGCACTTCATGATAATTAGTATCTGACCTGGGCCATCATGACCACACACTGCTCTGTGAATGCGTCTAGCAGAGCCCACACATTGAAAGCATTTCTAATAGCACAGCGAGTGGCCTCAAACAGAACTAATTAACACACTGTGCAGCATAAAGTATCACACTGCCATCAAAATATAAAAGTTATTTTTTTCAAATCTACAGCAGAATGGCTAGGTTGTGATTGTCAGTTCTGTGAGCACTAAACTATTGCTACATAGAAAATGATCTATTATTATTATTATTATTCATTATTTATATAGCACCAACTAATTCTGCAGCGCTGTACACCTGGGAATAGACATACAGAGGTGTTAATTAGTACAGTCAGATGTGGAGAGCACAGAAGGATCAGAGTTATCTACCAGTATTGCTTCATATACCCATCAGTTTTGAAGGTGATGCTGTACCTGTGAAAAAGTGTTTAAATGACAACCAATGGAGGGGTTGCATGTCATTTCAAACTGTATTTTATAGGTACCTCACATTCAAAACACAGTTTACAGGATTTTATCATTTAACAAAATAAGAAGTAAAGCATTTATTATTAAGTACGTGTTAAATTCCTCTGGTTGTTCACACATCATATATTGCATCCCTACAAACTCCTTAACAAGTCACATTTAAATAGATAGTTATGGGAGAAATGTAATCTCTGCATGTTATAAATTAACACAGCTGTAAATATAATTCTCTAATTATTATAGCGCATTCATTTTCAGAATGGGGAGAAAGGACTGAGTCAGGGGGTACTTGTGTACCATTCTTAGGTACCAGATTGCAAACTAAATATTCATGCCTCTGCCTAAGCAATGCATCTAACTTAAATGTTGTCTTATATTAGGTGAGAATTGCTGTCATATTTTCTTTGTTAGCTATAAAATTAATATATGCGTGTCATGTACTTGTGCATACAGGAAAAAACTAATTCTGTATAACCTGTACTTTAAGTGGAGAAGGATCCCCCGCCCGTCCCTTCTGGCCTCCTCCCACTGAATGGCTAATGGTGTTGTGCGACCTGACGGATGCAGCGAGGGATAAACTTCAGTAAGTAAGGATAAGGAAAATCCTGCCCCCCTTGATGAAGGGGTGCAGGATTTCCCTTTCCATACTGAAGTTTGTCCCTCATCGCTTTCGTCCGGACCTGAGAGGGCTGCTGAGTGACATATGTAGAAGGGATGGGCAGGGGATCCTTCTACACTTCGTAACTTTAGAACTATGCAAAAGTAAGTGTTTTTAAACAGCGCAATGTGTTTCTTATAATCTAAAGAACAGTCAGCGATATAGTTGTGTTTAGACATTACAATCACTTTAAAATGAAATCTGCTTTATACTTTACATTTATTTGACACTTTTCTGAACTGACATTTTATTTTTCTTAAATGTTTGTCTCGTAGGTCTACTGTTAACTTAAAAAGTGCCATTCCTGAAGCCACTTTTGCCAGAAGGTGCTACAGTGGACCTTCCATATTTTAATGCATTCTGCCTGCCAAACACCATGTCCCATTCTTGAGTGTGTCTGCAGCTACTTTGTACATCTTGATTTGCCAATATTTTAACATTAAATGGAATGAACATAAGCAAAAAAGGAGGAGAAACACTGTCCAGTGAACTGTCAATGTTTTTTTTTCAGTCAGAGTTCAATCAGTGTCAAAAAGTGGACAAAAATAATTACTTTTTGACTGAAGAATATCATTGGATTTAAATACATATATATGGAAAACAGCTATCAATTATCCTGACATTTCCAACTGATGAGGACTGAGAGTATGTTGTCTTTTAAGCCAAAGTTGTTTAAGTGGGGCAACTCGATTAATGAGTGATGTTTTGCTGATTATTTTGCTCTTCTCATGCTAATTTGGGAGTTTTGGACACTATTCAGCAGTTTTTTCCATACAATATATATAGTTGCTAAAATATTATAACAATTTCTTCGGCTTGAATTGACTTTCACCGTTTCTAGCAAGCCTTCAGTTTGTTTTCATTATTTCAGTCATGGCTTTGAATGTAGCTCCTGTGAGAGATACAAAATGGCTGACTCTGGAAGTATGCAGACAGTTCCAGAGGGGGACTTGTTCAAGGTCTGATGAGGAATGCAAATTTGCACATCCACCCAAAAGTTGTCAGGTTGAAAATGGACGTGTCATTGCCTGCTTTGATTCCTTAAAGGTAAGGAAATTCAATTAATTGATATCTGAAATATTAATATTAAGATATAATGGTATATGTATTTATTGTTAACAATGTTCTGCATTAGTTCTGTACAGAAGTAATTCCCAAATACAGTTCTCAAGGACTCCCAAAAGTATCTTCAAATACTGCTTTTTGGGGGGTACCATGAACAGTGAATGATATTTGAAACTCCTTCTGGTGGGGTGTGGGGGGGGGGTCACAGGCGAGGGCTGTAGGCCTGGCTGAGACAGTGGGGAGTGTGGGAGTGAAAGGGTTAACAACACCAGATGCCTGGTTACCTGTTACTGTTCCTAGCAACCACCAAATTAACCCCTGAAATCCTTCCTGCACTATCACCCCAGTACTATAATTTGCTGCCATCACCAAGACTTTATATCCGGGCATCATAGGTTACCCCAAACACAACAGAATTACAGTATAAAAGCAATCACCTTAATAATCAGACATATAGAATTAACCCTTTAGTAACGTGTTTTACCTGAGCTTTCTAAAGAGTAGTGAGTTCATATTAGAGAACAGAGACAAGAGCTGATTAATTGAACATTTAATCTGAAAAAAGGTTTCAGTGCTGCATGCAAAAATACAGAAATAAAGATTACACATTGGCAAACAGTCCATCAAATACAATGGAAGAAACACAAGAAATTCCTACATACATTTACCAATATATAAGAGTCCTTGTGGGAACTTCAGATGGTAAAGTTCTCCTTCCAGTTGTTAAAAAGAAATTCCCTTTTATCCAAGATCCATATTAAATAAAAACCACAGTTGTTTCTAAGAGGCCAAACCCCCTGGGTGTTACCTGGGTGGATCAGAGGTTTGGCCTGACAGTTTATGGCCCACTCAATCAGACCTTTCAGGGACACTACTGCAGAGTTAAACCTGAAAAGACTTAAGGCTTCCATAAACGTGCAATTTACAGCACACTCCATAATGTTATCATAATCACATTCCTCGTATTTTTGTGAATATCTGGACACCAAATATGATGGGTCTAGCTGCTTGCAAAGTGGCCATTGTTGTAACTCATAGCAACACTTCTCCATGGGCATATTTGGTATCCACCAAATGGATAAAACCTGGGCATTCTAATTATATATTTGTATTGAACCTTTTAACAATATATACATATGTTTTCCCTATTTCATATTATGTGGCTGTCGACTGGATATCCCACCTTAGAACTGATGTCCCAATACAGTAATGTCCAGCTCTGGTGATGTTATCTACTCATTCAATTTATGGCCTAGGACTGGTGTACTGCTAACTCTTTAAAAGGTTACAATAAAATACACATACAAAATACACAAATGAATTGCACATACCAGAGACCTGGAAAGGCCAAATCATGCCTTGGCATGACAGGGGGTATGAATCTAAATTATGTACTATATAGAATGTGAAACTTTTTATATTTTTTCCCATAGGTCTGACTTTACCTAATTCCATCATCATTGTGCCCATTGTTTTATTTAAGAGATAATACAAAACATAGTAAATTATATTAACTCACGACTAGACAAACTTGGTTTATTTACTCTAGAGAAAAGATGACTAAGAGAAGACCTTATCACATTGTACAAATATATGAGAGGTCAATACAAGGATCTCAGTGGTGATCTATTTATTCCAAGGCCTGATCAGGTGACCAGGGGACACCCCTTGAGATTAGAGGAAAAGAGGTTTAGACTTCAGCAGAGGAAGGGTTTTTTTACAGTGAGGTCTGTTGAATTATGGAATTCTTTGCCCAAGGAGGTGGTTATGGCAAATACAATGGATACATTCAAGAGAAGATTAGATACATTTCGTTCCAAAGGAAACATACAGAGTTATACTGTTTATTAGTAGGCAGATCGGGAAGGTCTGATAAAGACTTATTTGGTAGCAGGAAAGCTATAAAATTACTGGGGTATGAGGAGAAGGTTGAACTTGGATGGACTTGTGTCGTTATTCAACCTAATTTACTATGTATGTAGATGTACAGTTGGATCAGTTCTCAATTATTTTTTTGGTCGAGGGATCTAACAAGAAGTCTGGAATTTACAGGGCACCCCAAATATTTTAGGCCATTTGACAAGGGTATAATAAAGGGTAGAGGTACAGGAACATGTAGTTATTATTTGGTCTGAAAATTGGAGTAACAAAACAAGCATATTATGCATACAGATTTCCATAAATATACATTTTAAACTCAGCAGTCATATTTTTGAAAACCTAAGCTGGTCCCCACAGCACGCAATGACAGGTTAAGAGACAACAGGAAAAAAAAAAAGTATAATGTAGAGGCTACTTAAATACAGTGGACTTGTATGTGTTCAACTTCCCTTGTGCCCCCACCACCTGTGTTGGCAGTTCAGGACTGTAAACATTTATATCCAACTGGATGGGCAGTAATCACGGTCTTTTAGGGTATCACAGTCTACAGCTCTTAAAAAGATGTGCAGGTTTATTTTGACATTGCACCTAACACAATAAGCAGGCAGTGTTTTATAAAACAAAATTACAAACAAAAAACTAGCTCAATCTGAGCACTAATTTTCCTTGTAACAGTTTCCTTTTCTACTTCAAGGTACTAAACTAACAAAAAAGCAATGGTTTAACCAACCTTTTCAAATCCTTCTTTTGTTGCACTGCTCTGTTCTGCACTTCTTGCTCACAGTAAGTAAAACTCCATTCTCCCTACAATCTCTGCAGCCTGGAATATAAAGGTTGCTGAACCTGCTAATTGGGACAGGTGGAAGAGTGCGAATGGTCTACAAAGTGTGCCTGCCTTGAACCAGGCACACTTTGTAGACATTTTGCATGAAGATTTTCTTTCTCTGCAGTGTTATTTTGGCTTTGCAGAAGAGCCGTCTGGTCTGTGGACCAGATTACAAGTTTGTCAGCTAGAGCACTGACGTTAATAAAAGGGTCGGGAGGGGGGAACTTTACCAACATATTAATCCCAAAGTATACATGGTATTAAAAAAAAGACTTGGATCGTTTAATTTATGCATTTAATAAGAACAATACTAAAGACTGTATTAGGAAAGTATTACTGTCCCTTTAATGCAAATTTGTATTGAATTGAATGCTAGAGAGGTCTCTAATTCAGGACTTCAAAATATGATAGAGACTGCTCAGGGGTTTAAGGAATTAACCCTTTGAGTGCCAGAAAGAGAGTGGTATCCAACTCATAGCATTGTAATGAGTTGGAGTCCTCTCTGGAACTCAAAAGGTTAAAAACCTAATTTAAAGGAATAGAAATTTAGGAAATTTACATTTCCCCTTTGGTGCGATCAATTTGCTACATAAGTGCACCTCTTTGTCTTGATACTGCCGTACAGGCTTTACATTCAAAACAGAAATAGAGTAATTCTGGGGCAGACCAAGTAAGATTTCGACGGCTTTGGAGATCTTAGTGCATAGGCTCGATAGAAGATCATAGGAACTGAAGAAGTGATAAACTTGAGAAGTCATCTCCACTTTATCACCTCTTTATCATTTTTAGTGCATAACCCTCTTTGCCTTGCAAGGAGATGGATACCTTTTTGCACCCAAAGGGTTAAAGATGCTGCCAACTTTAAAAACAATACGTTATAAGGCTTTACTTGAAGGCAATTGTTTTATTTAAACGTTATAAATATTCAACCTGCCAGGAAGTGATGAAGCTTTTACTATTCCATGCTGTGGAAGGCTGTTGTCAGTAACTGACCACTCCAACAGAATGCACTAGAATAACTGTCTTCAAGCGGAACTATTATACAAATAATATTGGCACCAAATATATTTGTAGCCTAGCAATCTACAAATCCTTACTGTTTTGAAAGTCAATATATCCACGTTATTGATGATACACTGCGTCTCTCCAAGGCATCGGGCTGCACAGAGCTTTCAAGGGAAGCTCTATGCACCTGTGCATTCAGGAACATCCGGTTACCTTAAGGTAACCAACGAGCATCACCACCAATGCTGGCAGTGAACGGGACAGACAGCGCTGTAATTTTCTGTAAGATGTCTGCTCTGTTTGTCCTCTCGTTCCTGGAGAAGAAGCGGTGTATCAGCATTAACGCGGACATATTGAATTTTAAAACAGTAAGGATTTGTAAATCGCTATGTTACAATATATTGGGTGCCAATATTATTTGTATGATAGTTCCAGTTTAACACCAGCTGAACTATAGGTTAACTTTATGGCCCCTAGGTGGCACTGTTAAGGTTAAAAAAAAAAACAATAACAGTTTTAACTGTAACAACTCTAGAAAAACACATCTCCCAGCAATAGTGTCCCTGGTTTAGTCAACAGGAAAAGCCCCATAGTATGGTTTTTCACAAAAAAAGTTGCTCATCTTTTAACAACTTTACTGCTATGTATGTTATTGGGAACATCCTTAGCCCATCCTTTAAAACTGCTAAGGATATTGCCTATGACATTCCCAGCAGTAAGGTGTCCAGATATATCAGTGGGAAAAGCAATGCATTGGATCTCTGTTATTCAGTGGGTTAAACCACACTGGTAGATTAGGCAAGGCCTACTGATGTAATGGTACACGTGTAAGAACATCAAAAATGTCATTTTTCCCAATAGAGAACCAGGAAAAATACATTGAAGAGAGGCAGAGGGAACGCTTATCAAAGCTCATATCTAAGGCCTCTTACAAATGTAGAGGTACTATTGTTAGAAGGGGGAGAGTCCCTCCTTTCTAATAGGATGTGAATTGAAGGAGTTAATGCCAGGTGATCTTGTGATTTTTTTTTTCAAGAGAATAATTTCTCAACAGTACGAGAGCTTTTTGGCTATCTCATCCCCCCAGCTGCTATCAACTCAGAGGTTCACTTGTTGGAAAGGGGGAGACTTCCCTTTACAAAAAGACATAGCATGAATTAGGTTAATTCAATTTGACCATATGATCACCTGGTATAATCCTATATATATATATATAATAAATGTGCAGGTCCTTTTATTCAAATGTTTGCATTTTGTTTGTTAGGAGTTGTAATAATTTTGAGCTCCTGCCCCCCAAGCCTATTATGCCAGTAGTACTCTTGGAAGGAAGAGTCTCCCCTTTTCATCAAGGGTAGGCATGAATGAGTTAATAACAGGTAACAACATCATCATCTGATAAAAGCATATAAATCTAATATATTTTAGGAGCTGGGTTGTTCATTCCTACAACTATCATGAAAGGAGTAGCTTTGTTGGAAAGGAAGGAGTCTCCCCTTTCCAACAAGGCTTGGTATTAAGGGTTTAATACTGGGTAATTACGTGATCCTTTGATATCTTAGGAGCTGCAGGGGCTCTTCTGTAGAGCAGCTATCTCACCTCCCGCCCCCTCCCCATTGTGAAAATCATAACCTTGTTAGAAAGGGAAGAGTCTTGTTAACACCTGGTATAAAAGCAGGCATTTCACTTACGTTGAATGTGGAACACAGGAACCGTGGGGTAAAGTTCCCTCCACCAGAGAGCAGGGCACTTCAAAAAAGGCAGGGCATTTGAGACAGAGGCTCACCTCTTCCCTGCAGCTATACCTCCCATCCCTCAGTATTCAACAGACCTGCCTTAGGAAAAGGGCAATTTTGCACTGTTCTCTTAGTTTTAGACATTAGGCAGGCTCCTATTAACTGGCTTTCTTGAAATTGGATCGACCATTTTCCTGTAGAGGTTGCCTTTATTATAAGTCTGTGTCTCACTACTGAACTTCTCTGAGGGAGTCTAAAGGCTGAAAACTGGTTTGTTCACAACTTATTGTAATTTAGCTATTTCATTGTTATAACTGGGCTTTCTTCTTCTATTTTAGCAGATAGCCTTATTCCATTTTTATTTTTTTATCTATGTATATATGTGTGTTTCAGACTTATTTCTTTATTTTCTTTATTTTTGGTTTTATTGAACAAGGCCCCTTGAACAGGTTCCCATGATGGACATCTTTATAGGAACATATATTTGTACCTGTTTCGCTTAGAAGGGTCAAAATGAATCTTTGAACATTCTCTATTGTATGATCAGGTTAGGAACAATGTTCAGACCACTTAAATATGCTATTTGTACATGGTTGGTGAGCTGGGCATATGCAATCAGAAACCACATTTCCCTGAATCCTCCATTTCCTTAGCTTCCTGCATTTTCGCTAGGGCTTGGGTCATTAGACGCATGGTTATCTGGGAGGAACAGTGGGGATGTTTCCAAAGAGGAACTTTTGGTTATGCTGGTAAATATTATGGAGGCCAATGCATATCTTATTGAGACAGCCTTCAATGCCGCTAGGTTTTCTGGTAAGGCCTCATCCCTCTTGCACCTGAACGTGATCTTTTCCTAAGCAGACACATGGTTTTTGTTACCCCTGCTAAACTGGGGCATCTAGGTTTCAACCCCCTTCAGTCCCACCCTGCCCCAACCATTATGTGTTGGCTCAGTGTTTCGAGATATAATCTCTGTGGTTTCTCATCACTGCCATGTGTCTGGGGGGATTTTCCTCCCTGGATCTCCAGGATGCTTACCTTCATGACCAGGTTCATTCAGACCATCACAGCTTCCTTCACTTTGCCTTCAAGAACAGTCACTACCAGTTGACTGCTTGTCCTTTCAGTGTAGTGTCTGCTTCAAAGATCTTCATGAAGGTCATGACTGCTTTGGTAGCTCACATCCGCACTCAAGGAATATCTTTGACTCATTATTTAGATTGCCTTTTACTCATGGCTCCTTCAGAGGCTGTTCTATATTCATAGATTTAAGAATTTTCATATACTGGAGCAACATGATTGGGTACTCAGTCTCAAAAAATCCTCACTGGTACCTTTTCAGGTTCTGTACGTCTTAGGCAAGAGATTCAATATGCTCCAAAGGAGTATGTTTCTACAGGAGGACAAGATCCAGGCCCTGTTTTTATAATATCATGGCCTCCTGCAACAGTAAAGGAATATATGAAAGTACTGGGTTGCCTGATCTCCTCAATATAGGCTGTTCCCTATGATGGAGCTGCAGTTGGGCATTCTCAGGAAGAAAGGGAGTTACAAATTAAGCTGAAGTCAAACAGGATAAAATAACTTCAGAAAAACTCAAGTAAACTAGCTCATAGATAGGGCAATGAGCAAGTGAGACAGCGGGTTTAAACAGGATCATTCTCCAATAGGAGAGAAATAAGGAGGAGACATCAGGATCAAACCAAACAGACAAAGTGGTTGTGACACATTATGTAAAAAGGTGTTAGCAACATAGCATTTTTCTGCTATGTCTTGAATGCACCATAATGCTCCCCCATTGCTGAGGATCAGGCTACTCAGCACTTGTTGAAAATTCCAGTGTTCAGTGCAGAAAGCAGGAAAGTTTCAGAACAAGCAGGAGATGCAGTAAGGGTCAGTAAGGGGCCAGGTTGGTGACATAATGACTTATTTGCTTTGATTACATCTCGATATATGCTCTAAGATGTCCTCTTCATCACATCCCTGTGAATTCAATAAAAATATGCCATCATCCCAATGAATTATCCATGCCTTCACTAGGTTTACAGTTTTGCAGTAATTTCTTTGACAATGGTGCATTTTCATATTGAAATGCAGCTTAATGAGCCATTGTCATATTCCTGTGGGTGTGTTTATATGTTTATGTGGCACTTCGCCACATGCAGTAATTTCCGATAGCTGCATCTGCTGTTGCAGTTCAGTCCCAACCTCACCAATGTGAGACTGACAAAACTGTAATCTTCCTATATCTCTATGGGCATAGAGGTATAATATGTTCGATGGGAAAGCACTGGGCCACCAGGTGTTTTTTTATTTCACAGGAGCAGGGCAGGAGTACCCTCTTTTTAAAGAACAAATTCCCATCTTTCAAAAGAGGGTGCTCATGTTTTATAACATTGGGTCATGTTGTGATAACCCAACATTATAATGTACTATAGTATGGACATGATCTCTTCAAAAGCTCTTTCTATCTAGAGGGCGATATTTCAGTTGAAACTTGTCAATTGCACTCAAAGGGTTAAAGTAAAATGGTGCAAATTAAATTGATGATATAGAGGTCTCCAACAGTTCCATGCATTGGGCACTCCTCTAATATTCAGGGAGTTAAAAAGTTCCATGTCAGTCAGTTGAAATATTTTATTTTATAATGGCAGAATATTTGGCAAAAGTATTTAATGTGCACGCTCTATAGTAATATAAAGGAACTCTCTTTAGTAATATACAGGTACTACCCGCTATCGATAGAACACTTGTATGTGTGTCATGTACTGTTGCATGCAAATTTCCATCACAGTAGTAGAGGATGGGTTAACAGTTTTACTTATGTAGCACCGTAACGGGTTTGGAGGAGCAGACCCCGCCCTGTGGCTGCCAGGCCATTGTTAAAAGCAAATATACATTTGTGTCTAATACCTACATTGAAGTTGATATCTTTATCAAGCAGGGGCGGACTGACAGGACCCAGGGCCCCTGGTCCAAAAAGAGATCTGGGCCCCCTAATGAAATGACATAATTGGCACCTCCCCATTACATCATAAGCCCCACCCATTGTATTATAAGCCCCACCCCCTCATTGATCCCACCCCATGACATGCATATATAAGAATTAAAAAAAAAAAAAAAAAACCTTACACTGCTGGCTAGCTTCTTGCCGGTTGGCTGGAGGCTGCTAGGCAACTGGGTAGATAGCTTGATGGTGGCTGGCTGGCCTGGTGGCTGTGCCTGTAGCGAGTAATGGTTCATATATAATTTGCAAAAGTGTGGTGGCCTGGGGGGTACTGAATGGCCTGGGGAGGTACTGGACCAGGTCCAGTAACCCCAGGCCATCCAGTACCCCCCAGGGCATCCATTAACCCCCCAGGACATCCAGTACCCCCCAGGACATCTATTAATACCCAGGACATCCAGTAGCCCCTCCAGTACCTCCCAGGCCATCCATTAACCCCCAGTACATTAAATACCCCTCCAGGCCATCCAGTTACACCCCCAGTCATCCAGTTATCCCCCAGGCCATTCAGTAGCCCCCCAGGACATCCATTACCTCTCCCAGGCCATCCAGACCAGTACCCTCCGCAGGCCATCCAGTAAAAGCCACCGGGCCCTGGTGCAAGAATTGCCGTGGGCCCCTCCCGACCACATTGGCCCCCTAACCACATTGGCCACCTCCACATTGCCCCCCAATCTCCAAATTGCCCTTTCATCTCCACAATGCCCCTTCCACAATGCCCCCTTGATCTCCACATTGCCTCTTCCACAATGCCCTCTTGATCTCTACATTGCCCCTTCCACAATGCCCCCATCTCCACACTGCCCCTTCATCTCCACATTTCCCCTTCCACAATGCCCCCATCTCCACATTGCCCCTTCATCTCCACATTTCCCCTTCCACAATGCCATCTCCACATTGCCCCTTCATCTCTACATTTCCCCTTCCACAATGCCCCCATCTCCACATTGCCTCTTCCATAATGCCCCTTCATCTCCACATTGCCCCTTCCACAATGCCCCCTTCATCTCCACAATGCCCCCTTCATCTCCACATTTACCCTTCCACAATGCCCTCATCTCCACACTGCCCCTTCATCTCCACATTTCCCCTTCCACAATGCCCCCATCTCCACACTTCCCCTTCAGCTCCACATTTCCCCTTCCACAATGCCTCCATCTCCACATTTCCCCTTCCACAATGCCCTCATCTCCACATTGCCCCTTCATCTCCACATTTCCCCTTCCACAATGCCCCCATCTCCACTTTTCCCCTTCCACAATGCCCCCATCTCCACATTGACCCTTCGGCACAGATCTCTAGAGCTGAAGCTCCCGCTCGTTGCTAGTAATGCAGAGGCTGGGAGATGATGTCATCTCCCAGCGCTCTGGATTACTAGAACGGCGCGCCGGCGCACCAGCTAAGCTCCAGACGGGCCTCTAAGCGGCAGGCAGGCAAGAGGACAGACTACATTAAAATTATAATTTCTGGTGGCGGCGGGCCCCCTTCGGTCCCTGGCCCTCAGTCCGTTACCGAATGCCCGTATGGTCAGTCCACCCCTGTTATCAAGGGTTCTATGTACAAGTTTCTCCATAGATGTCCATAGAATAATTGAGTGATCCACTCTACTTTATGAAATTACTATGTTCTGTTTCAATTTCCATTTAAAGTGAAACTAGCGACTAAGATGATTTTGAAAAGGATTTCAAAATCACGAATATTTATTTTAGCCATTATTTTTATTTAAAATGATAGCTTTTGATATTTAGATTTATTTGTCAGTTAATGCAAATTAATCAGGACTTCTTTATAGGAAGTAACATTTGGGAGGCAGAGTGGAAACTTAGTATCAAGCACACGAGCCCGTGTCAGCAAGTACTTTCTAATATGCATAAAATGAGAAATAAAGCTAAATTGCATAAACTATAGTTTTAAATAAAGAATGCCTAACATTAATATAAATGAGTTTGACAGCTCAAAATCATCCAAATCCTTAAAGGGTAACTATCACCACTCTACAACTTTGCATAAAAAGTACCTTTCTCTGACGTCCAATACAAGTTACTGGTAACCGTGGGTAGGCGATCCGCCCCTTTAAGTAGGCAGGACCAATTCTAGACTTCATTGCAGGGGGTGGAGCTTACCTTCCCTCCTTGGCTGCAGCTAACTAACCAGCTCCAGAAAGATCCTGGTGAAGACACAGGCAAGAGAACAGTTCTACTATAGTTTTAGAAATTATGTATTTTTCTGTTAGAAATGGAATACCACCATTAGGCAGATTACCATAACTGACAATGCCCTTAGATGTGGCTAGCTCAGCATCCAGGTGCTTATCTCCTTTCCTCAGGAGTTGCCCACCAAGTCTTCCTTAATTCAGATGTTGAGGAATGTTCTGCTGTGGGTTCCTCTCAGTTTTTTGGGGACCCCTTTGAGGCTGATCCTGAGCCCTCAGTGGAGGGCCTGATCAGGGCTGTCTTGACTACCCTAAACATTCCCTTAGTTCAGGAGGTTTCTTCAGATCCTTCTGATGTCTTTCAGGATCCTAAAAAGCCCCTTACTTGTTTTCCACCTAATCCCACTCTTGACCTCCTTGTGTCTGATGAGTGGAAATCTCCGGACAGGAAACCTTCTGTTTCCAAGAAATTTTACAAACTTTACCCCTTCCCTGAGGCGGCGCTTGCTCAGTGGGTTCATCCACCCAAAGTGGATGCTTCTGTCTCCAGGCTATCTAAGTCTACTGCCTTGCCAGTTTCTGATGCGTCCTCTCTGAAAGACTGGACTGATAAGAAACTTGAGGTTTCCCTCAAGTCAATTTTTGCCACTGCTGGTACTGCCATGCGTCCGGCGTTCGCTGCGGCATGGGTTAACTGGGCCATTGCGGTCTGGACTGAACAGCTCTCCCTGGCTCTCCATCAGGGTGCTCCTACTTCAGATATGTTGTGCCTTCTTGTCAACATTTCTGAGGCCCAGCACTATGTTTCTGCTGCCTTATTTGATGCCATCCATTTGGTGGCTAGGGTTTCCACCATGTCTGTGGCTGCCAGACGATCTCTTTGGCTCAAGATCTGGTCTGCTGACACTGCTTCCAAGAAAGCCTTGCTCTCCTTGCCTTTTCAAGACACATCATTGTTTGTCCAAGATCTTAAGGATCTGATTAGTGAGGCCACGGGGTTAAAAGTACCCTTCTGCCTTTGGTCCCCAGGAAGAAAACCCCTCTCAAACGTAATCGTTTTTTTCGTTACTTCCAGACTGAGACATGTCTGGCGAACCAGGCGGTTCCCTCAGCTCTGCGTGCCTCCTCCAAGCCCAAATAGCATTGGAAGCCCAAGGTCTCCTCCAAGCCCAAGGCTTCCAAGCTTTCTTCGGCATGACTCACCGAACCCATGGCGCCACTCTGCTGTGGGTGGCCGTTTGCCACTACCACAGCGTCTGGGAGGATTCAGTGGTGGACCCATGGGTTTTACAGGTGGTGACGGAAGGGTTCATGATCCCTTTCGTCTCTCTTCCTCCCTTTCGCTTTTTCCCTTCTCATATGCCTCTGGGTGTAGAGAAACTCCATCTGTTCAACGGCGCTATTCAGGCTCTTCTGTACAAGGATGTTCTAGAGCCGGTTCCAGTTCAGGACAGAGGTATGGATTTTTACTCAAACCTCTTTGTGGTCTCCAAGAAGGACAGCGGTTGTCGTCCCATTTTGGATCTAAAGGATCTCAATTCCTCTGTGATCAGGACTCATTATCACCAGGAGTCCCTAAGGATAGGGATTGCTGCTATGTCCCCGGGGGAATTCCTGGCTTCTCTGGATCTTCAGGACACGTATCTACACATCGACATTCATCCAGAGAGCCGGCAGTATCTCAGATTTGCCTGCGACCGAGGGCACTTTCACACAAGGTTGGTGGTCTCCAGAAGAATCTCTCCTTCCCATCAACGTGTTGGAGCTCCGGGCGATATTCCATGCCCTTCGTCATTAGACTCCCCAGCTGAAAGAATGCCCAGTCCGGGTACAGTCCCACAATGCCACGGCCGTGGCCTACATCAACAAGCAGGGCAGAACAAGAAGTCTCGCTGCTTAGTTAGAGGTCAAGGCTATTTTGTCCTGGGCAGAAGAACACATTCCTGCCATATCCACAGTGCACATTCCTGGCGTAGACAACGTCATGGCAGACTTCCTCAGTCGACACATGG
This sequence comes from Rhinophrynus dorsalis, assembly GCA_037306005.1. Lineage (NCBI taxonomy): Eukaryota > Metazoa > Chordata > Amphibia > Anura > Rhinophrynidae > Rhinophrynus > Rhinophrynus dorsalis. Next base: position 417,645,642 of record CM074719.1, on the reverse strand, counting down.
TGGACAGCGGAGAGTGGAAACTGCACCCAGAGGTGTTCTCCCTCATCATTCAGAAGTGGGGTCTTCCTTGCATCGACCTGATGGCGACAAGATGCAATTGGCCAGAGAGAGCTCCAGCTTACAAGAGAGGCTGGATCCAGATGCTACATGGGGGTGAGCAGAGGAATAGTGACAATGAGATCACTCCAGCTTACAAGAGAGGTTGGATCCTGATGCAACGTGGGAGAGAGCAGAGGAACAGTGACAGACTGTGGTGCAGAGCTGTACCCACAGTCTGTCGAGAAGAAAGCCGCAGGATGAGTTTTAAAAGGTTCATTTTGGCCAGACAACAATTTTTTTTTTTTAATCACACAAGTATGCCTTTTAGTCGCTATATAAAGGTACTTTTTAGGCAAAGTTGTAGAGTGGTGACAGTTCCCCTTTAAGTTTTAGTACTAATTTAAACACATACTGGTGCTTACAGCTCTGCCAGTGCCACACCTATAGTATGAAATCATGAGAGCTGATTTGATATTTAGTATAAAAATCTCATCCCTCCCACAAAATGCATACCTCCGCCCAGTTTTCCGTCCCTTGATGCAAGCAGTGTAAAAAGTTGCATACATAGGCAATAAGCAGTACACAGGACAAATCCCTTGTGCTTCTGGTAGTGCTGACTTGCATTCATACACCCCCCTGACTGTAATACCTTCTTATAGAAAGAAATATTAGGCAAACATGGCAAGTAGTGTTTTCTTCATTTGCTGTTTTTGGCTTAACTCACCCTCTCATTTGTAATATAATCTTTTGTCTTACTTCCTTTTAATTATGAGATCAAAATGGTGATTTTCCTTTGTGATAACACTGCACTATTTATACAATGAGAATTTCCCCAGGAAATATTCAGCAAACTCAGTGCTGTCTCATTAACATGTGTCACTTAGTGGGAGGAGGAAAGAGTTGTTACAGATAGCTTAGAGGTGAGACAGTTATTTAACCCCTTAAAGATCAGAGGTTTGTGCAATGAATTACTTCTCAATGCATTACGCACCCCTCTGGTCCTAATGGGTTAAGTAGGCATGAGCATATTATGTTGGTGTGCATGTATATTGAAATTCCATAATATATAATTTGATAAGTAGCTATAGGCTACATTTATTAAAGGTTGATATTGTTATTTTTATCCTCTGTATGTTGCTGTAAGCAATACAAGTTTATGTTATTTCACCATTCACGTCTTTAAACTGTTAGTCATTATCCTTGAATGCAATAAAAAAAAAGTAGTAAAAACAAGAGTTGAATAGAACCCCTTAAAAATAATTCCCCATTTGCCTTAATATAATCAGAAAATCACAATCTCCCATGCGAATTTTACTTTAATGCCTTTGTTCAAGAAATAAGGTTTTCAATCAGTCCTGGGGTTTTATGTCCATGGAGGCAGACAAATTAAATGCTTTTTTTTTTGTTTTGTTTTGTTTTTTAACTGAAGTACACAAGCCTACTTGCTCTTCCCATGGTCCTTATAGTAAGCAAATGAATTATAGTAAACTAGTTTTAAAGCCTGTGTAGACGGAGCTGCAGTCAGGCGCAGTACTGAGTGCCCGGAAGTGCCGCTGCTGATATGGAGCGGGGTGCCCCAAATTCAGACCATGGTCCTCTCTATGCACCTTCTTGGGACTAAGAGGTCCCAGGAATGTGCGCAGAGAGGACTCTGGTCTGAATTCGAAGAGCCCCACTCCGTATCAGCCACGTTGAGGGCAGTCTCTACTGCTCATGAATACAGCGCACACAGTTGTCTGTACTGCACATGAAGGCTTCTGACAAATATCCTAGCGAATTATAATATAGGATTATTAGGTGGGTTGGGTCCTCCTCATTGTATTCCTGTCATTATACTACAATGCTTTCTCAAATTAATGCTTGGTATGCCCTATCCAAACAAAAATGCTGGACAGATCTAGAAATTACCTGTCTAACCTTCTGTCTTACTGCATATGGATACCTGATAAAGGCAGGACTCCAGTCCTGAACACAGTAAATTTGGTGATCATAAACTCAGTAAAGACATGGGAAAAGATTAGAGATTATTATTATTCTTTATTTATATAGCAATAACAAATTCTGCAGCACTGTACAATAGGGAATAGACATACAGAGGTATTAAATAGTACAAATCAAATGTAGAAAACAGAAGGATCAGAGGGCCCTGCTTGTGAAAGCATACACTCTAGGGGGCCATAAACTGGCCAGCCCTCAATTTACATTAACGCTATAGATTTAAAACCTGTTTTGGATGTGAAAGCCTTCCATACAATAGAGCAAGCAGAATACTCCTGCTATATAGACTTTCATGGAGATTGGAAATTTATAGGATACGGAACAATAAGAAACTCCTTGCTTCATACTTCAAAACATGTTTCTCTGTTTTCAACTAAAAGGTCATCTGTTGAATCCAGAAATCAGAAATGCGGATGTTAAAAAACATGTTAGCAGGCCTACTGCATACTAAGCCTTGAAAAAATTGTTAGCACTTATAGCAGGCATACAGCAAGGTAAACCTTGGAAAAAATTCAGCTGGCCTATGGTAAGGTAATACTTGAACATTTGTTAGTAAGCATGAGGCAATGTAAGTCTTGAAAAATCTTTTAGCAGGCCAAGGCCTGTCTTAAGGTAAGCCTTGAAATAATTGAGAGCAGGCCTCCTGCAAGGTAAGCCTTGAAAAAATGTTTTGTTTTTGGATAATGCCTGGGTTATGGACTGACACCATAACACAAGTCATATTTGGTAGTGGTGGTGGTGGGTGATTGACTTCCCATGGGTCATGACTCATTTCCAATCAATTTATAAAATAATTCACCTTTCCTGCACTGAGTCGTGTGTATTCTACAGGGTGCCCCCTTATATCCAGCATCCTAGTAGTCTCTGTTTCTGTCACATTTGTGTGGTTATTGCATCACAAAGTGTGAAGTATTTACAGGCATATTACCATCTTCTCAAATCTGCAGAATCACTTATGTGCAGGTTGTACTGGTAATGACAGTGTCAGTGCCAGAGAGTACACAGAGGGTGCCAAGGGACATTTGGGATATTACTACTAGTCCTGTTGCAGATCCTAGCAGAAGAGGAGACAGACTCTTCTTCCCACCTTGGTGATGAGATACATGGTGCACCAGGTGTCTCACTCAGACACAGTAGGCTCAGGCAGCTGCAGTCCTGGGCTGCTACTTCACACAGCCACCTAGGGAAAAATCAAACATTCCCATTTTTTAGAAACATACACCATGTCCCTGAGGATGTGTTGGCAGCAGTACTATCTGCTGAGGCTGGGCTTCCACTACTAATACTAGTCCTCTACTGTTATTTCAGCTGATCATTTCTCCAGTTCAGCAGCAGCCATCCAGTTCATTTTACTAATATTAAACAAATTCCAGCAAGCCACAGCAATACAGGTAGTAACAACTACTACTACTTCTCCAAACTATTCTTTCTATAGTTTCACTTTCCACAATCAATCACTGACTACGTTCTGTGTTTTTACAGTACTGCAGGTGGAATTCACACAGCCAAATGAAGACTTATTAAATGCAATGTTTAGTAAATGTGGAGAAAAAAAGCATATAAATATATATATATATATATATATATATATATATATATATATATATATATAAAAGCTGACAGCAGGAGTTTCTGGTCCAGGGACCAACAAGCATCTCTTCAGCAGAGCCGTAATAGCGCACTTTAAAAATAATAGCTTCTTTGGAACGGTCTACAAAGTGTGCCTGGTTTGCTAGCACATTTTTTTAGACCGTTCCAAAGAAGTACTTATTTTTAAATCGCACTATTGCTGCTCTGCTGAAGAGCCTCCTCGTGTCGGCCAACACAGATCTCCTTCTGTCAGCTTTACAGTTGACATCAGGAGATTTGAGAGGTAGTAATTGTGTCATATCGTTTATTTTTTTTAACCTCTACAAAACTCTAAGCATTTTTTATGGGACATTACTGTCCCTTTAAGTGATCAGCCACTAACTCTTTGATAAATGTTGTTCTAGCAGTCTTTCATGCTATGTAACATCCTGCTTTTTGATAACATCTAAAATCTAAAAAATATAAGAAGATAAACTGTCATAATTTGTGCAATTACTGTTTTATTACACTGCACACCATGCCAGGGCCTTTGTGTTTTTGCCAGATCACAGGTTGGAGAAAGATAAAAAACATGGTATTAACATTTCATAAGAGACACAGCTGTCTGTAACATGCACAGATATCCTATTAATCTTGGTATGAACTTGGATGTGATGTTCAGAATTCCATCTGCTTCTTTCATCATTATACAAACATAAGAACTGAGAGTTCTCACACAAACTTTTTTTTGTAATGACTCACTACTACATTTGATCTACTAATGGCATCTTAGATACATGATAGTTGGTCATAACTCTATTTGATACCAGTATTTTCGATTTTATCAAAAAGCAGGATGTTATATAGCATGCAAGACTGCTAGAACAACATTTATAAAAGGGTGAGTGGCTGAACACTTAACCCTTTGAGTGCCAGAAGGGTACGCAACACACTGCTTTGCAATGCGTTACATACCCCTCTGGCACTCAAAGGCTTAATAAACACACACACACCAACAAGTATATATATATATATATATATATATATATATATATATATATATATATATATATATCCCCTAGGTGAGGCACTACTGCAAGTACCAACCCTGGGACACTATAGGGAGCGCCACAAGAAATAGCAACAGAAAGAAATATCCAATATTTATCAAATAGATATATAAAGTCGTCCTACAGTAGAAAAGAAACCAATAGGGCAAAATATCCTTTCAACCTTTTAATAGGTAGTCCTTCATAAGGAGCCAATCCTATGCAGCTGTTTTATTTCTTATGTTTTCCTTTCAACAGTTTATGAGTGGTTGATGTGTGTACACTCTCATTAATCAAATGAGTTCAGTATTACACCACCAAAATACTCAATGTATCTTGCGTTACCATATAGGTTGGACAAACACATAATTAGTAGAATATGCTAAGAACAGGCAGGCCGAGTCTGAGCTCAGTATAAGTGCATCAATCTGCCTGTTTTATGCAGTATGCAGAGCGAGAGCCCATGCACTAAAGGCTCCCTTGGAGCCTTAGTACATAGGCTGATTTTAGAGTTAAGGCTGGAGGTGTAGCCAGCCCTATTTTAGCGAAATGTGTGCCCTGTATGCAGGCGGACCATATACCTGCTCCAGAGATAGCCAGGAGGGAAAGAGCCTTCCTGGATCCCTGTCTGACCCTACAGTAACCCCCTTCCCCCAAAACATCCTCTCCACTCCACACATACGGTTCCCTGAGTTATCCCCACCACATCAATGTGTTTCAGTTGTACCAGCGATGGAGTGGTTACATCAAACTAAGCTAAAAAACTACACTGTTCCCCCCACCCCACAGCCATCCTGACCACAGATTAAGCATCACACTGGCACCAGAGACATAGGCGTTAATGGCTAATAAAAAAAACATTCAATTTTATTTAGAGATATATTATTTTATTTTCTGAACATACAAAACAAGATAAACTAATGTGGGGCCAAAGTACCCATATTAATTTACCAAATGCCCAAGGATTCCTACTCCCACATATATTCTTTGACACCCCATTCTTGCCCAACCCTCCCACTAGTGGACAAAGAACCTCCCACTAGTGGACAAAGAAACACACACAAAAAACACACCTTATTCCACCATCCCACTAGTGATCAAATAACCATTGATACACTCACACCCCCAGCTTGTTCCCCTGCTGACTAGTGGCCAAAAGTACCAAATCCTCTGATGCCTCTGCTTTGTTCCATTGTACCACTGCCGCTTTTTTAGTTAAAGAGCATTCCGTGAATGCTCTTTCACTATCTTTCTAGTCAAAGAACCTCACATATATTGAAACCCCCAGCCTTGTTCCAATGATGACCATAATAGACCACATACAGTGCCATCCTCACCCATTCCTGCCTTGTTCCATTGATAGCTGTAATATTCGCAGTTCAGTTCCTCCATCATACCCCTCCTGCCTTGTTCCACTGATAGCTGCAAAATCCCCATCCCCATTCCTCACTTCTTGTCCCAGAGTTCACTGGTATTTATCACCCATCCAGTCTTAATAGTTAATTAAATCAGAAGGCAACCTTCCTTTTCTTCTCTGCTCACAAGCTAGAGTTCCCCAAAGTCTTAGGCTGTGTGGGATACCCTAGAAAGCTGGCTTCTTTGACATCAGCAATGACAGACTGGCTCCCCCAAGCCTCCTATACAATCCAGAACTTTTGGAAAGTGTGACAGCAGAAAGTGCCTTCCGGTCACCTCTATTAAAGGGGATCTCTCACCTAACTACACATAATTCTCATTAGTTAGAGTATTTATCTAGAACACTGAAAATAGTGTTCATTATATTTAAAAAGCAGTTACATGCGCAAGAATTAAACTTTAAAAAGTGTCAGGCAGCCTACTTCCGGCTTGCCGACCAGAGACAGCTCCGTCCCACTACCCATCATCCTCCCATGACGTAGGCTGTCTGCCACTAAAGTGGAGAGATCGATATCTAGCCAATGTGATCGCTCCACTTTAGTGACAGACAGCCTCTGTCATGGGAGGATGATGGGTAATGGGACAGAGCTGTCTCTGGTCTGCAAAGTTCGGCAAGCCGGAAGTAGACTGCCGGACACTTTTTAAAGTTTAATTCTTGCGCATGTAACTGCTTTTTAAATATAATGAACACTATTTTCAGTGTTCTAGATAAATGCTCTAACTAATGAGCATTACGTGTTGTTAGGTGAGAGATCCCCTTCTATTAATTACCTACTGCATCTGTAGCTGATTAATACCTGCAGGGGCCCTGATACCACGCTATTGAGGGATAAAATGTAGTTACATTACCCCAGTTACCTAAAATGCTTTGATCACCCCTCTGGCACTCACAGGATCGATTTTCAGAGCATACCAAAGCATCTGGATCAATGACAACTCTGATCACAAAGTCAGCTAAAACAGGTGAGAGCTGATGAAATATTTGCCTTTCAGCTCGTCAGGCTGACAAACAAAGCTGTGATCATCTATCATTAGGTCTTGGTAGACCCATCGCAATTCACCATAAATGTAGAAACCTCCAGTAACACCAGGGCTGCTATTGGTAGGAGTTCCATGGTTTTCTAATGCATGCTCTTCAAGTTAGTTTTCTTGTCAGTTTTAAGTTTTGTGAGTTGGATAAATAGAGGCTCTCTTGGTCACTCTCTATTGATGGCATGTTACATGAGTTAGTTTCCTTGTTGATTGCAAGCTCTGATGGCCAGTCAGTGAATTAAAAGTTCTTTGTCTATAGATTGCAAGTTGATATACTGTGCAGTGAATGTAATGACATTTGTTGAACCATGGCAGTTACAATAAATGTGTAGTTATATTGTTATATTTTTTGATGGTGTTGTTATTCATTTTGTTTCTCCCTGAAATCACACATTTGTTAATTCTGTTATGTGCTGCATTTTATCATGGAGCCCATGAGAATAACATAGATATGTGCACCTATATAAATTGGATTTCCTTATGCTTCGGGCAGATTTAGAATTCATATATCATGCTTCGTTTGTTTGTTAAAGCGGAAATACCATGTCACAAAATGTTTAGCTTAACTAAGTCCCTTTCTGGTGACTAGCTGCTTAGTAGCGCTAGTTGCCAGAATTATTACCTGATTTAATAGATATATTCTTTATTCCCCAGCTGTCAGTAGCACGGAGCGCGGACATCTTGCCAGAATGACGTCCACGCACCTGCTCTGTCAGTCCCAGCCGGGTCTAAGAGGCGTTGTTAAGAGCCATTCTGTGCTCCGTGCTACTGACAGCTGGGGAATAAAGCTTATATCTATTAAATCAGGTAATAATTCTGGCGACTAGCGCTACTAAGCAGCTAGTTGCCAGAAGGGGACTTAGTTAAGCTAAACATTTTGTGACATGGTAGTTCCGCTTTAGACTAACCTAACTAAGCAAGACATTGTGCTACGTATGGTGAGTTTTGTCTGTATTTCTGAAACCTTTCTAAAATTCCCTATTTTTAACAAAATAATCTTAGTTAATAATTTTGGTTAGGAATATATGCTATTATATGACTTTTAAGATGTTTTACTGTAGTGTTTCCATGTTACCCAGGTGTGCCCAAGTTTGGTCCTCAAAGACTACCAGCAGGTCAGGATTTAAGGACTTTCTTGCTTGGGCACAGAAGTCTCAGTCAAAATGAATGGGATACTGATTAACTCAACTGTATGGGTCAGTCTGAATGTGCCAGTGATTAACTCACCAGTTTTTAATCTGATTGGTAGCTGTTGTGCACAGGCCAATGCTGATTTTCAATTTGATGAATTTGATAAAGAGAAAATTATTTCTGGTTACTGGTATTTTCTTTTCCTGGTCATGTGACATCAGCATTCAAAACCTCTACGCTCTGATTTGACAGAAGTTCTCCACAAGTTATAAAAGCCCATCTTCCTTCCTTGTCTAAATTTTATTCTGAAAGAAAACATAATGCTGATTTGTGATATGACCAGGAAAACATAACATTAATGATGATGCCAACTATGACATTAGGAATTATGTGATTAAATACATTAATATATTTACAAATAAGATGCTTGTTAAAGCGGAACTACGTCTGCACACCTGCGCTGTTAGTCCCAGCCGGCTCTAGGAGGCATTGCTAGGAGCCGTCCAGCTCCATAAGGGACTGACAGCGCAGGCGGGCAGTCGTCGCTATTGAAAGATGTCTGCACTCTGTCCTGCCTGTCAGTCTGAGAGGAATGGAGAATTCTATTGAATTAGGTAATAATTCTGGCGGCTAGCGCTACTGAGCAGCTAGCAGCCAGATGGGGAATTATTAGACATTCATTTGTTTAGCAGTGGTAGTTGCACTTTAAGTTAATGTGAGACTTGACCACAGATTTTTCTGGTTTTTGGTTGCTTGAGTGAGAACCTTGGTGCAATAACTCCTAGGATCAACTTTAAATATATAAACGTCATAAAGGAGTCAGCACACACAGGTCTTTCAAGCATAAAGTCATTTACTGAAAGCAGTGTCAGCTTTTCAATGTGTAACACACATTTTCATCAGCTATCACTCGGTTGCTCTGCGGTGTTGGGCTTTATATAAGAGTGGCAATAAGAAAGCCATTGCTGAAAAATAAATTCATATCACAGCAAATGGAGAAAACAAAACTGTAGTCTGATGACCCCAACAATTGACTTTTTGGCCTAATAAATTTGTATTAGGGCCATATTTTCAGAGAAGAGTGGAGGAGTTCTGGGGCAAACCATTTGCACTTCAGGGGACAAATAAGTATTCCCATTGATGAAAAGGAGGATTTTAACACCTTGAATGGTAGAGAGGTTTCCAACATATTGAGAAGCAATTCAATGGAGACCAATCTTGCATTCATAGGGTTAAACTCTCCATTTAAATCAATTGGAATATATGGAAATTTTAGATCTCCGCTATAGTTAAAAAGGTTTGTTGTAAAGCCAACACGGCTTCTCAACTTAAGAACCCAATCTCTCTGGTAATGCATGGTGGTGGCAGCATCATGTAGTGGGATGCTTTTCATCAGCATGGACGAGGAAACTGATCAGGACTGAGGACAAGACGGATGGAACAAAATACAGGGAATACCTGTTTGGTCTTCAAAAGACATGGAACTGGGGCAGAGAGACACTGGTCAGCAGGACAATAACCCTAAACAAACAGCCAACATTACAGTGGAGTAAATTCAAAGCAAGAAACTGAATGTCTTAAAATGGCCTACTCAGAGTTCACACCTCAATCCAATTGAGAATCTGTGGCAAGGCTTTAAAGCGGAACTTTCAACCTCATAACATTGCCCCCAACTTCATTACCAATATAACGATAGGTAAAGCCATACTTATATTATGCTCAATAAGTCCACAGTATTCAAGAAAATAAACTTGTTTTGCAGCCACCAGTGGACAATGTGTTAGACGTAAGGTACCTCCGAGTCTGCGCTGTCTTTCCCGTGCACTGCCCAGATTGGTGGTGACTTACTTACGTTTCCTAAAGGAAGTTGCTGACGGCGCAGGCACACAGAGCTGTTCTGTGCAGTGGAAACATGCAGAAAAAGTTTTTTTTCTTGAATACCGCGGACTTATTGAGCATAATATAAGTATGGCTTTACCTATCGCTATATTAGTAATGGATTCGGAGGTAATGTTATGAGGGTGAACGTTCCTCTTTAAAATTGATGTTCAATTGTCCACATCCAGTCAGAGAGCTCAAGAAATTTTGCCAAGAGAAATGGGGTAAAATTGCAGGATCCAGATGTGTAAATCTGGTAGATACTTACCCAAAAAGACTCATAGCTGTAAGTGCTGCCAAAGGTGATTCTACCAAGTACAGATTCATGGGAGTGAATACTTCAGCAACCAGAAGATGCCTGTTTTTGTTTAATTAAGTTTTGTGTCACAATTAAAAATATTTTACTCCTTCTAAGTATGCTGTGTAAATCAAGTGGTAAAAATCCCAGTTAAATCCATTTAAATCAAGGATTTAACTCAACATAATGTGGAAAAGTCAAAGGGGAGTGAAAACGTACACAAGGCATTGTATGCCTGATTTTATTGTGTTCTTGTAGCTGATGTGGAGGTGGGTGATATACATGGGTTATGTGTACTTTCATGGCTGATATATGGGGATTGTATGGTTTTATGGATTTTGAAGTGTTAGTAATGTCTATATTTAACAAACGCTAATATTGTAGCTATTATAAAAAGAAATGAAACAACCCCGGTAGCATCTCTCAAACCTTTATGGTTTGAGAGATATAGAAGTCTTAAGTTCCCCGCTCCCTCCACTTTCCCTGACCTCAGCTGTAAGCAGACGCCAGGATATCCTGGTCCCGGGACAAGTAAGCGGCTCTTCACCAGAGTTTGAATAGCAAAATGTAAAAAGAAACAATTTATTGGAATGGTCTACAAAGTGTGCCTGCATAAAAGGCACACTTTGTGGACCGTTCCGATGGAGTATTTCATTTTACATTGCTGAAGAGCCGCCTCAGGTCGGCCGACTCGAATCTCCTGCTGTCAGCTTTACAGCTGACAGCAGAGAAAGTGGAAGGAGCAGGGAGCTTTAGCCTTCTATAGCTTTCAAACCATAAAGGTTTGAGAGATGGGACTGGGGTTGTTTAGTTTCATTATAAAATAGCTGCAATATTAGAGTTTGTTAAATATAGACATTACTAACACTTATGAGTTCTTTATGAGGGAATATTTGCTTTGTAGCTAATGGGTGCTATGCAGGTGAGTGATACTGTGTGGGCAAGTGATTCTGAAGCAGATGTACAAACAAAAAGTGGAGAAATTCTGGGGCAAACTAGAATTGCACCATAGGGGTGAAATAAAAATTCCTATTGATCTATATGAGGCTTTTAATTTACTGAAAGATAGAAAGGTCTCCGATGCATTGAAAGTCATTCAAGGGGTTGAAAGCACCATTTAACCCCTTAGTGACAGCCGCGTTCGTACGCGGCTGTCACGTTAACGCCCGCCTAACTTTTTTTTTTTTTTTAATGAAGTCCGGAGTCTCCGAGCGGCGTGCAGCCGCACGGAGACGCGGACTTCCGTGACTTACCAGGTACGTCCTCTGTCACTAAGTGAAAGTTTTTGCGGGACGTACCTGGTAAGTCATCCGTCGTTAAGGGGTTAAATAAGTAGTCATTTTAAGAATTTGTTTTCTATGTTTATACCATTGTATAGATAGGTTCAAGTGTGAATGGCTAACAGAATGGTGGGATTGAAGTTGTAAAATAGGAAACAAGGAATAGAAAGGGGGAGAGCCTTATAGTAGGGATGCACCGATACCAGTATCGGTGCCAATACTGAACAGTTGAACGAGTACTTGTATTCATGCAAACTGTTCCAGTACCGAAACCGATACCCTGCCGCCCGCTTGCCACCCCACAATGAAATACTCTAACCAGGGAACCCAGTCGTTGTGTACAGAGGATTGTGGGAGGTCTAACCGTACTCCAGTCACAACGGAACTCTTACAGATAGTAGCCTGATTGGGCAGAGGAAGTGGTGCATTCTGGGAGGACAGCCGTTGTGAATAGACTGGGTGCAGCTTCCATTGGTAAATAATGCCTATGTGTGTGAACAGGGACCGAGGCTCGCCAACTGTGGAGGATTATGATTCCCACAACCCCCGACCAGCAGCTGGCTGCCTGTGGATTGTGGAATTGTATTCCTCAGAAGCTGAAGGACCTCAGGTTACCTGCCTTTTATCCCTATACTAAATACCTGCATATTAGCACTAGTATGCAGTGACAGTCAGAGTTATGGGCCCCCTGTATCCTCGTGTCCCCCTGTATCCTGCTGCCCCTGTCCTCCTGTATCCTTCCATCCCTGTTCTTGTGTCCATATATCCTGCTGTCCCTGTTCTTGCCCCCTGTCCCTGTATCCTGCTGTCCATGTTCTTTGTCTCTCTGTATACTGCTGTCCCTGTCCTTGTCTCCTGTTGTCCTTGTCCTCCTGTCCCTTTATCCTGCTATCCCTGTCGTGTCCCCCTTTACCCTGCTGTCACCGTTCTTGTCCATGGTTTTAAAATGTGAAGTTCAGCTCCATACTCTAGGTGCTTGTCCTTAAAATGTTAATAGTCTATAAGCTCCCTGCATGTAAATATTGCCTTTTAAATTAATTAATGTAGTATTTAGATATACTGTCTGTTTTGCTGCACAAGTGCAGCATCAAGTTAGCTGTGTGAGGTTTTGTGTTTGTATCACTCTCTTTGGTTTCATGAACCACCAGTGACACTTTAATATGACTGCTTAGGGGAAAGTGCCCCTAGAAATGTTTTGAAATGTCCAGCAAGGTGATGGCCAACTCTGGTGTATGTAATGTGATGGATGTGTTGGCACTAAAAAGAAAGAGGGGCAAATTAAGCGAGTCATATGAAATAAATAAAAATGACAACTAGAGATGTACCAATATCGAGTGGGAGGTATCGGTAATTGGTATTGGTGAGTACCTGAAGGAAAATATCTGTACTCGTACTCTGTCTCAAAAAAATTGTATCGGTGCATCTCAGCCTTATAGTGTAATAAGTTGAATATTTTGGAACAATAAACAGCGAAGGTAAAAATATTACATTCTGACCTTTCTACCCGCAATCATTGGTAGTAAGTAAAGCATATGGAGGATATTCATATTGCCGCCACACAAATCTCGAGCTGTTGGTCTGCTCCAAGCTGGATCATTAGAAGCAATATAAAGAAAACAACAACCAGGAGGAGAGCCCAAAAAGCAGAAAATACTGTACAAACTGTCCGATATATTAGTACAGTAACGATACTCACATAATAAATATGGCCTGCTTTGGTTCAGTACAGCCGGTAAGCCAGCGGGGAAGTGTGTGTGCTGGTCCGGCCCGCAACAGGACCTTACTACATGTTGCCCCCAATGATCCTCAAGGTTCATGAAGTGTGTAAGTGTGACTCCAAGGACTACAAAAAATTGAGTGAAGGGAAAGTAGAGATGAGTGGAAAGAATATAGGGTCATGAAGCTAAATACTTCTGATATGAAAGGATGCTATAAGTGTATAAACACTCACTAAATGTAAGTGATATAATCTAATATTAGACTACCAGTGATATACATATAGACATGAATAAACACACATAATGAATCAACATATATATTCTGCTGAGGAAAAAAAAAAACAGAACAAGTAAAAATACCCATAATGGACCAAAGAACTTTCTCCGTCATCCAATACAGGTTACTGGTAACTTTGGGTAGGCGATCAGCCCCTTTAATAGGCAGGAACAATTCTGAGAAGTGGCTGCTGGGTGGAGCCTACCTCCTCTCCTTAGCTTGCAGCTAGCCAATCCCCAACCAGTAAGATGTGTTCCTTGGTCAAGACACAAGCAAGAGAACAGTTCTGCTATAGTTTTATCTTTTTATTATTTTTCTGTTAGAAATGGAATACCACCATTAGGCGGATTACCGTCACTGACAATTCCCATCACCCACATGTGTATAGCTCAGTTTACCAGGCGCTTTTGTGGACCTAAGCCCTGGGGGGAAAATCTTGGCTGCAAGTTCTTTCCCCAGGAATTGCCCACCAAGGCTACTTCTTGATATATGGTAATCTGAAGACAGAAGACCTGCTGAAAAAGGTGAGCACCCTTTGAGTTCTGAGGTCCACATGTCCCATGCTTCCCCTCCGCACAGTGGTCTCTTTGGGAGTTCCTATTACATACTCCTGCACTCACTGGGTTTATTCTGTATGTCTGTGAGGTGTTTGGAGCAAGTTTCTGTGATAATTTAACCCTTTTGCTGCTGGTTAGCACCTTTTGGGAGGTTTTGGGCACTTTCACTGTTGGGTTCAGTGTTTATTGAGTGGTTTTACGTTTGGTATTCACCTTGCTAACTTTATGTTCCGCGTTTACCGCATAGACGCCATTGCTCCATTCACTTCTATGGCACTTTACAGTTTGGGACGTGTCTCTGCAACCGCTCCAAGTAGCGTGGTCTTAGACGGCTCATGTTGTTGGTTTTACCTTGCTCTGTCATCCGGTCAACAATCTCGGGATGTTGGGGCTTTAGGGGGCTTCAGGCACTGTTGGGGTAGTCTGTCAGCGAAACTACGTTTCCCATGAGCGCCCTCTTCATGCGCTCATTTCCGATCGGCTCCCGTCGCGGCAGCCATTTTGTGTATTCGCAGATCAAGTATCCTACGCAGGGCTTGAACTCTCCTTCTCTTCACTGCAGCTTAACCCTTTCCCTACCAGAAAAGTCTTAATTTTTTAATTTAGTGTTTCTGGGGTCCATTAATTATCATACATGCTTTATTGTGGGTGTTTTGATACTTTGACCGTTTTGACTCTGTGAGAATGTCTACTCCATTACATCTTGGGGCTAAACCTAAGACTAAGGATACTGGGGTGTCTGTGTCCCCCATTGCTCCTCATGTCAATCAGGGTTACCTAGAGAATACTCAGGTCATATTTGCCCAGCATGCGCTGCTGCCCCTGAATCCCCTGCTGGGGCCTCCAGCCATGCACAAGAGCCAATATGGATGCAAAAGTTTAAGACTACTACAAGGGACCTCTGGTCCACCTTACAAATCCTTCCATCCACCTTACAGGGGGTCTTCTATTCATTGCAGGCCCTCGCCCCTATCAGATCTTCCCTTCCTAAACCGCCGGGTGTACCTGATGTGTCTGATTCCTCTGAGGAGGAATTATTGGTATACTCTGATGATGATGATGACTGTTCAGCTGTTCCTTCATCTCAGTTTTTTGGGGACTCCTTCGAGGCGGACCCCATTCCCTCGGCTGAGGGCCTGAAATTTCCAGACAAGAAAACATCTGTGTCTAAAACGTTTGCTAAACTTTATCCATTTTCTGCAATGGCCCTTACTCAGTGGGTTCATCCCCCTAAAGTGGATGCCCCAGTTTCCAGGCTTTCTAAGTTAACTGCCTTGCCAGTGGCTGATGCCTCTGCTCTTAAAGACTGGGCTGACAAGAAGCTTGATACTTCTCTCAAGGCTATTTTTGCGACAACTGGCTCTGCTCTTCGCCCTACCGCTGCTGCTGCATGGGTAAATAGGGCTGTGGCTGTTTGGACTGAACAGCTCAATTCTGCTGTCCGTCAGGGAGCCCCTACTTCTGACATGTTGCATCTTCTCTCTAACATTGCTGAGGCTCAGCATTATGTCTCTGCCGCCTTGTTTGACATTGCGCGTATGGTAGCCAGGGCATCTACCATGTCTGTGGTAGCCAGAAGGGCTCTTTGGCTTAAGATCTGGTCAGCTGACACGGCCTCTAAGAAGGCTCTCCTGTCTTTGCCTTTCCAGGGTTCTTCCTTGTTCAGGCCTGAACTCAAGGATCTCATCAACAAGGCCACTGGAGGGAAAAGTTCTCACCTGCCAGTGGTCCTGAGGAAGAAGGCATCTGTTAAAAGGAATCGGCTTTTTCATTCCGTTCAGGCAGACTCGCGCCAAACGTCCCAGATGGTCCCTCAGGCTCTGCACTCCATATCCAAACCTAAGCAGCAATGGCGATCCAAGTCCTCCACGAAGCCCAAGGCTTCCAAACCTTCTTCTGCATGACTCACCGAACCCGGGTCCCCACCCGCAGGTAGGTGGCCGCTTACGCCACTACCTTTCAGCTTGGCAGGCCTCTGTGGCGGACCCATGGGTTTTACAAGTGGTGGCCTCAGGATACAGTATTCCCTTCACCTCTCTTCCTCCTTCAAGAACCTTTGTTTCTCTTTCTCCCTTGGGAGCAGAAAAGAGACGCCTTTTTGAAGAAGCTATACAGTCCCTTCTGGACAAGGCGGTGCTGTTGCCAGTTCTCCCTCAGGAGAGGGGCTTGGGATTCTATTCCAACCTCTTTGTGGTTTCCAAGAAGGATGGAGGCTGTCACCCCATTTTGGATCTGAAGGATCTCAACTTCTTTGTGGTCAGGTCCCAATAAGGCCAGGAGTCTCTGCGCACAGTGATAGCGGCCATGTCTCCTGGGGAGTTTCTGGCCTCTCTGGATCTTCAGGATGCCTATCTGCACATCACCATTCATCCAGAAAGTCAGCAGTATCTCCGCTTTGCCTGCGACCAAGGGCACTTCCAGTTCTCTGCTTTCCCCTTTGGCCTGACCACCAACAGAGTCCTAGAAGCCTTGATATCTGTCCTACATCAGAACGGCATCAGCGTGACTCCATATATGGACGACCTCCTTGTCTCTGGAACTCCCTCACCAGCAGGTGCAGGACTGCATTCATGCTCTCCCATCACGGGTGGATCATCAGCTGGGCACCTCTCAGTTTTTTGGGGACCCCTGTGAGGCTGATCCTGATCCCCTGACTGAGGGCTTGATCAGAGCCGTCTTAACTACCCTAAACATTCCCTTAGTTCAGGATGTTTCTTCGGATCCCTCTGATGTATTTCAGGTGCCTAAAAAGCCCTATACTTGTTTTCCACCTAACCCCACTCTTGACCGCCTTGTGTCTGATGAGTGGAAGTCTCCGGACAGGAAACCTTCTGTTTCCAAGAAATTTGCCAAGATTTACCCCTTCTCTGAGGCGACTCTTGCTCAATGGGTTCATCCCCCCAAAGTGGATGCCCCTGTCTCCAGGCTAAGTCCACTGCCTTGCCAGTTGCTGATGCATCCGCTCTGAAAGACTGGACTGACAAGAAACTTGAGGTCTCCCTCGAGTTCATTTTTGCCACTGCTGGTACTGCCATGCGCCCAGCGTTCACTGCAGCATGGGTGAACCAGGCCATTGCAGTCTAGATTGAACAGCTCACCCTGACTGTCCGTCAGGGTGCTCCTACTTCGGATATGTTGCATCTTCTTGCCAACATTTTTGAGGCCCAGCACTATGTTTCTGCTGCCTTATTTGTTGCCATCTGTTTGGTGTCAAGGGTTTCCACTATGTCTGTGGTTGCCAGACGAGCTCTTTGGCTCAAGATTTGGTCTGCTGACACTGCTTCCAAGAAAGCTTTACTCTCATTGCCTTTTTAAGGCAATCATCATGGACAAATCAGAACTTGTCTCATCCCAGCTTCTGGTCTTCCTGGACCTTCTCTTTGACACTCAGCAGAGCATGGTGTTTCTCACGGAAGAGGTGGCTCAGCAGATCACCCACAGGGTTTCTGCTGTTCTGGCTCATGATTCAGTTCCAGCCAAGAAGCTGTCCTCTCTAGTGGGGAAATTCATCTCCCCCATAGAAGAGGTCCCATTTGCCATGGCTCACACCAGGGAACTTCAGAGGTGTGTGATCCAGGTGTGCAGGGGCCAGCCAAACCTTCTGAAGATGTCAATATCCCTCCCTCTTCATATGGATCTGAGTTTGTCGTGGTGGCTTGACCTTTCCAATCTGCTGAAGGACAAGTCCTTCCTGGTATCCTTCTGGACCACGGTGACAACGGATGCCAGCCTCTCCGGCTGGGGAGTGGTCCTGGGTCGCCTGAGTGCTTAGGGTCTGTGGTCTCCGGAGGAATCTCTCCTTCCCATCAACATGTTGAAGCTTTAGGCGATATTTCATGCCCTTAGCCATTGGACACCCCAGCTGAAAGAATGCCCTGTCCGGGTCAAGTCCGACAACGCCACGGCCGTGGCTTACATCAACAAATAGAGCTGAACAAGAAGTCTTGCTGCTTGGTTAGAGGTCAAGGCTATTTTGTCCTGGGCAGAAGAACATGTTCCTGCCATATCCGCAGCGCACATTCCTGGCATAGTCAACGTCATGGCAGATTTCCTCAGTCGACGCACATTGGACAGCGGAGAGTGGGAACTGCACCCAGAGGTGTTCACACTCGTTGTTCAGAAGTGGGGTCTTCCTTGCATTGACCTGATGGCGACAAGACACAACCGGAAGGTGCCGAGGTTCTGCTCTCGCTGGAGGGATCCTCTAGCTCTAGAGGTGTATGCCATGTCCATTCCTTGGTTATTTCCTCTGGCTTACATCTTTCCTCCCCTCCACATGTTGCACAAGGTGTTACAGAAATTGAGACTGGAGCGCTGTCCAGTCATTCTGAACCAAGCCTCAACAGGCTTGGTTCCCGGAGCTTCTGGATCTGTCAGTGGTGAGGCCATTCCGGCTCCCTTGCCGTCCGGATCTTCTTGTACAGGGTTACCTGTGGAAGGAGGATGTTCATCGTCTAGCTTTGACGGCTTGGAAATTAAATCCTCAATACTGAAGAAGAAAGGTTTTTCTTCTGTTGTGGTGGCTACCATGCTTAGTGCCCACAAACCTGTTTCTTCTAAGGCCTACCATCGTGTCTGTTAGACCATTCTATCTTGATTTTCTGATAGGGACCTTTCTCAGGATTTTGATCTGCCTACGCTCCTGGCTTTTTTGCAGGACAGTGTGGATAAGGGCCTCAGTTTGAGCTCCCTTAAGGTTCATAATGCTCTCCCTGTTTTCTGTCAGAGGCGCATTGCTATTCTTCCTGATGTCAAGGTTTTCTTCCAGGGCATGGCTCATACTCGTCCTGTTTTCAAGGCTCCCGCTCCTCAGTGGGATCTTAATTTGGTTTTGGGCATCCTTCAGCGCCCTCCCTTTGAGTCCTTGGCTACTATTCCTCTAAGCCTGCTGACATGGAAAATGGCCTTTCTCCTGGCGATCGTGTCTGTTCGCCGTGCCGCGGAGTTAATGCTCTGTCTTTTAGACCAGCCTTTTTTGTGTTTCACAAAGACAAGGTGGTGCTTTGCACTTCTCAGGAGTTTTTCCAGAAGGTGGTCTCTGAGTTCCACATTAATCAGGAGATTGTGGTGCCTTTGTTCTGCCCTGAGTCTACTTCTGACAAGGAGAGAGATATCCACTTGTTAGATGTGGTGCATTGTCTCAAGTTTTATGTACATCACACTGAGTCCATTAGACAGTCTGACGTGCTGTTCATCATTCCTGAGGACCCAAGGGCAGGGAGACCTGCATCCAAAGTGACTATTGCGTCTTTGATCAAGTCCACTATTCGTAAGACTTACGAGCTAAGGAAGAAGCCTGTTCCCTTTCGGGTAACAGCTCATTCTACTAGATTGGGGCTTCTTGGGCTTACAAGAATCAGGCCTCCGCTGATCAGTTGTCCAAGGCTGCCACTTGATCGTCTGTGCACACCTTTTCGAAGCACTACCATGTTGATGTGCTGGCATCGGCTGACGCCAGCTTTGGGAGGAAGATCCTGGAGGCAGTCTTGCCTGTCTAGGATCTTTTTCGGTTCTTTGTTGCTTCCTTCACCTTTGAGCCCTGTTGGCTGTAGTTCAGTGTGCTGTGTAACAGTTCCTGGGGTATTGTTACCCCTGTTCAGTGTCCATTGACGCTTCATTGTTTTGTTGGGCTATCTCTGATCTGATGGTTCGTATCTGCTCTGGTGACTTTGGGGGCCTTGAGCCTGGTCCTTGCCTTACTTCCCGCCTCTGGGAAACTCAATGGTTGGACATCCCAAAGTTACCAGTAACCTGTATTGGACGACAGAGAAAAGAGGATTTTAGTTTTAACTGTTAAATCCTTTTCTCTTAGTCCATACAGGTTACTGGTCTCCCACCCTTTCAAGGGACCATGCTTGGCTTCTGTGGCAGACCGTGGGGGTCCTTCGGGGTCATGCTCACAGTAGTCTTTTTTCCCTTCTACTATCTAGTCAATAGTTAGTGTCTCAAATTTTACTGGAGCTGATTGGCTAGCTGCAGCCAAGGAGGGAAGGTAGGCTCCACCCCTTGCATTCACTTCAAAATTGTTCCTGCCTAGTTAAAGGGGTGGGTTGCCTACCCAAAATTACCAGTAACCTGTATGGACTAAGAGAAAAGTATTTAACAGGTAAGACTAAAATCCTCTTTTAAACATTATTATCCCTTTAAGTCACACACACTTATGGCCACATCATGTTCATTGCAACTAGGGCTGCAACTAACGATTATTTTGATAATCGATTAGTTGGCTGATTACTTTTTCGATTAATCGATTAATTGGATAAAAAAGTGCTAATTTTTCATTATTTAAATGCTTCTTTTTCACTTCTCTTGTCCCCCCATGCCCTATTTCACTCTATTTGTCCCCCCATGGCCTGTTTTTCACTCCTATTGCCCCCATGCATTCCTTTTCACTCCACTTGTCCCTCCATGCTGTCTTTTTCACTCCTCTTGCCCCCATGCCCTGTCTTTCACTCCTATTGCCCCCATGCCCTCTTTTTTTTCTCCTCTTGTCCCCCATGCCCTGTCTTTCACTCCTCTTGCCCCCATGCCCTCTCTTTCACTCCTATTGCCCCCATGCCCTCTTTTTCACTCCACTTATCCTCATGCCTCTTTTTCAGTTCTGTTGTCCCCCCCATGCCCTCTTTCACTCCACTTGTCCCCCATGCCCTATTACACTCCACTTGCCCCATGCCTTCTTTTTCACTCCTATTGCCCCCATGCCCACTTTCTTTACTCCTCTTGTCCCCCATGCCCTGTCTTTCACTCCTATTGCCCCCATGCCCACTTTCTTTACTCCTCTTGTCCTCCATGCCCTGTCTTTCACTCCTATTGCTCCCATGCCCTCTTTCACTCCACTTGTCCCCCATGCCCTATTTCACTCCACTTGCCCCCATGCCTTCTTTTTTACTCCTCTTGCTCCCCCGTGCCTTTTTTACTCATTTTGCTCCTGAATGCCTTTCTCTCCCCCTTGCCTCTTGTCCAGATGATTGCAAGGCTGTGCACTCTGTAATGTCCGCAGGATCTTTCTGTCTCTGTGCCCGCACTGGTGACGACAGCCGCAACTGAATGCAGTAACGCGCGGTGACTCCGCGAGGTAAATGCTGGGGCTTTCTTCCTCACTCTGGGCGCCAGATTTAAACTTGCATTTTCAGATGAAGAAAACACCAGCATTTGCCGCGTGTCACTCGGGTAACAACAGTAAATCTAAGCGGGGGGGGGGGAGGCAGGTATTTGTATACTAGTATCCTCGTCCTGATCATGCCTCCGGTGTAACTTGGAGGAGGCCAGACGCAAGGAAGGCAGGCACTGACCGAGTGAGGCAGCATGATGAGCACTGGCGCTGCTGTGCTCATCATTCTGACTCAGTCAGTGAGTGCCTGCCTTCCTTGAGCCTGGCCTCCTCCAAGTTACACCAGAGGCATGATCAGGACGAGGATAATAGAACACAAAGTATAGCAGGATACTAGCACACAGGAGGACTCGCGCGATTGCATGCATGCGCAAAATGTAACTTTTTGGCATGCATGCTCACAATGTCTGAATTATGCGAGTTGATGAAACGGTGACACCGGTCACATGATAAGCGTGCCGTGCGTCTTAGGCTGCACCGTGGGCAAAAGTACAGGTCAGGAAAAAGCGGGACGTATGTATGTGCTGCAGCTCCCCCCTGCACAACTAATCAATAATGAGAATCGTTGGCAGTGATTCTCATTATCGATTTTTATCGATTAAATCGATTAGTTGTTGCAGCCCTAATTGCAACTATTATTTTTTCCCTAATTTTCTTGTTTTTTCTTTGTTAGTTTCTTTATTCCCTTATTTTTCATCCCGCTATTGAGGATATTTCATTATTATTTCTGCATTTCTCCTTCATTATATAGATTTTTCACTCACCATCATTTCCTTATTCCACTTTTTACTACTTCACCACTACAATCACAGTACTTAAAAAGAATTAATTCATTGGAAAGTTCTACAAAGCGTGCTTGCAAACCAGGCACACTTTGTAGACAGTTCAAATGAATGAATTCTTTTTAAGTACCACGATTTCGGCTCTGCTGCAGAGCCTGCTCAAGTCGTATGACTCGAATCTCCTTCTGTCAGCTTTACAGCTGACATCAGGAGAAGGGGAGGGAGGGCGGAACTTTGAATCCCTATATCTCTCAAACCATAGCTGTTTGAAAGGTAGGCTTTGCTGCTATTAGTTTATTTTTTCAATCTCTACGTAAATCTAAATATTTTTTAGGGGACATACTGACCCTTTAAACTAACGTTGCTATATTCAGAAAAAGTTAAATTGCAGTTCTATGGTGCTGTTCATTTTTAGCACCTGACTATATGTCCTATAAAATAGTCTAGCTACAAATAGGCATAGTACTGCAGAGCATTAAATATATTTTTATTGATATAATTTAATACAGATAATTTTAGGATAAGAAAAAACTGAGGCCAGGCAAGTTCCAGAAAAAAAATAATATCATATTATCATTAATATTTATTTGTTCTTTTTGCTTGCAGTGCAGTTGATTTAGATTTGTGTTACTTGCCAGTGCACTTTATGTATTAACTTTGTTTATTGTATTCCATTTTAATTAAAAATGCCAATGCATAGCACATGAAAAATGTATTCATTTATAATCAAGTATTAATATGCATCTCTGAGCTTTATTAGAAAATCAGAGAAAACACAGGTAGTATTTACATTTAACATATCAGTTTGGCATTATCACACAGCAACTATAAAGTGTTCATGCTCTCATATCTGTACCAGACTTCCAAGACCTATTTTTTGATCTGTTGGCTCTTTTAACAGTGTTCCCTGTGTGTTAAAAGGGCAATGCCATTTATAAACAGCACATTGGCAAATAGGCCAGCAAAATTTCCCATTTATAAATGGCATGAGAGTCATCTTGGGTATTGAGGATAATAGCATTGTTTTTTAAGTAACTGAAGAATTAAAGTCTAGATGATCGTGTCTGATTAATTTTTTTGATGATACATCATTAACATTTTGTACCACTTTCCTATTTAGGTGAAGTCTCAAACGTTGATCTAAAAATGTAATTATTTGCAGAATTGTTAGGAATCATTATATAGTGTGTATTGTTCTGACATAACATTACTACTATTAAAAGTATCATGACAAAAGTGTAATGAAACAATAGCCTTCGATCCATAGGTTCTTATTTTTAAACATGACTTTAGCCAAGTCTAAATATATTAAACTGAACAGTCTTCCTCTACTACTTATGGCCAGATCAGTCATAAAGCTGACTCAGAAGATATTTGCTCAGAGGGATAAGATAGCCCAGTCTGCCTATGAGAAGCTTAGCTATCTGATACACAAAGATCTTTTAATATTTTGAAATAAAGCCGAGGTTGCCATCTGTCAGGAAGTGGTGTTTATCAGCACATTTTGGCATTTAGACAAGGCCTTTCATTGTGTAATATGGCAAAAGAGAAATGGCCATGTAGAAAAAGCATCTGAGACAGGTATAAGTGTGGTTGTTCCTCAGATAAACTCTTAAATCTCAATAGAATCATTAATCTGACCAGCCTATTAATATTTAAGGTATATTAAAGGGGAGCTGTCATAAACAGGGGATTTTGGACAAGAACAAGTGGACAAAACTACATATTTATGTTTGTCATTTTTTTTAATTTCCAACACTTGATTATGAGATCTATGAATCTATTGTTTAAATAAAACTTGACTAACATAAATTTAGGCCTTTTTTAAATATCTTTTGCAAGCACACATTGTAGACCATTCCGATTAAGTATTTATCTTTAGATATCGTTATATCGACGCTGCCAAAGAGCAGCGACCAGAATCTGCTTCTGACAGCTTTACAGCTCCTCAAGCAGAAAGGGAGCGGAGAACTTTATTTTCCTATATCTCTCAAAACATAAGGGTTTGAGAGATACGAATAAGTTCAAGTATTCTCTTTTAATTGTATCTACCATATAGTTAATACTTTTTTCTGACATTACTATCCCTTTAACGTCAAAGCTAATTATAGGTTCAAATAATAATAATAACAATAATAACAATATGGCTTCTCTCATATTTTAACTTCAGAAAATCCTGATGTTAACATGTCTGTATAAATATGAAAGTGTTTCATTCTGACGTTTTCTAACAAAACAGTGATGGTACCATAACATTTTCAAGGATGATGTTTTACTTTTGAACATTACGTTAAAAGAAAGCTAAGCTAAACTGGACTTTAAATTTACCTTAGAATTCCCAAGTAGCCATTTTTTGAACATAAAGTTCTTGCTAACATAGGCAAAGGAGCCATTTTTGGGACGAGCAGTATGGGAGTCACTGGGTGCTCTGCTTAAAGGGATAGTAATACTTCGTTTTAACTTTATTTTATTTTGTAGTCATTAACCCCTTAAGGACCGGACATTATGGGACATTTCCGTCCCATAACGTCCGCATAGGGGCACGTTGACGGGCCGGTACACGTGACCTGTCACGTGTATCGGCGCGTCATTATGGGGCTTGAAATAGATCGCTCCGATCTTGGAGCGGTCTATTTCATGCCCCATTTTTACTTACAGCGCTCCCGGAAGAGCGCTGTAAGTAAAATGTACGTGACGTACCAGGACCGTCAAGGGTCTTTCAAGAAAGTTTACCCTTGACGGTCCTGGTACGTCAAGGGTCCCTAAGGGGTTAAAAAAACATGAATAATGATATAAGTCTTATCTCTCAAACCTTTATGGTTTATGAGATATTCACAAGCAAAGTTCCCCTCCCCGCCCCTTTTACCTAGTGTAAGCCATCTCTTCTAAAATGTGAGTCTGGTTGTATGACAGGACAGATAACAGAAGGGGACAATTTTCTTTGTATGAAAACAATGAAAGCCCTTCCCCCCTTGACAAGTTTTTCAGCTTTTTCCCTTATCTTAATTGAAGATTGTCCCTCTCTGCAGTCTACCTGGGCATCTCCCTTCTGATCTGGTTGAACAGGGAAGGGATACTTTGTTTGTGAATATCTCTTAAACCATAAAGGTTTCAGAGATAAGACTTATATCATTCTTCATGTTTTTTTAATGCCTACAAAATAAAATAAAGTTAAAACGAAGTATTACTATCCCTTTAATTTCTCTGTTCATACTATAGGGGATTGCTTGCATTACAGTCTTAATGATGGTGAAATGCATGAATTTTATATCACTAGCAAAGTCATATGGTCTGCTCAGCCACATGATATCTGTGCCTACATTTATGTGTCCAAATAAGCTGCACTGGAAGGTTTGTACATTCTCTCCAATAAGGTTTTAATAACCTAATTGATCATGTTACCCTAAATCATGTCTGGTGGAATAGAGACATCTAGACACTAGGGGGCAGAAAGGTTGGATGCAATTGGCAGTACAGTTGGGGATGCTCTTCTTGCCTTATTGATTATTAACATACAAATTGACCATTGATTTTGTTAAGTGGACAGAAGGAAGAAAGGGGGAAAACATTAAGATACAGAACAGAAACTGAAGGTGAACTGCAGATCAACATGCAGATGGCTTTGTCTATGTTCTGCTGCATGTATATTATTGTATTTTTCAAAAATTATTACTGTAATTGTCCAGGTAAGGAGAGGAGTAATGTAAAAACTTGAAAGAGAAGAAACAACTCTAAGAGCCTTGTAAAAAAGTATAGAAGGAAAGAGTAGGGATGTTATAATGAACTGATCAGAATTTTTGGGTGCTAGTAATATGAATACTTTCATCCCATTTGATCTCCTTATGGAAGGCCTGGCAGACCAAATGGTAAGAAAGCAGTTAAAGGGGATCTATCACCCCTATACAAGTGTGTGTTAAAGGGATAGTAATACTTCAATTTTACTATCCCCCATCTTGTAGCCCTTAAAAAGTGAATTAAACGAGCCCAGCGGCATCCCTTTATGGTTTGAGAGATATCTGCTTTCAAAGTTCTCTCTCTCTCCTGATGACAGCATTCTAGCTGACAGCAGGGGAATCCGGTCCACGGACCGGAGGAGGCTCTTCAGCAGAGCCAAGATCACGTTACGGAAGAAGAAATCCTTCACTGAAATAGTCTTCTATATGTGCTTGGATAGTAAAATTGAAGTATTACTATCCCTTTAAATGTTAGGTTATATAGCGACTTGGTGGATTTCTTTATTAATTTTTAACTCTATTTGTCCGAAAATTAATGTTTAAAGAGTGCGCTTCCGGACAGACTGCGGTTACCAGCTCTGTATCTGCAGTTTGTCACTCTTCATCTGCTCCCCTCCCTCTACCCAGCCCCCTCCAATAACGGAAGCTTTCTGTCTGTAAGCTGGAGCAATATCATTGGCAGAGATCGCTGTCTAGCCAATGAGATTGCTTCAGCTTACAGACGGAAAGCCTCCGTCATCTGCGGAGGCTGGATAGAGGGAGGGGAGCAGAGGCAGAGTTACAGACTGAGGATACAGAGCTTTACCCTCAGTGTATCCAGAAGCGCAACCATTAAACATTAATTTTCGGCCAAATAGGGTTAAAAAAAAAAAAGAAATCCACCTAGTTGCTATGTAACCTAACATTTAACACACACTTGTATAGGGGTAATTGATCCCCTTTAAGTAAAAGGTACATGAAACAAGGATGTTCATTTGTAAAGATACACAGTGCCATCTTCAACCTCTGTCTTTTTACTTGATGTCCCCATACTGAGAAAACAACTTCATTCATTTGCGATACTTCCCAAAAAATAATTGTGTATAGCTAGTTAGAAATGCAGCTAATTCTGCTAAAGGTTTGGCATCAGTGATCAAAATTCATAATAACCTAAGCATTGCATGATAAATGTGTATTAGTTTATTTCTTATATTTGATTATATATTAATATATCAATCGTGTGTTTGTTTTAATGTGTTAAATGACAACTTTGTAACTGTACTGCCTCAGGAAGTGTTAGGGGTGGCTTGTAACATGGTGATCAAGGTTAACACTTCTGGAAGAACTAACTAACAGCTCCACATTTTTTTTTCAGGGACGTTGTTCAAGGGAGAACTGCAAATATCTTCATCCACCTACACATTTAAAAACTCAGCTAGAAATTAATGGCAGAAACAATCTCATCCAGCAGAAAACCGCAGCAGCAATGCTTGCCCAACAGATGCAGTTTATGTTTCCAGGCACACAGCTGCAGCCAATGGTAAGTGTTCTGTGGCTGCTACAGATACAACAGCTAACATTTGCTTTTGGTTGGTTAATTGGAAAGGGATTTTAATTATTTTTTAGGAACACCTTAATAGTGGTATATTTATCATCTGATTTAAGAAGATGTGTGAAGTGTTAGAATAGAATCTGGATCATGAATAGCCTTTTGTTGCAGATACCAGACGTGTCACACTAAGGAAACTAGCAAGAGGTATTTATAACCAAGACTACCCTCACTGTAATTTCCAACTTTTTTATATAGTCCAGGTGCCAATTAAAGAGATTTTGTTCTTCAGTCACCAAGATCTAACCTGGCAAATAAATTACTGCTCTTTGTACATTCTGAGTGTAAGAAGATCTCCTCCTTCCAAGACCTAGATTTGACCTGATTATAGATTTAGATATGTCTATTCAGTAATCTGATCACATAAGCTTGGATTCATTTTCTATCAACTCTGGGTCAGAGTATCATTTTTATTCTGTAAATTTAAGAAATAGCTTAAAAATCCAAATTGGAATTTGATATGTCTTTATTTAGTATAAAGAACTTTGAATGATGTAGTAAAAAGAATCAGTTTTGAGCGCTGTTGTTTTATCTTTGTAATTTTTTCTGGCTTTTAATAGCAGGTGTGTCTGATTTGCAAAAAATAAAAACAATTAAAAAGTAGTAAGAAAAGAATAATAACCTTATATTTAGATTTTATAGTGGAACTTTCACCCTCTATAAAGTCTCCCTGCAATAATTAAGCAGGTAGCGACTAGCTTTATAATGGATATGTTACCACTGAAATGTAGCGGATTATAAAGAAATCCTTTATTGTAGGAGACCAGAAGCCAGGCATCAGCACAGACATCTTGTCTGCATGCCTGCGCTGTCAGTCCTGGTCTCCATTGAGAAGCACTGCAGAGTGCCAAATGGTAACCAGAAGGGACTGACGGCGCAGACCGCACTAACCTGCCTGTCATTCTCTTACAATAAAGGATTTCTTTATAATCAGCTACATTTCAGAGGTAACATATCTATTATAAAGCTAGTCGCTACCTGCTTAATTATTGCAGGGCGACTTTATATCTTCTTTAAATGTTCTGCAAATCTATAACATGTAATGTCAAATTTCCTATACATTCTGTAGTTTAAAAAAAAGCTTCCTGATATTGAGCTCCCTGGAAGTGTTTCTAAAGAGCTTTCTATCATGGACTGTGTAAGCAGATATTATTATACAGTATAAAAAAATACATTGTAAAAAATATAGCATACTCTTGCACATTGTCATGGTCATCTGAAAACAGAAATCCAGGGAGCTTGTTATCAGGGACATAAATATGTTATGAGATCGTAGTTCTTACTTGAACAAAGTCTGAGAGGTATGTCCAAGACTTGAGTGAGAACAGGATTTTACAGGACTTAAGGAAACCTCAGAAGCAGTAACGATCCCCAGTAAAATAGTCAGGCAGCGGGACCTGGGGCTCTGGTGGTGAAGTGTCTCTCGTCTTCAAAGTAGATTGTAATTCCTGTAATTATTCACTCACCTGGGAGCAACCAGGGCTTCAGCCATTTCTGCAGGCTCCATTGAGTGGCTTAGTTGTTCTGTCATGAACTGCCACTTACCTGTAGGAGGTTCACTCTCAGGAGGTAGAGCCGAAGAGCAGGTAGGCACACACCCATACAGAACCGCTCTAATGAGGGGCCTGAAAGTGGAAACAGAGCCCCACAGTTGGAGCATGAACAGGGGCAGATACAGATAAATGCAGTACTCTGATCAGCAGAGGCATAGTTACAGGCAGGTCTGGGTCAAGGTAAATTCCAAAGGTTCATAAGCAAGCGGGCAAGCAGAGGTCAGGGGCTGGCAGCAAAGGAGTGAAGTAGAAATCAAATAAAGCCAATAGCCAGGAAACCAGTGGAGACAAACTGGGAAGCAAGGCTGAGTTTCTGGTCAGGCTAAAGAGCTCATAACTGTGAACTCAGGCAGGCTGGTTTAAATAGCCTCCTAACCAGAAATAGCCGGAGGCCATTAACCAATATATACTTGGAGGCAGACCCATGCAGAATCCAGGAAAGCCATGAAGATGAAAGGTACAACAATGCTAGAGAAGAGCATGCTGACAGATTATCTGGTGGCAGTGATGATAATTGCAGGGCACATAACCTGAAGGTTTCTGGTTCTAGCTCAGGGAGAGCTAAGTCCAGATGTGGGATAAATCTGGACTAGATGTTCCTAGAGGTCTGCCGGCCAGAAAACCGACTGTGACATTATGTCACTCTGCGTCCCTTTGGTCTTGCTGGTTCGCTGAAATATTGATGTATGTATATATATTTTTATTTATATAGCACCAACATTTGTACTTAGCACTTTATATTAGAGATGCACCGATACCAATTTTTTTAAGACCGAGTACGAGTACCAATACTTTTTTCAAGTACTCACCGATACCAATTACCAATACTTTTTTTTTGTGGTCATTTGCCAGTTTTCCAAGTACCTAAAGCGCATATATATATATATATATATATATATATATATATATATATATATATATGCTTTAGGTACTTGGAAAACTGGCAAATGACCGCAAAAAAAAGTATCGGTGAGTACTTGAAATATATACACACACACACATACATACACACCACCTCTTGACTGTCCCCTTTTGCCTCTTTCTCCCCCTCTTGATTCCCACCTTTTGATTCATTCTCCCCCTCTTGAGCCCCCTCTTTTGCCTTGGCTTTTTCCTTCCCTTTTGATCCCCCTTTCTCCCCCTCCTTGACTCTTGATCCCACCCTTTTGCCTCTCTCGCTCTCTCCTGATCCCCCCACCTTTTTGCCTCTTCTTGGTCCCCCTCCTTTTGTCTCCTGATCTTTCCTCCTTTTGCCTCTTTTTTTTTCTTTTTCTTGGTCCCTTTTGCCTCTTTTTCTCCCTCTTGACCCCCCTCTCTGCCTCTTTCACCACGCGCTCGATGCTCCATCTTGCCTCCCTTACCCTCCTCTGCCAGGTGCTCGCTGTTCTCTCGCGAGCCCCAGCAGAAGTCAGAGTTGGAGCGTTGCCATGGTAACCCGTGGCAACGCTCCGACGCTACAGGAGGGAGAGAGGCGGGGAACATTGTGAGCAGCCCCCCAGGCTCCCTCTCTGCAGCACCGACCCTGACACAGGGTATCGGTGCTGGCATCGGCCACATTTGCGCGAGTACAAGTACTCGCGCAAATGCCGGTATTGGCACCGATACCAGTATCGGTATCGGTGCAACCCTACTTTATAGTATACATTTAGTATGGAAGGGGTAAAATAAATGCAGTAACTAAGTGCTTATATCATAAGGGGAATGCCAGGTGAGTATACATTAGGATAAAAGGTCCCTGCCCCATAGAGCTTACAATCTAAGTATATGATGGATGACATACAGATATAAGCAGGTAGAGGAGGAAGTGCAGCTTTTGACATATGAGATTATGTTTCCTTTTATAATAGTGCTACATTTAAAAGGTGCTATTTTAGCATGGATTTGAAGATGTTGAGGGTTGAGGCTTGGAAAATGCTGGGTGGTAGAGAGTTCCAGAAGGAAAAAGCCTTCAGTTGTGAAACAGCGATAGTGGTTAAAGGGGCAGAGAGTTGTCCACCATGTGTTATGCATAGTGGACGTGCAGGTATATGGCGGGATATCAAAGATTAAATATAAGGTGGGGAAAAGTGATGGAGAGCCTTGTAGGTAACGAGGAGGATTTTGAATGTAATACGCTGCTTTATGGGAAGCTATGACAGTGATTTTAAAAGGTGAGTACTGTTCTGGAGGAGAGGAAGAGTATTCTGGTGGCCAAATTAAGAATTGTTTGGAGAGGAGCAATATGGTTAGCAGGCAGACCAATAAGTAAAGAGTTGCAGTAGTCCAAGTGAGAAAGGATTAGAGCATGTTTGAGAGTTTCTGTTGTAGAGTGAGAGGGGAATGCCCTGATTTTTGCTATATTCTGAAGAAAGAAGCAACAGAGTTTAGTTACTTCATTAATGTGGATGGTGAAGGAAAGAGAAGAATCTAAAGTTACCCCCAGGCAGCGTGCCTTGTCTACAGGGTAAATTATGCAGCCCTTGACAGTTATAGAAAATGGAGGTGTGTAGGATTTAGGAGGAAAGATAAGGAGCTCAGCTTTAGACATGCTGAGTTTTAATCGACTATGAGCCATCAATGAAGAGATAGCAGTAAGGCAGTCTGAGACCTGCTACTGTATTTTAGGTGATATTGATGGTATAGATAGATTTGAGTATAGTCTGCATAGAGATTGTAGTTAAAGCCAAAATATGTTATCAGTTGCCCCAGAGAGAGGGTATACAGAGAGAAGAGGGCCAAGAACAGAGCCTTGGGGTATGCCTACTGAGAGGGGGATCAGAGTTGAGGAGGTGTTAGCAAATGACACAGAGAAAGACCATTGAGAGAGATAGGATACAAACCAGGAATGTGCCAGGCCACAGATGCCAAGTGGTTGGAGAACCTGGGAGAGAAGGGTATGGTTGACTGTGTGAATGCGGCTGATAAGTCTAGGAGGATAAGAGGAGAGAAATGGCCATTGGTCTTTGCAATATGGAGATTGTTACTTTCATAAGGGCAGTTTCTGTAGAGAAGGTGGGCCAAAAGCCAGACTGCATTGGGTCCAGGGTATTATGAGATCTGGGGAATATAAGTAGATGAGAGTAGGCTACACGAGCAAGAAGTTTAGAGGCAAAGGGCAAGAGTGATACGGGGCGGTAGTTGGATGGGGAGGTGGAGTCTAAAGAAGTTTTCTTAAGGATTGGAGATAATAAAGAATGTTTGAAGGAGGAGAGGAAGATGCCAGAGGACAGGGAGGAGTTGAATGCTAAATTAGCATGGGAACTAACGTAGATGACATAGGATTGAGGAGGTGGGAAGGTATAGGATCAAGGGAGCAGGTGGTGAGTGGTGATGTGGACAGAAAAATGAGACCTCTGATTCTGTGACCGAAGTAAAGGAATCAGATAAGTAGGATGGAGGACCAGGAAGATACAATTGTGGAGATTCAAAGGGTGGGATTATTTTCTGTATTGTATCAGTCTTCTGTTTGAAGAATTTTGCGAGGATAGAGTATTGTTGAAGCAGAACAGGAGGAATGTGTAGTGGATGAAGTCTGCGTGAGAGCTTTCAGCAGTGCTGGTAAAGGAGCAAAGAAAGCGTGTTTGTTAGTTGAGCCAAAGGTGTGGGTTTGAGAGGCATTTGTGATGGGCCTAGAGGAGGGCATACAGATTAAGTGATGAGGAAAGGAGGTTGTTGTAGGATTCTATAAGTCTGTCAGGTTCAGAAAGAGTGTTGAAGGCAGAGAGGTTGGAGTGCAAAGCAGAAGATAAGGCAGAGATGTCTAGAGAGTGAAAGTTACAGATGTAGTGCGGGGTTGTAGTTGGTGGGGAAAGGAGGGAAAGGGTTGTGGATAAGGTTTTGAGATGGAAATCTAGTAAGAAGCAGTTCTTTGTGAATACCAAGTCAAGGGAGTTGGCCATCTTTGTGTGTGCTAGAGTCAGTCCATTGCTGAAGAGTGAAGGAGGAAGTTAGTTGAAGCAGGCATGAGGCCCATGAAAGGGAAGGATCATCAGTGGGACTGTGCAAGTCCCCAAGAATGAGAGAACGTGTGTTAGAGGATAAAAAGGATGCAAGCCAGCACTCAAAGTCTGAAAGGAAGGTAGAGGGTGTAGTTGTGGGTGGTCTGTATACTACTGCAACAAGCAGTGATACAGGGTGGAATAATTGTATTGCATGTACCTCAAAGGAGTTAGTGGAAAGGGATGGGGGAATGACACGAGGAAGCAAGCAGTTCATTTGTGCCACCAGGTCTGCCCACTGTGCGTGCTGTGTGTGAGAAGAACAAACCTCCATGTGAGACTGCAGCCTCCACAGCTGAATCATGTTGGGAGAGCCAGGTCTCAGTAAGAGCAAGAATCTGGAGTGCACTTGGGCAAAAAGGTCATATGTGAGAGTAGTGTGGGAATGGACATTCAGTAGGCCACACGAGAAGGGCTGGGCAAGAAGTGGATGGGTGGGGATGGGGATGACGTTAGAAAGATTAAAGCCTCTATGGGGTGGGGAAGAAAGTGGGTGTGGGCAGTGACATGTGGGGATGTTATTATGGCTTTGGTCTGGGGAGATGTCACAAGCCACAAGGAGGAGCACATACATCAAGCAGGTGGGTATGTGATTGGTTCTACTGTGTGTTGGATTGGAAGGATAAATTGGTCTGAGAAATATGTACTGGGTCTGGTTGCAAAAAGGATTTGATGAGAGTAGGGAGAGGGAAATATGAATGTGGGGAGAAGTAGAAAAATAGAGTCCTGGATTTTGCAGTAAAAGAGCAAGCTGCATTGTGGGGCGGGGTAATAGAGCAGGTAGAGGTCAAAAAGTAAAAAACAAAACAAAAGGCTTTACAAATAAGTGTTGCTGCAGGGAGTCAATTTTCAATCCCTCTTCCCACCTCTGTTCCAACATCCATGTAACTCCATTATGTCCTTAACAGAAACACTTCAGATGTTTGTTCATCCAAGCACATAGATTCTTATAATGTTCCAGACAGTCCAAGTGCTAGGAGTGCTTTATGTTGTATTACACTCAAGAATTTGATGGTGAGTTTGGAAGCTGGCTCTTTAAGATGACTGCAGAGTTCTCAAATGTGAGATGTTTTTTCTCCAGTGGATCCTGGTTCTTACTTTAACCAACTCCTGCCCCACATCCTGCTCAAGTCCTGATTTAAGTCCACTTCACTTGGAATGTCTCACTTAGAATGGGACCTCTCCTGGACAGAGTTGAGCACTCAAATATGATATAAAACTTCACCTTTAATAAAACATACTTAAAATTCAACATTTCAGTCCACCATTGGGACTTTCATCAGGAACAACAGAGTTACAGACCGGCTCCCCGATCTGCCCTAAATACTCTCTGTTGTCAAATTTGGCACCGTCATGACGTGCATCCCGTTGTCATAACAACAGGCGAACATCTGACGGCCATCCAATGTGTCCTCAGATCACCTCTCATGTCTGTATACAAAATATCAAACTCAAATAAAAAACATTATACACATATATTCCTTGAGTCATTTACATATATATGTGCAGATCGGGGAGCCGGTCTGTAACTCTGTTGTTCCTGATGAAAGTCCCAATGGTGGACTGAAACGTTGAATTTTAAGTATGTTTTATTAAAGGTGAAGTTTTATATCATATTTGAGTGCTCAACTCTGTCCAGGAGAGGTTTCGACATATCAGTTGAGTTTGGAAGCACCGCTTTTATTTAACAATTTTGAAGTGTGTGCGGTAGTTTATACAAACAAGTTCACTTAGAATGGGAACCCGTCAATGCATGTCACCCTTAAGGGATGGCACCCTTACGCGTGTCCTTTATATAGTAATCTTACTCATATGAGGCAGTTTGAAATTGGCTAATTAACCCCTTAAGGACCAATGACGTGCCAGGACCATTAGGCTATCCTGTACTTAAGGACCAGTGAGGGTCCAGGCACGTCATGGAATCCTGAATCAAATACTGAAAAAAAAATGCCCCGTGGTCCTTAACTGCCGGCCATTGAAAAAATCAAACCCTAACCATAAGTTTGTTCAGAGTTGCTTAACAAGATATTTCACACCTATATGCAATAAAATTTACCATGGAGACCTCAGTCAAAGGGCAGGATGCAGAGGGAAACAGTAAGAATGGTTACATTTATATATTTTCTTTTCCTTTCTACCATGTGAACTTGGGTCTTTCTCCCTCTCTATTATTGTTTTGTGAGGGGCGTTTGTCTTCAGTCATTCAGTCCTAGCCACCTCTGTCAGCTGCCAGTGCCTGTATTTTCTAATTTGCTTCTAAGCTCAGTCAAGACTGTTTCTCTCCCTGTTTATCTGCCTCTCTGACCCTTTTTCTGCCCCACTTCTTTCTTTGCCTGTACTTCTGTTGGTAGTATCTTTCTCTCACTTTTTCTATCCGCTTAAATTTTCTTGTTGTTTGTTTACCTTCCTTCTGTATTCTTTGTATTTATATGGACTTACTTCTAGAATATGGATCAGAAACATTGCATCTGCCCTTCACTATAAATCTGAAAAGAGTACAATTTTCTGCTTGTAATATGCTGTGTTCAGAATACTGCGGTACTGTCTATATTTAATATTATTAAAATGTACTCTTATTTTTTCAAAGTATGTTGAATTTTATGTACTGATGTCATATTTGACAGATTTTTTTCAATTGCACTTGTTTTGTTTTGGAACAGCCAACATTTCCTGTAGGTCCAACATTAGGAACAAACACAGCTATTAGTTTTGCTCCATACCTAACGCCAGTGACACCTGGAGTTGGACTAGTCCCCACAGAAATTCTGCCCTCTACACCTATGATTGTTCCCGGAAGTCCACCTGTTTCAGTCCCTGCTTCTACTGCTACTCAAAAACTTCTCAGGACAGATAAATTGGAGGTACTGTTTGCATTGTATTTCTTATGATTAATATTCAATATATATAACCATAAAAAGCATTTTTGATCTCCTTGACTCTATATATTAAACAATGTACTTTTATGAGTCTGTATGTTTTTGGGGAAAGAAAACATTCAATAGAATGTAATTTCTTGGAATTTGCACTATTAATTAAAAAACGCATCTTCTTTTAATGGCTTCAGTGTTTATAAGCTGAGGATGTTATTGAAAAGCTTTGTCATCACCAAATAAGGTAAACTTACAGGTGGTCAGTACCAGATGAAAACCTACTGGAACTACAGGTGTTTTTTAACAAAAAAAAAAGTTTCATGCGCTAATGAACAATTACATCTTGTTGATGACTCTGTTTACGAAATGCACAAAATAATGTGTATTGTAGGAAGTTCCTAACCCCTTAACAACCAGCGGTCCCGGGGTGTGTGGTCCTTTAAGGACCAGATATGGAATTTCGGCGTGCTGCCTCATGTGACTGATCACGTGGGGCGGCACGCCAACGAAGGGACTGAAAGAGATAGCTCCGGTCTTGGAGCGATCAAATTCAGTCCCCGGTATTACTCACCGTGCTCCTACAGGAGCGCGGTGAGTAATAGTACGTGACGTACCAGGACCGTCACTGGTCCTTAAGTGCTGGACCAGCGTGACGGTCCAGGTACGTCACTGGACGTGAAGGGGTTAAATAATAACAATTTATGTGTAATAGTGACCTCTTTATTAGACTAAATGCTTTGGATGTCAGTCCCTTTGAATCAAATGGAGAGATAAAGTGGTGCTAGAATTGCCTTATGCAATGCACCTTCCATCGATGTTAACTCATTTGGACTTATTTGCATAAAGTGGTGTATGCAGAAAGAAAAAGAGGATCAATTCTGGAGGAAACCAACTGTATCTAACATTGAAATAATAATTCCAATTAATTTGAAATGGAGCCATTTTGTCTCTTGAATTCACATTGTACAGCTTTTTTTCATAAACACTTCTCTACCATTAAAAGGGTTAAAAAGCCCAATTAAAGAAACACTATTACCTAACCATAATGTTTGGACATTGCTTTCAAATGCCTAAACTCTATTGTTACATGTGCTTGATGGGGACATCCATTCCTGACTTTTCCCAAACTCAGGTTACATGTGCATTAAGAATTCAAGTTCAGGATTAGTTTTTAGGGATCTAATGTACTTCTTGTTGATATTTATAATTATGTTATCCAATTTTATTTCATTGGAAATGTGGGGATTTCTTTTTATTTGTCCCCATGGTGCAGTTGGTTTGTTGCAGAATTGCTTATAGCATTACAAAAAAGAAAAATACTGAGTCTTAAATTTGTACAATAAATAATATGTTGTGTGATGTGTTTGCTTGTATGGTGATGAACATAGGTATTTGTAATGCTACAGATGTGTACATTTTAAAACATGTTAACAGGCCAATCACTAGTGATAATATTTATTTGTGTCCTCTATATGTAGGTGTGCAGAGAGTTTCAAAGAGGAAACTGTGCACGGGGAGAGACTGATTGCCGTTTTGCTCATCCTGCAGACAGCACAATGATTGATACTAATGATAACACTGTAACCGTTTGTATGGATTACATTAAAGGTCGCTGCATGAGGGAGAAATGCAAATATTTTCACCCTCCTGCACATTTGCAGGCCAAAATCAAAGCTGCACAACATCAAGCCAACCAGGCTGCAGTGGCTGCACAAGCAGCTGCTGCAGCTGCAACAGTGATGGTAAGTGGAAGAACGCATCCACACTTGATTGATGTCCTTTTGGAAATACATAGGCCATTGTTCAGGAAGCTTAAAGAGGAGCAATTCTAGAGCAAACAAATTGTGCTGTAGGGATCAAACATTCTCTAAATTTATTTCCTTGCATTCTAGAGAGGTCTCCAGCACATTGTGAAGAATTTTTTGAAGTCTTTTCTAACACTCACAGGATTAAAATCCCCATTTAAATCATGAATTTTAATTTCCCCCCTATAATGCAGATGGTTTGCTCCAGACTTAGCTTCCTGAATATGGCCCATAGCTTTAAACTTCATATTGTTTATAGTTAATATAAATACCTTTAATAAGTAGGTCAAGAATGGTGGTATATTACAGTGCATGAAAGATGTATCTATTTATCTGTACTGTTCAGTAATACAGGTCATTATAAAATCTAAATATTCGTTCCTGCTGTGAATGCACCACATCAAAAAGGTTGTCCACTCGGTATAACACCATCCTCTTACTTCCAAGTGTATTTCAAAAAGAAATAAGTGTTAGATCAAAATGTTTTATGTGTAAACTTCATATGAAGATCAGTTGAAGGACCACTAACAGCTCTTAATAATAAACACACATTTACCTTAATATAGACAGAAAATCTTAATAGTCACTATAAATCATTCCGATATTCATCAAGGTGCGAGAAAAGAAGCACATCAGATACTCTGCTCTTTGCCACCTGACTCCACTTTGATTGATGGATGCATTTGGGTATTCATTAATGATTGCTCTTATTCCCCTGTTTTATGTATGAGAAGCAAAGAAATATGATGAAAAAGATGGAAAAACTGTGGGCATTACAAGGACACACACACATGCTTCAAGCATATGTGTATACTTGTGTTCGCTGCAATAGGATTATGGTAGATCAAAACAAAGTAATATATTCAAGCACTACATCCACTCATATAAGACCAAGGTTTGCATACATCGGTTGAAATGTATTTTTATATATATATATATATATATATATATATATATATATATATATTCTAGCAGTTTGGGACAGCGTTGCCTATCTTATGTTGTCTTTATACTTGTACTGGTATTTAATTAAAAGTGTCAATTGAAAGGAATAGAAAAATGAGCGCGTTGGCAATATCCCTGCTATTTGGCCTGTAGTTTATCCGTTTTGCCTTCCCCTATTTCAAAATCCCTGTCCGAGGGTAGTTTTAACCCTCATAGTGAGACACAGTCATACAGTGGGCATCGTGAAAGAGAGAGAGACACACACACACATACATGCCATAGTAACATACAGTAGAAAGACACACAGACTTAGCGTAGTGAGAACAATACATAGAGACTTTCTGTGTGGTAACTCAGTATCCTGGTTATCTCAAAAAATGAAAACAAAGGAGAAATAACATATATATATATTAACCAAAATACCGAGTTACTATTTGGTTAGATACGGCTGTGGATTAACCCCTTCGGGTCACGGGGATGTCAGCCTTGGTGAAACTTCTCGGGACTGTTTGATCATTAACAAATACAATTTATCCCTATCAACTATGTATGATTTAAAGGGGAACTACCGCCCCGCAATAACTGTACATGAATGCAGTCTTCATCTGGCGACTAGCTGCTTAGTAGCGCTAGTCGCCAGAAATATTACCTGGTTCCAAAGTTTTTGACGTTTTTGTAGGGTTTATGTCCCCGAATAAAACAAGGGTACTCCCACTGCTGAGAGATATTTTATTAAAAACAGCTCAGACTTGAATTTTTTAGTTGCAATATCACAGTGGCCTGAAAATTTACAGTGGCGCTGTTGCTACACCATCCTATGGCCATGAATGGCTGTTCTTCCCGTAGTGTACAAGTGGTACATGTGTGAGCCATTATCAGTAATTGCAGTGCAGTACACATGACATAATCTAGAGTCATACATTGAGTGGATGAGGATGATAGGAGTTGTAGCAGTGAATCAGTGAGGATGATGTGAGTGGTACTGCAGTAACAGAGAGTGGCTTATGTATGGTGCACCTGTGTAATACAGGACAAATTGGGCATTTACTGCTGGTGCAAAAAGTGTGTACATTACTGAGGTTTGCTACAATGGAATGTGCCCCATGACCCACAGGCATGGTGCATGAGCAGTAATGTGTTAAGCTGAAGGAGAAGATGTGTGTGCAATGCATGGGTAAGCAATGCATTGCACACCCATCTGTTCATTAACCCCCTTAAGGACCCATGACGGGCCAGGATCATCATGAGAAAACTTCCCTAAAGGACCCATGATGTTCCTGGCACTTCATGAATTTCAGGTCTACCCGCGCGGCTGTACGCCATTTGGGGAAGCATCGCCACTATGTGTATCTTGGCACCATACTTGGAAGTATATGGTGACAGTACGGACATAGAGGCTTTGCTGTGCAGTGCGGTGTTTATGATGTCCGAGAGAGCATTGTGTATAGTGCGACACATAGAATGTAAAGGTTGGCAGCATGTGCACAGAATGACTGAGAGTTAATCCTGCTATGCTTGTCAGGCAGAGCTAATGGAACGTGGACCATTTGGTGTTAGTGGAGTAAAAGTGCCATAAGCAGTGCATGTGCCTTTGCAGAGGTCTGAACAGATCTGTCAGTGGCGGAGCCATTCTGGCTCCCTTGCCATCCGGATCTTCTTCTACAGGGTTACCTGTGGAAGGAGGATGTTCATCATCTAGCCTTGACGGCTTGGAAATTGAATCCTCAATATTGAGAAAGAAAGGATTTTCTTTTGGTGTGGTGGCTACTGTGCTCAGTGCCTGCAAACCTGTTTCTTCCAAGATCTACCTGTCTCAGGAATTTGATCTGCCTACTGTCCTGGCCTTTTTGCAGGAC
Source organism: Rhinophrynus dorsalis (assembly GCA_037306005.1). Taxonomy (NCBI): domain Eukaryota; kingdom Metazoa; phylum Chordata; class Amphibia; order Anura; family Rhinophrynidae; genus Rhinophrynus; species Rhinophrynus dorsalis. Next base: position 417,605,179 of record CM074719.1, on the reverse strand, counting down.
GGTGTGAACAATGGTCTCAGTTTGAGTTCCCTTAAGGTTCAGACATCTGCTCTCTCTGTTTTCTTTCAGAGGCGCATTGCCATCCTTCCTGATGTCAAGGTTTTCTTCCAGGGCATTGCTCATACTAGTCCTGCCTTCAAGATTCATGCTCCTCCGTGGGATTTTAACTTTGTTTTGGGCGTTCTTCAGCGCCCTCCATTTGAGTCTTTGGCTACTATTCCTCTACGCCTGTTGATGTGAAAAATGGCTTTTCTCCTGACGATTGTGTCTGTCCATCGTGTCGCTGAGTTACATACTCTGTCCTGTAAATCACCCTAATTGGTGTTTCACAAGGACAAGGCGGTGCTTCGCACCTCTCAGGAGTTTCTCCTGAAAGTGGTTTCAGAGTTCCACATCTATCAGGAGATTGTGGTGCCCTCTTTCTGCCCCGACCCCACCTCTGACAAGGAGAGGGATCTCTACTTATTAGACGTGGTGCATTGTCTCAAGTTTTATGTACACCGCACTGAGTCTATCAGGCAATCAGACACGTTGTTCATCATTCCTGAGGGTCCTAAGGCAGGAAGACCTGCATCCAAGTTGACTACCTCTTCTTGGATCAAGTACACTATTTGTAAGGCTTATGAGCTGAGGAAGAAACCTGTCCCTTTCAGGGTCACGGCTCATTTTACAAGATCTATTGGGGCTTCTTGGGATTACAAGAATCAGGCCTCTGCTGATCAGTTGTGCAAGTTTGCCACCTGGTCGTCTGTGCACACCTTTTCGAAGCATTACCGTGCTGATGTGCTGGCATTGGCTCATGCCAGCTTTGGGAGGAAAATCCTGGAGACAGTCTTCCTTGTCTAGGATTTTCTTCAGTTCTTGGTGCTTCCTTCACCTTTGAGCCCCGTTGGCTCTAGTTCTGTGTGTCGTGTAACAGTTTGGGGTGTTGTTTTCCCTGTTCAGTGTTTGTTGACAGCTCATTAGTTGTTGGGCTGTCTTTGATCTGATGGTTCATATCTGATCTGGTGACTTTGGGGGCCTTGCGCCTGGTCCTTGCCTTACTTCCCGTCACTGGGAAACTCAGTGGTTGGACGTCCCAGAGTTACCAGTAACCTGTATTGGACAACAAAGAAAAGAGGATTTTAGTCTTACCTGTTAAATCCTTTTCTCTTAATCCATGCAGGTTACTGGTCTCCCACCCTGTCAAGGGACCATGCTTGGCCCTCCTGTGGCAGACTGTGGGGGTCCTTTGGGGTCATGCTCACAGGAGTCTTCTTTCCCTTCTATATCTAGTCAATAGTTAGTGTCTCAAATCTTTCTGGAGCTGGTTGGCTAGCTGCAGCCAAGGAGGGAAGGTAGGCTCCACTCCCTGCATACAATTAAAGAATTGTTCCTGCCTACTTAAAAGGGGTGGATCGCATACCTAGAGTTACCAGTAACCTGTATGGACTAAGAGAAAAGGATTTAACATGTAAGACTAAAACTCTCTTTTTAAAGACATCTTTCCCCTGGCCTCTGTTTGTCTATATGACTCACAGGGGCTTCCCTGCCCAGTTTTCTCCTTCTACCTTGTTCCCCACATTCTTTACCTATATTAATGTTCCTACATTTCCTATAACATCATCAGTGGGAAACTTAAGCCCTAATCTAAATACATGTGGGCTATGGTTTAGGAACTATATACCATTTATCTGCAGAGGGAATATCCAGAAGGAGTGTCATTTGCCTGGAGTGGCTCCCAGTAATCCAGTGCAATCTCTGCAAATGAGAGGCAGGTGAAGCCTCTAATTTACATGAGTAGACTACCTAAAGGTCACAGGAGATTAATATATTTCTGTCAGGTAGACTACTAAGCTTAGAGGCGCCTTGTTTGTTGTGCTGTTTCCTATTTTTTCTCCACAATAAATGGAGAAAAACTTTTCCTATTGAAGTCTATGAGGAAAACTGGAGATAAAAGCAGAGATAAAATTAGCACCTGCAATAGGATCCAGCCCCTAGTCAGCATATTTTCTTACTTATTTCAAAATTGCAGTGGTTCTTTAAGCCTTTGAGAGCCATTGCTTTGCAATGTATTGGATCTGGAAAATGTAAACAATCCTGCGTCTCTGGAGTGCAAAAGTAGGCCTAATGTACATTTAGCCACAGAGTTTGGAAGTCAAACTCATCCAAATGCACTACTCAAATTGCAGGATGAGAAACAAGGACAAAGATTTATCTTTCACTGCTTTCCCCCATTGTTTGAAAGTCTCATCAGACACAGCTTTGAAAAGCTAGAACCTTCTTCCACCAGAGAGTAAGGTCATGCCTGCAAAAAGGAACAATAATATGCAGTTAACCTTGACATGGTTTGTTTCAAAGGAGCAGTTCTAAAATTCATGCCAGTGTATGTTCCATTAAACTCACAGTGCATGCTATTAGATAAAGCAAAGTAGCTCTCAGGCACTCATATTGTGAGCAGATGCTTTGCTAAGCTGCCCCGCTGGCATCTTTTCACATCTGCTCACCTTGCCAGACAATATCTGTTGAAGTGAGTGAATATGAGCGGATCCAGCAGTGTGCATCTGCTGACATTTGTTTACATCAGTGAAAGTGTGTCCATTGCACAAGCTGGCGTAACCAGCATGGAATGGCCGCATTCAAAATAAATAAAAAAAATCAAGATGTTATGTGGGACAATGCATTGGACACCCCTTTGGAACTCATTAATACACCAGCCCTCTGATCCATTGTCCACTGCCCAACATACACCATCTAACCCCCCCCCCCCCGCCTGATCCCACTGCAGACCTCACAAACACTACCAAAGCCTAGTTCTGAATCCCACTGGAAGTCACAGATCCCATATACACTGTTTGACCTCCCCTAGACTATTTCCACTGCCCACTATTACTTGCAGACACACACTCCAGTTTTGTTCCACTGGTACTACTCTCATACAGTGGTACCAAAAAGAAAAAAACAGTGTAGTACACACAAGCCAATTGATTTAAACAATGCCAGAGAAAGAGAAAAATACCATATATAGGGTATAGGAAGGAAGATGGCTAGTTCTGTGTTAGGGGAGTGCCCTGCTATTAAGTAATAATCAAAGGTGTAAAATATAAACTTTATTCATATTGATTTAAAAAAAATTGTGGTATCATCTAAAAACATATATCCAGTACAGGGGTTGCATGTATTTTCATCACTCTCATAGGTAAAAGATCTGCCAGTAGTAATGGTAGTAACGTAATTGCACATATACTGCACATATGTCAACCCATACCAGTTGGGTACCATTTGTCTGTGGCTAGCAGGTACTGGATAGAGTAGGAAATACCATGGTGTTGAAAGATTTTAGTATCTTTGAAGTGACTGAAGTATAAAAAAAGTATGTGTTTTTTCCTATAGCACCACATTCTAGACACAGTTGTGCACACTAGCCTTGGGGTAAAAAGGCGAGTGGCCCCTCTTTCAGATAAATGTCTACTTCCAAAATGGTATGCCTTACTGACCTTTCTTCATATCTGTAATTGTTATGACAATGTAATGCAGGCAGGTAGTTTCACAAAATAAAAATGGTAGATGTGTTTTTGTGCTTCTGGCACCCCCTGTGGTATGTCAACCAATAGCAATGGGGTACCATTTTTCCTGGGCTGTTAGACATATTAATACAGCAGGAAATTGCATAGTTTTCAAAAGATTTTAGTATTTTTGAATTTGTCAAATGTAAAACAAAAAAAAAACATTTTTCCCTAAAGTGCCACAGTATGGAAATAATCATTAACCCCAGCCTAGGAGTAGAAAGGCACTCCCCTTATTTCATAAGGATGAATGTCTACTTTCCAGAATGGTATGATGTGCATATTTACATTCATAATTCTAATAGTTATGACCATTTCAGTACAGGCAGCCAATTCCAAAAAAGAAAAAGGTGCTTCTAAACTGCCTACTGTATGTTAACCTATATCACTGAGGTACTATTTTTGTTTGACGAGCAGTATATAATGAATGCAACAGGACATTATATAGTTTTCAAAGATTTACATTTGTATGGGTAGAAATGTAAAAAAAAAAGCAATTTTTTACTTTTAGCACCACCGTCTATAAACATTTGTGTGCACCAGGTTAGGGGTAGAGACGCAAATAACCTTTCATGTAATGTAGTGGGCTGTCTTCTTTCTAAAATGATGTTCTTTCTCTACCTTTTCTTCATTTCTGTAGTTAGTACAACTGTTTAAGTACTGGCAAGTCATGTTTTAAAAGAATGTAAGAAAAATTAGAGCTTTTAGATTGTGTGGTTTTATGCTTTTGATACATTTTACACGTAAGAGCAGTAGCTACTGAGTACAGTAGGAAATTCCATAGTTTTCAAGATTTTAGTACATTTTAAATGGTAGAAATGTAAAAACAAACCCTCCTATTTTTTTTGTTTAGCGCCAGCTTCTGGAAACATTTTTGCGCACCAGGCTAGGGGTAGAAAGACCAGTGATCTCTCATTTGATGCAGTAGGATATTTACTTTCCAAAATATATAGTTTTATAAAGTTATTCAGCTGCTCTAGGATAGTTTTAGCTTGGAATGGCCATTTTAGTTTATAAATTGAAAATACGATTTTGCGCTTCTGATAATTACGGGTCTGTGCAGGCCATGCATGCTGGTAAAACTAAACATATCTGGTATTTTTGTACTTAGGGAGTTAAAGACTTAAAAACAATTGATATTTTTACTACCTGCATACATGTTTTTGATACATAGTTTATGACAGATGCAAAATTAGCAATTTATAAAAAATATTGTAGTTATGACATCATATTTTGTCACATGATGTGAAATTTAGTTTTTGCAAGTGTCCAAAAAAAAGCTTAAAGGGGATCTCTCACCCCTATGCAAGTTAGGCTTATTAAGTAGAGTATATAGCTATAAAGTTTAAAACGTTATTTAAAAAAAAAAAAAAATAACGCTATTTGGGCTATAATTATTGCTTACAGAGTGCCCTGCACCCTACTTCCGCATACACTGTTCTTGCTGCAGTTTGCCGCTCGGCCTCTGCTCCCTTCCCACTATCCAGCCTCTTCCAATGACGGAGGCTTTTTGTCTGTAAGCTGGAGCGATCTCTTTGGCAGAGATCGATATCTAGCCAATGAGACTTTTTTTTTTAAATAACGTTTTAAACATTATCGCTATATACTCTACCTAATAAGCCTAACTTGTATGGGGTGAGGGATCACCTTGAATTATTTATGAAAAAACTATATGTAGTTTTCCATATTTAACTAGAACGTCACCAACGGAATTTTGCATAAACAGATGGATAGCAAAACATTCCGAAAATGTGTCTGGCCAGCAGGGTTCAAAAAGTTCACCAAGCCTCTGACACTGAAGGGTTTAAGGCTAGAGGAAAGGAGCTGTCCAGATCAGGCCATTATGGCACTTGTCTCGACACCAAAATGAGACACCCAGCTTGGTGCCCTAAACAGATATTCCACCTCCTGTGGGGAAGGACAGGTAAAAACACTGGGGAGGTAGTTCTTTGTTTAGTTTAAATTGCACCTGTTATGTTCTGAGGGGATGCTCTCTTTCTGGTGAATACCAACCAACAATTCTAAGCGCTATTACACTAAACAGATTAAAATTAACTCATATATATGTATAGCATAACCTGTAATAAAATCTCTGGAGATCTTCTTTCAGTCCCAATAGCAGTGCAGCCCTCTCTTCTGTGCTTCTGGTCGTGCCCTTGTCTCTCACAGATAATCTCCCCCCCAAAAAAAAGAAGAGAGAAAGGCGCACACGATCTAAATGCAGACTGTTTATAAAAATAGCGTCCTTTATATATAAAATTCCCCTTCACCAAGGTGGGTTCTTTTCTTTTACACTTCAAAACAATCACCTCCTTCACCGTGAAGAAACACCATTCAATGGAATAGATTGCAAACTCACCTTCTACAGAGGCAGACCAGCCTCTTGGTGTATAAGCTTGTACTGGATAACCCCCAGTAGTGGTATCTTAACGTCCTCTCCTTCTTTTCAACACTCCAGATTCTTCAATAGCTCCTCCAATTCTGTCACCACAAAATGAATATAATTCTTTATTCCCTCTATCTAGGGATGGTGATGTATTCTATAGGACACTATTGGATTTAGGAGTTTTCAAATTATGGACGAAAAAATATATATATATTTACCACAAATATTTATTGATCCAATATAAAAAATATATCAATAAAAAATAAATTTATCTGCACAGATATAATAATTAAGAACTTGCTAAAATGCCCAAAACACTAGCCCAACGCGTTTCCCAGCTCACGCTGCTTCGTCAGGGGCCTCTATCCACTCTTTCTGGTGTGCTGCTCAGGAGACTAGTAAGGAACAACTCTTTTAACAACAGGCAAATTGTTTAGACATCAGATACATAAATAACAATTTTAATAATGAAACAACTTCCAGCAGTGGGAATACAGTTTTTTTCTAAGTAGGCAAAGCCCTACAATATATGCTGTTTCATTGTGAAAGTGTATTGCTCCTTACATGTCAGATTTATAACTTGAGCTGGCCAACAGGTAAAAAGCCCAGAAAGGAACTCAGCACTCAAGGGCCATATGTACAAAGTAAAGAGGAAGAGTTATGGAGAAAACAGCGCTATAGAGGAAAGATAAATAGTCTCCAAATTCCCACTGAATTCAGTTTGGCTTATAACACCTTAAGTTCTGGATAGAACTCCACATTAGTGAACTCTAGGAATCAAGGGTTTAAAGCCCTGTAATGGGCTAATTTAAATGTGTTTGAGACCTCTCTGTCAGTCAAGCATTTAATCATCCTTTGAGTGCCAGACAAATCCAGTACATTGGGTGGCAATTCAAAAGATTAATAGCCCACTTTAAAACAATGAAAATTGTTGTTACTCCCATGTGGTGCAATTGTTCCAGAACTATTTTTTTTTCTTACACATTCAAAATGCCAATAGAAACATAGATATTTCACAAAAATTACTGGTAAAGTTTTAATTTTTCCCCAAATAGTGCCTAGTTTCAGTGTGCTATTACATTTGCATGTTTTTTCACAATCCATTTGCTGAGCTTTCACTCATCTTTAAAGCATGCAAGCCCTCCATGTAAGTGTCTATCTGTGATACATGTATTCATGGTTGGAATTCAACATCTGCTCTGGAATCCAACTCGGACAATTAATTTTGTGGTGGCTAAAGAAAATAGTGATATGTACCTTGTTGTTTTACAGTGTGGTTGGTACGAACAGCCACACAGCTCTCCTCCTACATGAATGTTTGTACACTTGAATAAGTCCATTGTACCTTTTCTTTTTTGCCCAGCTGTTAATGTACAAAAAGGCTATTGTCAATGTTAATAGCACTAAACAGTGAGTAAGAATACATTATAAAGTATGACTTGTCATATCACATCACATGTTCGAATAATAGAGGCATTCTAATCCAACAGTCACTCCTGGAGGAATTATCATAAAGGTAGCAAAATCATTTAGAATGTACATTGAATAGATTTACAGTTTGAATGAAGCTCAAAGCAAAACATATTTAAGATTGATTTATTCATATATGAACAACCTGTGATTTTCTTGCAGATATGTAATTTGAAAGTTTAGCAGTGGATAGATGTCAGATTGTACTAAATCATTTATCATTGCTAAAGAACAAGGTTACACAAAACCCAAAGAGTTATGTACTGGCTGGCATATCCCATTGGGACCAAACATGCATATGTAAATTAATTGTTTTTGTTTATGGTGCATAGTAGGACTTTAACCAAAAAATGTCCCACTTGCATTCATTCTGTATAATATTTCAATGTGCAGTGTACACAAGTTTATGCTACAAAGAAACAGCATAATACAGTAAATGTATAGAAGAAAAAATGGAACAATTTTAGTGCAGGTGATACACAAAGACCGCACTCACCATATCTCCATAATTAAATTGTAAAAGCTTATTCAAGTATCAACACAGAAACAGACAAATGGATGGGGAAACAAATTATCTTACACATTTCACACTAAGCGCACTTAAGCGTGAAGTCTAAGATTAAGCATGACTAGTGTGAAACACGTGAGATAATTTGCTCCTCCATACCTGTGTCTGCCCCATAAGGAACAATTATACATTTTAATTGATTTAAAAGGGTCTTTTATCCCCTTGATCCATTTTTGGCTTTATACATATGCTCTAGTGTGTCACAAGTTTTATCTGTCTTTATCTTATGATCTCTATAGTCTATTCAGAGAGAAAATCTTAAAGGGATTGTAATGTTTGTTATAAAGTAGTCCGCCAAGTCTTCTTTACAGTAAATGTAACACATTGCAATATGTTTATCTAATTACTTTTGTGTAGTTCAAAAGATATGAAATGTAGAAAGATCCCTCATCCGCCCCTTCTGGCCACCTCCCACTGAATCTGAAATATGGTCCCAGAACCAGACGGATGCAGAGAGGGACAAACTTCAGTAAGTAAATGTAAGGAAAATCGTGTCCCCCTTGAAGTTTGTCCCTTGCTGCATCCGTCTGGACCAGACTGCAGCTTCAAAGTTGACGTTGGCAGAAGGGGTGGGAGGGGGATCTTTCTCCAATTAATATCTTTTGAACTACACAAAAGTAAGTAGATAAACATGTGATATGTTTACTTTAAAGAAGACTCCGGCGAACTACTGTATAACAAACATTAATATCCCTTTAAGTGCTAAAGCAATAAGAAGGTGTAGAGCTTGACAGCTTTTCCGTTATAACAGAGAGACACAAAAATGTTGTACAGCAGAAATACATGTATCACAATGGTCTAAATTTATAAAAGCAAACTGGAGTTATTCTGGAGTAAACCAACAGCGCCATGGGGGACAAATAAAAATTACTGTTAAATTAAATTTGGCTTTTATCCTAGAGAGGTATCCAATGTATTGTGAAGAAATGAATTGGAGAACTTTGGTGCAACTGGTTTACTCCAGAAGAACTCCAATTTTCTTTTATAACCCTGGACCAGTGTCTCTTTATTTTAAAAGTAGCACTTATCACAGATGGCCATCATGAAGATATCAGTGTTTCACCTAAGGCAGGGGCATTGTAGTTTTTACAATTATGGGCCACTTTTTTTTTTTTTTTTTTTTTTTTTTTATTAACAACGGTGAATTAAAGATTTATGTTCATGTCTTGTGTTTTTTTTTTTTTCAGTAAAACAGAAGCAGTAAAAAAAAAAGTGTAATCTACTTTATTTCATGTGCTCTAATAAGTGTCCCAATATAGTCATAGTCATTGATCAGTTCAATGAGAATAATGATATTTAATAGGTGACTGTTCTGGAGAACTGTAAGGTAGCAGCATGCAAGTGGTTAGATCCTACTGGCCTGCTAGTTCATGCATGCTAGCTTATTAGGTAATAAAAATGCAATTGTGAAACATCTCAGACAGGCTGCATTTGGCTCACCAGAGATGCGTGTTAAACATCCATGCTCTAAGGAAGGGGTTCTGAAGCTTTTCTGACTTAAAGTACTCCTAATTTGCAGTCTGGATTTCTTAGGGAATGCATACTTTTTATAGGTCCTTTGTCAAGGGCTTAATAATTGGCACAAGTATAAAAATATACAGTTAAATCTTGGGTCTCACTGCCAGAAATACAAAAACTGGTATACTGAGTATAACAATTAACATACACGTGAAACAGAAGATTTTTTATCCAAGTCTTTATAGGATAACGGAGACACCCTAAGCTGGTGCCCATAACACACCAAAGTGCCCAAGCACCCTGCTTGAGTACAACTGCTCTAAGGAGAGCAAAATTGATTAATCCACTACTAATAGAGTTAGAGGGCTGTATAAGAAGGGCTGCACTAGAATAACTCAGTGCCAGTTGTTCACCTTAGAGGGAACATTGGCCCTTCTGTTTAAAGGAAAATGTTATATGTAAAATATGTGCTCCAGTAGGGGGTTGAGATTTCCAAGGCACAGACCCCTGCAGAACATTTTGAGTGGCCATCCCATACTTTCTCTTCTCATACAGCAAGTGTGACACACAATATAAAAAACACAAATTATATTACGTTTAACATATTGGGTATAACAAATATCCATGAACAACAAATAATTTATATAAATATTAGAAAGATAAAATACAAAATAGTTATCACCCCACACCAACTACTAGGTGGCTGAGACTACTGACTCATACATTTATAAATAATGATAAAAAATGCACTATGGACCCTTATGTAATTTACTCAGTGTGCATAGGGGACAAGAATGTATACACACACATATGCAATATATAAAAACAAAGAAATTAAAAATGTATACTCAGAGGTACCCCAAAGATATTCAGTATAGAAAATAACATACTGTACACTTCAAGTACGAGTGAGCAGTATTTCTTATTTTCCACCCAACCCCGTATAAACTGTTGCAAATATCTATGAAACATTCTGTATATATAATGCTTTTCTGAAATGCTTGCTTTATACTCAGATGGGGCATTGTTTGTCAGTTTTGCTTTTTGCCATTGTAGTGGAATTTTTGTAGTTGTGGTAGAGATTCATCTGTTTCTCAGTGCCTGAGAGATTGTGTTGTATATCTATATTTAGTATAGTATAGTATAATCTGAGAGAAGGATCATGCAGAATCACTACATGTAATTCTATACTTATATATAGAGTATTTTTTATCTGATTTTGTAATGGTTATCCTATGCAAGGTGTTGCAAACTGGTGGGATTAACTGAAAATAATATTAATCCCAAAATACCCTACCCCCCATTAGCCTAAATTGACCTACAAATAACCACTTTGTTGCCATAATGGCAGGGAATGTATTTCAATCAAGGTGTTACATCTATCCCTGCAATGGAGGGTTGAATACTGTAAACTAAATATTACATTTTTATTTCAAACTAAATGGCCTGCAATAAACTATGGAAATAATATTATCCCCCTATTTTGTTCCCACTGTGAACAAATGACATAAATAACAAATATGGGCTACATTCATATTAATTTATTATGAAATGAAATAATTTAATATTGTGGTACTGATTTATAAAAAAAAAAAGAAAATCAGTATGGGATTTTACCAGTGTTCCAAAATTATTCCAAAGCAACATTAATTTTTGTCAAGTGAATGTAGTTTGTCAAAATTCCATTGCAACTGTGATGATCAGAAAATATCTACCACTGTGACAAATAACCACTTGGTATATTCTTTTTCTACTGGAATTGAATGTACATCCATGTGGGTCTCTTTGCAATAGGAAGAGAACACTGGAGTGTACTTGGTTGCACTCAAGGATATGCAATACAGGGTATGATTGTGAACTCACTCTACCTGCTTTAGTCTTTACCCCTTTGAGTGCCAGAGGGGTTCAGAGCAATGCGTTGCATACCCTTCTGGCACTCAAAGGGTTAATGCCAGCAAGCATGTTAATACATTATGTAGCTCTTGATACTGACTAAAGGAGAGACCCAAAATGCACACAGACGTCCTCATAGCTTGCTCCCCTTTGGAGCAAGCAACATCAAAGGAAAGCTTTTTTGGTATGTGTAGCTTAGTACATCAGTGCTAGGCAGACGGAGGGATTTAATGGAGATTGCAGCGCCTAGGTTAGTGTGGAATTGCTGTCATACATTCATCTTGTAGGCTCAAGATTGTAACGTTTCAAGTATACTCATGCATTATAGGTCCAAATTTTGCTATAAGCATGGCACTTTATAGCTCATGTTACCTGCTCTTTTTAAGTATAACATCTTTTCTGTGGCCATTAAGATGATTGTATGCCAAAAGTATGAAAATGTTGCTATATAATCCAGATGTAAATGAGCTCATTCAAATATGAGTAGAATTGAATGATCTTAAATTGTTGTATTATCTTCAAATAGCACAGCTTTTTTTTCCTTGCCATTGCTTTAGAGTTTAAAATAGAACTTCTGACTCAAAGAGTTATGGTAGCTGTGGAGAAAACATAAACATTTTTCCTACTTTAATGGTATATATTTTATGATCATCTCACCTCATGGAGAGCAAACAAAGAGGTAAATAGCTCTCATCAAGTAGTAATGAGCACTATGCTTCACCCTACTTCGTCCTCCAGTGCTCATTGGAAAATTTGGTACAACTCTTCCTCTGCTATAGTACTAACAATTACAAAGTCCACAGCACTAAGTACTGATGAGTAATCAGAGAAGTGTTTATTCCATATGCCAGTGATATCAAATATGGAGAATTGTGTTCTCAAAAACTTGAAAAACAAATCTCTGGTAACAAAATGTCACTATATTTGTTACCACTGGCATAAGGAATAATACATGTTCTTATTTCAAATTAGTCCTATGAATCTCATTGAGAGTATGAACACGATCAATAAATGGCATGTTTCTTGTTTTTCAGTTTTTTCTAACCCCCTAGCAGACAAGGATTTAGCCCTTTTGAGTGCCAGTGGGTTCTGCAATGCATTACATACCTTTTGTCACTGAAAGGGTTAAGGAAATGATGAAGTGCCATTAAGTGAGCTTCACCCTTTGAGTGCCAGAGGGGTATGCCACGCATTGCTCTGCAATGCGTGGCATACCCCTCTGGCGCTCAAAGGGTTAACATTAAAAAATTAGCATGATGAAAATTATTGGCTTTGTGTCTATAAAACTTACACTAATTTATTTCAGTATGTTATAATCTCATAAGCTAAAAAGAAGCCACCGACTCAAAAAACTCACTTGCCAAAATGTTCCATCTGTCAATAGCTATGCATTGGCTAACTGCATGAAGCATTCAGAAGTTTACTTAACCAATAGAAAACCTCAGATTCATGTTTCTATATTTTTATGTACAAATATAAGTAATAATGGGACTGAGGTAATTTCACATGTGGAAAGTAACGCTTGGAGTGGCAACGTGCAGTATTTTACCTTACAGTGTGTTACACACATTTTTGACAGTCAGTGATTAAACCCTTGAGGACCAGTGCAGAGCAACACCCTCTGGTGTTTAAATAGTATGCTTTAAAAAAAAAAAAATGACACTTCCATGTATGGAATCCTAGTTTGTGCTTTTGTCACCCACGCAAGCTTTAAGAGTGTGACAATAGTGTCCTTTATATTGCTTTCATTTGCTAATGCAGCACTAATAAGCATCTAACAGCTTCTCAGAAAGCATACTTGATGCAGTGTGCCTCATTGTAGATAGTGTACTTCCTGTCATTATAAGAAATTGTATTTCAAGAGCTATTTATTTAAGTCTTTTGTAAAAAAAAAAACTTATCAGATGTAATAGTTATGAGTTTTATGCATTTTTAAAAAATATATAGAATTGCTGTTGGTTTGTAGCCCGGAGATTCAGATAAGTATATGTATATGGATGTAAGGGGAATTTAATATAGTAATATCATTTCATAGCTTGAATTCTTTTTGTATTTTAACTATAAAAAAAAGACTCAATTGCCATTACAATACAAGAACTCACCGTCACAATTAATATTTTCTTTTGTTTTGCTTAAAGTTACTAGCCATATAAACAATTGCTTAAATCACTTGTAAGAGCAGTAAAATACAAATAATCAGATTGCTTCAGTTTGCTGGTAATGTTTGCTGATAACAGCAACTAACCTCATGTAAAATGGTGGAAGCCTAAATATTTCTATTAATACATTTAATATGCATATGCTTTATGGTGCTAGAAATATGCTACATTAATTGATTTTCCTGAATTTCAAACATGTATTTTACTCTCTTATATGCTTTTAACCTGATATGGTAGATGCATTATTGCTTTAGTACTAATTTGAGGTGTAATATTCATTTCGTTAAAGAAACATTTTTGTTGTTGTGCATGCCTAGTGTTTTTATATGTTGTATATTGCATTCAGAATATTTTTTTCCTTCTCACCTATCCACAATGCAATGCCGTTCCCATGATGCACCTCTGCTTGCTGTTTACCTGTATGTTAATTCGCTTGAATCCCATTGGCCCACTGCCATCATGTGCTCGCTGCCTGTTATTAAAAGACGCAGTCGACTGCCAAAGCAATGAAGCGACCTCTCGAAGCAACTGTAGATCTGGTACTTTGACCTTTCACCTTTTGCTTTGCATGTAGCTTTTTCAGTTATGCAACTAATATTTTTTATTGCTTATTTAACATCATCTGAGACAACCAATGCATATAATTAATGTATGGAAGGTTTCCAAACTGTATAATATAGCCATCTCATTTGTTCATGTATAAAGAGAGAAAATTTCAGCTGCATTTCAAACAGCGTACAGTACAAATAATTGCATAGAAAATACAACTGGATAAAATTAAAATTGATGTAAATATTTTTTTAGATTCGTTGAAATTGTTATTTTGAGAATATGATATATTTATATTGAATGATTTATTCTGCATCTCATACAATATATATACATGTACACATACTATTATCAACTTCAATCTTAATGATCCAAACAGATGCTATTTTGCTGCTTAAAAGTATCACATTTCTGTAGTTTTGTCACTACAGTTTAATATAATAAAATCATGCTTTTGCTACCAATAACCAAATCTCACTCATTCTGCATTGCCTCAGTTTGGGTTAAGGTGCATGGCAAAGCATCTTTTTTATTTTATTTTTTTTTTTATAAATTATACCATAATATGTAAATGTTTCTGTGTGTATATGTAAGTGTCCATTCAGTCTAAACTCTAAGTGTCATCTAATTCTTTATTAACAGGCTTTTCCTCCTGGCGTTCTTCACCCATTACCAAAGAGACCAGCTCTAGAAAAAAGCAACGGTGCCAGTGCACTTTTTAATCCTAGTGTCTTGCACTACCAGCAGGCTCTGGCCAATGCACAATTGCAGCAACCTGCAGCATTTTTTCCAGCAGGTATGTCACAACATTTTTGAAGAAAAAAAAATAAAAACTAAAAAAAAAAAACACTTTGAATTGGTGATGTGATCTGCTTGTGTACTTGCTGGTGAAATAGCAGAGAATATATTGCATGTGGAAACAATGTCTAAATTTTCTCTTCTGGCATTGAGGAGTATAATAGGAACATTTAACATCCCACTAGGTAAGTGTTTTTTAAACTTATATGGGCCAAACTTGATCATATCTAATTAGCCAGAAGAGTCAGCTTGATTGTAGTTTAATATCACATTGTTATAACAAGGACCAAATGCAGAAAGCACAAATGCAGAGCAAACCAACTGCAATATAGGGGACAAATAAACATTTCCAAAATCGCCATTTAATTGGGGTTTTTAGCCCCTTGAATGTTCCTGTGCAATGCTATCAAGACCTATCTATTGTTCAAGAAGTTTAAAGCCCCATTTAAATTAATTTGATTTTTATTCCTCCTGTGGTGCTGTTGGTTGCCTCAAAATTGCTCAGCTTTTGATTTTTCTATAAGCATACCTGGGAACTGTCAGAGTTTGACCCTGAGACTTAGGGTTTTGAGGGGGATCTTAGGGCAAAGATCCAGTGTTTCCTACTATGTAATATTCACCAGTTAACTGTTTCTTTAGTGTTTACAGTGTTATCATTCCTACCAGAAAGGCAGAGGGATAAATCCTGCTTTTCTTGTGTGTTAAAGCAGTTCTATCTCTAAGTTATAGAATGTTATAGCTGGATGACCAGATGTCCCTGTTTTCCAGGGGACAGTCTTGCATGCCTTCAGTCCCATGACCCAGCCCATAGAGTGTATCGTCCTCTGATAATTTAGAAAAAAGAAAAGTCTGACCTAGATGAAGGGGGCATCAGGACCCTACAGATGCCTCTGGTATTGATTGCCTATCCAATCACAGTGGACGATCAATACTGGTGATCTGGAAGAAACTCACTGCCTTCCTTCTTTCCCTCTCTCCATAGCTCAGCATTCTCTGAACTTCCTGGTTGAGTTAGAGAACTTTGAAGGCCCACTAGCATCATTACGATGATGCAAGTGGGTGTTTTTAGCACATTTCTTTGCAATGCATTAGACACCCCCTCTTTCACATTTTCACTTTTTTCAATATTCTCTAGTGGTCACATATCACGCATATATTGTCTGTCATTCCAGCCTTGTTTCACCACCCACTGGTAGCCATAGGACTGCAAATCCACTGTCCGCTCCCCTTGCCTCGTCCAACTGTCCCACAGTAATCTCAGAGCCCCATACAAACTGCTTATTCAGCCTTGTTCCACTAGAAGCTACAGAACCGCATATACACTTCCAGACACATCAGCCTTGTTCTACTGTCCACTAGTAGTCACACAACAACAAATAAACTATCTGACACACCAGCCTAATTTTTCTGTCACACTGCTAGGCACAGAACCACACATACACAGTCTGAGACCCCAACTTTGTTCCACTGTCTCACTGTTAGACACAGAATTACACATACATTGACACCTTCTCCATCACTGATAGCCACAGAACTGCAAATACAATGTCTAAGACTGAAAGGGCTTGTGGTGTCAGCATATAAAGTAATTTCTCTGTCGTCCAATACAGGTTACTGGTGACTTTGGGTAGGCGATCAGCCCCTTTAAGTAGGCAGAAACAATTCTGAGCAGTGACTGCTGGGTGGAGTCTACCTCCTCTACTTAGCTTGCAGCTAGCCAATCCCCATCCAGTAAGATTTGTTCCTTGTTCAAGACACAAGGCAAGAGAAGAGTTCTGCTATAGTTTTAGCTCTTTATTATTTTTCTATTAGATATGAGATACCACCATTAGGTAGATTACCATCACTGACAATTCCCATCACCCAAATGTGGATAGCTCAGTTTACCGGGTGCTTTTGTGGACCTAAGCCCTGGGGGGAAAATCTTAGCTGCAAGTTCTTTCCTCAGGAGTTGCCCACTGAGGCTTCTTCTTGATATATGGTAATCTGAAGACAGAAGACCTGCTGAAAAGGTGAGCACCCTTTCAGTGCTGAGGTCCACATGTCCCATGCTTCCCTTCCGCACAGGGGTCTCATTTGGAGTTCCTATTACATACTCATGCACTCATTGGGTTTATCTGTATGTCTGTGTGGGGTGTTTGAAGTAAGTGTATGTCGTAACTTAACCCTTTGGCTGGTGGTTTAGTATCTCTAGGGGGTTGTGGGCACTTTCCCTACTGGAATCTGTGTTTATTGGGTCTACTGACTAGTTCTAGTGGGCTTTTGAGTGATTTTACATTTTGGTATTCACTTTGTGAAATTTGTGTTCCGTTTACCGCAAAGATGCCATTGCTCCATTCACTTCTATGGGACTTTACAGTTTGGGACATATCTTTGCAACCGCTCCACGTAGCGAGGTTAGAGATGGCTCATTTTGTTGGTTTGCCCTTGCTCTGTTATCTGACCAACATTCTGGGCATGTTGGGGGGCTCAGGGGGCTTCAGTCACTGTTGGAGTACTTTTTTAGAGAAACTACAATTCCCATGAGCTCTTGCTTCACACGTTCGTTTCTCATTGGCGCCTGCTGCTGCAGCCATTATGTGCCTTCTCTGAACGAGTATCCTACACAGGGCTTGGACTCCCCTTCTCTCCTTGGCAGTTTAACCTTTCGCCTACCAGATAAGTCTATTTTAGCATTTCTGGGGTGATTTTTATTATCATACACGCAGTTTTTTGGGTGTTTCTGATGCTTTGACCGTTTGACTCTGTGAGAATGTCTATTCCGTAAGACCTTGGGGCTAGTCCTAAGACTAAGGACACTGGGGCGTTTGTGTCCCCCATTGCTCATTGCGTCTCATGTCACTCAGGGTTACCTAGAGAATACTCAGGTCACATTTGCCCAGCATGCGCTGCTGGCCCTGAGTCCCCTGCAGGGACCTCCAGCCATGCGCTAGAGCCAGTTTGGATGCAAAAGTTTAAGGCTACTACCAGGGACCTCCGGTCTACCTTACAACTCCTTCCATCCACCATGCAGGAGGTCTTCCACTTGTGGCATGCCCCCCACTCCTATCAGATCTTCCCTGCCTAAACCACCGGGTGTACCTGATGTGTCTGATTCCTCTGAGGAGGAATTATTGGTGAACTCTGATGATGAAGATTGTTCTGCTGTCCCTTCCTCTCAGTTCTTTGGGGACCCCTTTGAGTCCGATCCTGTTCCATCAGCTGAGGGCCTGATCAGGGCTGTGTTGAACACCCTGAACATTCCCCTGGTACAGGAGGTGTCCTCTGACCCATCTGATGTGTTTCAGGAACCTGTCAGGCCCTATACTTGTTTTCCACCTAACCCACCCTTGACCATTTGGTGTCTGAGGAGTGGAAGTTTCCAGGCAAAAAAACGTCTGTCTCTAGGAAATTTGCTAAGCTTTACCCGTTCTCTGAAGTGGCCCTAGCTCAGTGGGTTCACCTCTGCTTGAAATACGGTCCTTTCCTTCTACTCCAGGATGGTGTGAATAAGGGTCTCAGTCTGAGTTCTCTTAAGATTAAGACTTCTGCTCTCCCTGTTTTCTTTCAGAGGCACCTTGCTATTCTTCCTGATGTCAAGGTTTTCTTCCAAGGCATTGCTCATACCCATCCTGTGTTTAAGTCTCCCGCTCCTCAGTGGGACCTTAACTTGGTTTTGGGCATCATTCGGCACCCGCCCTTTCAGTCATTGGCCACTATACCTCTCTGTCTGCTGATGGGGAAGATGGCTTTCCTCCTGGTGATTGTATCTGTTCGCCGTGTTGCGGAGTTGCACGCCCTGTTTTGTAGACCACCCTTTTTGGTATTTCACAAGGACAAGGCGTTGCTTTGCACTTTGCAGGACTTTCTCCTGAAGGTGTGAGTTCCACATTAATCAGGAGATTGTGGTGCCTTCGTTCTGCCCTGACCTTACCTCTGACAAGGAGAGGGATCTCCACTTTTTAGATGTGGTGCATTGTCTCAAGTTTTATGTACATTGCAATGAGTTCATTAGACAATCTGACGCACTGTTTGTCATTCCTGAAGGCCCCAAAGAAGGGAGACCTGCATTCAAAGTGACTATTGCGTCTTGGATCAAGTCCACTATTTGTAAGGCTTACGAACTTAGAAAGAAGCCTGTTCCCTTTCGGGTCACGGCTCATTCTACGAGTTCTATTGGGGCATCTTGGATCTACAAGAATCAGGCCTCAGCTGATCAGTTGTGCAAGGCGGCCACTTGGTCGTCCGTACATACCTTCTCGAAACACTACCATGTGGATGTGCTGGCATCGGCTGATGCCAGTTTTGGGAGGAAGATCCTGGAGGCAGCCTTGCCTGTCTAGGATCTCATTAGTCTTTCAGTATTCTTTAACTTTTGAGCCCTGTTGGCTCTAGTTTCGTGTGCTGTGTGACGGTTCCTGGGTTCTGTTTTACCCGTTTGGTGTCCGTTGACACTTTGTGGTTAATGTTGAGCTATTCATTATCTGTTGGTTCATTGGTGCTCTGGTGGCTTTGGGGGCCTGCGCTGGTCCTTGCCTTTCTTCCCACCCTGGGAAACTTAATGGTTGGACATCCCAAAGTTACCAGTAACCTGTATTGGATGACAGAGATATGAGGATTTTAGTCTTACCTGTTAAATCCTTTTCTCTTAGTTCATACAGGTTACTGGTCTCCCACCCTGTCAAGGGACCATACTTGGCTCTCCTGTGGCAGAACATAGGGGTCCTTTGAGGTTCATGCTCATAGGAGTCTTCCTTTACCTTCTTACTACCTAGTCAATAGTTAGTTTTCAAATCTTACTGGATGGGGATTGGCTAGCTGCAAGCTAAGGAGAGGAGGTAGGCTCCACCCAGCAGTCACTTCTCAGAATTGTTCCTGCATACTTAAAGGGGCTGATCGCCTACCCAACGTTACCAGTAACCTGTATGGACTAAGAGAAAAGGATTTAACAGGTAAGACTAAAATCCTCTTATTTGATTGTTCATTGTAATCTGATATAATGCACAGTACCGTTTTCAATGTCCTTCCTTATAGTGTTTGTAATTTGAGCTGAAAGTTTCCCAGTCCCTCCCCTTTTCATAAGTTAGTCATAGTTCCCTCTTAAAGCTAATCTAGATAGATCGCAAAGAGGGACAATATTTTGTGAGCTTAAGGAGGGGCAGGGTTTTCCTTGTACAGACACACGCAATATTGTCCCTTGTTGCGATCCGAACGGCTTTCAGATCTAAGGGAACTATGACTGACATAGTGAAAAGGGGGTGGGATGGGGAAACTTTCAACTCAAATTACAATGAGTATACAAAGATAAGGACATTGAAAACAGTACTGTGCATTATATAAAATGACAACAAGCAATCAGATATTACTTTATATGTAGAAATTACTATCCCTTGAAAACATGTTCTGTTGGTAGCCATAGAACTGCATAAACGTTGTGTGATTCTCCGGCCTTTTTCCACTGTCACCCATGTCCCCAAAAAATACATGTGTAGTATTTTTGCTGTATTTTACTAATATGGTCCCGGATTTCATATAACCTTCTGAGTGCCAGAGGATTGTCAAACAAATGTGATCAATGTGTTGTACACCACTCTGGCATTTAAAGCATTAAAACATCTGGTCACCTTATGTTCTATGATTCATTGAAGACTAATATGAGTACCTTTAGATTACAGCAGGCAGGTATAGATCCCCTATAATCTACATTATAGGGAGTACTAAGGGTAAATATTCCAAAGATCTCAGGGTCTGCTTGTAAGGATACTTAAGTCCGCGGTTGGACTTAGGCCGTCGTGCCGGGTTTCTCCCTCTTGAGGTTGGCTACAATCAGGTAGCCTCACTGGTCATTTATTCAGCTTCTTCCCAGGATGGGGGTCAAAAGGAGACCCTTGATACCATCCAGTGACAGAGAAAACAGGATGCAGTTCAAGTTCCAAACTGTAGCACTTTATTTTTCAAACTTCGTCTCTTTTATGTACAGTTACATTATGGTTGAACAACAGATAAAGAGTGCAAAAGACAATGACATATGGTGTATACAATAATACAATGTTGTGGACATAATTAATTCATGGGGACAAAAGGGAAGGATGAGGGACACACAACGAGACAAAGGCTGGGGCTCAACTAAACAATAGCCAGGGGTAAACATGGGGACAAAGAGGTAGCAGACTCAGTGGAGCCACAGGGATAATCTCGATTTGGGCCACTTCTAACTTTCGGTCAGTGGGATGGGGAGTGACCAGACCTGAGCAATCAATCCCGTGGCCACCGACATTTCTCCATACAAAGTCTATGAAGTCCCTTTAACTCTGTCATAGAGTCTGCGGCCAATCAGGAGGCGGCCGACTTTCCCCATACAATCCCATGGTGCCTTTTAACTTGACGGCCAATCAGAGAGGGGCCGATCTTTCCTCATGTTAAACTAATGGCGGCCCTTAGCTCTTTAACTTGACAGCCAATCAGAGAGGGGCCGACCTTTTCTTATGTTAAACTAATGGAGGCCCTTTAACCAATCGTGCACCAGCCAACATTTAAAGCCAGGCCGGCTCTTGTAGTGTTTTGTGACCTTGTGAATTCAGTGCTTTCCAAGGGAGTTGACTTTTTGTGTTATACTTCCAGTAACGGGTTACGACTCGTTACACAGCTCATTTTGAAAGTTCCACGGTATGTGTGTAAGGCCCCAAATAGTATTATTGCCTTTATTTCTGGTCCCCTTGACCTCTGAGGGGGTGTCATGTATTAAAATTTCTCATTTAACAGATGAGAGGAAACTATCAGATGAAGTACAAAACAACTAAGTACTGTGTTTGCTTGGATGCTTTGCATGCCAGAGGATTGTCCAACACATTTTACACTCAGAAGAATAAAGAAATTATTGTTTTTTCCATAGTTGACTTATTGTTGCAGATGGTAAACTTAGTGCATAGTCTACCGAGGCTATTTGGGCCACATGCAGAAAAGAATATTGTATCGAATTAAGAGCACCATAGGAGACAAATAAAAATTCCTATTGATTTTAACTACTTCAATGTTTAAAGGTTTCCAACACAGTCAATGGGTTAATTGTGGATTTTGGGATTTTTTATCTGTCCCATATGGTGTACTTGGTTTGCTCTACAATTGCTTATATTTATCTTTCTTCATATGGCTCTTAACATCATCCCCATTTTGAAAACTCCATTGTTAATGAAGTAGAGTTTTATTGTTATTCATAATTAGGGCCATATGCAGACAAAGAAACTCTAATGACCAAACTAACTAAACCCTAGGAGACTAGTAAAACATTTGCATTGATATAAACCATCGAGTGCCAGATGGGGTATATACTTTGCAATGTGTTGTATACCCCTCTGGCACTCAAAGGGTTAACCCTTAAAGGTGGCCTGCCACCTTCACTTCAAGTCTCCATTTTTGAAAAAGTCATGCCAAGGTATCATCTCAGTCAAAAGGATAGGATAGTTTAGGAGATATTCATGCCATGCTTTGAAATGCACTGAGATATCCCTAACATTCATGAAGTTAGAAGGGGAATTTTTTGTGGGGGTTACCCCTCAGAGCATATGTTAACTGCGGAAAGCACCCTGCTATGGTGGTTTTAATGGAATTTTGTGATTGTGACCACCTGTACTAAGCCCCATTAAGCTAATCCTTAAACTAAAACAATATGTACTGTAGAGTTAACAAGCTGTAGAGCAAGGATTGACAATGTGAGGCCCTTTAGCTACTTCCAGACTACAACTCCCATGATTCTGATGGGGAATGATGAGCATTGCAAGGCATCAGCTGAGGGTCTCACATTGCCACATCACTGCTACAGACTAGAAATCATTTTAGGGGTTATTTTAGATCAAAAAGTCACTGCAGACAATTTCCACAACCAATCTTTAGTTAGTTATTTTGCAAATAGTAGAGTTCAGTCTTAATCCTTTGAGTGTCAGAGAGCAATGCATTGGATAACTCTCTGGCACTCAGAGGGTTAAACAACAAATGTGACTATACACATGAGCTGCCTGTTAACCCTGAGAGGGCCAGAATGCCATCCGGTCCTCAAAGCTTTAAGCAACTATGTAATCTGAGTATTTTATCACATGTATAATGCCTACATCAATTAGATATGCAACATTTAAAAGGCTTTACGGGTTATACAGTCTGTGGTATCTCTTGGTATCTTCTTTAACTCTTTTCTACAGTAGATTACAGATTTAATATGAGCAGTAGAATGTTTAAAGTCAAGACAAACTATGTGATTAAAGGGTTAGTAATGTCTCTTTAAAATTAGATGCCCGAGTCTTCTGTATAATAAAAGTAACAGATTGCGCTATGTCTAAGCACTTACTTCTTTGCAGTTCAAAAGTTATGAAGAGCTGAAGATCCACCCCCCGCCCCTTTCTGTTCGCCTTCCACAAAATCGGAGATCGAGTCGTGCGACTCTACAGCTGCAGCAAGGGACAAACTTCAGTAAGTAAATATAAGGGAAGGAAGGAGGGCAGGATTTCCCTTTGCGTACTGAAGTTTGTCCCTCACTGCAGCCATCCAGACCAGCCTGCATCTTCTGAGCGATGTGGGATGAAGGGGAGGGTGGTGGATCTTTAGTGCTTCATAACTTTTGAACTACAAAGAAATAAGCTCAATCTGCTCCTTTTAATATACAGAAGACTCAGGCAACAGATTTTAAATAGACATTACTATCGCTTTAACAGTAATATAAATATATGTTTCCCAAAAAAATAATTCTACACCCTTATTTATTTTTAACTAATACCTATTAGAGACTCCAAAATTTCAATATTTTATTGTATATAAGTTAAATGCAGCAATATGAAATGTATATCTAGTTTGAGTGATGGAATTATGTTGGAGAGGTAATGTGTACATTAACCATTTGAATGCCAGAGGGGTACAGAATGTATTACTTTGCAATGCATTCTGTACCCCTCTGGCACTCAAAGGGTTAATCCAAATGCAGTCTATTAAAGCAATTAAGTTTACAAACAAAAATAAAAGTGGAACAATTCTGGGAAAAAAAAACAACTACACTTGTTTTTACCCCAGCCATTCACCACTTTTGCCTTAAAGGAACTCTAACATGAAAAAGGGAACTGGGTTATGGACTTAAAAATCATGCACTCCAAACTAGCATCTGTAAAAAAAATATTTCTTTAATTCTATATCCCTGAGATGTAAAATTACATTTGCTTTTCTACTCTGTATGTGCCAGATCATCAAAAAGGTTATGGTGAGCAAAATGTGTGTACATTTGCTTGTCTGAACAGCTCAAAAAACCTGTCACCAGCAAAGAAACCAAAGCATACAATGTTTCCATTGCAATCCCAAAATTCCATACAGTAACATGCAAATGAAAGCACACAATGCAATCTCTTTAGATTGCAAAATCATACAAATATAGGTCCCTTAGCGAATGCTTCTTATTTTCACAGTATTGTGGGCTTTTATTTGCATGTTGCTGCATGGATTCTGGGAATGCAGTAGCAACATTGTAAACGTAGGATTTTGTATTGCAGACAGGTTCTCTGATCTGTTTCTGACATGTACATTATATAGCTACTAACACATTTGTAGAAGTTTCTATGCAGTCATTAATTGCAAAAAAGTAGTTCATATTTAATATTAGTACCCACTGACTGAGAAATAATTTTCTTGTATGTTTGACAGTTTACAGACAATACTGCTTTAATAGGTTTCAAAACCTATAAAGATTGCTTATGGTCATAGGGTTCTGCACAAAACATGATGTTCCCAATGGTCATTTTTAAGACAGAATTTCAGTTTTCAGTTACCATGTACAGAATTATTACAGATGTTAGCTTGAATTGCATATTATTTAAGTATAAATAATCTTATTTCATTTTTAGGTTTATTATAGTGTGCATTTTATATCCAGTTTGAGTAAGGGATAAAATGTTAGAGGCCTGGATTTGTCTACCCCTGTTTTTGCACAGATTCCATGCTGTAGAATTTGCTGTCACTTCATAAATAAATGATAATAATAAATACCATAAAAAGTTAATTATGTATTCATTGCTTAGCATCTTTTCAATAATATATCCACTGTGTATCAGAATGGTAGATGGGAGCAGTTTTCTGCACTCGAGTCACCAGCCCTCATTGCAAGTTTTGCTGTTCTAAAATGTTCCCTGTAGAGATGAAGCAGGTGTTGGTGTACCGTTTCTTACGATATTGCAGTGAGATATGCAATTTCCATTTTCTTGAACAGGAATTGAATGGATCCTATTCAAATCAAGAAACTTTGCATCACACTTATATTTTAAATGGTTATAATAACTCTTGTCACCTTTGTAGCTAATAGCCTGAGGGAATGTTGATATATTGCATTAAATAGGTTACCATCCAAGTACCACCTTTCCTTCTGTTTGAATCAAATAGTATTGGTTCCAAACCAAAGTTTTACCTGTCTGCTCTAATAATATCTGTAGTGGGGTGTTGAACTGGTATTTTGGTAGATTATTCTGCCCTAGTTTGTTCAAAATGTAGAGGGAGTGTCCTACCTGTGACTCTGCTGAGAATGTTGGGATACAACTCCCATCATCTTCTGCCAGCCATGTTTTGAGTTGTAAGCCAACATCCCCCGGAGAGCCATAGGTTGCTCACTCAAAATATAAAGCACAGAGTGAGGGCTAAAGCCAATCAACATGCACACACTTTATGGTTTTACATAATTTTCTTCTAAAATAGTAAACAAACCTGTATTTTGGACCTTATGCACAAAGTCAAAAGTAGAGCAATTGTGGGAGGCAAACCAACTGCAGTACAGGAAAAAGATACACATTTACACTTATTTAAATAGATCTTTTAACCTCTCAAATGCTGGAGATGTCTCCAACACATTACCAAACAATCATTCAAGCCCAGTGAGAATTTAAGTACATTTTATTTGTCCCTTTTTCTCCAGAATTATATCATTACATTATTCAGAAAACAGTATAGAAAATAACACTGACTGAAACGCATATTCAGCTTTTGGTTTTTAACCTTTTAAGGACTAGAGGACTGTTCAGTGCATTGCATACCCCTTTGGTCCTTAAAGGGACACTATCACCTAAAAACTGTTTTGGTGATTTTGAAAATAACTTTCAGAGTTACCTCTATGTTGTATTAGCCTTTTTTCTGTCCTAGCCCTACATTACCTGTCAATGACACTCAGCCCTTTCAGTGCTAGGGGAGGTGAGCAGTAGATTGCTGAGCAGTGTCAGTGAGTGAGGGAAGTAATGTTGGGCTAAGACAGGAAGTGCCTGCACAGCATGTCTTAATTAGCATCATCAATGCATCTAAATAACTGAAAAACTAGTTTCTAAACAAAAAGGTTAATGCAATCTATAGGTGATATTGAAAGCTATTTCAAGATCACCAAACTTTTTTTTTAGTCGATAGTGTCCCTTTAAGAGGTTAATCGTGCATGTAGAGAGTGTTTTGATTTCAATTAAAACAAGAAAGTACAGCTTCAATCGGAGTTTAAAATGAGTTGTTCTGGAGTTGTCTGTCTTTTCTACTAAAACTGTCTGTATCTTTGCTTGATTCCCTTTTAGTTTCTTTAAAATTGGTTTGGAAAGGCAGATTTTTATAAGGAAGTGGTAGATTTTGCGTTTTCTTGCACTTGCCTTAGATTTCACACAAAAACTAAATTTAGAGCAAGAAAGTACATCAGTATTTTTATTGGAACCAAAGTATCTGCAATGTGGTGTAAAAATCAAGCAAAAAGCAGAAAACAGCAAGACCTCTTGGCCTTTTCCAACCAATAAAACAGCACACAAACAGGCACTAGCCTTATTTCCAGATGTTATAAGAATTTACCCTACTTGATCCCGTTCAAATTACTGATGTTCTTTAAGTAGACCTAACACTTCCTAATAATCATCCCCAGCTTACCATATTAAGGCCATACAATCCTAATGGCTCCTTTGAATTTTTCCCTTGTGCCTTTGTTTGAGGTCTTCAGTCTGTCCTGAATATCATGACCATGGAGAATAACTTGACCGCTGTTACAGGTCCTCAAACCCTGCCCTCTGCACATCATAATCACAGAGCGTTGGGCTTCGCAATATGTTGGGCACACATCTGTTCCTTAAAGGGTTAAGTTGCCTAGTTCCATTTGAAAGAAACTGCCGGCAGCTGCCACAGTTGTCTTCATTGGGGACATTAGGATTTTCCAAACTTATTAACCCTTTGAGTGCCAGAGGGTACGCAAAGCATTGCAGAGCACTCGAAGGGTTAAGGTAAGCGGGGGGATATTATCTGGATAGTTCTCCTATAATATCGACTCATTTTATCTGTCTGTAAGAATGATCTGTGACTGAATCTCTATGCCATGGTCTTTTAGCTCTCTGGATATTGTTCACTTTGCTGTTGTTTATTTTAAGAATGTCTTCACAGCCCTTCTGTGAACAATGTGGATTCTCTGTTTATTACCCTTCATTCTAAGGTCATTCATTGTTTTCCTTAGCTGTCCTTAGACAAAAAAAACACACACACACACAATAATACTTTCCTTTCCCAACTACATATTAGCTTAGTTACAGTGCACAAGTGTGCAATATGCACTTAGCATCAGCTGGCAAATCAATATGGTACACTCATTTCACTCTTTACAAACCTATACAAAGTTATCAGTGAAAATTATCAAACTCATTTTGGAAAAAAAATAGAGAAAGAAACCGTTTGAATGCCAGAGAGGGCCCCAGTGCATTGTGATGAAATGCTTAGTCCCCACCCTCCGAGCTTATTTTTCAATGTTAGGATATCCAGTTTTTGATGTAATAGAAATATGCATTGTTTTTATACAGTACATAACTTACTTCTAGCAATTTATTTATCCCTTCAGAACCAGAAACGTGTGCAAAATGCTAGGAAAATATCAGGGTAGCACTAGAGCAGGGGTGTATTACTTGCTTCCCCACAGTTATTTTGAACAATTACTCCCATCAACGTCACCCAGCCACCTAGACCAGTAAGAACAGAGTGGTCACATGAGCCACCTAGACCAGTAAGAACAGAGTGGTCACATGAGCCACCTAGACCAGTAAGAACAGAGTGGTCACATGAGCCGTTCTAATTCCATAATGAAAACCATTACACAGAGCCTAGAACTGGGACAAAAACTGAAAAAAATTAATGATTTAATTCTCAAACACAGTACTTCTAGAATAATTACATAGCTGTGTATTTCTTCCATTTATTACATCATTACAAAGACCTGTGAAATTTTACGGGCATCCCAAACTTACCAGATTTTATATTAGGAATGCTTAGAGCAAAATAATATTGAGTACCACTGCTCTAGTGTCCAAAGAATATGCTGTGACTCACTTGAAACCTTGAATGGCCTTAGTAGATTATCATGACACTAACTCCAGTTTATCTAGAGCTGTGCTATATTACACTCTGAATGGTAACTGTAGCTAACCTGTTTCTTTTCCTTTATTCATTTCTCACTGCATGACATGCAGGGTCAGTTTTGTGCATGACACCAGCTACCAGTATTGGTAGGTTCCTATCTACTTTTACATCTTTTTTATTCTACACAGTTTATCTTCCATGGTTTACAATATCAGACCCTTTAATGACCAGAGGGGTGTGCAACGCATTGCTTCTCAATGCGTTCACATATCCCTCTGATTGTTAAAAGGTTAAAAAATCTATAGAAAATTCTCCACTTTGTTAACTTTCAGAGCTCTACTAATACTAATTTTCCTTAGAAAGCTCACCTAGAGTGTGTCTTGTGTCTTGCTTTGTGGCTTAATGATAACCTCTAGTATACTGATCGAGGAAATTATTGTTTTTGTTTATAATGTCTGTGAGTTTAATGAATATGAAATGTAAGTAGAATCATCTGTGTCTAAAACGTCATAGTGTTGTGCTTTTCTTCTCCTTTTTGCTACTTTTTGAATATCTCATCAGAGTTTCCCAGAAATGCGTACAACAAAAATACTACTAGCTTAAATACTACACCTTTCCTCATCAAAAGCACTGGTTTAATCATGTATCACTGTTAGTAAACATGAACTGTACCACTCGTTCTTGCATCATGTCTCTGGACCTACTGGGAAATCATTCTTATTATTGCATTATCATTTTAAAGAGATAGAATAAGCACAGTGCTTTGTTTATCAGAGCTAATAGTTAACTGCATATAAACATACATACACAAATCAATCCTTACACTGTAGTGATTTGTGACTTTTCTATGGGGAAAAAAGTTTTTGTTAACCCTTTAAAGGAGAAGTATCAACTTTTTAAAATTTTTTAGCATAGGTTTAGTTAATAAAGTAGTATTAGGCAAGGTGTTTTTTTTCTAAATGTACCTACATTTAAAGATATTTAATCTTCAAGCTGTGCCGGTCAGCATACTGTAGCCATGCTGAATCTTCGGCAAAGCTCTTATTCACTTCCTAATTCTCCTCCCACCTCCCTCCCAGCTGCCTCAGGTAGCGCATTTACGCTTCCCTTCAGCATAGTGTGAATGGCTTCTATACTTATAGCAAGCTCCAGTTAGCATTATACTGAGGTTGCTAACCGGAGCTTGATATAACAATGAAGCCATTCACACCACACCGAAGGGAAGTGTAAACATGATCCCTGGGGCAGCTGGGAGGGAGGTGGGAAGAGAAGAAGAGCACAGAAGATTAAATAATTTTAAAAGTATGTAAGTGAAAAGGAAAAAAAACATATTTCCTAAAACTATTGTAATAACTTAACCTATGCAAAAAACATTTTAAGAGCTGATACTTCCCCTTTAATGACCACCCGATCTGGCACAGAGCTTTTATTTTGTTTTTGCAAATTGAATTCTGGAATGGCAGGGCAGCCGCACTGCGATCCCAGAATTCCATGACATTGGTCCTCAAGTGCTGGAACTGGTGTGGTTTGGGTCCTTAAGGGTTAAAGTTGATTGTTTCGTAAATCACACTTTTAGAACACGAGTAGCCAGTTGTTTTATTGGTGACTACAGCTCCCATAATTGCTACCCACTCCCCAACAGCTTGAGGTCCAACAACTGACTACCCCTACTTTAGAATATTAGATGTATACATGAAACAGAGGCTGATGTACTAAAAAGAACTGGAGCAATTTTGGAGCAAACCAAGTGCAAAATCTGAAACAATTATTTCTACTACTTTACATGGCGTATTTAACTCATTGAATGCTAAATTGGTGTCTGCTTCACTGCGGCTTTGTTAATGCACTGGAGACATTTCTCCTATTCAGGAGGTTAAAATCCCCATTTAAATCAAAGGGAATTTTACTAAATGTTATTTGCCCCATGTATTGTTGTTTGTTTGCTCCAGAATTGCTCCAGTTCCTCTTAACCTTTTGAGAGCCAGACGGGTATGCAACACATTGTAAAGCAATGCCTTGGATACCCCTCTGGCACTCAAAGGGTTAATACAATAGCCTCATAAACGCTACAAGATTTAGGCCTATGTGCGTAAAGAAAACAAGGAGCAGTTCTGCCGCAGATCAGCTGTACCATGGGCACAAATGAGGAATGCCACTGATTTAAATAGGAGCATTTAACCCCGTCAGTGCTAGAGCAGTCCTCAACACATTGCAATCACCAGATTAAAAGCCCCACTTACATCAGGTATCCTTTTGAAAGGTCACACATAAAAGAGTGTGCGACCATTTAACCCTTTGAGTGCCAAAGGGGATGCTACGCATTGCAATGCGTTTTGTACCTCTCTGGCACTCAAAGGGTTAACACTTTAACCATGTCGCCTGGATAAAAATAGCAACATGACAATCTTGCAGTGCATGATAGCGCAAGATTGTCATGTCGCCTAGTCAGTGGTCACATACAATACTTATACAGCTGGTGATTCTCTTCACCTTCCATTTGAGCCTTAGCAGTTTTTGTCCCTTTTTTGTTACCTTTCTGCCAGGGCAGCCTCCTTCCTCAGCTTTAGGAACAGGCTATTATACCAAAACCCCTACACAAATACGTATGTGAGTCTGTCCTGCCTCTGTCTCCCCTTCTCTGCGTGCAGAATGACAGGGAGGAGCGGAGCATGCAGAGAAAGGGAGAGAGAGAGGCAGGATTGGCTCACATACGTATTTGTGTTGGGGTTTTGGTATAATAGCCTGTTCCCAAGGAGGCTGCCCCGACAGAAAGGTAACAAAAAAAGACAAAACTGTTAAGGCTCAAACAGAAGGTGAAGTGAATCACCGGCTGTATAAGTATTGTATGTGACCATTGACTAGGCGACATGACAATCTTGCACTGTCATGCACTGCGAGATTGTGATTTCGCTATTTTTATTAAAGGAACATGGTTAAAGTGTTAAATGGTCGCACTCTCTTTTGCGTGCAACCTTTTAAAAGTGAACCCTTACATCAGTGGTAATTTGGGGAATCATTATTTTTGCACTGTGGCACAGTTAGGTTGCCCCAGAAGTCTACAAGGTTTAACCCTTAGAATGCCGGTGTGGTACTCAGAGTGCACAGGTACATCTGTATGGCATCTTTTACTCTGACTTAAGAATTCCTTAACAGTGTGTGTCAGAGGGGAGAGCAATTAATGCACCACTTAACTTCCTGACACTTAAATATTTTAAAGGCTAAAAAATGCAGTTTTATTTCCATTTCCAATAAACATAATATTCACAAACAAGTGATTATTAAATTGTTCTGGTAACTTAATCCTTTGACTAATATTTTCAGTTGTCTGCTTTCTTAATGTGCTTTTTCTGGGAATCACTGATATATATTTTTGTTTTGTTTTACAAACTTTCTTTAATTGTACTTGTAATAAGCTTTTTTCCCTTTTTTATTTCTCTCCCACGCTTTCTTGCTTTGCATTGTGATTGCATGCCATCTGCTGGTTTAACCCATGATGGCTTGCTGCTATGTGATATTCACCATGCCAAAACCACTTCTATTACCATAATGCTACACCCTCCTGTTCATTGCTTCCATGGTTCCCCTCCTGAAAGTACCCATGATGCACAGCGCTACGTCCGCCACTGTCTCTGCAGCAACAACTCCTGCAACAAGTGTCCCCTTCGCCGCAACAGCCACAGCCAATCAGGTTTGCTCCTTTTAAAGCTTTCTTTCACAAATCCCAAACTCTAAATGAGTGCTAACATCTTTAAAAAAATTCTTGCCAAAGAATTTTTTTATCAGTGTCTTTTATCCATCAAATTTTATTTTGGAAATATTTTGTAAAAATGTATTAATTGGCAGGTTGCACTTATTCAGAGTTAACATTTTGCAAGTATTGATCTTTCTGTTTTGTGTCTCCTTGTAAGTTTTAGGAACTGGTGTCTTGTTAACAGGAAAACATCATGGACAAATGCAAACCAAACAACATAACTAAAATGTCTTCATTGTGTACATTATAGTCAATGTGCACAAAGATAAAGTGGTGCAATTCTGGGACAAGCAAGTACACGACAAGGAACAAATAATAATTCCCATTGATTTAAATTGACTTTTATCCCCCTCGAATGCTAAAAGGAGTCTCCAAAGCATTGTTTTGCATTATGCTGGCAAACTTTCTAATACTGAATAGGTTATAAGACCCATTTAAATCAAAGGGAATTGTTATATGCTCCTTATGGTGCATTTGGTTTACCCCACAATTGTTTCACTTTTGTTTTTCTGCATATGCCCAGATGTATGTTATTCTACACGTATTTAGACCTAAAAAGGTTGGCAGTAGGTCAGGGGTGAGCAACCTCTTACCTTTTTCATCATTCACAAACGGGGCACAGTGCATGAACGTAATACATCTAAAATATTTGCAATCTAAAGTATATTAACCTATCAATTTCCTCCCTTCACAAAAATATGCTAGCTTCTACATGTATCTTTAACCCTTTGAGTGCCAGAGGGATACACCACACATTACGAAGCACTCAAAGTATTAAATTACAGAGATTTGCATCAAATGTAATATTACATCAGTATTTAAATAGTAACATTACAATATGTGAATGAAATCGCCTTAAACCCCTCGCTGCTGCATTATAAAGCACCCAGAGTTGCAGATATATTCAGGCTGTTATTGCTGTTTATATATAGTGTGAAAGCCACACATATCATACATCATTTTTTCAGCAGAGCCTGCACTTTTAGAAGATGCCATTGATTTGTTAGTGTCACCTACCATGGAAAAGAAAATCTATCCAGAATCCCCCCACAAAAAAAAAAATATATATTTTTTTTAATTTAAATTTTAGACAAACAGTGTCTATATTCTGATAACAAATGCGAATAGCTCTCTATATTTGGCACCTTCTCAGGTTTACTGAAAAAAATCATGCTTGTAAACATGAAGGATATTGTATAAAATTAGCAAAT
Source organism: Rhinophrynus dorsalis (assembly GCA_037306005.1). Classification (NCBI taxonomy): domain Eukaryota; kingdom Metazoa; phylum Chordata; class Amphibia; order Anura; family Rhinophrynidae; genus Rhinophrynus; species Rhinophrynus dorsalis. The sequence continues at coordinate 417,572,038 of CM074719.1, read as the reverse complement.
AAAACACAGAAGGCAACATTTTTGTTTGTTTTTTATATTTTTACCACTCAAAATACAAGGAGCCTAGCAATCCTGTGTATTTTTGAAAAGTACACAACATTCTAATTTCACTGAATGGACACTTATGTTTATATCTCAACAGTGGACTGCTAAGATTTCTCCTGAAGCTGGGGGCTACTTTTTTGTTTTGGGGGGGGGAGGTTTTCACCAGAGATACTGAAGTGTCTTAAAACCATTGCATTTCATACCAGGATATGTTGCCACACTCCTCCTGAGTAAAATTATATGCAGTTGATATTGGGTGACATATTGTAGGGGGTGGCAGGAGCACAAAACTGCATCTGCCACAATCCTTTACTAATATTACAGGAAATATGACATATTTACCCAAAAATGAGACACAAGTTGTATCATTTTGGAAAAAAGGAAAACATATGCATCTAACAGGGGTAACTTGTTTTCCTAACCCCAGGGTGAGGCACACAAATGTTTCCAAAAGGTGACATTATAGGAAACTTCATTTCCCTCGCTTCAGAGATACTGAAATATTTGAAAATGAATGGAAATCTTCTGCAATATGCAGTAGCTACGGTTCTTACCAGAAATGAGTATTCCATTGAGATGTGTTGGCAAACCATGCAGGTGCCAGGAACACTAAGCCTGCACTAAAATAATTATAAAAACAAGAAAAAGATGTACACAAGTTGTACAAATGAGCTCATAGAATGAGGAGCCGTTTGTCTTGTAACCCTAGACTGGGTCACACTGTTGTTTTTCTGATGGAAAACTAAGGAATCTTTTTTGTTTCCATACATATTTTGGAATGAGACATGCTTGAATATAAATGTTTAACAAACCTGCAACTTTGAAGAAAAGTTAGACAAGGCACACCATGGTGCTATATAAATATTATATATATTTTTTTTTTATTTCCACCACTTCAGAAATACTGAAATCTTTGAAGGGTGTGGCATTTCCTGCTGTATTTCATAGATACTTTCGTTACATGAAATATAAAATATATATACATATATATATACACACACACACACACACACACACACACACAAAGCCAGGTGATCAGTGGTCATATCACCTGACTTATTTGAATGAGGAAACAGTTCACTTTCATCTACCCTTAGAAACAGTGGGACAGAGAAGGGTTTATTTAGAGTCCCACTTCACTTGCTTACATCATTTTAGTTATTTATGTATGTATATTTTGGTGATCTAGAGGTATCCTGGCATATAACCTAGACTCGGTAACAGAACTGGAAAGAGGAGACTCTTCCCTTTTAAAAGATTGTGTTTGTTTATGTGTATATGCATTCATACTCATTCGTGCTGGGTGATCTAGAGATAACCAGTATAAAACCTAACTTAAGAAACAGGGAGAATATCTCCTTTCCAACACTACCTCACTCATGCATGTAGGCGCAAAGGTGTGCCAAGATCTGGCTCATAGGGCCATATGTTCAAAGAAATAGCGAAATAGTACAGTGTCGTTGGGATCATTAATATTTTCAGAGAGTATTGGTTATGACTGGAAATATGTTGTTTGTCCAGACTGAAATTGTCGTATGTAAAGACAAAAAATGTCTTAACTAACGACAAAAATGTCTTAACTAACGACAAAAATGTCTTAACTAAAGACAATTCTCACATTCAGAACACATTCTCTCCACTTTTTTCTTAACGTACAAGTTTTGTCTTTTGAAAGACATTTTTTTGTCGTTCATTACGACAAATTTTCTTTTCCTCTATACGACACTGGAGAATAGTTTAGCCACGCCCTAGCCCCACCCCTTTTCCCAGCAATTCTGGAGTTGTGTCGTACACAACGGACATTACTAGTTTTTTGTCGTGTACTCTATAGAAAATATGTCGTTCATGCATACAATTACTTATTGTTGTTGTTCATACGACAATTTTTTGTCGTTATCCCTTTGAACATACAGCCCATAGAGTGTCTAATGTTCTAATGGACGTTGCAGTTATGTGTGGTGACATCACATGATCGCAATGGAGCCTCCAACGCAGGAAGTTGAGTATCCTACTACTGGAGTATCAATGAGAACTTTTTACTTCACCCCTTAAAAATAGGCCATTTCAGTCTTAACCCTTTAAGGGCCAGAGGGGTGCATCTGATTGCAAAACAATACTTAAGCTGACCGGTCCACAAAAACAGGGGTGAGCCAATGGCCAGGTTTTGTTCAACTACAGCTCCCATCATCCTCAACAGTCAAAGCTGGGAGTTGTTGCCCAGCAACACAGATTGCTCACTGCTTTATTATGCCCTTGGATGCTAGAAAGTTTGCTAATGCATTGTTTTGTAATGTGTTGAAGACTTATTTAGCTTTCAAGCAGTTACAAAATGGTGAAATGTCTACAGCCTTATCAGTGTGTTTTTTTGTGAAAGGAGCTGAAAACGTTTCCATGGAAAAATTTATGTTATTTGGCTTTTTCAAACTGAGCAAAACAAGTGTTATCCGACTTCTGGGAGATTTTTAATTCTAAAGTTATTACTGTTCAAACTTGCTTTTTTACATTTAAGTGGAGAGCCATAGTAAATGATGTGACTTTTGGACACTAGTTGATACTTTTGCTAACAGTTTGAGCCGCAGTAACTTTTGAAGGAGAAATCTCCCAACAGTGGGAGTACCCTGTTTCACTCAACATGAATACATAGGTTTAAGACATCCTTTCTTTTCCTATTTCTGGATAGTTAGTCTGCTTAAAAAATACATGGCTGTTGTAAGTAATATAGTTGATCATTTTGAAAAAAGACATGTATCTGTCAATTTCAGCCCATGCTATATCATCCCTGTTGATCCATAGAAAGGAAAAAACCATTGAAGTTGCTTCCAATTAAGCCCCAAGTGGGTAAAAAAAAATCCCTCCTGACTCATTATGGCAGTAGGATATTTCCCCGGACCATCATCCTATCTCATTTATAATAGCATATTCCACAGTGCTGTACAGTAGGGTGGAAAACAATTAGGGCAGTAACACTAGCAACAATTTTTGTGTCATTAAAACAAGAGATAGTGAAGTCCATGCCTAGAGAAATAAAAATTGATTTAAATAGGCCATAACCCCCTGAATGCTAGAGATGTATTTAAAAGCATTGCTTTGCAGTGTATTAGAGACCTTTCTAGCATTCAAGGATTAAACATCTCAGTTAAGTCAGTGGACATTTTGTCAATTTTAATGTTTTCCTTATTGTTCAGTTGTTTTGCTCCATAATTGTCCCAGTTTTCTTGGTGTCCCATTTCGGGTCACGGCTTATTCTACAAGATCTATTGGGGCTTCTTGGGCTTACAGGAATCAGGCCTCTGCTGATCAGTTGTGCAAGGCTACCACTTGGTCGTCTGTGCACACCTTTTCGAAGCACTACCGTGTTAATGTGCTGGCATGGGCTGACACCAGCTTTGGGAGGAAGATCCTGGAGGCCTTGCCTGTCTAGGATCTTCTTCGGTTCTTGGTGCTTCTTTCACTTTTCAGCCCTGTTAGCTCTAGTTCAGTGCGCTGTGTAACAGTTTGGGGTGTTGTTACCCCTGTTCAGTGTCTATTGACACTTCATTGTTTTGTTGGGCTATCTCTGATCTGATGGTTCAGATCTGCTCTGGTGACTTTGGGGGCCTTGCGCCTGGTCCTTGCCTTCCTTCCCGCCTCTGGGAAACTCAATGGTTGGAAATCCCAAAGTTACCAGTAACCTGTATTGGATGACAGAGAAAAGAGGATTTTAGTCTTACCTGTTAAATCCTTTTCTCTTAGTCCATACAGGTTACTGGTCTCCCACACTGTCAGGGGACCATGCTTGGCTCTCCTGTGACAGACTGTGGGGGTCCTTCGGGGTCATGCTCACAGGAGTCTTCTTTCCCTTCCACTATCTCGTCAATAGTGTCTCAAATCTTTCTGGAGCTGGTTGGCTAGCTGCAGCCAAGGAGGGAAGGTAGGGTCCACCCCCTGCATACAATTCTAGAATTGTTCCTGCCTACAATTAAAGGGGAGGATCGCCTACCCAAAGTTACCAGTAACCTGTATGGACTAAGAGAAAAGGATTTAACAGGTAAGACTAAAATCTTCTTATTAAACTCATGAAAACATTTATGTACATTCACTGATAGCACAAGCAAAAACTACCCTACCAGTACCCATTATTACATTATGTTATTTATTTCTACATAATTAACTCTATTTGGCTTAAATGTATTGATCAAAGATTGCATAACAATATATATCAATATAATGACAAAGCTTGTATTGGCAAAAGCATATTCAAAGATGATAAACACATACTGATCTTTTACCCTATATTTTTATCCTGCAGTTCACCACTTTGTACGGAAATGTGAATCTGCAGTGGCAAATATTTAAATTACTCATATAAATACTTTGTTATATTCTGAAATGGCATGGCACGTTATTGTATTTATTTTAAAAAAAGTACATCGTACAAATTTACGTTGATATGGCTAAAGCATGTACAGTATAATGGCATGTTCCATCCATTAATATCAGATCTGTGAATATAATATACATACATAACACATCTATGTATTTTAATGGCTGCCTTTCAGATAAACAGCTAAAGCCCATTGTTTGAGGGACTTTTAGTCCTTTCTTCTCAGTCATTAAAGAATACAGAATTCCACCATTTCCTTTTAAGGACAAGCCTAGTAACAGCTGAAGTGGTTTGTCTCTAAGCAACAGTGTTACATTTTCTGCTGTTGAGTTATGGAATAGCTATCATTGCTAAGTGTATAAACATTGGGGTGATGCAAACATTACTTCACATTAAAATTAAAGGTCTTTGAATTACTGCAGTTTTTAGGAATGCTTATTTTATTTCCTTTGAACCAGACATTAACCCCTTAAGGACCGGCCACGCACGCGGCGGTCACTTAAGGGCCCGAACGGCCTGCAGCCGCGCAGGGAGCCCGGAATTCCATGACATACATGTACATCCTTGGTCCTTTAGGGACTGCAACCTCATGACTTGCATGTACGTCATGGGTCGTTAAGGAGTTAATGAGGCATTTGTGTGTATAGTCAGATAAATAAATAGTTGGCAACCTCAAAATCAGGTACACCATTGCAGTCTTGCTTGCAAATTCAATACGTATAAAGAAAAAGTGTTGGTAGTGATGTCCATTATATATGTATAGTAAATGCAGTGGAAAAGAATAATTCTGACTTTTCTGTAAATCACATTAGTAGTGATACAACACTGTTATTAAGTTTTAGTTTCATATGAAACACAAGTGGCCATTATTTTTTAAATACAGTGTAATGGTTAAAAAGATCTTACCCCCCATTGTGAAAACATCAACCGTCCTTCACATTTTTCAAATTTCACCACAGATTCAGTCTGCTCATTTAAGGGGAAATTATATTAAATTATTCTGGCTTAATTATGTTAAATTTTTAAAAGGGAACATACAGGGCTATACTGTGTATTAATAGGCAAAACAGGAAGGTCTGATAAAGACTAACCTGTTGGCAGCAGGAAAGCTATAAAATCCTCATACCTCTGGGTTATGAGGAAAAGGTTGAATTTGATGGACCAGTGTCTTTTTTTCAACCAAATTTTTCTATGTTACTTCCTCTGTCGTCCAGTATAGGTTACTGGTAACTTTGGGTAGGCAATCCGCCCCTTTAAGTAGGCAGGAACAATTCTAGAAGTGAATGCTGGGTGGATCCTACCTCCTTTCCTTAGAAGCAGCTAGCCAATCTCCTCCAGTAATATTTATTCCTTGATGAAGATACAGGCAAGTGAACAGTTCTGCTATAGTTTTAGCTTATTTTTTGTTTTCTGTTAGATATGGAATACCACCATTAGGCGGATTATCATTACTGACACTTCCCTAGTGGATAGCTCAGTTTCCAGGTGCTTTGGTGGGCCTTGAGCCCTGGGAGGGGAAATCCTGGATTACAAGTTCTTTCCTCAGTAGTTGCCCACTGAGGCAGGTTCTTTATACATGGTAATCTGAAGACAGAAGACCTGCTGAAAAGGTGAGCAACCCTTTGAGTGCTGAGGTCCACATGTCCTACGCCTTCCCTCCACACAGGGGTCTCCTTTGGAATTCCTAATACATACTCCTGCACTCACTGGGTTTATCTGTATGTCTGTTGGGTGTTTTGGAGCAAGTTTCTGTGGTAACTTAACCCTTTGGTTGCTGGTTTAGCATTTTAGAATGACTAAGAACAGACATCGGAGACCAGTTTATCTACAGTGGTCAAAAGGACCGTGTTTTGTCAACACGCAATGAGAAACCTTAATGATTGTGTCATATAAATGCACTTGTAAAGGTTAATATACCACATATATCTTGTGAAAGAATATCTGAATTGATGATCAATATAAAAGTTTAGGAACTTGCCAGCCTACACCAGTTCACTATACACAGTGTAGCAGCGATATATTAAGGGTTCTGAATCACTTTTATTAATTTCTGCATATGGGTCTGCTTAATTTACAGCAAGACATGCTCAACATAAAGTGAAGATGAGACCTTTAACTCTTGTCAAATGGTTGTAAGTCGTACAAGGATAGCACATTTACAATTAGATCCCTGCGTGTTCAATTAATTACTTCATTTGTTTAATTGTAAAAATCCTGTCAAGTTGCTAAAATAACAGAGATCAGATACAACAACTACAAGCTTTGGTGCTTAAATTAATGCAATAGTAAATTAATCTTATCACTTCGAAGTGTTCACAATAACATTGCAAACCTACACTGTTGTCAAATGGTATTGCTATAAATTAGCAAGGTATCATGTGATATGTTGTAGAAAGATAAGGAGATAATGATAAGGGAACTACAGAGCTTTACCTCCGATATCCCATTAACCTCCTAAATCATTCAAAATAGAAGGAAAAAGGAAGAAAAATACGTGGATAGAAGGAAATGTGTCTTCCTCCCTTTGCTCGAACAGCTCTGCATAAAGCTTTTTCAAGAGTGAGCAGTGCCTCCAACTGAAGCCTTTTTACCAAAATACTCTTCTGTCTTTATGCCTACTCTAATGTCAAGGATAGAATAGGGACCGAACCTCCTCCCTCACTACCCCACGCATGTGTAAGGGCTTACTATGTCCATTATCTTAGGAAAGTTCTGATCCTGTCGAGACATTATGTCTTTGTGACCGCTGTAGATAAAGTCGTTCTTTATACCTATACTTAAAGGGATAGTAATACTTCGTTTTAACTTTATTTTATTTTGTAGGCATTAAAAAAACATGAAGAATGATATGTCTTATCTCTCAAACCTTTATGGTTTATGAGATATTCACAAGCAAAGTTTCCCCTCCAGCCACTTTTACCTAGTGTAAGCCATCTCTTCTCAGATGTAAATCTGGTTGTAAGACCAGACAGATAACAGAAGGGGACAATCTTCTTTGTATAAAAACAATGAAAGCCCTTCCCCCCCTTGACAAGTTTTTCAGCTTTTTCCCTTATCTTAATTGAAGATTGTCCCTCTCTGCAGTCTACCTGGGCACCTCCCTTCTGATCTGGTTGAATGAGGGGGGATACTTTGTTTGTGAATATCTCTTAAACCATAAAGGTTTGAGAGATAAGACTTATATCATTCTTCATGTTTTTTTAATGCCTACAAAATAAAATAAAGTTAAAACGAAGTATTACTATCCCTTTAAAAAGAATAAATCTGTGATGCTAGGGCAATTATGAATAAAGGAACAATTTAGAAATCCTGATAAGAATTGTATCAGGACTCTTAGCTGGGGTGTTTTCCCAACTATAATTAATGAATGTAATTTTTCTCTCTTTTGTATAAACAATGTCTAAAATTTTTACAATGCTGAATATTTTGAGTAAAACCTATACTTTTTATATATATCCTATAACATAAAGTAGTAGAATGCGTTGTTCCCTGTGAGCGCAACCACACATGCGCAGTAGAGAGTCTGTACTGTGCATGTGTGGTTTTGCACACAGGGAGATTCACTGTGAGCCGCCTGGAGCTCCCCGCTAAGGATCAGCGCATTTGGCAAGTCTCTATTGCGCATGACTGCAGTCATGCGCAGTACAGACTTGCCGAACGCTCTGCCCCGCTCCGGACGGCTCACGTCCTGTCTCTGCTCCCGGCTCTGGGGCAGCAGCCGGGGCCACTGGGTGCACTTTAGTCCGTGTATACGGGCTTTCATACTAGTATATATATAGCAACAAATACAGAATTCAGTGTGTCAATACTTGCTAACATGGCTATGCTTTCTGTGTGCTTTCAATCCCCTGTCTTCTTGTAGGTATTTTTAATTTTTCTGCTTGCATTTTTCACATAACAGCAGATGTTACTTAACAAACTGAGTATAGAGATACACAAACTCAGAGTAACCTAACACTGCTGTTCTTTTGTCTTTAATTTTATTTTGGAATGGTCATAATCTTAAGGTACAACAGACGTAAGTTTATATGTAAGGATTATGAATGACATGTTTAATTCTAAGCTTTTTAGTATTTAAGGATTAAGACTGATGTTCAATTATAACCGTTCAGGTGCTGAAAGTGTTCTGTCTATTCTGTATTCAGAAGAATGTTATAGTAGTTTATATCATTAATGTGTTATCTCTTAATGATTAAAAAAAACAACTAGAAAATTGATTTATAGCCTCAATCACAGCTTTGAATTTGTATAATATAGGAGAGTCACAGAAATGTGTTCATTACAGTTAATTAAAAAAGTTGTGTCACCTTGTCTGCTGAATGCGCCATCAAAAATTAAAGTGTACAATGGCAAATACTTTGTCTTTTTACATCTAAATATAAATATCAGCATTATTATACTGAATTTAAATAACAACGGATTCAATTAACATTATACTTGCAAAGAAACATGACATCATACCTATAGGAGAACTGCTGAATATAACAAAGTGTTGGATGTAAAGGACTCTGAAAAACTCTGTGTCTCCCGTGGTATTGCAAATCATGTCTTACTAATCAAATACTATTGGATATAATGGAAATATTAGGTGTTAAACACAAACTTTACATAGTTATAAGTATGCTTATTCAGAGTGTGTGTGTGTGTGTGTTTGTTGCCCCTGGGCCTCCTGTTGCCCTCCACTGCTGTATGATAAACAATAATAAGAGTGAAGCTTTAAAGACCCTTGACGGTCATAGCATGTCATGGGTTGTTATACCGTTAATGACCCATGACGTGCTATGACTGTCATGGAATTCCGGGCTCCCCCCGCAGCTGCACGCCGTTCTGGGAGTCTGGAATCCGAATCGACAAAAACAATTCTCCATGGTCCTCTAGTGACCACAACATACCTGCGCGGCCAGTCGTTAAGGGGTTAAGGTCCTATTCAGGAAGCTAAAAAAACTCTAGAGGAGAAATTCTGGTGCAAACTGACTGTACTATATGGTACAAATAAAAATTACAAATGGTTTAAATGGGGATTTATTCCATTGATTGGTAGAGAACCCTGCAAAGCATTGAGAAGCAATGAGCCAGTGATCTTTAGGATTCAAGGGTTTTAAAAAAGGTCCATTTTAATTACTGGGAATTTTCATTTATCACCCATGGCTCGGTTTGTTTGTTCCAGAATTGCTTCTCTTTAGGAGACCCTATATTAGAGATGGGCACTGTGCAAGGCGCTCCAGCTTTTGAAGACTACATTTACCAGTGTCCCCTCAGACAGGCGTTGGCTTGCTGGAGGACCTCAGATTGACCACACTTGCCCTATATCCTTTCTAAAACGTGTTTTAGCCTAACTTATTTTCATAAAATATTTTTCCTTACATCATTTCTTCAATAAAAACTAAACCTAAAGTTAATTTCTAATTAAAGTCTTGTAGGTTTACTTGCTGATTTTCCAAGATCAGCATATGTTATTAGCAGAACCAGTGCTATATTATGGATACATCAGCAAAACCATTAAGGGAGGATTGCTTCTAATCACTCAATAATTCATAAATAGTTTAACATAATCACACTTCATTACACCAGAGTGTTATCATTTATTTCATGATAGTGATGTGACAAAAAACTCAAGTTAAGAATTAACTCTCAACATTGTATTTCTCTTTACCAGATCATACTGAAATAATGAAGAGTGGTATAGAACACCAAGAAGAATCACAGAAGATAGCAAAACATTCGTATTGTACATACTATACTGTCTCCTCCTCTATAGAGTTGCCACAAACTGCATGCTAAAAAGGATATTGATCTCTTTATGGACACACTACAAACTCTTAAGAAGCTAGTGCTGCTATATTATAAATTGATAATATATATGGTATGCTTAATATATTCCAACATGAAATAGTTAACTACCTGATACCAGCTGTGATGTTAAAGAAACATGTTTAGTGGGTAAAGTTTACTTTTTAATATTTTGTATACCTGGTTCCCACTCTACAATATTGTCTTATCTCCTGTTATAACTAAAGCAGATGTAAATGGTTTAATCCCCATTCAAAGTGTCCATTTTAAATATTAGGGAGCATTTACATTTCAAAAGAATGTGTTTCTGAAAGCTAATGTCAAATGTTAGATTAGGTCTATTAAACACATTGGTATGAATTGTAGCCATTAATATACTGATATATATTTCCCCCTTTACAGAGAAGACCAAGAAGTAAAAGCACTCTCAAATATGGAATTAAGCTTAATCTAAAGCACAAATTCAAAGCATGTAAACCAGTCTCAGATACAGTGTATCCAGAAAAGCTGTGTTGTAATAGGTGGGAATTTAAAAAATGAAAAAAAAAAAAAAAAATGAAAAAAGAAAAACGGAAACCTTTGCACAGTATGACTGTCATACATATTGAAAGTCTTGAATAATTTTATTTTTGTTTTCTAACCAAGACTTTGCAGAAGTGCCTAAATTTTGCCACAGTACATCAGACGCAAAAAGAATGAGACAGATGCTAATCACCCAGCTGCCAGTGATCTGACCTTTCAAGCCTGTGATCATTCTTTGCTAAAATAGCATGCTGGGTCTAAAGCATGTTATGGAAACACAAGGCATCAGAGGAGGAGTTGTCTTAGATAATTGAATGTACAAAAGATTACACCAGTCACTCAGAACATGATGGTGACTCTAATCTATATTAGTAAACATTTGTAAATGTAGTAAGAGTTTTAATTTGACCCACTTTGGTGCTGGGGAAGCCTGCAGGACACTGCAGAGCAATGCATTGCAGGAACTCCAACACCTTGCCCCCTCTGCTGCCAGAAGAGAAAGCTTAGTATACTCTTACTGCTGGAGCTACTCCTTTGACAGAAAGGTGGCCAAAAAGGGTCCCTAGTGCTATCCTATAACATAAAGTCCTAGAATGCTCGTTCACTGTGTGTGTAACCGCACATGCGCAGTAGGGACTCGCAGAACGGGCTGATCCGGAGTGGGGAGCTCCGGAAGGCTGACAGCCTGTCTGTGCTCCCAGCTTCGAAGCAGCAGCGGAGGCACTGGGTGACAAACTGTCACCCAGCGCCTCCGCTGCTGCCCCGGAGCCAGGAGCACAGACAGGCTGTGAGCCATCCGGAGCTCTCCGCTCCGGATCAGCCTGTGTATACGGGCTTTGTAACTAGTACTTTTATATGATTGGATTAAGAGGGTTGTAACAGGATTACAGCACAAGAAGAAGAAACACCTTTTAATGCATATTTTATGTCACAGTATGATGGAGAGTAATGAGTAAATACAGAAAAATACCTATGGATAAAACAGATTTTAACGTTTACTTTTTCAGTAGGCTGATTTTACAAGGTAATGTCTGTACATTTAATATGTAATTTAGGTTAATGTTTGTTTCAAGCACTATTGTACCAAATACTTAATGTTTCTATGTTGCACATTTGTCACATAAAATACATTGTTGCTGAATAATAGTTATGAAAACAGAACAGCTGTTATACATGAATAGTATACTTAAGTGTTAGAAATATGTTATTTTTTTCTCTTGTAAAACAATATTAGTGATTGCAGTATTTTAAGAGAATTTTGAGAACTGAATGTAAACAATTTTTTAACGTTGGCAGCGTGTTCTGAAACAAGGCACTGTTATTCTATTATCTGTAATCAGGAAAAGATTCTGCCTTTATTTCTGTTCATTTTGTAATATGTCTGATATCTTTCATTTCTATTCATTTATTGACGCTGCGCATCTTATTTCTAAACATAGCTAAATCTAATTAAATTCTGTCTAATAAAGTGAGGGTGATGTACTTAGAATTGGGGCAGTTCTGAGGTAAACCAGCTGCACTATAAGTGACAAATGGGAAATCACATCAGTATATAACCATTTGAGTGCCAAACTGGTGCTCAACACATTGCTTAGCAATGATTTGCTCACCCCCTCAGGCACTCAAAGGATTAACCCCTTAAGAACCTGATGGTTGTGCAATGCATTGTTTTTTTTAGTGAGTTGCACACCCCTCTGGTTTGTAAAGAGTTAAGGCAGTGTTTCTTAACTCTTTTCTTCAGGACCCACTAACAGGCCAGGATTTCATGATTTCCTTGCTAGAGCACAGGTGAGTTAATCAATGTGAATGAGCCTCTGATCACCACACCTGTGCTCTAGCAGAGAAATCCCTAAGTCCTGGCCTGTTAGTGGGGCCTGAGGACAGGAGTTGAGAAACACTGGGTTAAGGGGTTACAAGGCCCATTTAAATCAGAGAGGTCTGAAGTGTTCATTTAAATCGTTGGGAAGTTTCATTTCGCCAACTCCTCTATTGTGCAGTCGGTTTTCTCCAGACTTGCTCAAGTTCTAGGGCGAACCAACTGCATTATAGGGGTGAAATGAAAAGATTTCAAATATCCATTGGTAAAGCAATGCAGTACAGTTGATTTGTCTCAGAATTGTTCCTCCCTTCTTTTATGCATAAGGCCCTGTATATTTTTTTTATGACATATATAAACCAACTTGCTCTTAAAGTATTTTGACCAGTCTGTTTCAGTTGGATATTTGACACAGCGTTACACCCACTTTATGTCTTTAAAGTTATATTATCTTTTTTCATTTTGGATGTTTATTTTTTTCGTTTAGTGGAATTGTAATAGAATTTCTAAGGATGTAACGGTTTATTATTTTTAATATTTTCTTTGCAAACACATTTTCTTTTTTTTAAATGTCAGATTTCTTTGTGCTTTTTTATTTTTCGTTTATTTGTTTTTTATAATGTCCTATAATTCAAGTAGCCTCTTAAAAAAGCATCAGGTGGTAAAATGCTTCTTGTTACGGTAATGCAAGTGGCAGAATGAACAAGCAGAAATGTTTAAGCATTTGAGTTTCGCAGTGACGTGCAAACTGTTGCACATCCCTTTGACACAAAACTAGTATAGGAGGTGGGTTATCTGGGGGTTCTTTCTGAAACTGATAAAGATATAAGCTAGCAGAACTTTGAAGCCAATCGATCAGTGTTCAGAGATATTTTGGGCTTTATTAATCAGAGGTACAATCTTTGAGCAAATTTTCTGCACCATAGGATTGAAACAGAAATTGCAAAAAAATACCCACTGAGTTAAATGGAGGTCTCCAACTCATTGACATGGTAGTAACTACAGAAGGTGCAGTTGTGACAGGGCCTGACAAGCAGGAGGGCCCATGGGCTCTGCACTATATATATACTGCTATTCCTTACAATTTTACAGTTTCCAATTTTCGTTGACAGCTTATGTTATCATTACCTGCAATCTCATAGAGCTATCAAGATAAGAATGATGTCAACCTTTTTTCATTAACTCATTGATCACAAAAGAGGTGCAATGTGTTGGACACCCTCCATTTACTAAAGAATACATGTGGCTCATGAATCATGAAGCAGCAGCTTCCTGGCTCCACTTGTTTTTTCCCTCCATCTTCTGCTATCACGCAAAGACTTTCTAAGATCTTCTGGTGGGGAACTGCATGTTGGGTTTGTGCTGGTCCTCGATTCAAACATACTCTTTTAGTCAATATGGGGCAACAGCCTCAGATTTTGCCGCAGGACCCAGTGGATTCTAGTTATGCATCTGGTTGGAGCTCTCTCTAGCATTCAATGGTTTAAAATCCCCATTTACATCAGTGGGAATCTCCAACTGTACATGTTGCAGCTGGTTTGCTCCAGGAATGCATCTTTTTTCAGTTTCATAAATAAAGCTCTTTGTATCTGAATAGAAAGTAATAGAATTCTGAAGCAATAATATTGCCTGTTGGAATGTCAGTTGGATCATCCCTGGGTTTTATAACATCAACACCCTGCAAAATGTTTGTTGACATACAGTCAGCCTGCCCAGATTTGCCATATTCAAACTCTGTACCACATATAATATATATATATATATATATATATATATATATATATATATACATACATATGTATTTATATATATATATATATACACACACACACACACACACATAACAAAGGGGCTTGTACTGCAGGATCTTTCAGAACTGAAAGGGTTGATAAGTGGCCATGGCTATTGTTGATTGTATAAAATGTGGACATTATGCTGGCATCCGAATCATTGAATTGACTCTGTCATTGGTAGTGAGATTACTCCATACTCAAGCTAACAAGATAACACCAACCTTTTTGGATCTGCAATATCCTTCTTCAAGGTCTTCTCTTTGTACGGGGATGTAAATATTGCAAAAGTTTAATAAACTATTTTGGTGCAGGATTTTTTTGTTCATGTTCTTTTGTATATAGCTTAAACCCAAACTTTGAAAATAAAAATTGTAGGCTTAGGCAACCTTCAGCAATATAACTGTTGGGGACTACAATGCTGATTGGCATTGATGGGAGGCTGGAGTGCCAAAGGTTGCTTACCCCTTATATAATAATTGCAGTAAGTAGGAAAATATTGGCACAAAATAGGTGGATTATTTTTCTTAGAGCACCCTGCATTGCAGGAATGAATGGTACAGCTTGCCCAAAATAAATTTATATTTCCACACGACTTCCTACATCTGTTTAGAGCTCATTTATTGTATCCTTTAAAGTGATTTTGGAAAGATTACAGTATATGGTTATGAAGACATATTCAAAATTCCATATCAAATGTTTACAAAAATGCCCCACGATTATGGCATCATTTCTTAGCATGATGGGAGTTGTAGTCTAACAACGGATTTAAAGCTACTGGAAGCCTACACTTGCACCAATCAGATTTATCAAACTTTGTCTTTATAGGGGCTGTGGTTCCTTGAACGAATTTCAGATAAGTACATTAGCATGCTAAGGGAAAACATGAAACAGCTATATGATTTTATTTTTGTCCTACCATCTCTTATTTACATTAAAATATTAGAAACAAGTAAGATTTTTGTGTTCCTGTTATAATGTGATGTCGTCTACTGAAATACCACCCACAGCTTGGTGATTCTGTTCCTCAAAATTTCCTTCAGTGGGCTTAATTGTGATCATCAGTAGAGGTGGTCAATGTTTTCAAAAAGTATATGCGCCGCCTTCACTGATTTAGAGGAAGAAACCAGGTGAATTTACCTGACCCAATGACATTCAGAGAAGGGCGGACATATCTGAAGTATACCTGTAGATTTTAAAGGTTTGTATGGATGTCAGGGATAAGGTCCACATTGCTGTATGTAGTAAGATTTTTTTTTCTGTAGGAGTCACTTCCCCTTTGTTATTTTCTCCATTATCTGTGCATCCCATGGGAAGCTGTGGGCACTTTGTGCAAAATGCACAAATGGAAAACATTCTTGTTGATTGAATGTGGATTTTAACCTTATGGTTGGGGTTAATTGGAGACATCTGTATCATTTAAGGGGTTAAAACCCCCATTTAAATATATGGGATTTTAGGGAATTTGTATTTGTTACAACACAGATGGTTTACACCATAATTACTATATTTTTCTTTTGAATAAGTTCAGTTGATCTCCTCTTCCTTCTGCCTTTTTTTCCTTTAACACTTTTAGTGACAGAAGAGTGTAAAACACATTGCTCACTGCTAGACATGCCCCTGCCACTCAAAAGGTTAAGTAATATAGTAATTATGGTGTAAACCATGTGTGCTGTAACAAGTACAAATTCCCCAAAATCCCATATATTTAAACTGATTATTACTGGTCATCAATGGCATCCACACTGAAGGAAATGTGAAGGAGCAGCATGTTCTAAGAGGACTGGCTGGGATTTGAGTAGATAACATCACTAGAGTAGAAGAATTTGAGAGCAAAGATTCTCCTAGTTGTTACAGCAACGCCAAAGCTTGTTAAACTTTGTTGTTGTTTTTTTGTTTTTTTTTACAATTTCTATGTAAGAGGAGTGAGAACAAAATTGAAAACAGATTTGATTTATTTTCTACTCTTAATGTAGAAGGCACTGCTCCTTTTAGATGTTTACACTATAGTCGATAGTTAACAGCTTGTAACAGTTACAGCAAATGGACAATTTTATCCACTCAATTAAAAGAGGGAAGATATGTACTGCTAGCCAATATTTAATAGTAATACATTTCTGTGTGAGCCCTAATATATGTGTTAACCAATTGATCTATTTGTCCTTTTGCAAGATCCTAACGAGTGATAAGTCACTTTTGTACCATACTTGACATAAACTGACTAACTGTAGATGACAGTCTTTCTGAAAAGAAATGGGAAGGTTTCTGACTTTAAATAAATTGCATGTTATAGTTTTTGGTTTAACCCTTTGAGTCCCAGGAGAGAGCAATGCATTGCATACCTCTTTGGCACTCAAAGATTTAAAAACATCTTACCAAATGGTCATTAATTGCTACCTACCCAACTTTAGGTGATAGTGCCCCCTTTAAGGCTAATGAAGGTCTGTATAATGAAGGTGACACAGGGAATGTAAATAATGGTATTTAAAATGCAAACACCACTTTTCTAGTGGGTTGGTTCACCCTCCCTTGATTAAGTGTCACTCTCCATCCCACCCTCCAATATGCTTTTATGGCACACTTCTGTATCAGTAAATACATTCAAGAGCAACTGTCATCAGATAGTTGCCCTCTCATCAGTGCTGGCCTTCAGAGGATTAAATCAGTGGGAATTTGGGAAATTTTTATTTGTCCTATATGGCATGCAGTTGGTTTGCTCCAGGACTGTAAGAAGCAGCGATGGGACAGATGCACATATAGGGGTTGAAAAACACTGGTAGTCTAGTGAAGGAATTTAATGGTGAAATTTAGAGATTGGATCGAAATAAAATATGATAATATGCAAGGAGAGAATGGTGGAAATAAAATGGATGGATAGAGTGTTTAAACAAGTTTGGGAAATTGGTCTCTTATTGAAAAATAAATATAAAAGGGTTGGAGAAAGGGAAGATGGGAAAGACTATTGGGGAAAGGAGATGTGTGGTGAAGACTGGAGAGGAAGTATTCAGTGGATGATAATTTGTGTGGAGATCAGGTATAATACAATTTAAAGCTCAGTATAATGACAAACAGAGCTTGCTGTTACAAAAGACGTAATTCACATCAATATGAAGGGAAGTGTGAACGTGCTTCCTGGGAGAGCTGGGAGGTGAATTGGAGGTCCTGTGCCAGTGTTACCCCTGTACCACAGAATGCAGAATTGACCAAATTAAGTCTATATTTTAGGCCAAATACTAAAGTATGTAAGTAGAAAAAAGCCAATCCACATACCATTTTACTAGATGAATTATTTAACACAAAGTGTACTAGATGTGAAAGTTCCGCTTTAAAGAGGTGCTTGATGGGAAGAGAACATGAAGTGTGGGTGCAAGAGTAAGTATAAATGATGGAAGAGCATATATGCATTGTGCAGAATTGGGTAAAAGTTTCAGGGGATAGTAATACTTAAAAATTACTCTCCCCCGTGTTGTAGCCACTAAAAAACTGAGTTAAAAGACCAGCGGCATCTCTCAAACCTTTCTGGTTTGAGAGATATCCGCTTTCAAAGTTCCCTCTTTTTGTCTTTTCCGGATGTCAACGTTCTAGCTGAGAGCAGGGGAATCCTCTCCTAGGATCAGCCGGCGGCTCTGCAACAGAGCAGAGATCGCATTAATAAAAATAAGTCCTTTACTAAAATGGTCTTTTACATGTGCTTGGTTTGCAAGCACGCTTAGAAGATCTTTTAAGTTACGGATTTATTTTTTATTAACGCAATCTCGGCTCTGCTGCAGAGTCACCGCCGGTCCCGGGACCGGATTCCCTTGCTGTCGGCTAGAATGCTGACGTCAGGGGAGAGGGAACTTTGAACGCGGATATCTCTCAAACCATAAAGGTTTAAGAGATGCCACTGGTCTCATTTAACTCGTTTTTTTAGTGGCTACAACATGGGGGATAGTAATTTTTAACTATTACTATCCCTTTCAGTGATTTTGTATGAGAAAAGAAAACATGGAGTTGGAGAGGTTTTCTTCACAGAGAGGAAAAGGTAGGTTATGGAAACAGGTGAAAATTAAAAATCGGGTGGAGGATTGCTCAGCTAAAAAAATACTAGAGCTATTTCACATCATCTGCCTTCTTAATATACTACGAAGGTTTGGTGTGGATTGGGGATAAATTCCGTTACCTTGCTATGTATTAAGATGTTAACTGACATCATAACCCACCCCGTATTTATTTTTAATAAATGTGCTTTGACACATCTAATGAAATGACATGTTGTAACCAACTAGTTAGAAATCAAGTAGCACAACCAAAATCATTTGAGGTCTCAGACATCAACAAGATCTCATCTTCCCACATTGTGGACCTTTGACATATATTAATTCCTTGAGTGCCGGAGGTGTACGCAGAGCAATGCATTGCATACCTCTTGCTCTCAAAGGGTTAATAAGACATTAGGCAACCCTATTTCTGTATGGTCTAGTTTGGAACACAGGTACCATGGGTTTGAGATCCTCCTTTGGAGAGTCTTGTGGGTGGAGACTAACAGCCTTTTCTGCAGCTCATTCATTCCTTCACAATACACAAGTGCCTTGGTTCACTTTGTCCCCACTTGTACCTCTTCATGCAGAGGTTTTTTTTTTCTGAGCCCTTGGGCTCTTGCATTCATATAGGGTATTTTATTAACTGTGTTTGTTAATCCCCTAAGTTATAGAGCAAGGATGGCTGTATTGGGACTGGTTAACCCCTTCACTGCTGTTTTATCTGGGTTGGGGCTTTTCCCTTTAGGGTTTGGGGGGGTTTGCGGCTCCTTTAAGAATGCTTTCCACGCCACCACCATCTTTGCTACATTGACATCTTTGGGCAAACTTCATAGGGACATATCTCCAACTGTTTGACATACAGAAGTCACAGTGGGCTCTTGTCTCCTCCTTCCCTTTCATCTGGTTCATGTCTTGGGGGTCCATGGGTGGAGTTGTAGACATTGCTAGGCAACAGAGAAGACTATAATACCCAGAATGCCCATTTTATGGGCCTTCTTCCGATTGGCTAACCATTTTTTTGCTTCTATCTTGCTTATCCTACGCAAAGGCAGACTCCTTGCTCTCCTTCTCCAGATTAACCTTTCACCAGCCAGAAAATAACTTTCTTGGCTTTTCTTGGGTGAGTTCCAAGGGACATGGGGCTAAACCTAAGACCAAGGGCTCAGGGGCGTCACTGACCCCTTTGCTTTCTGTTCCTCGTGTCAAATGGGGATCCCTAGAGAGTATTCTGGATCTCTCATGTGTTGTGGCACCCACTACTCCACCAGGCCCCTCCAACACTGAACAAGAGCCAGCTTGAGTGAAATCACTGTTGTCCACAGTGGCCCAAACTCCTCTCTACCTTCAGGGGGTTCTTCAGTCTTGGAATCCCCCCACTACTTTAAAGTATGTGGGCCATAGATCTCAGAGTTTGCCTGCATTCATAGGGGCCTCCTCTGAGGAAGGATTTTCAGCAGGGGGATGTGAGGAAGGGGACTATGAAGATATGGATTCTTCCTACTCCTGTGGGGACTCTTATGAAACAGATCTCCTGTTTTGGAGACCCTTCAGGTCCCTGACGCTCCTGATGATGGGCCTTCCTCTGTTTTCCAGAGACAAAATCTCCTGTATTTCCCCCTAATGCCACTCTAGACCAAATTCTTCTGGATGAGTGGAAGACACCTAATAGGAGGTTGTCTATCACCGAGAGGTTTTGTAGTCTGTACCTCTTTTCAGAGGCAGCTTTGGAGCAATAGGCTTCTGCCTCTTCTGTAGATCTCCCAGTATCCAGGCTAGTAAAGTACACTGCTCTGCCTGTGGCGGATGCAGTGGGACTGAAGGATGTGGCGCATAAGAAACTTGATTCTTTCCTCAGGGCTAATTTTGTGGCCACTGGAACTGCTCTGAAGCCTATTTTGTCCTGGGCTAACAGAGCTGTTGTTGTGTGGGGAAGCTATCCGTGCAGAGGCTCCGAACATGAAGGAGGCCAACACCTATGTTTTTGAGGCCTTATTTGAGGAGGTCAGATTGTCTGCTGAAACCTCATCCTTCTGTGTTACTGTGCAATGCACCTTGTGGCTTAATATTTGGTCTGTGGATCAATCTTCCAAGAAGTCAGTGGTTTCCTTACCATTTATGAGCAAGCCTCTGTTTGGACCTGAGCTGAAACAGATTATTAACGATGCTACTGGGGGCAAGAGCACCTTGTTGCCTCAGATGTCCACCAAACTTCCTACCAATTGGAGGCACAAAGGCTGAAAACTTCACAGGCCTCCAACTCAAACCCCCCTCTTCCTCTCCAAGCCCAGACAGCAGTGCTGACTTGCGGAATCCTGGTCTGCAGGTTTCTGTAGGCGGACGTCCTTGCCTCTATCACAGACCAGTGGGTAATATCAGAAGTGTACAGAATAGGTTTCAGATCCCTTCCTCCTCTTCATTTCTACCTGTCCAGAGTCCCTACAGTGCCGGCCAAATTAAGACTATTCTGGGAGACAGTGACCTCACTGGTGGAAAAGAAGGTTCTGGTTCCAGTACCTTCACAAGAGCAAGGTTTGGGTTTCTATACTATCCTGTTTGTAGTTCCAAAGAAGGATGGTGGCTTCTGCCCCATTGTGAACCTCAAGTGTGTTAACATGCATGTGGAGACTGCACTCTTCAAGATGGAATCCTTGCTTTCTGTCATTGCAGCGATGTGCCCAGGGGAGAATCTGGCATCTTTGGATCTTCGGGATGCGCACCTACACATTCCGATACATCTGGACAGACTTACCCTATCTGAGTTTTGCCTTAGGCTCAGAGCACTGCCAGTTCATCTCTCTGCCTTGTGGTCTGGCCTCGGTTTCTCAGGTGTTTACCAGGGTCCTGGGGGCCTTAGCAACCTTCATTCACACCTGGAGCATTTCCATGACTCCTTATCTGGATGACCTTTTGACCAAGGCTTTTTCAGAGGAACTCTTGGCCTAGCACGTCCAAGACTATGCTCAACTCCTGGTCCACCATGGGTGGATTCTGAACAAGTCTTCACCTGTGCCATCCCAGGAGCTGGTGTTCCTACACATGAGGTTCAACACCCACTTAGGGAAGGTCTTTTTTCCAGAGGACAAGATGCAGCAGATTATGCAGGATATGTCTCAAGACTTGGAGTGACCCTCGACCAAGGTCACGGAGTACATTAGGTTTCTGGGCAAATTAGTGTTTACCCTAGAAGCAGTGCCTTACTCTCAGGTACACACCAGGAAGCTTCAGAGGAATGTCATCCAAAAGTGGTGCGGGAATTTGGCATTTCTGAATCATCAGATCTCCCTTTATCTGAAAGCCAGACAGAACCTACAGTGGTGGTTGCAACGGTGAAGCCTTGTGTCTTGGAATGGATTCTGGTCATGAAGGATGCCAGCCTGACCAGCTGGAATGTGGTTCTGGGTCACCTGGGGACCCAGGGCAGGTGGACTGTGGAAGAATCTCTTCAGACCATCAATGTTCTGGATCTCAGGGTCATCTGGACCTCTATGGTGAAAAGTCATCGAGTGTGAGTCTAGTCAGACAACACCATGGCTGTGGCTTATATCAACCATCAGGGGAGCACTCTAAGCTCCACTACCTGGTACGAGGTAAGGTACATTCTGGGTTGGGCTGTAGCCCACATTCTGGCCATCTCTGCTGTTCACATTCCAGGTGCAGAAAACATTTTGGCAGACTTTCTAAGTTGCCAAGATGTGGATCTGGGAAAGTGGGAACTCAATCTGGAAGTATTCCACCTGATTGTGCTACAGTGGGGACTACTAACGATCGACCTATGGCCACAAAGGACAACAGGAATGATCTGACCTTCTGCTCACAGAGGGGGGAGCCTCTGGCCTTTTACACAGACGCAATGTTGATTCTGTAGAATTTCCTTCATGCTTATGTCTTTCCAAAGACTCCTATCATTCCAAGGGTGTTCCAGAAGATCAGGATGTATGGTGTAACCGTGATTCTGGTTGCTCCTTATTGGACCAAGAGGGCGTGGTTTGTGGAACTGGTGAGTCATTCCATTCAGGACCCACCTTCTTCAGGGCTACCTTTGGAAAGAAAATGTGGAAAAACTGGCTTTGACGGCATGGCTGTTGAAGCCCACATTTTAAGGAGAAAGTATTTCTCCACTGATGTTATTTCTACTATGATTCAGGCTAGAAAGCCTATTTCCTCTAAGGCTTACCAAAGGGTTTTGTCTATTTTTAATTCCTGGTGTGTGGACAGGGACCTGTGTTCTCAGGACTATGAGCTTCCAGTGGGTCTCTCTTTTCACCAGGATGGTGTGAACAAAGGACTCTGCTTGAGTTCCTTGAGGGTTCAGATTTCTGCTCTTTCTGTGTTTTTGCAGAGATATACTGCCACTCTTCCTGCTGTGTCAAGTTGTTCCTTCAGGAGGTTGCTTATGCTTTCCCTGCCTTCAAGGCTCCCACTCCTACATGGGACCATAATTTGGTTTTGGGTGTTCTGAGTCCCTTGCTACCATTCCTATCTGTCAGTTGACATGTTAGATGGCTTTCCTTTTGGCAGTTGTCTCAGTCCTCAGGGTTGCCGAGTTGCAGGCTTTGTCTTTCAAGCCACCTTTCCTGTTTTTTAACAAGGACAAGGCAGTTCTTCAGACCTCTCAGTAATTTCTTGCTAAGGTGGTCTCAGAGTTCCACATCAATCAGGAGACTGTTGTGCCTTCATTTTGTCCTGATCCAAAGTCTGACAAGGAGAGGGGTCTCTACTTGTTGGATGTGGTTTGGTGTCTTTTCATAAGAGATTCCTTGCTTGTCATTCCTGAGGTACCTAGGGTGAGTCAGGCTGCTTCCAAGGTCACTATAGTCTCTTGAATCAAGTCTACCACTCGTAACATGTACGAAACTCAGGAAGAAACTTGTTCTCTTCAAGGCCACAGAGCATTTCTCTAGGTTTGTTGAGGCCTGCTGGGCCTACAAGAATCAGGCCTCTGTTGAGTAATTGTGCAAGGTTGCAACTTGGTCCTCCTTGCTTGCTTTTGCTGAGTACTATCATGTGGATGTTCTGGCTTCAGCTGAAGCCAGCTTTGGCAGGAAGGTCCTTCAGGCAGTTCTGCCTGTCTAAGGACCTATGTTTTTCCTTGTGCCTTTCTGTTGTTCAGCTGTTGGAGCCCAGCTGTCTCTTGTTCTTGTGTGCTGTGCAAGTTTTTTTAGTGTGCACAGACACTTATTTTTTTATTTGGTCTGTTCCGGTTCTAGATAGTCCTAAGGAACTCCAGCATCATGGGTACCGGCGTGAGGCCCTTTCTTCTTCTTACCACCTCTGAGAGCTTAGTTTTGGTATATCCCCATGTTACCTGTGTTCCATACTGGATGATAGAGAAAATAGGACTTTAGTTTTACCTGTTAAATCCTTTTCTCTTAGTCAATATTGAACACTGGACTCCCACTCAGAGAAAGGGGCCTCTGTTGCTCTCGCCTGTCTGGTATGGGAGCCCTTACTAGAGTCTTCATTCTCACAGGAGCTTCCTTCCTTTTTCTCTTGCAGTCCCTGATTGGTGTGGTTTACTCACATCACAACTGTAGGCGGGACTAGGGTTGAGCTGCAGAAGAGACTGAGAGTCTCCACCCACAAGCCTCTATCTTTTTTGAGAATGGGTTCTGCCCTCCAAAGGAGGACCTCAACCCCATGGTACCTGTGATCCATATGGACTAAAAGAAAAGGATTTAACAGGTAAGACTAAAATCTTATTTTAATTTTCTTAATTATATTGCCACATAAATACATGCTGTCTGTGGGGAGGTGAATATGGACCTTTTTATGCACATGGCACATTCATATACTGTTTCTTCACAACACAAATGGAATTATTTACAGTATATGATTGCAATTTTTGGTGCAGCTAACATATTAAGTGCTATGCGCACTCAAAGGGAAGAACTCTACAAAGGAGATAAAAGCATGTAATAGCCGAAACAAGCATCTTAATTGCAGCATTTATTAACTCCAAGTGACATAAAATCAAAGCTTCTTACTGTGTACGCAGTACAGTTTTTCTTAGACATTGGTCTTCTTCTCAATAATCCACAAGCCGTATCTTCCCCTGTTGCTACTCCTGGGGGGAGATTCTCTAAGGTTTGATAAAGGGCCAGGATGACAATATTATAGCGTATTTTCACTGATTCCATCATATGTACTTAGATGTCTTTGTCATAATTTGACTGTGTTTCTAATAAGTCGTCATTGCCATGCCTTCGGCAGGTTTACAATGTTGCAGTGTCTACAGATGGACGAAAAGTCTCATTTTTTCCAGATGGAAATTTCACAAAAAATTCACAATTTCCAGTGGGAAATTCTCGCAAAACTTTTGCTGGCTTATTTTCTCCTATCTTTTGTTTCAGGAGCCAATTTCCCGCACCTTAGAATTTTCTGCTGCCCTATACTATTGATTTATATGAGTTGGTAATTTCACGCTTCATGGAAAATCACCCCCTAATTTCCTGCCAGCCTACACTATAAAAGCCAAAAATTTCCCACACTTGTGTGAGTTTTATTTGTAGAGAGGTACAGAGGTGTTTTTATCTTTAATATTGTTTAATAATACTTTTTTCTAATAATTATTTTTCTTTAAGATATCTTTTTTTTTCATGATAAGAGACTTGCTCAATTATGTCTACCAGAAAGACTTGTGGGGGATGGGGAGGAACTGGAGAATAATAATCCTCACCGGGCAGGGGTTAGGCCACAGCAAAATAGGGGTGCTCTCTCACTTTCCAACGTGAAGGAAGGAGCATCAGTTGTTAGCAGCAGTGCAACTGCTACTGCCACCACCAGCAGCAGTGGAGCCCCAGCCAGTGCCACCTGCCCCAACAATGGTGGTGACACCAGGTGTACTACCATTGTGACCAAGCAACTCGATAGTGAGTGATGATTCCGCTAAGTCTGTCAGTGCTCTTCACCAGACGTGCATGAAGTGGCACAGGAGGAAAGAAAATGTGGGGTGTGAAGATTCAAATTTGGAAGACATAGTGGAGTTGGAGGCAGGTGTACTATGATGAGTGTGCAGCGGGATTATATACTGATACTGTGAGTGGGCAGGAAGAAGAGGTGCAGGTTCCTGGGAGGGGTCAGGTTCTGGCTAGGGAAGGGGGGGCAGCATCATGTGAGTAGTCAGTTGAGAAAGGGCAAGGTTCCAGTGAGTGGACAAAAAGAGGGGCAGGATTTCAGTGGTCAGGAAGAGCGCCAGGCTCCTGTTGAGTGGGCAAGAACAGTGGGAGGTTCCTGTGACAGGGCCTAAAGATGTGGTGGTGCACTGGAGACAACAGCTGTAGTGGTTGAGGAAGATAATCAGAGAGGCCAAAGATCATCATGTGCTGGGTAAAAAGAACATCATCTCCTCCTCTTCCTGCACTGAAGTTCGGGGTGTGGGTATATTTCTCTATAGGGTCTGGAACAGAGTGTAAGAAATTACAAATGCTTTATGCACCCTGTGTGTACGCACAGTACAGGGGAAATGAGGGATTCTGCATTTTCACATCTTTGTTAAAGGGATAGTAATTCTTCGTTTTAACTTTATTTTATTTTGTAAGCATTAAAAACACATGAAGAATGATCTAAGTCTTATCTCTCAAACCTTTATGGTTTAAGAGATATTCACAAGCAAAGTTTCCCCTCCCCGTCCCTTTTGCCTAGTGTAAGCCATCTCTTCTCAGATGTGGAATGCAGTCCATAGACTGGACAGATAACAGCAGGGGACACTCTTCTTCCTATTACAACAATGAAAGCCCTGCCCCCCTTGACAAGCTTTTCAGGTTTTTCCCTTATCTTAATTGAAGATTGTCCCTCTGTGCAATCAACCTGGGCACCTCCCTTCTGCTTTGGCTGAGAAGTGTTACATGAGTAAAAGAGGCGGGAGGGGGACACTTTGTCATTGAATTACTCCTGAACTATAACTCTGACAGAACTGAAATAACACTCTCCAAAGTCCAAATACTATGATGATTAATTAGAGTTGCTTTTATTATGAAACATTACTATCCCTTTAATAAAACATATGTGAGATAGGCATGCTGATGTATGTGGCCAAAAAAAATAAATAAAAAGTCCCACTCCCATGCTAGTGCTGACCCTTCTGGTACTACTCTTCAAAAACTTGGACACAAGAAGACCAAAGTGGCTGCAGAGACTAGCCAGCAGCAATCTTCCATCAGCCTTTATAGTCACCAGTGGCTCCCTTCCCAGTCCCAACTTCCATATCCATCCAAAGTGTTCTCGCTCTTAAACCCCTTCCCAATGCCATTACCCCTTCAGATAGCAATTCTGTGAACCCTGCATCCTGCAGAAAATGAGTGCCTGGTAGTAGGGAGGGTGAATTATTTTCATTAAGATTTTTATTTAGTTCCTTTTTTTTTCTTTTTATTAATTGTCAATGCAGCTGCTGCCGAGCTGAGTCATTTTTTGTAACGTTTCATTTTACTTTACTTTACCCACCTCCAAATAATGTTTTTTGGCTTACCATCAGGGGAGGGCTGGCCTGGGGGGCAATTGCCCCCTGGGCTGGCCATGTGTCTGGGCTGGTGGGCCAGTGCCTCACTCAATCTCCCACTTGCTGCTGTAAATGGAGCTACACTAGTGATACCACAGAACTTATGAAATTAATCTATATGCAAGTGATACCGCAGAGCTACAATCCAAACATAGCTGCACTAATAGCATAATCCGTTTCCTTTACAACCTCCATGGCATCACTATTCTATCTTTACTTAACCCTTTGAGTGCCATAGGAGTACACAACGCATTGAAAAAGCAATGTGTTGTGTACCCCTCTGGCACTCACAGGGTTAAATTGTAAGCACTGTAGTATCACTAACGTAGCCCCATTTCAACAGTAAGCTCTGTGGTATCACTTGCTTTAATTCACAGCATTAAGGACAATTTTAAAATTAAGGAAGAAGGGGTGGGCTGGGACAATTAGGGTGACCACATGTCCCGGAATGCCCGGGACTGTCCCCTATTGGGGGGTCTGTGTCCCGCGTCACCCCCCACCGGGACATGGCAGTTGCTGGACGGTTTTTGAAACTGAAGCAGGGAGACTGCATGAGCCTACTTAACCCTCGCAATGCACAACCCTCTGGACCTCAAAGGCACAAATAACTCGTATGGGTCACAAGTTGTTATCAGATTGTTGACAATTAGCAGCAGACTATAAAAGAGATCAAAAACAAATAGGGTGACCACACGTTCTGGAATGCCTGGGATTGTCCCTTATTGGGGGTCTGTGTCCTGCATCCCAGGTCACCCCCCACTGGGACAACAAAGAGTCCCGGAATGGAGCAACACGCACCAGTCCAGCCAGCCAATGAAATGTATTTGCTATATGGTCCTCATTGGCTGGGTGAGCCAGCCAATGAAGACCATATGGAAAATACATTTAATTGGATGGCTGGACTGGTGCGTGTGAGACAGCTGGGGTGGAGCAGGTATGCTGGTGCTGCAAGTGAGACTTACGGCTGAGGCTTCCACCGGTGCTGACCATCTTTCTGAGACTGACACAGAGTAAGAGTTCCCAGCCTCAGAAAGATGGTCAGCGCCAGTGGGAGCCTAAGCCACGGGACTAGGGTGTCCACATGTCCCGGAATGGCAGAATGGAAATGTGGTCACCCTAGGGACAATGGGCTTGGACAATAGTAGATATGGGCCACTTAATTGTATTTTCCCCCCTGGGCCGTATGTTGCCAGTCCTCCCCTGCTTACCATTATGTAGGTTATTATAAATAAACATTTTTGCCTTAATTTTAGTTGGGCAATTATTTTTTCTACTGTGAGTCAAGCAAGAAAACAATTCACAAATCACAGTTACAACTATGATGTATAAAACAACAAAACATTCCTCTTTCTCTTATACCTATCAGCCATACAAATATAATTAAACATATAGATATGTACCTGTTTTAAGTACCCACACATTATATATGGCATGACATAATATGAGCAATTAATTTGATGAATTAAAAAAAAAATCCATAGAGAAAATAAAAACATGGTTTACAGATGGAACTTATATCTGTTTGCCATATCATCTCTGTTGGGCCAGAGGATGGAAGAATAAACTTTTAAAGCCATTTCCAATTAAGTGGGCCCAAAAAAATGGCTTTCCTGACTCCAAATTCCCTGAGGATCAACATCCTATTTATCCTTCTGTTGCTTCTATATTATTCATAAACATTGATTAGTGGTATATGGTAGCAACCTTGCTGCCCCTCTGTGCTGCTACTTTTGAGGACTGGTGTTTTATCTCACTGTCAGATACAGCGGTTTGTTGAACTCCTCCATCATGTCAGCAACAGTATGTATATCTTTATTTATATGGTACCACACAGTATGCACAAAATATGTTAAAATAAATAGAAACATAGAACAATTGGAGAGAGGTCCCTGCCCCAAGGAGCTTAAAGTCTAAATGAGAATTAGTAGAATATGACTCGTCTTCAGTGTTCTTACATTTGTTTTTTCTGATGGTGGTGGAAGAGATGATTAAACTGATGGTCGATCAAGTCGAACATTAACTAACTGGAACGGAGATGTACCTGGGGTTTTGTAGAAGTCAAACTTCAACCAGCTGAGAAGGGAGTCAACTAGGGGAGCCAGGGGTGCAACTGCAAGTCAAAAGGGTTGTATTCTTGGAGTGGCAGCAGAGGTAGACAAGTGGTCGATAAGGTGAACCAAGCTGAGCCAGGAAGATAGAAAACAGAGAAGACAGAGCAGGGGATATAAGCAGTCGTATAGGCAAGGACTCACCAGTAGGGTGACGAATGGGAGAATGAGGTGAGTCAAACTCTGAGTAGCAAGTGCAGGGGATATGGGATGGTCCTACAGGCAGGGTCAGCAACAGATGAGCAAGAGGTACAGAATTGGTGCAGTTGGATAGTCAAAGAGAGCCGGGTCAATTACAGTAGAGTCCACTAGAAACAAATTACAGGAATGTCAGGCAGGAGAAGTCAGTAATCAAGGCTAAGGTCAGCAACTAGGAATCACAAGTCGAGGTAAAAGTACAGGAAGGCAGAAAAAGACTGGGAACAACTAGAAGCCTGACTGGAATGATATGATCGTGAGCCAGTGCTGGGAAACTGGTATTAGATAAAGGCACTGGAGCAAGCGGAAATCCCGGACAAGGAGCAAGAAATCCAGAAGCCGAAGACAACCACACAAAACCAGAGGTGGAATAGTAAAAATGACCGGAAACAGTCTGCCTCAGCTCACGTCAGGTACCGATCAGTCAAACTAGCTTTATTTATATAGTTGAACTGGCAGTGTGGGACGGCGCTGCCCGTCAGGATATATAGGGAATTAATGCACACACACAGATGCAAGACAAACACACACAGAGACACACACGCAAATGCACACGCATGCACTGAGATGCATGAAGAGCGACACAGTCATACACACATACATGCAATGCACAACATGCAGACACATAGAGTGTGATACAGACATGCAACACACACAGTGAGGAACACACAGAGACAAACACACACAGAAGTGAGTCATAAGGGGTGACTTATGTGTCATTGTAATGAGTTTGTGTTTGTACGTATGCCTCCACTGTGGCATTCATTCATATACTTGAAATGCATGTGGTAATTGCACATACTATGGTGGAAGGTGGATCGTGCTGGCTCCCGGGGTGTAAGTGAGTGAGTGTGAGTGAGTGAGTGGCATTCATTCATGTAGTTGATATGCATGTGATATTTGTACATACTATGGTAGAAGGTGGATCGTGCTGGCTCCAGGGGGTGTGAGTGAGTGAGACTATGGTGGAAGGTGGATCGTGCTGGCTCCTGGGGTGTGAGTGAGTGTGATTGCGTGTGTGTGATTGCGTGTGAGTGATTGCCTGAGTGTGTTAGTGAGTGTGTGTGTGATTGAGTGTGTGTGATTGAGTGAGAGAGTGTGTGAGTAAGAGGGTTATGAGAGAGTGAGAGTGCATGATGAGTGTGTGTGAGAGTGTGTGAGTGAGAGAGTGTGAGTGTGTGAATTATTGTGAGTGTGTATGATGAGTGTGTGTGATTGAGTGTGTGTGAGAGTCAGCGAGTGAGTGAGTGATTGAGTGTGTGTTTTTTGTCTGATGTGTTTGTGTCTGTGGTATAGGAGCGAGTGGCAGCCATTTTGTTTTTTCAGTTACTTGGATAGTGGTAGGTGGGCTGGATAGTGGGGGCAGGCCAACTCCCTGCATGATTTAAATCACTCCCCCACTGAATCACCCAATGGGAGAAATAACTCCTCCTTACGTAACCCTTTGAGTGCCAGAGGGGTACACAACGCTTTGCTTTGCAATGCGTTGTGTACCCCCTGGCACTCAAAGGGTTAAGTTGAAGTAACATAGCAATATAAAACACAGTGGCTCTTCAGTTGAGGCAGCGTAGCAATATGCTTAGGGAACAAATAGAAAGTGGTGTTTGAGGCTTGCCCTCTGTAACATACAGCAAAGCACCTCTCTCCTTTAAGGAGAAAGGGCGGGAAGCAGGAAGTGGAGGAGTGACAGTTGAAAAGAGACAGTGAGGTGACTGAAGAGATGAAAAGAGTTAAATAAAAGAGTTGTTTTTAAGTCTATCCCTGAGTTTATATTTTATGGAAACATTACACCCGCATACTGACACAGAGTGTATGGAGGATTACAGTTATCTGTGGGAGGTGACATGGAGTGTATGGAGGGTTACAATTATCTGTGGGAGGTGACACAGTGTGGGGTCATGATCCTGAGTGAGAGTGTGTGTGGACCAGGAGACGTTACTGATATCCCCTACTTCAGGAATGAGTGGCAGCTATATTTTTGTCAGTTGGAAAGTGGTGGGCGGGCTGGAGGGGGCGGGTCAACTCCCTGTATGATAAACATGCCCCCATTGAATCACCCAATGAGAGCAGTAATGTCCCCATTGAATCACCCAATGGGAGTTGTGTCTCCTGATGAGACATAAATTATGTAATGAGGCATTCTGTTCAATGTGTGTTTGTTTTCTAAGGAGACATAAATTATGTTCTGTGTGTGAGGTACCATAAATTATGCAATGAGTCTTATTCTTTTATATATAGAGATTAACTGTCCCTATATTTATCACTGTCAACAAGAAAAAAATATAACCCCTGTTCAACTGCTCTTTCCATAGACTTCTCCAACACAGAGATAATAACAGCCAGATCAGGAAGGAACTGGGTAATTCTCCTTGCTCACTTCTCTCACTCCAATACTCCCCTGACACAGAGATAACAGCCTGATAAGGTAGGAGCTTGGATAACAGCTTCCTGTGTCATACCAGTCAGTCACACAAAATGATCTGGTGTTTGGGTTAAATCTACTTTACTCTCTTCTCACATCCCCAGATTCCCCTACCATAGGGATAACAGCCAGATCAGGAAGAAACTGTCACGGTTTATTATGACTCTCAGACACAAGTTTTAGGTAAAAATCAATTTTATTGAAATAATAAATTGATAACGTAGGATGGCAATCACATACATACAGATATATACAGAATATAATAAGACAGAAGGCAGACTCTACCGGTCCTGTCAATATACCGGACAGGACAGTCTGAAGTAATAGAATGTTAGGCTCTACCGGCCTTGCCAATACCGGGTAAGGCAACCTGCAGATGGAATCGCATAACGGTTCTACCGGCCTTACCAATTTACCGGGCAAGGCAGCCTCAATAGATTCATAATGTAGGCTCTACCGGCCCTGCCAATACCGGGTAAGGCAACCTCAGATGGAATGTGGCAAAAGGTTCTACCGGCCTTACCAATACCGGGCAGGGCAGCCCTGAGATAGTAGCAGCAGTCAGATGGTAATGGCAAATTGACAGAATCGTAAAGCCGCAAGGCTTTGGAGCAAACCAGCGTCCGCACGCTGGGACCAACACTGAATTGTATAGCCGATAGGCTTAGGAGCAAACCAGTGACCGCACACTGGTGTAACAAGCGAGTTAGTATAGCCGTAAGGCTTAGGAGCAAACCAGCATCCGCGTACTGGTGTAACAAGTGAGTTTGTGTAGCCGCAAGGCTTTGGAGCAAACCAGCGTCCGCACGCTGGGACAAACACAGAATTGTATAGCTGATAGGCTTGGGAGCAAACCGGTGACCGCACACTGGTGTAGCAAGCGAGTCTGTATAGCCGCAAGGCTTTGGAGCAAACCAGCGTCCGCACGCTGGGACCAACACAGGATAGTACAGCCGATAGGCTTTGGAGCAAACCAGTGACCGCACACTGGTGTAACAAGTGAGTTTGAATAGCCGCAAGGCTTCGGAGCAAACCAGCGCCCGCACACTGGGACTAACACAGGATTGTATAGCCGATAGGCTTTGGAGCAAACCAGTGACCGCACACTGGTGTAACAAGCGAGTAGTATAGCCGCAAGGCTTTGGAGCAAACCAGCACCCGCACGCTGGGACTAACACAGGATTGTATAGCCGATAGACTTTGGAGCAAACCAGTGACCGCACACTGGTGTAACAAGCGAGTTTGTATAGCCGCAAGGCTTTGGAGCAAACCAGCGTCCGCACGCTGGGACCAACACAGGATGGTACAGCCGATAGGCTGTGGAGCAAACCAGTGACCGCACACTGGTTGTAACAAGCGAGTTTGTATAGCCGCAAGGCTTTGGAGCAAACCAGCGTCCGCACGCTGGGACCAACACAGGGTGGTACAGCCGATAGGCTGTGGAGCAAACCAGTGACCGCACACTGGTGTAACAAGCGAGTTTGTATAGCCGCAAGGCTTAGGAGCAAACCAGCGTCCGCATACTGGTGTAACAAGCGAGTCGCCGACGCGACCAGGCAGGAGGTCGCCAGGATACAGGAGACAGGCGATGCGATGACAGGAACCAGCAACGATCAGTCAGGTCAGGAAACAGCAGAGAAGAAGTACAGCAGTAACTGCAACACCAGAGACTAGGCCGGAACCAGGACTGGAAGTACTTCACCATGCAGGAAACACTGGAACAGTAGAGATCAGGAACTCAGGAACACATGAGATCAGGAACTCAGGAACACTGGAACAGAGGCCCAGCTATCACTAGCATAGTGATAGCAAGAAGGTCAGAAACAACACGAAAGGGCACTCAAAGGGTGCCCAATCCAGGTTTAAATAGTCAATAAGAGGCGGGCTATCTGCAGACAGCCAATAGAAGCCCCCTACTGGTGACAGACAAGTAACTGCAGCAAATCACGGGCACCGTGATAGAAACATGGATCGAGATTCCCAGACAGACACACAGACATTTGGGGTAAATCTACTTTGCTCCCTTCTCACACCCCAAGATTCACCTAGCACAGAGATAACAGCCAGATTAGAAAGAAACTTGGACCATGGCTGGCTGTATCTTCCCAGTCAGTCACCCAGAATTGTGAGGTAAATCTCCTTTGCTACCTTCTCACACCCCCAGACTCTCCTGACACAGAGATAACATCCAGATCAGAAAGAAGCTTGGACCATGGCTGCCTATGCCTTCCCAGTTAGTCAAGCAGAATTTTGAAGTAAATCTCCTTTGCTCCCTTTTCACACCCCCAGACTCCCCTAGCACAGAGAAAACAACCAGATCAAGAAGGAATATGGAACATGGCTGCTATCTTCCCAGTCACACAGAATTCTGGGGTATTTTGGTTCAACTTCCTTTCCTTCTTCACTGTTATCAGGTCCCCCAGACTCACCTAACACAGACTTGCTAAACTGCACTCCAATTTTTATTTATTTGCCTGTCCTAACTAGCTGCAAAATTGGTCTTTTTCTCTTATCCTCACTAACACAAAATCACATGCTCCAAGAACCTGATACTCCTTTTATACTATGCCTGTGGGAAAAGAAGGGAAACTTGTCAGGTAGTGCGGGAAATTCAGTCTTACCAATTGATTTCGATGCAATGAGCTAGGTGGGAAAAAAAGGAAAATCTGTGCTTTTCACAAAAAATGTCCTACTTGTCAGGAAGTGACATTTATCTCCTATTTCAGTTTTGAGGCTAAAAGTTTTTCCTAGTAGTTTTTACTTCAAAAATGGCTCCTTTGCATATTGAAATACAGATTAATGATCCATTGTTGTACAGGTATTCTTGTGGGTGGGTTTTTATGTTATAGTAATGTTTAGATATTACTGCAAGCTCGATTCTTCAATATAGTTTTTTGTAACGAAACGTTGCAATGTCTGGGGATCACTTTGACATGGAGAATATGGCACACTCCACTGTATACCCTGTCACGAAACAAAGCCACAGGGGAGCCAGGTATATAATTCTGCAGGTTTCTGTCCCAGGTACAAGCCTTCAAATGCCAATCTCCAAGGGTCGCAACAGACAGTATAGGAAAGTTGGAAATGTGCACTCCAACAGCATAACCAGCTACTGGAGCTTAATGCATGTGTCAGATAGCCACATTAGCATATAAACACACCCACAGGAATATGACAATGGCTAATTTCAATATACAATGGAATCAGTGCAAATTTGCCATAATATTGCTAGCCGGGAACCTTATCAAACTTTAGGGCATCTCCCTTAAAGATTCATCAAAACTGGTTGTGAAGCTTCTGAATACCAAAAATGTTTTTTTTGGTTTTTTTTTGGTTTTTTTTTAAACATACATTTTTCCAATTCTGCACTTTGAGAAAATGTAGTCAGACCTACAGCCCAAATTAATTTATGGATTCTCAATACAACTGGCAAGGAGAAGAACCCTGATGCGCACTGAAATAATTTTTTTTCTCTTTTTTTATAGCTAGTAAATTAGATCCGTGCAACCACAGATATTAGAACATAAAGTTAAAAAACAAGGCAATGTATGAATATAAAGATACTGGAAAAAGATAGAACCTGGACCTTCTGTCATACGCTCAAGGGTAAGAACTTAGAGGGAGATGTATAAAAAGCCTTCTTAGTATATGTTTAAGAATTGCTTCTAAAATTCACAGACAGGTCACATTTCAAAAGGAGTAGTCATGTTTATAAATATGTCTATCTGAGAAAATTCACAGAAACTTCAGAACTGAAAATTTGTTTTCACATATGTTGCTTTTAGACAATTTTATAGACACGTTATTTATAACTCCAGTTTTATAAATCTCTCCCTTAGATCAGTAATAACAAGATCTTTATACTTAATATTTAATTAATCCCTGTCATCAGGCATGGTGCTGTGATTGTATGAAAGCATATACAGTACCATTATTCAAACAGGGGCAAGATCTCAACCAGGAAATTCTAGAATTTCTAGCTTGACTTGTGTTGTGGTTAAGACATTAGAGTGGTTATTAACAATAGTGTCCAAGACTGTGTTACGGCCAGCAACATTATCAGTAGGAATCATCATGGTTTTATGAGAATAAATCATGTTAAGCTAAGTTAATTACATTAAAGTAAAGGTTAAGTAGTAACTAGGACATATGTATTGTAGTTGATGTAGTATTCTTGGATTTTGCAAAAGTCTTTGATACTGTGCCTCACAGCAGGTTACTGCATAAATTAAAAGCAGAAAGAAAAAAGGGGAGTACTTCCTGGTGAAATAATCTCTCACAGTGTTAAGAATCACCACACTATCACCAGTATTGAAATCCTACTCACAAGAGAATTGGATAGAGGGTACATATGCGGCCAACAACAATAATGATTGAGGAAATATTATACTGCTTCCCCTTAACAGAATTCTCCATGTTCCATCTAATTGCTATCACCAGTACATATGGCAGCTCCTCTTCAAGGTGCACCACACAGAGGAACATATGCAGAAAGAAGAAAAACACAGAAGGGGAGCCAATGGTGCTTTATCATGGATAAAAGATGGCAATATTAGTAATGCAGTCATGTGAAATAATGGTCAAGGGACCGGCATATACCTTCTCCCAATAAAGCAAGTGGTCGTAGATCATAAACCCGTATCCACTCGGGATTCCATAGATGGATCTTCCAACAGACCAGTTTCTTCACCCCTCTTCAATCAGGCTTTCGACCAAATCACTTAACAGTCACGTCTCTTCTAAAAGTAAGCAATGATATCTAGACTGGCATGGAAAATGGTGAACTCACTGGAGCTATTTTCCTAGACTTCTCTAAGGCCTTTGACACAGTAGACCATAACATTCTTATAAGCAAACTCCAAAATTCAAGATTGGGTAATAATGCTCTAAACTGGTTCCGATCCTATTTATCAGACAGAATGCAGTATGTGACAGTTACTGACAATGACTCCCTTTCAGTCAAAGTAACAAGTGGAGTTCCCCAAGGCTCCATTCTTGGCCCTCTTCTATTTTCTCTTTTTATAAATGATCTGCCCACGGTTTGCAAATCATCTTCAATACACATGTATGCAGATGACACCATTATCTATGCTACAAACTCAAGCATATCACAACTTAAAACCATATTACAACATGATTTCTGCGAAGCTGAAAAATGGATAACAAAGAACAAACTTTTCTTAAACGCAGACAAAACGGTCACAATGATATCTGGCACAAAGCACAAACTGCGTAATCTCTACAATATCCACCTATCCATTGTAACGGAGTCTAATCGTAAATTGGCCCCAGTACACTCCTACAAATATCTAGGTATGTGACTTGACCCCAGCCTCACTTTTGGTCTTCATATTGACAAATTAACCTCCAAACTTTATCCCAAAATAAGTTCTCTTTTTAGAAACAAATCATGTTTAAGTACCCTGGTGCGACAACGTATTGTACAACAGATGTTGCTGCCATTCATAGACTATGGTGACTTAGTATATTCTCCAGCGCCAGAAATCCATCTTAGTAAACTTGACACTCTGTATAATTCATTATGCCGCTTTATCCTCCAATGTTATTACACTACCCATCACTGTGAAATGCTTAAAGAACTAAATTGGCTAACTCTCAAATCTAGACGTAGCCCTCACCTTTATTGCTTAGTACATAACCACTTTTCTGGAAAACTACCAGACTACCTGAGCAGTATGCTCACTCCTGCTCTCCAAACTAAAGATAATCTTCGCTCCACTACTAACAACTCACTGCGTATACCACAATACAAAAAAGAAGCAGGAAGATCTGCCTTCTCCTTCAGAGCTCCAAAAATCTGGAACAATCTGCCTGAAATAATCAAATCTGATCCCAGTCTAAAATCCTTAAAAGTAAATGCTTCTTTATATCTAAAAACAGTGTGTAACTGTATATAATTTCAATATTTTATATGTATGTATTTTAATATGTTTATGTATGTATATATAATGTTTCACAATTTGTGTAATCCTTTACTGAAAACTATCCAGGACATACTTGAAAATGAGAGAAATCTCAATGTATTCTT
The DNA here is from genome assembly GCA_037306005.1 of Rhinophrynus dorsalis. Taxonomy (NCBI): domain Eukaryota; kingdom Metazoa; phylum Chordata; class Amphibia; order Anura; family Rhinophrynidae; genus Rhinophrynus; species Rhinophrynus dorsalis. The sequence goes on along the minus strand of CM074719.1, from coordinate 417,534,419 downwards.
CCTGGTAAAACATTTTCTAAATAAATAAAGTGTACCATCAAAGTACAGAAGCTGTTCTTCCAAGTTAAAATATAATATGTTTATTAAAAATTAGATACCAAGTACAATTATGCATCTCACGGCTAACAACGGCACTTTATCAAATGTATGTTGCTATTAAAACACTACATGACAAAGGAATGAACAGCGCAACATAGTAACTTTAAATATAGTCGCCAACTTACTGATTTAATACTATATGATGTAAATGAACACCTCCTAAAAGGCAATATCAGTAATGACAGGCAAATTACCCCAATTGGAAGATCCATCTGAGGAATACCTAGTAGAGACGGGTTTATGATCTCCAACAGCTTGTTTTTTTTGGGAGGAGGTATATGCCAGTCTCTCAACCATTATTTCACGAGTGCATTACTTATATTGCCTATTGCCATCTTTTATATATGATAAAGCAACTTTGGTGGCCCTTCTGTGTTTTTTTTTCTTCATAAATTAAAAGGTTTCATTTTGGAAGGTGATATGAGTGCATGGATAGAGAACTGGTTAAATGATCACAGAGAGCTGTTGTAAATGAAATCTATTCACGTTGGTTTAATGTTGTAAATGGGGTACCACATGGTTCAGACCTGGGCCCCATGCTTTTTAATTTATTTATTAATGATCTAGAAGTGGTTATTGAGAGTAGTTTCTCATCTTTCCTAATGACACTAAGCTATGTATAAGACCTCATCTAGAATATGTACAGTTTTGGGCACCAGTTCTGAAATAAGATATTATTGAACTGGGAAAAGTGCAGAGATGTACAACAAAACTGATAAAGGGATTGGAGGATCTGAGTTTGTTTACATTAGAGAAGAGAATTTACAGGGTGACCTGACTACATTTACAAATATATCCAAGGACAATAAAATAACTCCCTAAGGAACGTTGTACTCAAAGAGATGAGCAAGAAACTAGAGGCCACTCATCAGAAGTAGAAAAAAGGCATTTCCGACTAAAATGAAGACAGGGGTCTTTTTATACAATAAAGTTATGAAATTCTTTGACTTCAGATGCTGTATTTACTTTGAAAAAGTATAGGATACCTTTAGATCTCAGAGCAAAATTAAGAATTATGACAGTTGTTTTCAAAGCAGGTAAGATATTAATCCAGGGAAATAACCTTTATGAATCAGGAAGGAATTATCAACAAGCCGTGATATGGCATGGGCTGAACTTGATGGACATATGTTTTTTCAGTTTCATCAACTATGTTACTATAACATAATTGGTGTGTTCAGCAGAAAGCGCACAATGAAATAATAATCACTGTAGGGGCTTGATTCTATTACCCGAACTAAAACCGGCGTTACACTAAAAACAAGCAACGTGTATTTTGCAAACATGTATTACGCCGTTTCAGAACCATGGTAAAACAAAACTGACGTAGACAGCACATCAAACTATCAAAATTGGCCCTGTCTGCTTCTATTCAATTACCTCCTAAAAAAGATGCTCAAAATGTCAAAGTCCAAGGAAATAGGCATACGTTTGATGACAGAAAGATCAAGTTTAGCATTAGTGTTCCCCACATTATCAAAATCTGACATAGAGTGCCCCTTTCAACATATTAAACCCCCTTTGAAATCCGAATTATAATGCTTTCTTTCACCATTTTAATTCAACAAATATTGTTCACATTTGACATTTTAACCCCACCTGTTAATTTCGACTTAAAGTGCTCCTACGACTTTCATTCTCCATTTAAATTCAGCATTGTTCTTCTCCAATTTTTTTCAACATGCCCTTGTTTTATTTGTATTGCATGATTAACCCTATGAGTACCAGAGAGGTAGCAATGCATTGCAATGTGTTTCCTACCCCTCTGGTACTCAAAGGGTTAATAGGCACAGGGCTGGTGCAAGGATTTTTGCCACCCTAGGCAAATCCTCATTTTGCCGCCCCCTTGGCTCCACCCATTATGTCCCACCCCTTTATCCTTGCCCACTTATACTCCACCTCTTTTAATGATGGTTACCTCAGAGACTTTTATGTGCTAATTAACATTATGTTTAGGAGAAAGGAGAATGAGAGAGAGAAAATCAAATCAAAGAGGAGTTGTGTAAAGTCTGAGTCCATCAAGTTAGAAAGATGTGGCTGCACTAATTGAAAATAAATGTATTCCAATGTACCAATGTGCTGGGTGCATTCATGGGTTGACACAACATATCTAAATATAAGGAAGTCACATCAAAAAGAGAAACAATATGACTACCTGCATACAGAGAACCCATTCAACTGAGGCACAAACACACACACTGAACTAACCAAAATTAGAAAATGGCTTCATTCAAATACAAAATATGAGAAATAGAAAGAAGTACATAAAATATTAAAAACACCCACACAGGCGAGGCAGAGTGTATCCCAAAAAAATGTAATGACATTAACCCTATATCACCTAAACATAAGAAAGGAGACAAGCACACTGTGACAAAAGCATAATAAAGTATTAGACAAAATATCAGTGTATAAAGAAAAAAAAGAAATATATAATAAACAAACTCTTAAGCATAATAAATGGAGGCATAGGGAAAATATCCAAGGTCTGACTCGAATGTGCTCCCATACCCAACGCATATATAATCCCTGACGAATTCACTTAGGTGGCGATATGCGTTGGGTTTGAGAGCACAGACGAGTCAGACCTTGGATATTTTCCCTATGCCTCCATTTATTATCATACCTGGGAACTTCCAGTTGAGGGCTACCCGGAGGGTAGTCCTCTGTTCAGCAGGGGGTAACAAAAATGACGCTAATCGCGTCAAAAAGGGGCGGGGCTTAACTCGAGTGTTGGGGGGATTTAACCCTTTGAGTGCCAGAGTGGTACGGAATGCATTGCAAAGCAATGCATTCCGTACCACTCTGGTACTCAGAGGGTTAAATGTGTCACACAGAAGGCTGGGGACAGAGGCACAACGGGAGAAAAAGCAGATGTGGCAGAGTTTCAATAGAAACTCTCCACATCCAGAGGAATCTGCCTCTGCCCCGGAGACCCGGTAAAGCTCTGTCAGAACCGGAGTCTCCGGGGCAAATCCGGAGAGTTCCCAGGTATGTTTATTATGCTTAAGAGTTTAATATATTTTTTTTTTCTTTATACACTGATATTTTGTCTAATACTTTATTATGCTTTTGTCACAGTGTGCTTGTCTCCTTCTTCATGTTTTGGTGAAATAGGGCTCATGTCATTACATTTTTTGGGGGTTGCACTTTGCCTTGCCTGTGTGGGTGCTGTTAATACTTTATGTACTGATTGCTATTTCTCATATTTTTTGATACTTCAGTGTGTGTGCTTCAATTGAATGGGCCCTCTGTTTGGAGAGAGTCACACTCTCTCTCTTTCGACCTTATACTCAAAAATTTAAGGGACTTGTAGCATTCTGCATATTTGAAATGCCTGCCCAGGACAACTGGACAAGAGTTCACAAATAGCCCCTTGTTTTGCTGCCCCCCCATTTAGGACAAGCAACCCCGCTGTACTCTAATCTACTGTGCACAGACACCCTCAGCCCTGCTGCTGTACTCACCCTGCACTCCGCACCACCTCCTCTGAAGTTTGAAGCACTCTGCTGCAACCCACTGTTTCAGCAGCCTCTGGTGGTGGTATTATACAATCAGGCCTCCTCCTCACTTAGTCTTTCATTCCTTTGTGCTGGCTGCTGCTGCTGCCAACTTGAACTTCAGATTCTGAATGAATCCATGGTCACTCTGCTCCTATGACCATATCCAGACCCCATGTGCTGTTACGCAACAGAGCCACCACGCCGCATAACACACACCAGCAAAGGTAGCCAATAATAGAGGAGTATCCTGTCAAAGCACTCCTCTCTCATTGGCTGCAGGACAATATGCATAGGAAGGTTATACTGCACTGCAGGGCACATCTAGTGCCATCCATGTGTGTAGCTAACCTCGTGTGTTAGGCACAGCATCCGCCAGCCCGCCCGCCAAGGTGCTTCAGCCAGTCACCCTACAGTTCTGCTCTGCGCCCCTGTAGCTGTGCGCCCTAGACCGGTGCCTATCTTGCCTATAGGTGGCGCCAGCCCTGAATAGGCAAGATATGAATTTTAAACTGGCTTAGAGAATAAACATAATTCAAAGCTAAGTAACCTCAACTGAGGCTGTGTATTAAGAAAAGTATTGTAGTAGAAGAATGAATGGGGTCTCCCTCGCATTGCAAAGCATATATGTTAAGTGCTGTTCATCCATGTGTTTGAGTATAAGTGTGATAAAATCTTGTATGCAAGATATGTAGAAACTGGAGATAATACTTATATGACCTAGTGATTTTAATAGCTCTTCGCAGTGCAATTCTTGCAGACATTACATCGGACTATGTTCAGATTCTGATATGTGTAAAAACCAGCAAAACTTCAGTTTATGTCAAAATAGTATGCACTAGAGTCATGTGTTGGTGTATTTCAGTAGATCCTTGTGTGATCTACAAATATAACTATGTTGGAAGCTTGTGTGCAACATAGATTGAACAATATTAAATGTATCCATTGTGTGACACTTATCTGTTCATTCATAAAATTGGATGCGGTGTGAACGTGAGGAGAGGATGATGTTGGAAAGAGAGTATAAAAGAGATAGAGGGAATGAAAGCATTTGAATAAAATTATTGTGGTCAATTACTTATGATGTCCAATGTATGTTTCTCCTTTGTTGTAACTATGTCTGCTTTTGACTGTGGCTGTGCGACCTCATATAACCCGACTGCTTGGTGCACTACCCTCCTGTTGGGGTTCCTGATGGAGGTTTTTGCGCACAAGGTGTCAAATGTGTGCCTCTACAGTTGACTGAGGTAGCCTCTGGGTCACTGTTAGAGACACCTTATGGTGATTAGTGTTGACTATCGGTACCCGGATGGCCTCTAGGACTGTTTTGTCTGACTGTACTATCTGGTCCACTCCACTCTGGTTTTATGTCTCCCTTTCTTGTAATGACCACATACCTGTGATTAGTATATATTCTCCTGCCAGAGAATGTACATCTTTAGTATTCTCTGTTGGCTGCCCATATATTTTTCTACCCCTGTGCGGACTTTGCCTGCTTCTATATACTTTTATGGGCTGTCCCCTGATATGGTCCCAGTAGTACTGTCACAGCTTACCTTGACTCCAGCATGATTACAGGCGAGAGGCTTCAAGCAGGCTGCAGGCCTCTATTTTATCTGTTTGCTTACTGTAGTCTGCTCCTACCTACTTCCTACTTCCTCCCTCTGAGCTGCTTCTCCTACTTCCTGTGGAGGGGTTTAAAAGGCAGAATGAGGCCTGACTCAGATGCCCTTGCGTTGTTGTTCTTAGGTGAAGTACTTGGGCTCTGTGTATGACCTGGCCATTTATAAGAACCTGCACTGTGTATGACCCGGCTAAGTAAGAGAACCCTCTCTGTGTATGACCCAGATACGTATGAGAACCCTCTCTCTGTGTATGACCCAGCTAAGTACGAGAACCCTCTTTGTGTATGACCCAGTGATCATGAGTACCCCTTACTGTGATCAATTTGTACTATTGGTTTAAGACAGACCACTGTTGTGGACAGAGAGTCTGATTGGTGACTGCAGGCGTGAGTCACTGAGTCTCAATATAGTGACTGCAGGCGTGAGTCACAGGGTCTCGATATAGTGACTGCAGGTGTGAGTCACAGGGTCTCTTAGCGGTGATTGCAGGCGTAGGTCAATTCTCCAGTCCAGCAGTCCTTGTGTTCCTGTTCATCGGATCAAGATTACTGTTCCAGTGTTCCAGTCGACGGATCAAGAGCTAGCGTTCCTGTTTCCTGCTGAGACTCACAGGGGCTTCAGCCCAGTCTCCAGCATTGTGGTCTAGCGTGAGGCCTACTATTTCTGGTAGTAGTGTCACCAGCTAGTAACCCTTTGCTTGTTGTACTACATATTTATTGCTGTGATTTATTCTAATAAATATTTTGCATTACATTACCGTACTGAGTTCTGAGCTTTCCTGGGTGCCCGTGACAGTACACAAGGGCCATGAGTTCAGACGGTGATGGTAATGTAGTTTTTCAAAGCATCCTGGATAGGATGGAGACACTGGGTCAAAGACTAGACCAGTTGTCTTTAGCCATACAGACGGTTTTGCAGCGTACTGCAAACCTTGAACAAATTTGTACACAACTGGTGGCCCCTCAAGATCCCTCCCAGGCACCAGTTCAACCCGCCTCATTTGATGCAGGCACGGTCAAGAAGCTAACAGGTTCCGCTCAGCTCCCACAGCGGTATGGTGGGGATCCAGATGGTTGCAGTGGTTTCCTAAATCAATTGGGAATATATTTCGAGTTGGTACCATATGCGTTTCCAAATGAACGCAGCAAGGTGGGCTTCCTGATCTCTCTTCTCATTGGTCGGGCATTGGCATGGGCCAACCCTTTATGGGAGACTAATAAACCCATTGTGCATAATTTCGCGGAGTTCCTGACCTCTTTTAAGCATTTCTTTGACAGGCCTGGCCGCGTGGTCTTGGCTTCCAAACATCTGATGACTCTCCGACAGGGTGCACGCAAGGTAGCGGATTATGTATTGAATTCCATACTCAGGCGGCTGAGGTTGATTGGAATAACGAAGCGCTGATGGCCGTGTTTTTCCAAGGGCTCTGTGATATGATGAAAGATGAGATTGCGGCACGAGATCTTCCTAATGAGTTGGACCGGTTAATTGAGTTCTGTATTCTGATGGATACCAGAATAAGGGAGAGACCCTCTTTGAAAGAGTATCTGCGGAGGTTCTCTGGCAAGGGGTCTTCTCGTTATGCTAACCCTCCCTATCCTCCCTCGCCTCCCAGGCCTCCTAGATTTGTTGCGAATGATGCCAAGTCCATGCAGGTTGATGCTGTGGTCAGAGGGAGGCTGGCAGTTGTGAAGCAGGGATGCACACAGCTTGATGAGGTCCCTCCACACGTTTCTGACCCACCCTATCCTCCCTCACCTCCCTTACCTCCTGATCTTGACTCTGAGAGTGGTGAACCTAGAATGGTGGGGGCCACTCATTTGTCTAGGGAGGAGAGAGCCTTTAGGAGATGGGAGGGACTCTGTCTCTATTGTGGTAAATCGGGACATCTAGTAATACAACTGTGGTGGTGCAAAAATGAAACAGTGAAGTACAACAAATACTCAGCAGCCGGACCCACGCTAATTTGTACATGGGGTTCTGGGAGGACCAGTACATTTGGCGTGAGGGTGGGTTTGGCGCGAGCCTGGTGCTATGGCGAAGATATATTGATGACATGTTCTTTGTGTGGGGGGGGACTGTTGAATCTCTCAATCAATATATTGATTATATCAATGATAATCAATATAATTTGCAGTTTACAGTGAAATCAAGCAATACGGAAGTGGAGTTTCTGGATTTAAATATTTATATAGAGGAAGGAATTGTGAAGACTAAAAAACTTGTTGACTGCAATAGTTATATTGCACTAACCAGCTGTCATTTTCAGAAGAGAGCAGTTTTACTATGTTTGAACGCCTAACAACATGCTGATTGAATGCTGAGCAAGCTGGAGAGATGTTGTGAGATAAAGCTGTGATATTGTGAGACGCTGTGAGTTTGGACGCCTACCAACATGTTGACCGACTGCTGAGTAAGCAGGAGAGATGCTGTGAGTTAAAGCGTACGAGAATCGGTTATTCAGCAACGAGAGGCGGTCCAGCTGTGCATTGGAGCCAGCTTTAAAGACACCAAATAAGTGCAACAATTTATATTAGCGTGTGCTGAAGTAATATATGTGGATTGCATGTTGTGCATGAACACCCCTGTTCTTGAAGTGTCTACTGCCGGTTAAACTATATGAGAGCCGGCTATACAGCGATGGGAGGTGATTAGGATGTGAGACGGAGTGGAAGCGTTAAACATCAGAGAATTGTTGGTTTTGGTCCAGTGAGGGACAAAGAGGCATATATGAACTGGCAGTTTGATCTCTGTCTTTGCCACCTGTGTTGCACTTATAATAGAAGTGTCTAATACATCGAATACAGCGATATGGATATATTTTTTTCTGAATGCCACTTCGTTTGATACATTGAATACAACGATATGGATACTCTTCTCTTAACGCTATTTTGTACCTTTTTTATGGTGTAGTTACTCTTCTTTGAAAGTTATTTTGTAGCTCTATTCTGCTCTTTTGTTTTTGGAATTTTTTTTGCTATTTTTTTAATATACCGGTATATAGTGAGGGAAAGTTTAGGGTTTTATTGTGTAAGGGTTATTTGAGGATTTTATTCTATATAGAGGATTGATGTATGTGTAACATGGATGATTGCCATGCGGTAGATGTGTACATTGCAGTGGCTTTCTAAATCTTTAGAATATATTTATGGTGTTTGAGGTGCCACAAATTATTATTCCTTCACTTTTTAGGTGTATTAGAAATATTGAGAGAAAGATCTGTGGCATCAAAACTGTTATGGTGTTTGGGGTGCCCCAGAATATTATCCCATTGTTTTGTAGAAAAATTGTTTTTTTTATTTTTATGTGTTATAAGATATTGAGATTGTGATTCTTTTTTATAATTCCAATTGATGAGATTATTGTTTTTGAATCTGTGATATTGGGTTATTAAAATTATTTTTTAACTTGTTTCCTGTCTCTTGTGTTGATATCTGCACAATGGAATTCCCACAAATGCTCGAAGCGCTAGACTATATTTGTTGTATATTGATTTGAGAACTTGTGGAGTAGGAGTTCAAGGTCCGGCTTCTGAGTATTTGTTGTACTTCACTGTTTCATTTTTGCGCCACCACAGTTGTATTACTATTTGATGAGTTAAATTGCAACATTTACTAAGGGACTCCATGAAAGGAAGAATACATGAAGATATAGGTATTACTAGGTCACACAGTAGGAAGGAGAAAATCGAGCAGAATAAAACTTCCCTTAAATCTACATAATGAAACAAATATCCGAAAGGAGCGTTGGTTATTTTGGGTTTTCTGACTGAACTTGATTGGCTGTGGTGCTAGATAACATTTTTATCATGCTTTTTTAGGTAAGATTTTCTATGCATGCAGGTTTAAGGTGAAGGTGTATTTTGTTGGTCGTCGCTCATTAGCCTTTCTGGGTAAGGAAGATTTGAATCTCACGTTACCCGGTCCTTGTTAACTCGCGAAGGCAGTTTTTTTCTTCACGTTGGTTTTAACTCCAACATTTGAACCCTAAATGAGAGACCTAGATCTAACCAGGCTTTATCCTGGTAATATTTGACCAGAGACCTAAGCCTAAGACCTAAGAGTCTGTAACCAAGAATACCCAAAAATAAGTGGATTAACCCTTTGAGTGACAGAAGTTTGGGCAAATTCTTAGACCCTGTAGGCTAGACACATTTCCAGGATTTTTGCTTTCCATCTGTTTAGGTATGATTCCTGTAGGTAACTCTTGTTACAAATAAAAAATCATGTATCATTTTTTTCAAAACAAATTGAGCTTTTGCATGGTGAATTACATGAAGAACACTATGATGTTATAATTACCAAAAAGTAAAAAAAAAAATACTTATTTTGCTAAAATCACACATTATGGTCTCAAATCAAAGTACAGTAAAACAGCCTGTAGGGCAAAAATGTGTTAACGGAGCCATTCAATTGCCCTGCCAACTGAAATCACAATGAATGTTGGGGCATAGAAATGGACTTGTGGCCAAACATCCATTGTGTGTTTTAAGTTCCCAAAACCCAAGATAAATAGCGTGAGTAATGGGAACATTAAAGAAAAAGAGCTAATGATAGGTGCACCCTCCCAAACACTAACCTTACACTACCCCAACAGTGAAGTGCAAAAATACTAGCTCTAATACTATCCAAACACCCAGAACTGTATAACACTTACCTGTCATCCACTGCTTGTCTTCTTCTGTCATCTCCTGTCTTCTTCCTTCTCTTCATCTTCTGTCTTCTTCTCTTTTGTCATATTTTAATCCTTGTATAAAATATGTACCTGAAAAGAAAAAAAATTAAACATGACATATGCTCCAAAAACACAACTTGCAAAAATGTGCAATGGTTAACCCTTTGACTGTCAGAGGGCTACGCCTTGAGTACCCCAAAGGGTTAATGTAATGCATCTAGTCCCAATGGAAATATATCAACATTCCCCAAAATCTAATAATATTATCCATTTCACTTCAAAAAACTGTTCATGCCAAAGAGAAAAATACAGGGTAATGTGAAATATATCGCATTTGGTGCACTGCAATACATAAATAGTGTGCGGGCTCCGTTACTGTTGCTGATGACAAACCTACACCCCCATACCTTTCGGGCCAATGCCTAAACCAGAGTGTGTGAAATTTGAACAGAGACTGGCTTTTATATGGCCAACCTCTGTTCAAAATGGCGACCAGATATCAGCTGGCTGAAGATGAAGAGAAAGGAGAAGAAGGAAGCTAGAAGATTGAAGAAGAAGAAGAAGATGGACAGGGTGCTGAAGACCCTGCTGGACATTAGGATTACTGGTGTTTGCTTTCAGGGGATGTTTTTAACTTATTCGGATTAACCCTGTTAGTGCCAGTGGGGTATGCATACGCCACTGGCACTCATAGGGTTAATTTTACTAAACACTCTTTTTCATACTTTGGATGTATCAATATGGGACTTAGGGCCCCATATCAATACATTCATTGGTCAATTAGGTTTATAGGGGGGTTTTCTTCCTCTTCAATTCCGGCGTCAGCAGGATTAACATGCGTTAGGGGACTATGCCCCCAAAAAAACTGGGTGCAGATTTTCACCCATTAGAGTGAGTCCCTTAACGGATCTTGATGCATAACGCATGGAATTTAACTGGAATAGGAGACTAGTTTTAAGGGGTTTCAATGGGTGTTGACTTTAGCGTATGACGTGCTTTTTGTTTTTTTAGCTGTTTTTTGTTCATACCATTGGTAATTGAATATCTTACCATGCTTGAAAAAAATGCTGGCAGGGTTTTTTGTTTTTTTTTGGCGTCAGCAGGAACTGAGGTCTCTGTATCAAAAACATTTATGTTGATTGTGAAAGTTTCTATTACTTAAAAAAACCCTGAATCACCCAAGTATAAAATAATAAATAGGAATAGCTTTACCAACATGCATAGCCTGTGAAGACCCCTAATTACCAGGAATGCAAAATGGTATTTTCAGCTTTATGAACTAAAATGCACATTCCAGTGGTTACATGGTAAAACTACCATAAAGAGCTAAATAATTACATAAAACTATATATTTACAGAAATTAAATATCCCAGTTCCTCAAATGAGGTGTCACTTACCTTTCAGTCCTTAGCTGGTGTGCACAAATGTTTCCAGAAGGTGGAGCCAAAGGGAAAAATTGAATTTTTTTATATTTGCACCACTTCAAATATATTAAAATCTTTGAAAACTATTGAATTTCCTGCTGTATTCATTAGCTAGTGCTAGTGAAAAATGACACCCCACTGGTATGAGATAACATACTATAGGGGCTGCAATAAGACTGCAACTACAACCTATGATTTTTCTTACTATTTTTCAAACATGACTTGCCTGTAGTAAAATGTCTATAACAAAAACATAAATGAAGAAAAGTACACAAACCATATCATTTTTGAATGAACATAACCTAGCACATCAAATGAGTGATCACTTGCCTTTCTAGCCCTAGCCTGGTGTGCACTAATGTTTCCAGAAGGTGGAGCTTAAGGAAAAAAAATTGCATATTTTTACATTTCCATTGAAATCTGTGAAAACTATGTAATTTCTGACTGTATTCATTAGCTACTGCTCTTATAAAAAATGGCACCAAACTGACAGCAGTTGACATACTGTAGGGCAGGGCTCAAAATTTCCACTAGCCAATGGCGAGTGAAAATTTAGCCCTGGCAAGTAGAAATTCAGCCCTGGTGGGTATGTTATAGCTTGCAGTGGCGAGTAACTTTTCAGGTCTGGCTAGTAGCAAAGGACTTCAAATTTTAAGCCCTGCTGTAGGGGTTGCCAGAAGCACAAAACTACACCAACTACAATCTCTCATTTTTCTTACAATGTTTCCAATATGACTGGCTTATTTTGACTTATTTATATGGTTGTAAAAACTAAAGAAATGAAGAAAAGGTAGACAAAGCATATCATTCTGGAAAGAAGATAACCTACAGCATCAAATCAGGAGTCATTTGCCTTTCCACCCTTAGCCTCGTGTGCACAAATGTTTCCAGAAGTTGGAGCTAAATGAGAATTTGTTTTTTACATTTCACTACAGTCTTTGAAAACTATGGAATTTCCAACTGTATTCATTAGCTACTGATCTTACAAGATAAATGACTCTCCATTGGAGGGTTCCAAAAACACAAAACTAAATCTACCTGTTTTATTTTTTTGAAAACATCTGCCTGTACTAAAATGGTCATAACTATTAGAGATATGAAGGAAAGGTATGCAAGGTATACCATTTTGGAAAGTAGACATTTACCCACTTCAAATGAGGGGTCACTTGTCTTTCTAACCCTCTGCTGCAGTGCACAAATATTTCCATAACTTAGCAATATAGGAACAAATACATTTTTTTACATTTTCACCTCTTCAAAGATCCCAAAATCTTTTGCATACCAGCTACTAGCCTCAGAAAAATGGTACCCCATTTATATGGGTTAGCATACAATATGGGATACCAGGAATACTAACCTACACATGCCACTTTTCTTCTTGAAATTACCTGTCTGTACTAAAATGGTCATAACAATTACAAATATGCAGGAAAGGTAGGTTAGGTATACTGTTTTGCAAAGTAGACATTCATCTGCATCAAATCAGAGATCACTTGCCATTGTTTAGCCCCAGCCTGGTGTGCACAACTGTTTCCAGAAGGTGGCACTATAGGAAAAAATGTACTGTTTTACATATCATTCAATTCAAAGATATTAGAATGGTTCAACACCATAGGATATTGGGAGCCAGGAGTGTGCCAATCAGTGGAAAAAGGATGGGGAAGCAAAGAGTATGTGTGATTCTATGGCTATCAGTTAAGGCTATTGGGACCCGTGACTGAGGAACCAGACATCATTGTAACGGTTTTGTAAGACACTCAGACCAGTAGGTTAAAATAAAACACACTTTTATTAAAAGACACGAAAGACTGCCTCCTACAGGCAATATAGTATGACAGGAAAATGACAATAATGTACAGATGCCCTCTCAGGCCCAGTATACAGGGAAATTAACATATACTGTCACAGGACAGGCATAAGTAGGCATTACAAGTACAACAAGGGTTAAGTTCATGGAAAGCAATCAGTCTCTGTTGTGGTGTGTTTGACAACGCCCATAAGGTGGTAAAGGAGCGAGTCTGTGGTGCAAGATGAAAGAGCACCAGTCAATAAGGCAGAACTGAGACTACTGCTTATGCTGAGCAGGGAACTGAAGCCACAATACTCTGCAAGAGCTAGCACACGTTGAGCCGTGAGCACCCGACCGGTGCGACTACCGGAGACACTGTACACTGCAAGAGCTGAGGAGTTAGAGCCAGTAGCACCCAACAGGTGCGTTCACGGAGACACTGACACTGCGAGAGCTGAGTAGTTAGAGCCAATAGCACCCAACTGGTGTGGTAAGCGGAGACAATGTACACTGCAAGAGCTGAGGTGTTTAGAGCCAATAGCACCCAACCGGTGCGGTCACCGGAGACCATGTACATTGCAAGAGCTGAGGTGTATAGAGAAAATAGCACCCAACCGGTGCGGTAACTGGATCACTGAGAATAGCAATGTTAACGGAAGCACAGTGTTAACGGAGGCCACAATGCTCTGCATGTGTAAACGGATGGCTCTTAGTAACGGAGGCCACAATGCTCTGCAAGTGTAAACAGAAGGCTCAGGGTTAACGGAGACAACAATGCTCTGCAAGTGTTAGCGGAAGGCTTACTGAACTGAGGCAACAGTGAAGCGACACAGGATCAGGATCACAGCCGGGTCGAATCACGGAGCAGGAACCAATGAGAGTAGTCAGACGGGCCAAGTCGGTACACAGGAACGCAGAAACACAGTAACTCAGTAACACTGGTACAGGAACACCTCGAAAGGGCACCTGACAGGTGCCAGAGGCCCGGTAAATGAAGGCCATACTGAGCGGGCCAAACAAAGCTCAGCCAATGGGAGCGCACCACAGTGACAGAGTAGATCACGGGAACCGTGATAGTACCCCCCTCTCAAAGACCCCCTCTCCTGGCAGAGGGTTGAGGTTTCTGGGGATATTTAGAGTGGAAATTGCGCAACAATCTAGGCGCATGAAGGTCCTTCTGATCGAACCAAGAACGCTCTTCAGGGCCATAGCCCTTCCAATGGACCAAATATTGCAATTTCCCTCTAAACCTCCTAGAATCAATAATGCTCTGAACTTCGTACACATGGAACACATTATGTATGCGCATAGATGCTGGGAGTTCCAGTGCATACGAGACAGGGTTAACCTTGCGGATTACTTTGAACAGACCAATGAACTGGGGAGCCAACTTATTGGATGGCACTTGCAAATTAAGATTTCTGGAGGAGAGCCATACCCTGTCCCCAACCTGGAAGGAGACCACTGGCAGCCGTCTACGATTGGCATGCCGCTGATGTCGCTGGAATGACTGACTGAGGGTCCTCTGAACCTGTGCCCAAGTGCTCGTCCAGAGCTGGAATCTGCTGCGACTGAAATGAGTCCGGGAGCAGGCACGGCTGAAACCCATAATTGATGAGAAACGGGGAGCTCCCAGACGATGAATTAACTGCACAATTCCTGACGAACTCTGCCCACGGCAACAGGTCAGCCCAATTGTCATGATAATCGGTCACAAAGCAGCGCAGAAACTGTTCCAGTCCCTGATTGGCACGCTCAGCGGCCCCATTGGTCTGGGGATGGTAGGTAGAGGAAAAGGACAATTAGATGCCCATCTGGCTACAGAATGCCCTCCAGAATCTAGACACGAACTGGCTCCCTCGGTCCGACACCACCACTCTGGGAACCCCATGCAAGTGGAATACTTCTCTGTCAAAAATTACTGCCAATTCCTGGGCCGAAGGAAGACCAGAGAGGGGCACGAAATGAGCCATCTTAGAGAACCTGTCAACCACCATTAGGATAAATGTATACCCTCTAGACACTGGCAATTCTCCCAGGAAATCAATGGATATGTGGGACCATGGGCATTCACCATTAGGCACGGGTTGGAGTAAGCCCACTGGGAGGTGTCTGGGGGTCTTGGCACGAGCACAGGTGGCACAGGCTGCAGTGAATGCGGAGCAATCGGCTGTAAGGGAGGGCCACCAAAATACTTGCTAAAGAGACCATATTAATTGATCCCTCGCAATATGCCCAGCCTTCTTAGATGAGTGGTAAGTCTCAAGCAGACGGATACGGAATGGATCAGCCACAAAACACTTGCCAACTGGGGTTTCTGGGGGTGCCCTCACCTGAGATGCTAAAATCTCTTCCCCCAGTGGCAAAGTGATACTAGTACGCACTGTAGCCAGGATGTGAGTAAATGTCAGGACTGAATTCTCTGGACAGGGCATCTGCCCTAACGTTCTTTGAGCCTGGCAGGTAGGACACTATGAAATGAAATTGAGAAAGGAACAGTGCCCACCTAGCCTGGCAGGAGGACAGCCTTTTTGCTTCTGAGAGATAAGTCAAATTTTTGTGGTCAGTTAGGATTAACACCGGGGTTCCCGTGCCCTCCAATAGATTGTGCCATTCTTTTAATGCGATGATAATGGCTAAGAGTTCTCTGTCACCAATCTCATAATGGCTTTGGGCACTAGAGAGTTTCTTAGAAAAGAACCCACAAGGTCTCAAGGTACCACCTCCAGAAAGCGTTGGGAGGTAAACCACCAAGGTAAATGGCAGGGCAGGATTGGGGTGGAAAGTATAGGAGCAGATGCAAAAGCAGATTTTAAAGTCTCAAAAGCATTTTCAGCTGCCTTGGACCATTGAAAGGGATTAGTGCCCTTATGTGTGAGGTCAGACAGAGGTTTAACAATTGTAGAGAAATTCTGGATAAATTTCCTATAATAATTGGCAAAGCCCAAAAAGCGTTGGATAGCTTTTAATCCTTTGGGACGTGGCCATTGTAGGACTGCTGCCAGTTTCTCTTAGTCCATGGCAATGCCATCCTTAGATATCACAAACCCCAGGAAGGGTACTTTGGACCTGTGAAACTCACATTTTTCTAATTTACAGAACAGTTTATTGTTGTGTAAACGAAGCAAAACTTCAGACACATCCTTGATGTGCTGGGTTAGGTTAGCAGAGTGTATCAATATATCATCAAGGTATATGACCACACAAGACTGAAGCATATCACGGAGGATGTCATTGATAAAGTCATGAAATACGGCAGGTGCATTACATAAGCCAAATGGCATCACTAAGTATTCATAGTCCCCCGACCTAGTATTGAATGCCGTTTTCCACTCATCCCCAGCCTTAATTCTGATCAGGTTGTACGCGGCCCGTAGATCAAGTTTCATAAAGATAGAAGAGCCCTTCAACCTGCCAAATAACTCCGTAATGAGTGGTATGGGGTAGGCATTCTTAGATATGAGCTTATTCAATCCACGGTAATCAATACATGGTCTTAGTTCGCCATTTTTCTTTTTTACAAAAAAGAAACCGGCACCAGCCGGTGAGGTAGACTTGCGTATGATTCCCCTCTTGAGGGCGTCCTCAATTTAGTCCTCCATGGCCTTGTTCTCATCGCAGGACAAAGGGTATGTCCGACCCCTGGGAGGCACCACTCCCGGAGGTAAATCAATAGCGCAATCATACGGTCTGTGCTGAGGCAGTGCGCTAGCCTCTCCCTTACTGACTACGTCACAGAATTCACGATACTCAGCTGGCACGGAGGGAGAGGTACACAAAATCTTGACAGGGTGCAACAAGCAGTGTTTAGTACAATACTACCAGGATTTGACCTCACATCTTTGCCAGTCAAACTGGGGATTATGCAATAGCAACCATGGGAACCCCAGAATGACCACATGATGAGGTAAACAAATTATTTGGAAACGTACTTCCTCCCTGTGGAGAGCCCCAATAGACATAGTAATAGGAGTCGTTTCCATAGTGATAAATGCAGGATCTAACGGTCTACCGTCAATGGCTTCAATGGCTAAGGGAGTGTCCCTTTTGACCAAGGGAATTTTGTGCAGTTCGGCAAAGGAACAATCCATGAAGTACCCTGCTGCACCAGAGTCTACCAGAGCAAACACCTCCACAGACTGATCAGCCCAGGAAAATACCAACCTGGATGGTGGGTTTCTGTGTACAGGAGTCTGGGGACTCTTGTACGCCACCTAGGGCCTGTCCCCCAAGGTACCCTAGGTGCGTCCGTTTCCCGGCTGTACCGAACAGGTGCGTAGTAAGTGCCCATCTTTGCCACAATATAAGCATAAACCCTGCCTTTTACTGTGTGTCCGTTCCACCTTTGTAAGTCTGGTGAACCCGAGTTGCATTGGTTCACCCGGTTCAGATGATCGATCAGGAGGAATGGGAGGCGAGGGTGGGTTTAAAGGACTGCCGTGCCCATAGCTTCTGGATCTCACCCTTCTAGCCAGGCGCCTTTCACAGATACGAGAGTCAATAAGCATGACATAATCGATGTATTCATCTGTCACTGGGTACATCTCTGGCAGCTATTTCATCTTTGATGGAGTCAGACAACCCCTGAGCAAAGGCTGCCACTGACGCCTCGTTATTCCATCCCACCTCTGCTGCCAATGTCCGAAATTCTATGGCATAATCGCCCACTGTACGATCGCCCATTTGTATCTCCATCAATCTTTTGGCAGCAGAGGCGGCTCTGCCAGGTACCTCAAACACTCTACGGAACTTCCTTACGAACTCGCTGAAGTTCTGAGTGCAGGGTTTAGCATTCTCCCACAAGGGATTAGCCCATGCCAGAGCTTTGCCCGTTAACAATGATATCATGAACCCGACCTTGCTCCGGTCGTTAGGAAAGGCATGAGGTATCAATTCCAAGAATATCTCTAATTGATTGATAAATCCCCTGCATAAGGTAGGTTCGCCATCGTATCTCAATGGTAATGGCGCCGCCACCATTAAGCCTCTGGGGGGAGCAGCAGGAACCACAGAATGATTGTCCGGTGTCGGAACTGGGGGGACCACCGGATTCTGATTAGGTTTGTCAAGGTATACCGTATGTTCCAGTAACGTTTGCAAGGCCAGTGCCAACTGGTCCAAGCGTTACTCATGCACATCCATCCTCCAATGGATGTTCTGTGTATTACCTTCACCTTTACTGTCTGAGGTCATGGCCCTTTCGAACTGTAATGGATTTGTAAGACACTCAGACCAGGAGGTTAGAATAAAACACAGTTTTATTGAAAAACAAGGAACTCTGCCCACTACAGGCTAAATTGGCAATGACAGGTAAATGGATATTGATATATGGATGCCCTCTCAGGCCCAGTATAGAGTAAGAACATATACTGTCACAGGACAGGCATAATATGAAACAGCAGTGGCACAAGGGTTAAAGTCCTAGGTAGGTAATCAGTCTCTGTTGTGGTGTGTTTAGACAACGCCAGTAGATGGTAAAAGCAGCAAGAGACTGTGGTGCAAGGTGTGGAAGCACCTTAGAAGTTAGACAGAACTGACATACTCCAAGGACAGGCAATGAGTGAGATACCCAACACTCTGCAAGAGCTGAATGGAACTAGAGTCAAAGGCACCCTTCCGGTGCGGTAACGGAGTCACAACACTGCAAGAGCTGAATGGAACCAGAGCCAACAGCACCCCTCCGGTGTGGCAACGGAGGCTCAACACTGCCAGAGCTAAATAGTACCAGAGCCAATAGCACCCTTCCGGTGCTGTAACTGAGTCTCAACACTGCCAGAGCTGAATAGTACCAGAGCCAATAGAACCCTTCCGGGGCAGTCACGGAACCCTGTACACTGCGAGAGCTGAAGGAATCGCCCAACAGCACCACTCGGTGCGATAACTGATATACTGTGCAAGTAAGGTGTTAAGCGGAAGCACAGTTTAACGGAGGCCTCAATGCTCTGCAAGTGTAACCAGGAGGCTCGGTATAGCGGAAGCTGCAATGCTCTGCAAGTGTAACGGAAGGCTTGGTATAACGGAGGCAACAGTGCTCAGCAAGTGTTAATGGACAGGCTCAGTAACGGAGGCAACAGTACACAGCAAGGGTTAACGGACAGGCTCAGTATAACGGAGGCAACAATGCTCAGCAAGTGTTAACGGACAGGCTCAGTATAACGGAGGCAACAGTGCTCAGCAAGTGTAACGGAAGGCCCAGTGTATAGCGGCAACAAGCTCTGTCTGAATGTTCAGTCTGCACAACACTGCACACAAAAGTTCAAAATGTCGCCAGGCGACATAGGGTCAGGATCTTCAGCAGGAACACTCTCAGGACGACAGGCTAGCCAGAATCAGGTCACGGAGCAGGAACGTCAGACAAGCCGGGTCAATCACGGAGCAGGAACGTCAGCCAAGCCGGGTCAATCACGGAGCAGGAACGTCAGCCAGACCGGGTCAATCACGGAGCAGGAACCAATAAGAATAGTCAGACGGGCACAGGAATGCAGGAACACAGCAACGGTAGCACTGGTACAGGAACACCACGAAAGGGCACCTGACAGGTGCCAGAGGCCCGGTATATGAAGGCAACACTGGGCGGGCCAAACAAGCTCAGCCAATGGGAGCGCACCACAGCAGAGAGTGACAGAGAGATCACGGGAACCGTGATACAGATGGATTTCTATATAAAGATAAAATGAAATCGCAGAATCTATCTCCAATTCCAGTGTAGATTCCAGAAAGCCCCAATCTAGCCTATCAAATGCTTTTTCAGCATCAATTGATAGTAATAGAGTTTCTGTTTTGGAAGTGTTATCAAAATCAATCAAGCTTATTAATTTGGAAGTGTTGTCTATTGCTTCCCTACCTGCGACAAACCCCACTTGGTCCCTATGGATGATTGGTGTAAAAGTGGTTTTAATCTGTTCGCTAAAATCTTTCCATATATTTTAATATCTGTGCTTAATAGGGAGATAGGTCTGTAGCTAGAACATAAAGTAGGGTCCTTACCTTCCTTAGGTATGACAGTAATGTGTGCTTCTGTAAGAGCAGGGTGGTGGTCAATGAGATGAGGAAGGGAATTAAAGACTGTAAGTAAAAGATCTTTTAATAGCGGTAGAAATTTTTTGTAAAACGTCAGCGATAGGCCATCTGGTCCAGGTGACTTCCCTGAGGGCATTTGATGGATTGCTAGGTCGAGTTCTGCACCAGATATATCAGATTCCAAAGCCTCTGACTGATTTGCAGAAAGTTTGAACTTGATACATGTGAGTCTATTTTAAGTTTCTGGGAGGGAGTATTTGGATTTCGGATATTGTATAAATCCTCATAATAGGATTTAAAAGAGTTGTTATATTGGGATAGTCTTTAGTGATTTGGCCTTCGGATGTCTTAATGGACGATATATGAGTTTGTATTGTGTTTGTATCTTGGGAAAGCAATTTACCACATTTATTGCCATGTTCATAGAAAAAACTTCTACTATGGAGGAAGAAGTTGTCAATTTTAGCTTGGAGATATAGTTTGGCTTTGTTTCTAAGTTCAGTAATATCTTTATATGGATTTGGATCATTAAGTTGTTTGTGTTTATTTCCTAAATTCGTTAACAATTGGAGAATGTCATCTAATTCTTTTATCAATTGTTTTTTTTTTTTTGTGAGAAGAGATCTTTAGAAAATCACCCCTGACCACACACTTCAATGTCTCCCATATGTTTAGGAGAGAAGTATCTTGATTATCATTATCAAGGAGAACATTTTTAATACAAGTCTCTATGTGAGTGACAACTTTAGGATCATTTAAAAGAGTCGGATCAAATTTCCAAGTATAGGACTGAGGAATCTGTAAATGGAGCGAGAGTGTTAGCTCTATTATAGCATGGTCGGACCAAGTAATGGGATGGATGTTTGTAGAGCTGACAAACTGGATGTGTGCCTGTTTAGTTAAAAGGAAATCTATCCTAGTGTAGAGTTTATGAAAATGGGAATAGAATGTATAGTCCTTTTCTGTGCCGTGTAGTATTCTCCATGGGTCAACAATATTCTGTTCTGAAATGAGAGTCGATAATTGATTGAAGTGAGTGTGAGAAAGGTATGATTTACCTGTAGAGCAGTCTGGGGATGGGTTGATCAGAGTATTCAGGTCATCCCCCAAGATCAGTAGACCCTCTTAGAATAGAGTGAGAGAGTCAAGGACGCTGGAAAGAAATAGTAATTGATCACTATTTGGGGAAAAAATGTTAGCAAATGTCAATTTCAAATCCCCTATATTTCCTTTGACAAAAAGGAATATACCTTCAGAGTCTTCTAAAACATCAGAAACTGAAAAAGGAATATGTTTATTAATAAGTATAGCCACTCCTCTCTTCTTTTGATTAAAAGAACTGTAAAATTGCTGATTATAATATTTATGTTTCAAGTTTGGTAGGCTATCCCTATTGTAATGAGTTTCTTGAATGAAGCAAATATCTCATTTTATTCTCTTACACTCTCTATATAATATAGCCCTTTTTTGAGGTGAATTTAAACCTTTGGCATTGATCGAGACAATCTTCAGGTGAAATGTATCAGCCATGATGGTACATGACATGAAGAAAAATTGCTAAATAGTCATCGAAAAGCCCAGAAACAAGGGATAAATTATCAGTAAAGCTTTTAGAAAGTAGTAGGGAGAAGTTAGATCCTGGAACGGAAAGACCGTTCAGGTAGCACTTCGAACAGAGGAGGCATAAATCGCCGAATAGAAATACAGAATATACGTATAACAACAACATAGAAGTGTCAAATGTAGTGTGGCGATACATTGGGGGGGTGGCTGGTTGTGGAGTCATAAACCGCTCCCCCAGCCTTATAACTAAAACATACAACACAAGATGAATAGCATAATAAATGCAATCATAGATTTCTAAACAAAGACCTAAACATAGGCCAATAAAATTTTAGTAGATATCAGATGATAAACTCCCATTCAATTTTGGGTGAACAATGGCAGGTGAGAATTACAGTTCTCATTGAATGGAACTTTACAGTTTAACAGATTATAGAGAAAGAAAAAAGGAGGGGGAGGAGGGGAAAGGGAGGGTATATGGCTAGTTTCTTATTTACAGCAGGGGCAAAAATTATGCTAAAACGTAAGTAGTCCGTGGAGAACACAAGCCACTCTATGTTCAAGGGCGATACATGTCACCTGTATAAAAAAAAAAAAGGGAGGGGGGAGGAAGGAAAATATTTCCTTAATAATGCAAGAAATTGAAGCAAATTATCTAAGGTATGAATAGAGAAACTGTATGCGTAAACTCAGGCAGCATCATTTGTTCAAAGAGAGTCACACACAGCCAGCTCTTTTCAAAGCCCGCCGCCCAAAACCCCCCGGTAAAATGTATATTCCCATAATACAGAAATACCCTCCTCATTGAAATAAAGGGACTTTCCTGCCATGTTTTCCCAAAACAGATTGTGGCAATTTTGGACTAAGTCAATCTTTTCTATCCGTTCTCATTCTGAGAGACAGATGCTGGAGCAATTGGAGGTATTGCGAGAGGGGTTCTAATCTTCTCCTTTCTTGTCAATATTAGAGTCCAGATTAGCCCATGAGGAAGCATGGGACAAATTTGGGTTGAGTTGACATCTACTAAATCTTTTCTGCATATGTTAGAGATGTTCAAGGATTTACATAAGGCACTTATTTCAGATGCTTGATGAAAAGTGGTCATTGTGCTTTCATATGTCACATTTAAAGAGAAGAGATATCCCCAATTATACAAAATGTATTGATCTTTCAGGGCATCCGTGAGTGGCTTAAATTATCTGCAAAGCTGTAGTTTGTGTGCCGACAAATCAATGAACAGGTGAATATCATGGTCTTCAAATAACGTAAAGGGTTGTCTTCTAGATTCTCTCATAATACTATCATTCATTTTGAATGAGTGTAAACAGCAACTAAGTCCAGCTGTTCTCATTCTGGGAGTCAGATGCTGGAGCAATTGAAGGTATTGCGCGAGGGGTTCTAATCAGCTTCTTTCTTGTCGATACTGGAGTCCAGCGTAGCCTCTGAGGAAACATGGGACGAATTGGGGTTGAGTTGACATCTTCTAAATCTTTTCTGCAAATGTTAGAGATGTTCAATGATTTGCATAAGGCATTTACTTCGGATGCTTGACGAATAGTGGTCATTTTGCCTTCATACGTCACAGTTAAAGAGAAAGGGTATCCCCATTTATACAAAATGCGGTGGTCTCTCAGGAGTGGTTTAAATTGTCTGCAAAACTGTAGCGTGTGCAGACAAATCAGTGGACAAGTGAATGTCATGATCTTCAAATAACGTGGAGGGTTGTTTTCTAGATTCTCTTATAATGATATATTTCATTTTGAATGAGTGTAGACAGCAAATGACGTCTCTTGGTTTGTCGCCTTGAAGGGACTTGGGACGGATGGCTGTCTGAGCTCTTTCAATTTTTACGTCATCTTTGTTTTCTAATTGCAAGATTTGGGCAAATAAGCTTTGAAGTGTGTCATGAATATCCTTAGGAAGGACAGATTCAGACAAACCCCTCACTTTTATATTACTTTGTCTGCTTCGATTTTCAAGATCATCTAATTGTAGCCTAAGATGGTTAATTGTTTCTTCCTGGGATATGAGTTGTTGACTGAGGGCTTGTTGCTCTGAAAATATGGACTCATGAGTTTCTTCAAGGGATATGACTCTGTTACCAAGGTCTTTAATATCAGACTTGAGGTCAGATTTAAGATCAGAGATGTCTTTTCTGACATCTTGTTTTATAGAGTCTCCCATGTTAGTGAGCAAGTCCAGGAGATCATCCTTTGTGGGAACAGATTTAAAATCCTCTCTTGTGAGATATTTGACTGTGTACAATTTGTTATTTTCTTAGCATTTAGCCATTGCACACTGTGTTTAGCAGTTTTAATGGAGAAATTATTTGAGTTAGTTGCTTCTGAATCAAGGAGAACACTTTATTCAGGTTTTTAGATATGTTAGCTTTCTTTCTCCTGGTTGACATAACCACCTCAAAGAATAAGAAGGTAGAGTCTTCCAATTATAGGTTTCCCACTATTAAGTGAGCATTAGAACAAGTGACTCACATTTAATTTTGTTTAAAGGATCATCTTGTGCATATGAATGTAAATGAAAGGCTGGAGGCCTATGGTCTAGGAAGCTAAGCAAACATATTTGAGGACATCATTATCAGATTCTCTCAATGAGCTCTATCTCTTATTCTGCCTTGTGATGTGAAAATGCTGCTATTGATATAAGTAGATTGCAAGGTAACTGCAGAATCTGCAGGTTTGTATTTTATATGAGGCAGAAACAGCAACCTTGAATAGACAAGAGGGAGGTCATATATATCTATTGGGTGGGATAGGGAACAGGGATATTAAAATAAGAAAGGGATGGTGATCTAAGGAAGGAGGGAGGTCTGGCTGTATCACGTCTTACTCCAGTTTAGACCCTTGGAGGGCGGTAGCTTACACTGTGCCGCATTCTGCTGTAATGCGGGGACAGCTGTTGTGAGCAAACACGATATAGGGTAGAGCAGAGTTGTCTCCACAACAGGATTCGGAGTCTGGATGCAAAAAGAAGATGGCAAATATCTTCACACTGGTCTCGGCTTTAGGATAGCAGGCCCATGTAACGTAACACCAATTTTCTCCTGGGTATGAGCCAGGGCCTGTCGAAGGGTGTCAGAGATGTCCGCGTCTTCCAGAGTAGAGAAGGGTACACGTAGTGAAGAGCAGTGTAGTCGCAGTGGGGAGCTGACCGTGATCGCTCCCATTGTGTTCTCCAAGACCTGGTGCCGCGAATCAGTGGCCTAGAACGTGGTCCCGGTATCTCGGCAATAACTTAGCTTTTGAGCCTCGTTAATGAGTAGGAAAGGTGTCACCCCGAAAGCTGGCAGTATGGGGAATCCAAATTAGACTGCCAATTCTCAGTCTAGACCGAGGATGGGAACGGATTTCAGCCGCCACTTGCAGAGCAACAGCAAAACATGTTCCGTCACACTGGCTACCAGACCATGCCCCCCCGAGTATTTGAGTTTTACCATTGTATTTTGCGTATACAGTATTTCATAATGCATCTTGTGTTTTAGGTATAGCAGTTTGCTTATAGTGGTTTTTATATAGCATTTTACATATACTGGATACCATATTAAGTATAGTGTTTTGTGTATAGCGTTTTGCATATTGTGTGAGTGTGTGTGTTGTGCATATTGTGGGTGTGTGTTTTGTGTACATTATGCATGTATTTATCTGGTGCCCCCGGTGTTTTATTGCTTTAAACTAACATAAACCATATCCTATATAATAATTTGCTAAATGTATGTTTGTCAGAAGCTGTCATGCGCAGTACAGTTGGCTGCGCACGCTGCAGTCATGCCGCGGCACAGGCAATCTGTACTGTGCATGACTGCAGTGCGGCTGTTGCTGGGTGGCACTGTGGCCCGTGTACACGGGATCTTCAACTAGTTGTTTGATATTAAATAAATTCTATACATATATCCCACGAGACTCACTATTTTTACCTGTAAGTTTTTTGTGAGGTGCTCTCCAATTTTTTCTTTTGTAGCATTAATTAGAGGTACACCTATTGTTCCTGCAGGTGGTCAGTCTTACTCAAAACGTATACCTATGTCCAACAGTAAAGCCACTATAGGACATGTTCCCAATAATCCAAAAGATTTAGCCTTTTGGTTAAATGGCATTCTCTAGATGGAGATGTCCAACAGATAAGAGCCCTGGTAAATGCTTTATTACTCTTGTAGAAGCAGCAAACTGGGATTATGTATCAGTTCCCAGTAAAAAAAAACTATGGGAAAGTAACTGTTTCCTTAGTTGATACTTCAAATCAAGTAAATATAATTAATGGTACAGCGGCATTTTATTATCTGGATTAAGATTTACCAAGAGTAATCATGAAATAGTATAAATGCTGTTTGGTTTTCTTATAACAATGTAATTTGCTGAATATGTCACTTTGTATTTTGCTTTCTTAGCAAGAACATATGCACAAAACCAAGTTAGTGAGCTGTCTTATTTAAAAAAAAAAAAAAAACCTACAAGGCCATCTCCAGCCTACTCTCTCTGCAGAAGGATTAAGATAAACTGAGTGAATGGGCAGAAAAGTGGCAGATGACATTTACTGTAGATAAATGCAAGGTTATGCATTTGGGCTCTAGAAACAAACTTGCTATATATACTCTAAATGGGAAACAACTTGGGGAATCCTCATTAGAGAAAGATTTAGGAGTACTGATAGACGATAGACTTCACAGCAGTGTGCAGAGTAAATCCTTGGTTAGGCCTCATCTAGAATATGGAGTACAATTTTGGGTGCCAGTTCTCAAAAAAGATATTGTTGAACTGGAAAAGGTGCAGAGACGTGCAACAAAACTGATAAAGGGATTGGAGGATCTGAGTTATAAAGAGAGATTAGCCAAACTGGGTTTGTTTACATTAGAGAAGAGACGTCTAAGGGGTGAAATTATTACCATTTACAAATACATTCAAGGTCAATACAAAGAACTAGCCAATCAATTATTTACTCAAAGAGCTGAGCTAAGAACAAGAGGTCATCCATTAAGATAGAAGAATGGTGTTTTCGACTAATACACAGACAGGGATTCTTTACAGTAAGGACAGTAAAGCTATGGAATTTTCTGCCTCAGCATGTTGTACAGATGGCTACAAAGCAGATAGGATGCTGATCCAAGGAACTATCTGGCTGTCATTTGGAGTCAGGAAGGAATTTTTTTACCCTCTTGGGGCTAAATTAGAAGTTGCTCCAGAGGGCTTTTTTTGCCTTCCTCTGGATCAACAGGGGTGTTTGTGGCATGGGCTGGACTTAATGGACACGTCTTTTTTCAGCCTCATCAACTATGTGTGTTACTCTATAATGTGCTAGTAAAATCTCTTTTTATGCTTCTTCACATTAAATGTTACAAAGGGTTTTAACCCTGATTGTGCCTAATAATTATAGTGCACAAATGTAATATACTGGCAGAAGCAAACAATATTTATAGATATCCATAAACTAGTAAACTGTGCTGAAACAAAAGAAAAGTTGTGGTAAAGTGTAGGGATAAATTAGCCTATACAAGAGATAGTAGTAATGTGCTGTGTTATGAACAGAAAGAGAGAGAGAGAAAGAGAGAGATATACATAAGTCTAACGGTATGGTATATTTTCTTATTGCAAACAATATTATTCAGTTATGCTCTGCTAGCTAATTATATGATACTAGTTGAACAGCCCGTTACACGGGCCACAGTGCCTCTGGCAGCCGGTCGCGGGGCAGTCACACGCAGTGGAGACTGGCCGCGCCTCGGCTGATACAGAGCTGGACGCTCCTTCAGAGCGCCCAGCTATGTATCAGCCGCGACGCGGCCAGTCTCCACTGCGTGTGACTGCCGCACGCGCAGCAGTGTCTACTGCGCATGTCGGGCGTTACACACAACTTAGCGAATTATTATATAGGATATCATTTTACTAATAATATACTTTTTATATTTCTGTATCATCTATGGTATATGCATAATAAATATATTTATGGTCATGGCTTTAGAGACATGAAATTAGAAATATGGACTTAGAAGTCCTAATAGCTTAAACCAGGGGCCCCTGACAGACCCCTGGACTGTCGTCAAAGCAGCAAGCCTGATTAGAGGGCTTACCATAATTACTTAAATGAAAATAAGAGGGGGAACTTTTGGGATGGGTTTCCAGAGACATAGGGTCTGTAGTCTCAGGATTCTCCTGAGTAGATAAAGGCCCTTATCCTCCTTCCATAAATCCAGGCACAGCCTTACACTTATGGTTGTGACTTCAGAGACATGAAATTAGAAATATGGATTTAGAAATCCTAGTGGCTTAAACCAGGGGCCCCTGACAGACCCCTGCACCGTTGTTGAAGCAGCAATCCTGATTAAAGGCCAAAAATGAAGCTAGCCAGTATAATGTAAATTTATTTTATTTAAACATGTAAATTACATTGTGTTAGTTATATAGAGAAGATAGAGAGTTTTTGGATTTGGAATGTACCAGCTGAAGCAGTTAGACCTCCATCTACCTAGTCTTTGGATAATATATGGAGGCACATTATTCCTTGAAGCAGATGGGGCTGCACGAATCCAAAATGAATGGCCAGAGAATAATCCAGGGTTATTACCTAATCTTGAAAACAGGGTTCTAGATAATTGAATACATTTGGAGGTTTTAAGGGGACTGTCGGGCATTGTGCTTATTTATTGGCCAAAAGGATTGTCAAAGCTTTAAGGGTATCGTAAGGACACCATTGGTCGCCTGTGGTGTAACAGGGAATAGTCACACCGGATCTAGCTTGTTCAGTTTTAGATACAGCGAGAAAAAGAGTGAACTGGTAGGGTATTGGATTAAGACAGATTTTTTGAGAATATGAATGAAGCAAGAAGAAATAGTGAACTCACTATAAAAGCTAAGTAAATGGCTGCTAGCGTGATACAATTTGTATGATTGTTGATTGGCCGACCCCTGAGTAGATCTGACAGTTTTTTTTAATATAGTACTGTCTATAGGAAGGCATGTTCGCTGCATGGAATTTGACATGTTAGATAGACCTTTAATGAAAAGATTTATGCTGCGAGAGACAAATATGGATGGCCATGAAGGGTGTAATAGAGGGATGAAATACTGAATGCCGGCTAAATAAACTTTGATAGATAATGGTGATAATTTGAGTGCTAAATAGCAATATGAAGCAAAAGTTAGAATGACAGAAGAGGAAATGGGGTGAACCGGGTTGTTGTGTAAGGTAAAATTCTGAAAGGCTGACCAAGCTCTGAAGTAGGCTCATCTAGCATTAAGAGATAGACCTTGCTGAATTATGGCATGTGCTGAAGTGATGAAGGTATCTAGCTTGATATCAGATCTTCATAAGCTGGAGGAGATACAGGTAGCGGGTTGGCTTCTGGATGTAGCTAAAAAAAGCCCTGTAATTTAAAATGGGACAGAGCGTCAGCTTCTTTGTTTGATAATCCTAGAATGAAAATACTATGAACTTGAAAATTATATTGAAGTGAGTTGGTAAGTTTTCTAAGGAACAACATATTTGATGGCAAGTTTGATCTGCCTTTATTTAAGATGAAGGCTGTGGAGTGGTTGTCTGTATAGAAATTGACTACCTCTGCTGACCAGGATGAGCCCCATACAGAAGATTTCAAATGGGGGGATGTCTTGGAAAATGAAGGCAATGACACAACTTCAGGGGGCCATGATTCCGAGGACCATTCTGAGTTGTAAATGGCCACAAAACTATGAGCTGCAGAGGTATCTGAGTACACTGCAGGGGAGAAGGGAGACGGGAGAGGAGGAAACATGCTTTTACCGTTCCATGACTGAAGTAACTGAACAGGTCTTCTACAATTATCGCACCTAATTTGATTCTGTCAAACAAATCAGTTGCACTGGAAAGAAGGAGCATTAAATTCAAAATAAGTGATCTACCTTGGGGAATTATGCACATAACGAATGTTAGGTGACCTATGAAGGACTACAGTTCCAGTCTGGTGCAATATGTTCTAGTAGAGAACTGATGGATAAGAACATGGATACAAGAAAGTTTCTTTTGGGGTACACTAGACTCAAATGTCTCTGAATTAATGCCCAAGAATTTCACTGATGTACACTGTCCTGATGTTTTATCGCTCGCTATTGGAATGCATAGCATATCTGCAAACATATCAAAAGTTTTCATACTGCTTTTACACCCAAAAGTAAGCCAAGTGCTGAAAAATATATTGGTGGCTCCACTTACTGTCCTGCAGATGCCATAACGAGGGGTGAACTGGCAAGAGCTTAAAAGCGTCAGCAATATCAGTCCTGGAGAGCAAGCAACAATGGCCTGCCTGTTTGATATACATGATAACGTCATCTATGCTCATCTATTCCAATGAGTACTCTTCTTATAGTATCACTGAATTTAAGCTAGGTATCTGGGAAGAGTGGGGAGCCGAAAAATCGATGATAAGGCTCTTTTTTAGGGAAAACTTTCTGGTTGCTATACCTATAGGGTTTACCCACCATATGGTAAAAGGAGGGGCTGAGAAGGGACCTATAATAAACCCCTTACTCAGCTCCTTAGAAATCAGACTGTGCACCACTGTTGGTTCTTATAGTGCTGACACCAAGGTGGGGGATCCTTCTTGAAATCCTGTAAACAGATCTTGGGTAAGGTTATTGTCAGGGTGATGAGCCAATAACAACTACAACATATAGATATTAATAGATTTATTTTGAGCAGAGTTACGTGGGCATATAGATTTTGAGTGTGCTTTGTGTCATGCAGAACAGATGTGCAGCAATCACAAGCACTGAAAAAACAACCTTTCAAATTAAAATTATTACAAATAGGACAATTCTTCCCAATTGGTCACATTGTGGTAAAGTAGGCAAAGGTGTTGGGGCCAAGAGGGCTGGCTCAGGAAAGGACGTACCAGGAGTACTACTGTTTGTAGAGGGCAGGGCCGATAGGCGTAGATTGGATAAGTGGGATGCTCACTGACATAAGGAACAAGTGACAGCTTTAAGGCCTGCAAAATGATGGCAAAATAACTCATTATCGAGTATGCTCCAATCGGTAATAAAGTTAAATTGCACCAAGGACGCTGCTGCTTTCTCTGAAAATTACTTATGATGCTCAAGAAAAATGTAACCACTGTATCTGTATCCCAAGTCTACTACTAAGTATAGATACTGGTAAAACTCCTGCCCTATGTTGGGCTGAACATAAAATATCTCTAAAGACGCTGAAAGCAAGAACAAATTCTGGAATAGACAGTTTCTTGCACAACCTAAGATCCTTAGCTTTCAGCGGTACAGAAATGTCTCAGCAGCTCACAGTTCTGTTTTCATCCAGGTTCTCAGAAGCTATCAGAAGAGAGATTAATATATTTTCCCTCAATAATGTCTCTTCTGATATGGGCCAGGACTAGGTGAGCTGATGTAATGCAGGGAGGTTGACTTATAACAATACCTGCTTGGGGGAGTGCTGCTTGGCTCACTGGGGACTGCACTGAGGGAATGGACAAGGTCTCCAGAGTGGCCACTCTGATTTGAATATCTGCCACGTCCGAGCTGAGAATAGTAAGCAGTTGGGTGATGTGCTGGAGTTGAGGTATAGCGACTACTGTAGGAGGTGGGGAGGTAGAGACTGGAGTGAACAAAAGTCAAAACAATTTGGCTTTATGGGCTGAAGTAGAGTATGGTATGCGGCGATGAAATAATTCTGACATAATTCTATTTTTGGTCCAATCTCTGAGCGACAAAGACCGGACACTAGGTGTCGCAGGGGCTTCGGGCATGGATGTCTCAGAGTCTGAATTAGCCTGGAAACCGTCTTCTTCCATGCTGAAAGACAAGTAAAACAACATTTGACAAATTCCAGAATAAGGTTCCTTAGTGCTAGAATGTGGTTGCTGAGCGTGCTGCAATAGCAGAGAAGGGAATGCCAAGAGAAGGGAATAACTGCCCCTGAGTCTTTGTATGGGATGAAAGGTGCAATATACCTCTCTTATGAATACATAATACATCTAAAGAGTTATACCTGAATTGCTTTCAAAATACTACACAAAATCAAGGAATCAACAGGTATATAAAAAAGGCAGAGTTTACAGAAAGCTTGTATAGCGTAATACTTTATATAGGCTCTGCAGGGACATAGTATCCAAATTGTCTATCTGTCTCTCTCTATCAGCTGGGGGAACCTTTTCACTTGATCACCTTCTCTACATGATCCCAACATCCAGCAGACAGACTTTTTGACAAGGATCATCAACTGTGCACCCTAAGATATACAATCTTAACAAAGCCTCAGGCTATAGCAGAAACATTGATAAATAAGCACAAATAAATTAGCAATTATTTTATGAAAGCTGAATGCTCAATCTATACATGGGGCTGAAAAGATATCAGTCAGGTTCCCCAGTCACAGTAAAAATGTACTAATACACTCAATGTTATTTACACTTGGAGAAAAGCTTTATTTTCTTACCACTCGATTTTTCACTAGTCACTTTCTAGTGAACTAGTTGAAATTTCCAATGCTGGAATATATCATGAGGATCATAGCTAAGCACACAAAGGAATATATATATATGTTTTTATGTATGTCCAATTGTCCTATTTAAAAATGACTCAAGGCAAGTCTGTGTTTGCTCATTTAACGATGTTACTCTTTGGGACACACCAGCATACACATACACAGTCTGTGCATGGTACTCATGTAAAGTCGGATTTTCCTCTAAGAAAAAGCCCTTCTTGTGTTTACATGCCTAGCCTATATTTGTATTTGTTAGACAAGACAGGATATATTTCCAGTCATTGATAAATACCCAGTGGGTTTCTACAACTGCTCGCAGTTAATAGCAGTTAATAGCATCAGTGATCGCTGTATATCATATACTGCTAAATCCCATGAATGTGAAATTTAACCTATCAGGTTTTGGCACATTTCCAAAATACAGCAATATGTGATTCAAATTCTGGAGGGACTGGACACTGTCTACATAAAAATATAATTGGATTGTAAACAATAAAGGTACAGTAAAATAGGACTGTCTATCCTACATCTAGTAGATACACAATGAATAACTATACCATGTGTCCACTAACATCCTGTGAACCCTGTGGGTATAGGCAGAGGTGTCCTCCAATAGTTATTAGTCTATAACTTAATGTGGACATTTTAAAATCTTGATCATTTTTACATGGCTCTTTAGAATTATGGGCAGGGTTTCCTCTCTGTGGCTAATGCTATAGAGCAGTGGTTCTCAATCTTTTTTTGTTCGGGGCATCCCTAACACATAATGTAGAACATTCAGGTCACCCCTGACATATTTAACATACTTTATCAAGGGCATAAGAAGGGTAAAATACATAAATATACTGTTATTATTAATTTTTTTTAATCATAATAACAAAACTAAACATATTGTGCAAAACAATTTCTATAAATCTTTATTTAACCCCTTAAGGACCCATGAAGGTCCTGCACCGTCATGGGTTGTTATACCCTTAACGACCCATGACGGTCCAGGACTGTCATGGCTTAAATGATAGCAGCGTGCCTCCGTGCATGCTGCTATCATTAATTCCAGGCTGAGACTGAGCGCTCCGAGACAGGGGCATTCAGTCTCAGTCTTTCTTTCTTCTGCCGGTTCATGCGATCGCTGTATCAGCGATCACATGTACCTGCGTTCTGAGACAGAGGTAAGTACAACAACGCATGCTTACCTCTGTGTGTCTCCTCTTTTTCTGTCTCCCTTGCTATCAAAGTAAGGGAGACAGAAGTAGATGGGAGACACCTAGTGGTAAAAAAAAAAAACAGCAGCTGGGGGTATTAACTCCTTCACTGCTGTAGCAGGAGGCTGGCTAAATGCAGGTCAATTTTTGACCTGCAATGATACACTTTTTTTTTTTAATAAAAAAAACACAACACTCTTTAAAAAAAAAATGTATTAAAAAAAAATATATATAACTAAACAATATTGCAAGTGTGATTGTTGTGGAGCCATGTAATACACTGAAGCATTTGTTCTTCGATAGCTCCGCTGAAGAGCCGCTGGCTGGTGTGGGACCTGGATATCCTGACGTCAGCTACATGCTGACGTCTGGAAAAGGGGAGGGAGGGGGAAACTTTCAGCATATATATCTCTCAAACCGTAAAGGCTTGAGAGATACAACTTGGCACATTAATATTATGTTTTTAACCCTTTGAGTGCCAGAGGGGTACGCAATGCATTGCTTCGCAATGCGTTTGCGTACCCCTCTGGCACTCAAAGGGTTAATACCTTCGATATTAGGGTTACTAAATGTTAGACATTACTAACCCTTTAAGAACCATATTTCAAATAGTATAATTCCCCTTAAGTATTCATTTTAACATCAAAATCTATGTTGTAGTTCACGTAGTGTGATGTTGACAAATTATTTCATTTTATCTGCTTCTCAACAACAAAAAAAATCAAAGTCACACTGTTAAGTAAAATACATTATGTGCAATCTCCCTCTGCTGCAATACCAAAAATAGACCAAGAACACTGCAGAATGTTGAAATTCTGACAGCTTCATCATGGGATTTTACAAAATCAGCATTCCACTGAAGTCATCTTTAGCAGAGACTGTTAATTAACTGAAAAAGGACATTCTCAAAAAATATATCACAAACAGCATAATTTATTTATTTCTTTTAAAAGAGGGGAAAAAAGCTGTGCATAAGGTAACACATATTAAATAACGTGGACAAATAGACAAGGCTAGCTTTTCTTCAATCATTATATAAAACATTATCAGGTCAATCTAAAACATTATATAAAGATAAGTAATGTCAGCTGTAAGATAAGAGGGGAGATGCAATTAAGATCAATGTTATGGCGATACGATTTTGGTGATGTGTGTGTAAAGCACTTTGCCTTTTGCCATATTCACTATACTTGGTAAAGTACTAGGGGGGTAGTAAACTTGTTGAAGACATGCTGGATTGCCTTGTAGATCTGGCTTATTAACATGAGCTTTGTCTAAATCATGTCATAGACCTTCTCCATAGAGCTGCCTGTTCCCTGCACTTTAATGTTGCAATGTGATGCCAATATGTATTTCATTTTATGTCTAGATCATATGACTATTTAATTGGAATATATGTGTTATAGCTTTGATTGTATCCTATTTGAAGCTTTGATATAGATACTTCAGTGTAACAACTTTGTTGTATATTTAGTTTTTCGCAAGCCACATGATGCCCCGGCAACACTTACATTAGGGTTCAGATGTTGTTAATTAACTCCCACTGAGCAGACAGATGTGCAATGTATTCTTTTAGAATAGAAACAAAGGCGCTGTCCCTTTATATTTAAGACAATTTGACTAAGAGCTTTATTCATCCCTCCACTTCACCTCTCCTGTGGCTGTTTTTTTTTTGTTAAAGGGATAGTAATGTTTCATGATAAAAGCAGCTACAATTAATCATTATAGTATTTGGGCCATGAAGAGTGTTATTTCAATACTGTCAGAGTTGAAGTTCAAGAGTAACTGAATGATAAAGTATCCCCCTCCTGCTCCTTTTACTGATGTAACACTGCTCACCTCAGAGCAGCAGGGTGGTATCCAAGTGGATTGCAGAGAGGGACAATCTTCAATTAACATAGGGCAAATACCTGAAAAACCTGTCAATGGGGCAGGGCTTTCATTGTTCAGGATTACAACACAAAAAATAAGATCATTAGCATGAATCAACATGGTTTTATGAAGAATAGATCATGCCAAACTAATCTTTTCAGCTTCTATGAGGAGGTAAGCAGCAACCTTGACAATGGCAAGGCAGTAGATGTAGTATATCTAGACTTTGCAAAGGCATTTGATACAGTACCACACAGAAGGCTGGTGTATAAAATAAGGAAATTGGGGCTAGGAGATAACCTTTGCAATTGGATACAAAACTGGCTGAAGGATAGGGAACAGTGTGTGGTTGTAAATGGAAAATTCTCCAGTACAGTTAAAGTGGAGAGTGGAGTACCTCAGGGTTCAGTATTGGGTCCGCTGCTTTTTAACATGTTTATAAATGACCTGGAAATAGATATAGAAAGCAAAATATCAATATTTGCAGATGATACTAAATTATGCAAAGTCATTAATTCAGAACAGGATATTTTCTCTCTACAGAGGGACTTACATACAATGTCAGACTGGGCAAACATGTGGAATATGAAGTTTAATGTGGGGAAGTGTAAAGTCATGCATTTGGGAGGAAACAATCCCAAGGCTACTTATAAACTTAATGGAACAATTTTAGGTGACTCGTTGCTAGAAAAAGACCTGGGTATCCTTGTCAACTACAAACTTGGAAAGAGTGACCAGTGTCAAACAGCAGTAGCAAAGGCAAACAAAGTCCTGTCTTGCATAAAAAGAGGTATTGAAGCAAGAGTGGATAACAT
Source organism: Rhinophrynus dorsalis (assembly GCA_037306005.1). NCBI lineage: Eukaryota > Metazoa > Chordata > Amphibia > Anura > Rhinophrynidae > Rhinophrynus > Rhinophrynus dorsalis. The sequence continues at coordinate 417,498,356 of CM074719.1, read as the reverse complement.
TATTTTGCCATTATACAAATCATTGGTAAGACCTCACCTTGAGTATGCAGTGCAATTTTGGGCACCGGTTCTGAAAAAGGATATACTAGAACTAGAGAGGGTACAGCGGAGAGCAACAAAATTAATTAAGGGAACGGAGGACTTGACATATGAGGAACGACTAAACAAACTTGGTTTATTTACTCTAGAGAAAAGACGACTAAGAGGAGACCTTATCACATTGTACAAGTATATGAGAGGTCAATACAAGGATCTCTGTGGTGAGCTATTTATTCCAAGGCCTGATCAGGTGACCAGGGGACACCCCTTGAGATTAGAGGAAAGGAGGTTTAAACTTCAGCAGAGGAAGGGTTTTTTTACGGTAAGGTCTGTGAAATTGTGGAATTCATTGCCCAGGGAGGTAGTTATGGCAGATACAGTGGATACATTTAAGAGAAGATTAGATACATTTCTTTCAAAAGGGAACATACAGAGTTATACTGTTTATCAGTAGGCTAATCAGGAAGGTCTGATAAAGACTAATTTAATTGGTAGCAGGAAAGCTATAAAATTCTCAGTTACTGAGCTAAGAGGCGAAGGTTGAACTTGATGGACTTGTGTCTTTTTTCAACCTAATTTTCTATGTTACTATGTTACTAGTAACAAGATTGTCCCTTTCTGTGAGCTTCCTGGTCTGTGGACCAGATTCCACATCTGAGGGGAGGTGACTTACACTAGGTAAAAGGGGAGGGAGTGGGATACTTTATCATTCAATTACTCTTGAACTACAACTCTGACAATACTGAAATAACATTCTCCATGGCCCAAATACTATGAAGGTTAATTGGAGCTGCTTTTATTGTGAAACAATACTATCCCTTTAAGAAGAAGGATAACTCACTTTATCCCTGCATTGATTACATGGGCCTGAATAAGATGATTATTAAAAATTGTTATCCGTTCCCTATAATTCCTGAACTACTAGATCAACTCAAGGGTGCTGTGGTTTTCACGAAGATCGATCTTAGAGGTGCTTACAACCTGGGGCGTATCAGACAGGGTGATGAATGGAAAACCGCATTTAAAGGGGATCTATCACCCTTATATAAGTAAGTCTTAATAATTAGATTATATAGCAAATATGTGTAAAACTGTATTTATTTTTTAAATAGCTATTTGGGCAAAATTGAAGGAATAAATGCTGCCCTGCACTCTGCTTCTGGACAGACTACGGTTACCTGCTCTGTACCACAGTCTGTCACTTTGCCTCTGCTCCCCTCCCTCTATCTAGCCTCCTCCAATGACAGAGACTTTAAGCTGGAGCGATCTCTGGCCAATGAGAGCACTCCAGCTTACAGGCAGAAAGCCTCCATCATCGGAGGAGGCTGAATAGAGTGATGTGAGCAGAGGCAGGGTTACAGACTGTGAGGAAGAGCTGTACCTGCAGTCTGTCTGAAAGCAGGTCGCAGGGCAGCATTACAGCAGATTTATTAGGAATTTCTCTAAAATTTGTCTCCTTTTACAGTACTCATCCACAAGGGTGCAGATCCTCTGGACTGGTGTCCTGCTTCCCATTTTGCCTTCACAAAATTCAAAACTGCATTTACCTCGGCTCCTGTCCTCCACTACCTTGACGCTTCCCGTCCATTTCTCCTTTTAAGTGGAAACCTCTGAACTGGGCGCTGGAGCTCTTCCATCCCAAAGGGATGTGTTGAACAATTAGCTCCATCCATGTTCAATTTTTCCAAGCAGTTTTCTTTGGTTGAACGACATTGTGATGTTGGCAATCGGGAATTGCTGGACATAAAACTTGCATTGGAACAATGGAGGCATCTTTTGGAGGGAGCTCTTCACCCCTTTGTTATTCTTACATATCATAAGAACTTTCAGTTTTTAGAATCTGCTCAGTGATTTAACTCCAAGCAAGCCTGATGGGCTTTAACGGCTTAATTTTTTTTTATTATCTACTTATTGAGTTCTAAGACTAAAAAGGCCAATCCATTAACTTGCCTTTTTCCCTCTGATCATCAAGAGCTTCCTCCTGAATATATACTTTCTTATTATAGGAAAACCTTTGAGATATTTCTGTCCAGTGAAGACCACATTTACCAAGCCACAGTGGCGTTGCTAATTTCCAAAAAGATCTGGGGCTAGAGCCCATAGCACAGTTTAACAGTGTGACTGCTGCCCATGTTAGTTACGATAACCACATTTGCACACATACACACATATATGTACATAGTTATAAATACTGAATGTTTAACTAAAATAGAGAAAGAGAATAGGCAGACGAGGATAGAATAAGATTTAGGAGACTAAGCCATCACATCCTCTCTCAACTACCTTCTAAGTAGAAGCTACTGGGCCTAGGAGACATATTCTAAAAGTGGACACACACACTCCAAGCTCATCAACTAACACAACAGTTATAGATTTACACACACACTCCCAAGCTCATCAACTCTCTCACAACAATTACAGGTTTAAATGCACACAAACATACAAAACACACTAAGCTCATCAACTCTCTCTTTTTTTCATTAAACTGCCCTGTATTGTATGACAAACATCTAAACATTACAAAGAGACAAGCAATTTTCACTATAACATTGTGCGCAAGGGGTTATGTAAAAACTTTTCTGACCAGTCCAGCTTCACTACTGTACACTGCTCTACTCTAGTCTACTCTATCACATGCAGTGTCCTGTGGCAGCATGTTACTACTACATAAACACAGACATAGAACACAATATGTGAGTAGTAGCTGTGCAGAGTAGATAAACCAGTGGATCAGAAAATACAGCCCTAAGTAAGCTGTTATTTATTTCAGCAGGGGAAAACTTGCTAGTTTCCGTAAAGTCCTTTCCCTGAACTGAAGCCTTAATATTGTGCCAGGGGAGTCCTGTAGGGTGATGCCTGGTTCATGTGTGTACTCTTATACTCACTAATAACCATGTGAGACCAGCCAGAATTAGTTGTTTGCTTGTGCAGTACCAATTCAAAGGAATAAATCTAGATTGCACTAATTACATACCTGGGGATTATGCCATAGAAAAGTAGTACATGGGTGCAAGGGTAATGAGTAAAAGCAGCAAAAAAAACTTCTCCCCACAGACAGAGAGAGAAAGACATAAAACTGAGTTTGCAGTCCTTAAAGACAACCCCTATGGGATCATTCAAAAGGTGAATCCTAAAGTAGAGATAGTATTTATTAAAGTATATAAAAAACAATAAAAAAAACAAATATTTTTAGTAATACAAATCAATCATGCTGAGAACTATAATGGGTATAATATGCAATTTCCCCTGAAAACGATGCTAGGTAGTACCCTCCAAGGCAGTACTAGATACTAGAGATAAGAAATAGGGGCTTATCTTATTTGCTTCAAGGAAAATACCTGAATAAATAATACACGCTGAACGCCCTGTTGGAAGCTGTTCTCGGACAAAGAGAAGGTGGTTACCTGTTGGCCAAAGAATGGAGCAATAAAGTAATACATTATGAATAATACATATTCAGGGTTTCCAAACTTGAATAGTGAATAACATAAAAATATAGAGCTCCATGTTGGTATAACTAACCCAAAGAAAAAGAGAAATGTTGTTTCTTAAGATTATTGGACAATCATCACTCCCTTTATTAATATATTGGAGATGCTTTAAGGCAATTATAGAAGAGCTGACTCGTCAGAGTAGCCCAGGGGGTAAACTAGGACTAGGGAGCAAGATGATTTGAGTTCTTAAGATCATTAACTCTTTGAGTACTTGGAAATTTATCCATGATGTCTGTGTCCTCCATTGGACAAAACAGAAAATTTGTTAAGAAATTAGTACAGATGAAATTGTCCCAAAGTGGTGGATCTGTAGCTCACCTGTCTGACCAATGTGTCTGGACATCAGGTGGTATTGTTGCTACTGGCCACTCCGTTCACAATCTGTGCAAAGACTTGGCCACCCTCACTATCTCATGCTGCCAGTAGCCTTCTCCTCTCTCACCTCCTCACCAGTACCTTCATTCACCACACAGCACTAAACAGTTTTCTCGCTCCATTGTTAAAGTCCTCCCTCAATTTAAAGTGTTCTCCATATGCTTCACCATCATCTTACTGATGTCCTATTCCCCCAGTATCCTTGAGTCCTGAGTAGCCCCTTACCTACTTGAAATTTACCCTCTGTCTTTACATACTTTCATAGCCTATCCTGGGTATTGCCACCTTACTGCCCCTTATCTCTTCACTGTATTACCTCCCCCTGTATCTTAATCACAGAACCTCCCTTTCTCTTATCACCGCTGCACTCCCCCATACTCTTATCACCACTGAGTCTCATGTGAGTCTCATGAATTACATAAATTCACAGAGATACAATGTTAAAAATATTAATGGCACCTATATGTTTTATATCAAATAAATAGTCTCAATAGAAGTTAGGTACACATGAATATAAATATTTATAATGTAAGTGTGTACTTTATTTCTCCATTCAGTCTAGTTCTCAGCATGATTCATTTGTATTATTAAGAATTAGTACATGTTTCTTTATTGTTTTAATATACATTAATAAAGCTTCGTTTTATATGCAATCTCTCCATTAGGATCTAAATTTGGAATGATTTCATAGGGTGGTGCCTTTCAGGAGTACAAATTCAGTGTAATTTCTTTCTCTTTCCATCAGTGGTGAAAAGAGCTATAATCATAATTTCTTACTCACTTTGTCGGAAGTAGGGAGTCAGGATGGGACCCAGCCTGCCTGTTTGTGTGCTCTGCTGACTCACTGTAACTGCTCCCAGAGAGGATGTGGAGTCACATGCTTCACCGTGCTGTTGTCTCCATTGGCTCACACAGCACCAGCCAGCCAATGAGAGAGGAGCATCATGACATAATTCTACTCTCTCATTGGCTGCCAGACCGGCACATGTTTTGTGTATGGCACTGGAGTGTCTGTAGGGAGTTGTTTGTCAGAGACTGGCTGTCATATATTGTGGGAATCACATGGCAGGCTGGCTTCATTCGGAGCTGGCCACAGAGACACTCAGGGCTTCAGCCCCCTTTTCCCCCCTAGAGACACCCCTGCTTCTGCCTTTCCCAGTCTTTCAGTATCTTCCTGACAGCAAACCTGGCAGTAAGGTCCTCCATCTCAGAAAGCTTTAAATGGGAAGACAATGCTGCCAGCCTCTCCATCGCAGATACCTTAGACAATCCTGCCAACCTTAATTCCTGCAAAAAGTGCAACATCTGCATCTTTGGTGTTAAGCACCTCGCTGCTGGTCGGTGAAAAAACTCACGCCATTTACAACCGGGCGCTAGAGTAAAATGGCCACATTTTGGCACCAGCGATTTCTGTACCAAATCATCTAGAAATTGGATCCCAACTGCCAGAGGTTAGATGGACATTCAGTACCATTAGCCTGAGTCTGAAGGGCTAGCTTAAAAAACTCATCCCACCTTTCACTTGATAACGCATCTGCTATCCTGTTTTCTACCCCTGGTACATATCTAGCCTTAAACTGGATGTTATGACGCATGCAAAGCAGAACAAGGTATCGCAGCAGGCCCAGGGCCAGTGCAGATGAGGATGATAGCTGATTAATAACCACTCATAATACGCGTCCAGAACACCACCGCCCTCTTTACTAACGCCTCATGCCACAGCTCCAAGGCCACTACAATAGGAAATACCTCTAAGAAAGTTATATTTCATGTCAAGCCAGTGGCTGCCCAAGAAGGTGGCCATCTACCACCTGCAAATCCCTCCTGCTACATCTGTGTACAATTGCACTTCTCTTGATTAGACTGTCCTTGTGACACCCATAACCTGGACCAATTAAAGTCCTGCAGAAATTGTGGCCACGCCGTTCGATCTTCTTGCAGATGCCCTGATAACCTGATCTTGAAATGTGCTTTTCTAACCCCCACTGTTGCCATCTGCAGCCTACAACTGACCCCCACCTCATGGGTATGAATTTGCATGCACATTTAAGAAACTCCAACACTGATTACATCTCTTTCAGTGTTACCTTACTGCTATTCAAAGCTCATTCCACCTGCTCATGCTTCCTTGTTACCTTATCATAAGTGATCCTCACCTCCTGCGCCACAGTATCTATGTCTATGCCCAAAAATGTTAGACAAGTAGATGGGCCCACCATCTTCTCACTAGCTCTGGGCACCCCCACATCCCGAAAAACCCTGTAATCAGTCTCAAACAGCTCCCTGCATTAGATGATGAGGAGGGCCGGATTAACAAAAAATCTTCGAGATAATGGGCAATATCTGTTGCGCCTGCTTCCTTGGCTATTGCCCAATGCAGAAAGGAAATAAACAACTTAAAGTAGACATAGCATGGCCCATTGGAAGGCATCTATCCACATAATAATGGCTTTCCCTCCTCAGACCCATGAACCAAAATCTATCTGTGTGAGTTGACAGAAATCGGAATGCCAATTCTACATCTATCTTAGCCATAAGGGAGCCGGACCCAATGTTTTTTTCTATCAACAAGGGTTGGCAAATGCTTGATACCGCACACTACAATTTTCGTGCCAATAGCATCGTTACCTGAGGCACCTTCTGGATATGATAGATGCTGAATTAGCCTAAACTTTCCAACCTCATTCTTGGGAATTGGAGAAATAAACAGCTGTGGGGACCTGAATGGGCCTTCCATCCTCTCTGTCCTGACTTCCTTCAACAACTTCTCTCACACAACCTATGGGAATGCAAATTTGTAACTGGCGTACCCGGGAACAACTGTCAACCTGAAGTAAAACCTTCCAACAAAAACTGCATGTTGCCCTATTTGGCTACCCCACTAACCTCTCTCTTAGTCTGTGAAGCCTGATGGGGGAATGGGCCCTTTGCATCCCCACCTCAAAAGGAATTGCCTTTGGGTGCCGCACATTTTTGCTTAATATAGTCTGCTGTAGGGTAACCCCTCCAGCAGACTGAGCAGCTGTGCTTAAATTTAAATGCAAAACCCCGCTGGCATTTCCAATCATTGTAGGTGAAGAAAGGCTCCCTCTGACCTATGGCCACACCCCCTACTTTGTTTGCAAAATTTCTCTAAAGCGATTATGCCCTGTCTCATGCATGAATAATCCAGCCCACATGTCCATATCTCTTCGGCCTAACATTAGGTGTTTGTTTTTTAGCCAGCTTCTTCCTAATGCTCGGTCATACACCAACCAGGCTGAACCCCTATATTTACTGTATGTGTTCACTATGAGATCCATGTACTTGAAAATGCTTGTGCACTGACCAGGGAACTGGTCAATATAGAAACTGGCATAAACCAACAACCCTTTAAACTTGCTCTTCCTTTGCTTCTTAACACCGCATTTTTCAAGTACTTTTTCACAATTTTAAACATTTCTTTTTGAGGTAGACACGTCTGTATCAGACTCAGATTCAGATGAAGACTCACCCATAGATGATGCCTCTGTGGATCTATCCCCAGCAGTCTGCCTCAGCCACTTTCTCACTCCTCTACTCGACTGCATAACTGTCTGTGCATTAAGGCTGAGGGTAAGTGATTGAGGAGCTTCTTGCAGGCCTTGGCTCTGAAGGAGAGGTGTGTGACCCCCTATCCCCTCCTGGACTGCTCGCTGGGGTGTAAAGTAGTGGCAACCCATCTACCCCCACCCCACATGTCCACCCCCTGACTCCAAGGGAACCCTACTGTATGGGCCCCAACTCTGACACCCCCACCCTCTTGGGTGCCTGGGAGCCTGTGGACATTGTATTTCCCCATTGTTCCTGGGCCATCATGGCAGTGAGCTCCCCAGAATTAACATTGGGGCTGGAGGAGTGAGATGTCCTTGCTGGGACCCCCCTAACTACCAGAAGGGCAGTGTGAGTAAGCCCTACTTCGTGATTACACTGGTGGTCCGTGGTGCTGCCCCCATGGCACAGAGCATGGTGGGATAAGTCCACAGCTCCTCCATGCTTGCTGTGGATGCCTCCAGCATCTCTTCTGTATGCTGATGATGTCACACCAGTCGTGTGACTGCCCTGAGTGATTTCTCGAGAGCCAGTGGTGGCTCTCCTAGATTTGGACTGCACAGTAAGATCTATGGTGGTGGTGAGCCCGCCTCCTCCGGTATCCTCAGCCACCTGGATCAGAGGCAATGGGGGCAGCACCTGGGAGGAGGGGAACAACAGTGGTGAAAGGATGAGCCTTTCCGTACCCGTTTACTCGAGACCTACCACTCATCTAAGGCAGCTGGGCATATTGGGAGGGATCAGTTGATATGGTCTCTCTCACAAGTGTTTTGGTGGCCCTCCCTTAAAGCTGATTGTTCCGCATTTACTGCTGCCTGTGCCACCTGTGCCCACGCTAAGACCCCCAGACATCTCCCAGTGGGCCTGCTCCAGCCAGTGCCTAATGGTGAACGCCTATGGTCCCACATATCTATTGATTTTTTGGGAGAATTGCCGGTATATAAGGGCTATACGTTTATACTGATGGTGGTAGATAGGTTCTCTAAGATGGCTCACTTCGTGTCCCTCTCTGGTCTTCCTTCGGCCCAGGAGCTGCCAGTAGTTTTTGCCAGAGAGGTGTTTCGCTTGCACGGGGTTCCCAGACTGATAGTGTCGGACCGATGGAGTCAGTTCGTGTCGAGATTCTGGAGGGCATTCTGTAGCCAAATGGGCATACAACTGTCCTTCTCCTCCGCCTACCATCCCCAGACCAACGGGGCCGCTGAGCATGCCAATCAGGGACTGGAGCAGTTTCTGCGCTGCTTTGTGACTGATCATCATGATAATTGGGTCGACCTGTTGCCGTGGGCAGAGTTTGCCAGGAACTGTGCAGTTAATTAATCATCTGGGAGCTCCCCATTTCTCGTTAATTATGGGTTCCAGCCATGTCTGCTCCCGGACTCCTTTCAGTCACAACAGATTCCGGCTCTGGATGAGCACATTGAGCAGCTCCGCTCCACTTGGGCACAGGTGCAGAGGTCCCTCAGCCAGTCCTTCCAGCGACATCAGCGGCATGCCAATTGCAGACGGCTGCCAGCGGTATCCTTCCAGGTTGGGGACAGGGTATGGCTCTCCTCCAGAAATCTAAATCTGCAAGTGCCATCCAACAAATTGACTCCCCGGTTCATTGGTCCGTTCAAAATTATCCGTAAGGTTAACCCTGTGGCCTACGCACTGGAACTGTCGGCATCTATGCGCATTCACAATGTCTTCCATGTGTCACTACTGAAGCCCTTGGTATGCAACCGCTATACTACCACTCCGGTGGTTCCTGGGCCGGTGGATGTTCAAGGCCAAGAGGAGTATGAAGTACAGAGTATTATTGACTCCAGGAGGTTTAGAGGCAAATTGCAATATCTGGTCCACTGGAAGGGTTACGGGCCTGAAGAGCGTTCTTGGGTCGACCAGAGGGACCTTCATGCTCCTAGATTAATGCGCAATTTTCACTCTAAATATCCTCAGAAACCCAGACCCTCAGCCAGGGGAGGGGGTCTTTGAGAGGGGAGTACTATCACGGTCCCTGTGATTCCCTGTCACTCTCTGTGATGGTGCTCGTCCATTGGAGGAGGTTGATTGGCCCACCCAAGGTGTCCCTTTATATACTGGGCCTATGGCACCTGTCAGGTGCCCTTTCGTGGTGTTCCTGTTCCTGCGCTATTGTTGCTGTGATCCTGTATTCCTGTGTACCGACTCGGCTCGTCTGACTACTCTGCTGTTCCTGCTCCGTGATTGACCCGGTTCTGGCTGACTTCCTGCTCCGTGATTGACCCGGTTCCGGCTGACGTTCCTGCTCCGTGATTGACCCGGCTTTGGCGGACTTCCTGCTACGTGATTGAACCGGTTCTGGCTGATGTTCCTGCTCCGTGATTGACCCAGTGCTGGTTGACGTACCTGCTCCGTCATTCATCCGGTCCTGCCTCTCGTTCCTGCCTGGTGACATTCTGAGCCTGCTCGCAGCTTGCACTGACTGATCACGCCTCCTATGTTCTGTGGCCTCCGTTACTGAGCCTGTTTGTTGCCTCTGTTACTGAGCCTGTGAGAGAATACTGCCGAGCTGTTGCCGTTGTTTCAAAGTCTGTTCAAGAACACTTGCTGTGCCGGTTGCCTCCGTTACCGAGCCCGTTTGTATACGCCTGCCAAGCTTGTTGCCTCCCATATTGAGCTACATTAACACTCGTTGAGCTGTTGCCTCCTACATCGAGCCTATCTGTTACCACTGCAGAGCTGTACCTCTCGTTAGATGCTTTCCAGGAGCTGTTGCACAGCGTGGTGCTAAGGGCATTCCGATACTCTGGCAGTGTGTGCTCCGTTTCGGCACCGGAAGGGTGTCTTGGCTCTGGTCCATTCTCCCTCACTGTGTTGTTCCATCCACCCGCACCTGGTAGTGCGTTGGCTCTAGTACATTAGCTTGGGCAGTGTCTCCTCCGTTACAGCACCTAAGGGGTGCTTGGCTCAGGTCCCATTGGCACACGCAGTGTTCCTCCTTTACCGCACCTGGGGTGCTTCCATATCTGGCTCCACTGGCTCTGGTAGTATCTCGCCTTCGTTACTACACCCCAGTAGGGGTATTGGCTCCAGCTCCAGATGGTCATTCTATACTCTTGGGCATTTCCATACAGTTATCTGGTTGTGATTCAGTTCAGTCACACTGCTTGAGCTTGCTAGCTGCACTACTGCTACTGTTTATGCACCGGGCATTGGCTAATCACCACCACAAAGACTGACTACCAGTTTGAGTATTAACCCTTACCTGTGTTTATGCTATATTCTGCCTACTCCTGCTATATTGAGCCTGTACATTATTCATTACTGTAATACCGATTCTGGCCCTCAGGGGCACTGTTCCTTATTTCATTTTAATAAAACTGTGTTTTATTTCTAACCTTGGTATGAGTGTCAGAAAACCGTAACATCCGGGTCATACACTGGTATCAAAATAACGGAACAAGCGCTAGGCATCAGGTACACCACGAAAGGGCAACCCATAAGTGACAGCCCAGAGTATATAAAGGCTGTCACTGGGAGGAGCTGTACAACGCAGTTAATGAAAAGGCACCAGGAAATAAGCCTGTCAAAATGTTGCTGGAATCACTGGTGCCATGATAGTACCCTCCTCTCAAAGACCCCTCTCCGAGAAGAGGGACCTGGCTTAAGGGGATACTTGGCCAAATATTGTAATTTCCCTCTGAATTTACGTGAGTCAATAATATTTTGTACCTCATACTCCTCTTGACCTTGAATACGAACGGGGCCAGAAGCCACATGAGTGGTAGTGTACCGATTACAAATCAGAGGTTTTTACATTGATACGTGGAACACATTATGCATACGCATGGATGCTGGAAGGTCCAGAGCATATGACACAGGGTTAATTTTACGGATAACTTTGAATGGACCAATGAACCGAGGAGCCAACTTATTGCAAGGGGTCTGTAGATTCAGATTCTTAGAGGAGAGCCATACCTTGTCCCCAACCTGAAATAAGACCGCCGGCAGCCCGTATTCTTGGACCCAGGCAGATAGGATACAATAAAGTTAAAATGCAACAGAAATAAGGCCCATCTAGCCTGACGAGAGGACAGTCTCTTAGCCTCAGATAGGTACGTTAAATTTTTGTTATCAGTCAAGATCAATACTGGAGTTCGGGTGCCCTCAAGCAGGTGCCGCCATTCCTTGAGGGCCAGAATAATTGCCAACAGCTCCCTGTCCCCAATCTCATAGTGACTTTGCGTGCTAGACAATTTTTTGGAAAAGAATCCACAGGGCCTTAGCATAATCCCAGGGTCCAGGCGCAGTGACAATACGGCCCCAACCCCAGATTCTGAGGCATCGACCTCCAAGGTAAATGGCAGGGAGGGATTGGGGTGGGACAGCACAGGAGCAGAGGCAAATGCAGACTTTAGTGTCAAGAAAGCCTGTTCAGCTTCCTGAGACCACTGGGAGGAATCCGCACCCTTGTGTGTTAAGTCAGACAGAGGTTTCACAATTGTAGAAAAGTTTCTGATGAATTTCCTATAATAATTAGCAAAACCGAGAAAGCGTTGGATAGCCTTGAGCCCCTTAGGACGTGGCCACTGCAGGACTGCTGCCAACTTATCCTTGTCTATTGTGATGCCATCCTTAGAGATAATGAAGCCCAGGAATAGTACCATGGGCTTGTGGAATTTGCATTTCTCTATTTTGCAGAAGAGTTTATTCTCACAAAGTTTAAGCAACACAGCAGTCACATCCTTGATGTGTTGCGACAAGCTTGACGAATGTATGAGAATATCATCAAGATATACCACTACGCAAGACTGTAGCATGTCACGTAAGATATCATTAATAAACTCTTGAAACACTGCTGGTGCGTTACATAGCCCGAACGGCATTGTCAGATATTCATAGTGACCTGATCTGGTATTGAATGTCATTTTCCACTCATCACCGGCCCTTATACTTATCAAATTATAGGCGGCTCGCAAATCAAGTTTGGTAAAGATAGAGGAACCCTTCAATCAGTCAAACAGCTCGGTGATGAGTGGTATAGGATAAGCATTCTTAGGCATCAGTTTATTTAATCCACGATAGTCTATACAGGGTCGTAGTTCGCCACTCTTCTTTTTTACAAAAAAGAATCCTGCCCCCGCGGGCGAGGATGACTTCCTGATAATGCCCCTCTCCAGGGCATCAGCAATATACTCCTCCATGGCCCGATTCTCCTCGCAAGACAAGGGGTAAGCATGACCCCAAGGCGGAACGGCACCAGGAGGCAGATCAATCACACAGTCACAAGCCCTGTAAGGCGGCAGTGCACAGGCCTCTCCCTTACTGAACACGTCGCTGAAATGGCAATACTCAGCCGGCACTGAGGGAGAGATACACATGATCCTAGTAGGGTGGGATATGCAGTGTTTGTCACAGAACTCTGACCAGGCTGTAATCTCGCAAGTCTGCCAGTTAAACCTGGGGTTGTACATATGTGACCAAGGAAACCCCACTATGAGAGCATGATGCGGGGAACGGATAATCTGAAACCGTTGAACCTCGGAATGCAGTGCCCCAATACGCAAAGATAAAGGAATTGTCTCCATAGTAATTTGGGCAGGTACCAATGGCCTACCATCAATGGCCTCAATCCTCAAAGGAGACTCTTTGTCCACCAGTGGAATGCTATGGGAGGCAGCAAACGATTCGTCCATAAAATATCCGGCAGCACCGGAATCAACAAGCGCCAGGGCCTCCACAGCGAGTTCAGCCCAGGCGACTACAACCTGTATAGTAGGCTTCTGACTTGTTGGGTCCAGGGATTGCTGAACGCCACCTAGGGCCTGTCCCCCAAGGTACCCTAGGTGCATTTGTTTCCCGGCCGTGTCGGGCAAGAACGGAGCAAATGACCAGCCTGACCACAATATAAGCAGAGGCCTTGTCTGCGGCGATGCGCCCTCTCCTCTTTGGACAACCTAGTGAACCCAAATTGCATCGGTTCACCACTCTCGCCAGCTTGTATAGGAGGCATGGGAGGTGAAGGAGGCATGGGTGGGAAGCTTGATCTTGCTGATCCCTTTTCTCTGGCCCTCTGCTTCTGGTCCTTGGCCGCCATACGTTCCCTAATACGGGAATCCATCAAAATCAAGAAATCAATAAATTCATCAAGATCCGTTGGCAGTTCTCGTGCTGGAGTCTCATCCTTCAAACGTTTGCAAAGTCCCTGTGCAAAGGCTGCCACCAGCGCTTCATTGTTCCAGCCCACCTCTGCTGCTAAAGTACGGAATTCGATGGCATAGTCAACAACTGTACGAGACCCTTGTTGGATCTCCATTAGTTTTTTTGCAGCAGAGGCGGCTCTCCCAGGAACTTCAAAAACTCTACGAAACACCCTTACGAACTCAGTGAAGTTCCTAGTACATGGTTTAGCGGCTTCCCACAAAGGTTTTGCCCATGCCAAGGCTCTGCCCGTCAGCAAGGAAATCATGAAGCCCATTTTACTGCGATCACTGGGAAAGGCATGAGGGGTTAATTCTAGGAAGATTTCCAACTGATTAATGAACCCTCTGCACAGGTTAGGTTCGCCATCGTACCTAAGAGGTAGTGGGGCAGTAGCCGTCAACCCTCTGTTTGAGTTAGTTTGCAACAAAGACTGCGCTCCCGGTGTCGAACGGGGGGGACCACCGGAGCAGATACCGGTTTATCCAAGTGTGCCGTGCGCTCAAGAATCGTTTGAACAACCAATGCCAACTGATCCAACCGCTGTTCATGAAGATCCATCCTCCAATGGATACTCTGTGCATTACGTCACCGGTACCGTCTAAGGTCATGGCCCTTTCTTACTGTTACGGTTCAGTACACTCAGAAACGGTAGATGTTGGTAAAAACTACAATTTTATTTAAAGCACACAAGGAATAACGTAACCCTCACGGGTCCAGTATTTAGCACATAAATAACTGACACAGGACAGGTTACATTAGCAAGTTTAACCCACACGGGTCCAGTATGTACAACAGAATACAATACTGACAGAGGTCAGGTAAATTATGACTGATACAGTGTAAGAGAGTCCAGAGATACCAGTGGAGCTACTGACTCAGTTTGCCCAGATAAGAGGAGGCCCAGTGTCGCCTACAGGCCGGGATAGCGATAGTGACAGGATGTCAGCAGAGAGCAGGCAAGATCACCTGAGCGGGAAGTTGCAACGGTGGACGCTCACCAGAGACTACGACAGAGTGAGTGAGTGCTTGTGCCAGGAACGTATGCCCAACTGAGACTATCCACCACCGTGTGCCCGTGCCACCCCTGGAGGGGTTAATGAACGCTATGGTCTAAATGTGGAAGGCAACTGGAAGCGCCCAACTGAACCCAAGAGCAGAAGACCAAGCGATCGAGTGTACCGGTAATGAAGATTACAGTGGTGGAACAAGTAGCGGCACAAGGCACCACCCCAGGAGGGGTTAATAAACGCTATGGTCTGAATATGGAAGGCAACCGGATGCGCCCAACTGAACCCAAGAGCGGAAGACCAAGTGATCAATGAACGGTGTGGAGTATAACTAGCACAATGAAACTCGAACCCATGGACTGGACTACAGGCGGTAATGGAGTACCGTAGCTCTGTGGTGCACGATAACATGAGTGACAGTGCACAGAGCGAGGACAGCAACAGGCACTAACAGGATCTTCACCCAGCCGGGCGTGGAAGGAGCAGGAACTTCAGCCAAACCGATTCGGTACACGGAGCAGGAACGTCAGCCAAGACGGGTCGGTACACGGAGCAGGGTCGTCGGTCTTGCCAGGTTGGTAAAAGGAGCAGGATCGTCAGCCAGGCCGGGTCAGAACAGGAAGCAGGAACATCAGCCAATCCGAATCGGTACACAGAAGCAGGAACAGTAATGAATAGCGTAGTCAGGCAGTCCGGGTCATACACTGGTATCAAAATAACGGAACAAGTGCTAGGCATCAGGTACACCACGAAAGGGCAACCCCTAAGTGACAGCCCAGAGTATATAAAGGCTGTCACTGGGAGGAGCTGTACAGCGCAGCCAATGAAAAGGCACCAGGAAATAAGCCTGTCAAAATGTCGCCGTGATAGGTTTCCAGATGGACCACAGTGGCCAGCCCCCTCCATTGTCCAGGGATTTTCCCTTTGACTACATGGCCATTCATGAAACTATTTAAAATAATTATACATGATTGTTATACTCTGTCTCCTAGAGGTTGTTAGGCATGATACAATTTTGCATTGAGGGGTTGACAATGGGAAATCCTTTGTTTTCACCAATACACACACACGCCCCCTGTGATAATTAGATCTTGCAAGTTTGAACATTGGATTGAATTTATTTTTTTATTTACATGTCATCTTTAGTTTTCTGCAGGACCTTATTTTGATTTCATTTTCACAATTTGTCTTTTTTACACATTAGCATACCTGTCTACTATGTATCACTTTTTAATGTATGTATATGCACAGTGGTCAGGGATTTTCAGTATGTTATTATACTCCATGTATGCAAGGAGGACCAAGTCGCTGCCTTGCACAGCTGTTCAGCCGAGGCCTGGTTCTTGTAGGCCCAAGAGGAATGACAAACAGAGAATCAGCCTAAAGAAAAGGCTTAGTACGTTGCAAATAAAACATAAGGTAATGCACCACATCCAAATAATGTAGGTCTTTCTCCTTATCAGGTGTAGGTTCAAGACAAAAGAAAGGCATAACAATCTCCTGATTGATTGAAACTCAGAGATCACCTTGGGAAGAAACTCCTGGGAGGTACGAAGTACAGCATTATCCCAGGAAGGGAGATTTACAAGACAGAACTTGTAATTCAGCTACTCACCGCACCTAGACCACTGCCAAAAGGAAAATCATCTTGAACGTCAACTGGCGCAAAGATATGGATGCAAGAGGCTCAAAAGGATGCCTCTACAAAACACCCAGAATCAGACTGAGATCTCATGGGAGAGTGGGATCCTTGAAGGAAGGGAAGGCATGAGCCACCACTTGAAGGAAAACCTTGACATCTGGAATGATGGCAATACATCTCTGAAAAAGCACAGGGAGCTCCAAAATCTGAACCTTAAGAGAACTCAAACTAAGTCCCTTGTTCAACCCATCTTGGAGGAAAGACAACACCAAGGGAAGGTCAAAGGCCTGCGAGACACACTCTTGTCCATGCACCACTTATGAAAGACAGACCATACCCTATGGTATGCCTTGGAAGAACCTGATTTCCTGGCCTGTATCATAGTGGATATGACCTCTGCAAAAAAACCTTACCCATCAGTATGTTGCCATCAAAGCCAGTTTCTCCATATTCGTGGAGGTGATCCTAGAGCGACAGATCTGGCCTGGCAGGAAGTTGAAGTGGATCCTGCACAGCTAGAGTGACCAGGTCTGCAAACCATGCTATCTTGGGCCATCCATCCTGATCTTTTGGTTCACCCCGGGGATGAGAGGAATTGGAGGAAACACATAAGAGAGGTAGAAGCACCACGGTATTAACATTGCATCTGTGACAAAGGCCAGAAGATCTCCAATCCAAGGCGGAACGCTGGAACCTTCCTGTTCTCCCTGGTTGCCATGAAGCCTATCACTGGCACACCCCACTGTAGGACAAACAGGTAAAACACTATCCTGGATCTACTTAGAAAGTCCGCCAGAACATTTTTGCCCCTGGAATGTAACCGGCCGAGATGGCTGGAACATAGGCCTCCGCCCAACAGGAGAGAGCTTTCACTTTGTTCCAAGCCACCACACTGCACTTTCCTCCCTGATGATTGGTGGTCATGGTATTGTCTGACTGTACCCTCACTGGCATCCCCGAAAGAACTGGGTTTCAGTGAACAAGGGCCAGTCGAATCAACATTGGTTTCAAGATAGTGATAGACAAAAAAGCTCTCGTCCTGACACCACCTGCCCTGGACACCAAGATGACTCAGAACAGCTCCCCTGCCCCTCAGGTTGGCATCCGTGGTGACCAGGGACCACTCAGGGAATTACAAAGGGCCTCCTCCACTCCAGGTTTGGCAAATTCAACAACCACCGGAGATCCCCCGTCTTCCAGAGAGGGAGATTTCTGCTGAAGCAGATACTCTGGATTCCCGCACCAGCTCCTGTGGACATCCCTCTGTAGTTCCCTTGTGTAACCCTGAGAGTAAGGTACAGCATCCAGGGTCAATACCAGTCGACCCAACACACTCATTAAATCCTTTATCGTGGCTGAGGACCACTCCAGGGCATGCAACCGTCCTGAGACACAAGCAGAATCGTCTCCTCTGGGAGGAAGACCTTCCCCTGGTGGGTGTCAAACCTCATCCCCAAGAAAACTAGAATCTAGGAAGGAATCAGAGTGGACTTCTGCAGATTCTAATCCACCCGTGGTGGACTAGAATGCGAGCACAATCTTGAACATGACAAGCCAGGAGGTTCCCTGAAGAGGCCTTGATAACAGGTACAGCATCAGAAAGATGCCTTGAGCATGGATGAAGGCCACCAAGATACTTGTGAGGACGCGTGGTGCCGAAGTCAGGCAAAACGGCAATGCAGTGCACTGGTAATGACTGATTGGGACGTTGGGACATAAAGTGGACCAAAGGCACTCAAAGGGTTACTCACCAGTCATCTGTCTTCAGGTTACTATCTCTTACTGTAACATTTCAGGCCACTGAAATATTGCACCTAAAAATGAAAGTCTGAGCGCAATAACTTTTGAAAACACCTCTCCGCAGAGTACCCTTGCTTTACTCTGACAGATAAACCCAACAATATATATCATTTTTACATATTAAGTGTTACAATCCCTTTCAGTGTTTCAGTAGCTATTGGTGCTGCTACATTCCTTATATATTCACATAGTATAATTTAACTTGCTAGTAACAACCCCAACAGGCTCTAAGTAAGTACATTCACAATCTGTTTATTCTCTTACAGAGATTAACTCGTGAAGAATCATTTACATGTGTCAATGAATGTGTATTATACTGCTGTGAATGTATGAGTGACAGTAAACCCTACATAATCATTTATGAAGAATTAATATTAGCAGCAGTAATCTCTTCATGGCCTAAATACCAAAATTCTTTAAGCATGAATTTTAGACTAATTGATTTTCTTATTGGTTTATTTAAGTCATGTCTTGCTTATTGGTGATACTTATTGTTTAACCTATTGGATGCTAAAGTGATCTCCAGTGCATTACTTCACAATACATTGGAGATTTCTACAGAATCCAAGTGAGTAAGGTAATATATAATACAGTATGATTTAGTATATTAGTAAGTGTAATCATTTACAACGATGAGACTGATGTACAAAGAAGAACATGAGCAATTCTGAAGCAAACAAACTGCAACATTGGGGGCAAATATAAATTACCATTGATTTAAATGGGGGTCTTTAACCCTTTGAGTACCCAGAAGGAATTGAAGGAATTGCATTGCAATGTGATGGATACCTCCCTCGCATGCAAATGGTTAATCACTTCTTCTTGATGAAGGATGGCAGGTTTTTCCTTTTACCGATTGAATATTGTTCCTAGTTGTGATCCTCCTCCAGTGGAGATTTGCATAACTGGCAGGAGGGGGAGAATTAATAATATAATAACTTCAGCAATATAGCACTTTCACCATTACCAAGAGAATTGAGTGATTGTACACATAATAAGGAGGGATCCTAGCTGTGGTCTAACTGAAACATTACTATCCTTTTAAGATTCCAAACAAGGCAGTTGGTTTTGCCTATAATGGCTCCATTTGTCTGTGCACAGTGCACTCTGGGCCTGGTGTATAAAAGCAGACTGGAGCAATTCTGGGGTAAATCATCTGCACCATAGGGGAAAAGGAAAATGTTATACTGATTTAAATGGGGCTTTTAAACCCTTGAATGCTAGATAGGTTTCCAATGCTTCATAATATATTATACACAAAAAAACAGATATAATGGATGTTATAGAAGCTGACAACACCAAATACATCCACTTTCCAAGGGGCGCTATATTACCTCAATTTATGCAATATACATATAATATTATAAAAAATGGTATACTCAAGTCTGTCCCAAGAATACAGAGTCCTTATGTGTCTACAGTACTTCCAATACTATTCCTAGTTTCCTCCGCTCTCAAATTCGGATGCGTCTGGGTCCTGGTCATGTGGACAAATGACCTTCTAGATAGCCGTATTGCTGTAGAAAATATACAAAACAAAAGACACAGCACAACCACGCCTCTAAGAGCGATCTTTATGGCAATATAATCCCAACTTCATGCCTTGCCCCTCTTGATGGGTACTTACTAGACAGAGAGGCTACCCCAGCCTCTGAGAGTATGTGCTCATCAATTTATTAATCTGCACTATCCACCGGCCTTCTCTCCCTCCCTCCATTGTATCAGAGGGAATTTAATATTCTTGTTTTTAATATAAAATTTTATACAGTTATAACTTTTTATAGTTTGTTACTACCAATAAATGGAGGTTAATTTGAAGTAAAGGCCCAGGTAGTATTCTGTGTTTTAAATATACAATATTTTCTAAGCTACACGAGCCAGGAGGAAAGGAGAGAAGGCCAGTGGATAGTGGAGATTAATAAACTGATGAGCACATACACTCAGAGGCTGGGGTAGCCTCCCTGTCTAGTAAGTATCCATCAAGAGGGGCAAGGCACGAAGTTGGGATTATATTGTCATAAAGATCGCTCTTAGAGGCGTGGTTGCACTGTCTTTTGTTTTGTATATCTTCAAATAAACAAACAAAAATCCGCGCACTTATCCAGTCTCAATAATTACACAATCAATAGGGACAAGATAGCAACCTCCTAATGGAGTGTTATTTAAAAAAAACTCTAAATCTTAATAATAAAATTCAACAAATAGGAAAGACATACAGTGGGAATCAATGGTCAAAATAAGAACACCAAGTGTGAACAATAAATATTAATTCGTGCTCACAACTCCCAACCCACATGCACTTAAGTTAATAATTGTGTATAAAACGAAATTCTGCCAATACTTAAGTCCTTTTTAAACTTTATTTGAGTGTAGTTCTTCTTCTAAAGAGAAACAGTGGGGTTCATGCTAATATTCCGTTCCCGGGATATGTAGAGGATAGAAAAAGAAAGCAGATCATAGGGCAGTAGTCTCCTTCACCAAGATCTCCCGCACTCATGTATCCTACTTACAAAGTAGTAGAAGTAACGGGCATATTGGACTCCTTTAACACTTCCTCAACTCCTTCTATTGGAATCCGTACCTTAAACAGACACGGTCTTCCACACAATAGTGTAATACGTTACGGACAGGGAACCAAGCACCCGCTCCACTAAGGCTACTTACACTATTGTAATCTATGATGTTCTCGTCTCTAAAACACACTGTAGACCATCCGATATCCAAAAAAACATCTTTATTCTATAATATACATAAAATCTTCATCAACAATTTTGACATGGATCACCACCCACACCTTCCATAGTACCTCACCGATAAAACAAAGGGAGACCAGCTCCTTCTGGACCACTAGGCGAGATACAGCGTCTGTCGTCACTGCCAGCATCGATGAGTCAGGTTCTAGACAGTCTGCATGGGTATCCAATCCACTCTCTGATTAGCTCTGCCCAACGCGTTTTGTAATAATTACTTCATCAGGGGTGCCACCCTGAGGCCTGGTCGCACCTTACCTTTGATGTTGAGCATCTGTTGACCCCGTTGAATAGCTGCAGTGTGGGGCTCCTCTCCATGACCTGTACAAATGGCGGAAAGTGTTTCCTCTTCTACAAGAAGAGCATAAAGGGGTGTGGGCTGCTATGCATCTCTCTTTTATTCCCAGTGCTTATCATAGAGAGCTGAATTACCAGGTCACCAGTGTGTGTCGTGATTATGTCAACACACTGCAGTGCTGCTTTTCTGTCGGTGCTCAGTTGTCTGGTTTATTTCCCTTGCAGCCAAGATTTGCTCCTTGTGTGTTTCCTGTTATTGACCTTCTCTGCCTTCACACTTCGCTGACCTCCATGCTCCTTGACCTTGGACTGCCTCCTGTCTTTGTTGAACTCTGTGCTCCTTGACCTTGGCCTGCCTCCTGACTTTGTTGACCTCTATGCTCCTTGACATCAGCCTACCTCCTGACCATCGTATCCCTTGACCTCCAGCTTGCTAATTGACCACTCTCTCTCTCTTCCACAGTACTGCATCTGGATCAGCCCCTGTGTTGTATTCTATACTGGGAGGCTGTTAGCTATTTTGGCCTCCTCTGTGTGCAGTATACCTACATGGATGTACTTATGTCTGCTCCTGGGTTCCAGCACCTACTTCAGCTAGAAGCACCTAACATTACAACTGAGCCATTTATGGAGCCTGCTGGGATGGCAAAAGCTATGGCAACACTTACTCAGCAGATCTCTTTACTGACCCAGTAGGTCAAGGACCTGCAAGCCGGTCAAGCAAACATGCAACAGCAGCTTCAGGAGATTTGCAACACCTACAGAGAGTGCTGTCCCTCCTAGACCTCCAGTACAGTCTCCTGAGGGGACTCTTGCCACTCCTGAACTTCAGGTAGTCCTACCTGAAAACTTCTTATGCGACAGGACCCAGTTCCTGCCAGGTCTTATTCTCCTTCAAACCCCATACATAACCATGGATTTCATTAAAATCTGCCCAGTGGTGTCTTTGCTGTCCGGAGAGCCCCAGGCCTGGGCATCCCACTTACTACAGACCAACAACTCCCTACTGAAGACCTAGACTGCATTCTATCACACTCTGGAATCCCAGTATGACGGCCCATAAAAGGCAAAAACAGCTCAGACCTCCCTGCATGTCTTGAAACAGGGAAGATGTCCATTCGAAGAATAAGACACTGACTTCAGGAGATTGGCTCTAGATACCGAATGGAATGAACAGCTTTACTGGACCAATTCAGGATAGGATTATCTTATCCCATCAAGGGTGAACTGGCTCACATCGGTGTACCCTTCTCTCTTGAAGCCCTGATATACTTAGTCATCCAGGTAGACAGATGACTCAGAGAGAAACATCAAGAGAAAGCCCTGGCTTACAGCCCTTCACTACACTGCTAGACTGCTATGGCAAGTCCTTCAGTTCTTCCCTCTTCAGAGGTCAAGGAACCTATGCAAATCAGTATTTTCAGAGGACCACTCTCTGAGGCAGAGAGAGCATGTAGAAGAGCTCAGAACCTCTGCTTGTTCTGTGTCAAAACAAAAGGGAGGGGAGGAGATCTTGAGGTAAGCTCCTTGTTCCTACTTGTATGCCATTGCCTTTTCAGAATATTTCTCCACACTTATCCATTCCTCTTGCTTTACAGTGGAATAGAGGGGCTGTTCCGCTACAAGCCATGATCAATTCAGGAGCCAGTGAATGTTTAATCGATCAAGAATTTGACTATACCCACTTAGCCCAAACCTTCAACTGTTCATGTACAGGTTGTGGATGGAATCCCTTTGCTATTAGTTACCCATCAGAAAATGACCATCTGACTCTAGGGTCCAGCCACGTGTAAACCATTTGATTCAATGTTGTAGCATCTCCTTTCTTTCTGCTTATCCTTGGATTACCCTGGCTCTGTCCTCATGACCTTGCTATTAATTGGCACCTTGGCACCCTAACCTACTCCTCCTCTACTTGCAAACAAACCTGTTTCACCACTTCTCTGGAGTCCACCTCACTTCTGAATCCAGGCCCCTCAAGGAGAGGGACTAGCTGTGCCCGCAGTTTACGCCCCTTATGTAGATTTCTTTGAGAAGAAGAAAGAGGACAAGCTTCCTTCACATCGTGTCTAAGGAACTACCTCTGTTCTTCACAAATGAGATCTTCTGCCTCCATGGTCTCCCCGAGACCATAGTTTCCGATCTGGGAACACAGTCCACCTCCCGCTTTTGGTCTGCCTTCTCTCAAGGTCTTCATATACAAAGATCCCTTTCTATGGCATACCATCCTCAGACCAATGTACAGACGGAGCGTACCAACCAGGTATTAGAGCAATACCTCTGATGTTACTAATCCTATCTCTCCCTCTGGCAGAGTTTGCCTATAATAACCAAGTCCATGGCTCTACCAACACTACTCCCTTCTCTGTGAATTAAGGGTTACATCCTACTATGCTTCCAGTATCCCCAGTTACAAGTTCTGTTCCTGATGCTACCATCCACGTATGCTCTAAGTCCCACATCGAGTCATACGTACGAAGAGCACTACAAACAACACAAAGGTCTGGCTGTTCACTGTAAATCTCAGACCACACTGTCCTTCAAAGAAGTTAGTGCCTTGATACATCGTTCCTTTCGAGATTCAATGAGTAGTCAGCCCCACAGCAGTACACCTACTATTTACCCTGTGTTTCCTGTCTCTCTGGTCAAGTCAAGGATTGCTGATCCCTTTCCCAGCTGACAGGCATCTAGGCCAGGTCCTCTCCTAATTGATGGGCAAGAAGAGTACGAGGTACAAGAGATTCTGGATTCCAGACTGCAGAGAGGAGTGGTGAAATATCTTGTGCACTGAAAAGGTTATGGTTCCGAGGAGCAATCCTGGGAACTCGCTTGTAATGTACATGTCACAGCCAGGGTCTGTGCCTTTCATCAACTGCACCCTGATCATCCTCCTACAGCGTGCCCCTGGATGGTGCACCTAAGGGGTGAGGGTTCTGTCATGCTTTCACCCATTGCCACCCTGAGCCCTGGTCACTACTTACCTGAGATGTGGAGTGTCTGGTGACCTCTCTCCGTAACTGTCGTGAGTGGCGGAAGGTGTTTCCTCTCCTACAGGTAGATTATAAAGGGGGCTGGACAGCTCTGTAGCTCTCTTTTATTCCTGGTGCTGAGCACAGGGTGCGAAATTACCCGGGTCATCAGCATGCGTCGTGATGATCTTGTCACACTGCAGGATCTATATATAACCTTGGGCTCAGATGTCTGACCTAGTTCCCTGCTCTGTAGCTCTCTTTTATTCCTGGTGCTGAGCACAGGGTGCGAAAGTACTCGGGCCATCAGCATGTGTCGTGATAATCTTGTCACACTCTAGGACAGTGTTTCTCAACCGGTGTGCCGCGGCACTTTGGTGTGCCGCGGACACCCTCTAGGGGTGCCGCGGAATGTATAGCGTTTAGGGCTGCGGGCCGTGATGACATACAGACAGAGAGGAGGGTAGAGGCGCCGGAAGAGAAGCGCTTGCAGCCAGACAGTAACGATCAGTCTGCTGGCAGCAAGCGCTTCTCTTCCGGAGCCTCTGCCCTCTTCCTCTTCTCTGTCTGTATGTCATCACGGCCCGCAGGGGCGCGTGATGATGCGGGCGGGCAGGAGGGAACTCAGAGACAGCCAGCCACAGGGGACCGGCAGCAAGTGCAGCAGTGCAGGAAGAGAGGTACAAAGGGGAGAAAGAGAGGTGCAAGGGGGGAGAAAGAAGTACAATGGAGGAGAAAGAGACACATGGGGGAGAAAATACATGGGGGAGAAAGATGCACAAGGGGGAGAAAGTACATGGGGTAGAAAGAGAGGCACAAGTGGGAGAAAGAAGTACAAGGGGGAGAAAGAAGCACATGGGGTAGAAAGAAGTACATGGGGGAGAAAGAGAGGCACAAGGGAGAGAAAGAGAGGCACAAGGGGGAGAAAGAGAGGCACAAGGGAGAGAAAGAAGTACATGGGGGAGAAAGAAGTACAAGAGAGAGAAAGAAGTACATGGGGGAGAAAGAGAGGCACAAGGGGGAGAAAGAAGTACATGGGGGAGAAAGAAGTACATGGGGGAGAAAGAGAGGCACAAGGGGGAGAAAGAAGTACAAGGGGGAGAAAGGAGTACATGGGGGAGAAAGAGAGGCACAAGGGGGGAGAAAGAAGTACAAGGGGGGAGAAATAGAGGTGCATAGACCCCATAGTAAAGTAATAACAATGACACATGTTAAATGTGTAAAGTTTTTTATTCTGCTGTTTGTTTTTAACACTTAGTTTGTTCATTAAATCATTTTAAATAATGAAAAATTAGCATATTGGGTTTTTTATCCGATTAATCGAAAAAATAATCGGCCAACTAATCGATTATCAAAATAATCGTTAGTTGCAGCCCTAATAGCGTTAACTACACCTCGCTATTGCAGATGTAGTTAGGGTGCAGCATTTTATGTTGAAGCACCGCCGATGCTTTGAATCAACGGTGCGTCCATCGAGGCAACTGTGTAGGGTAGAAACCGGCAAGGAAGACAGCCCATTGCTGGAGGCGCATCCTGATTGGGCTGTTGGATGGAGGCGGGACAGCTGTGATTGCTTATCACATTCCCGCCTCTTTTTTTTGTACTGGTGGCAAGTCCCTGTCGTCAGAGACAGAGTGACGCACACAGCATCGGGGGACAGTGTGGTTTCTGCTCAACAGCTGCAGCTACAAGAAGACCACAGACAGCAAGCATCCTGCTTTAAACTGGTAGGGTGAATAGTTTTACATTTTAATACTCCTCTCTTCTTTTAGTTGCCCTTTGTCTCCCTCTCACTCAAATGGCCAATTAACGATATTAACTGTGCCCCACTGTTGCCCTTAAAAAACATATTAGTAGCCCAGTTCCCCTATAATGCCCAAGAGGTGTACATTGAGGCATCAGATGAGCCCATCCAGAACACACATTTACTCTCCCACCTTACCATTTTCTGGAGGGCCAGAGGACACCAGAGTGGCTCATCTGATGCCCCAGTGTACACCTCTGGGATATCAGTTACAGATGGAGTCAGTGGGTGACCAATGTGCCACTCATGGACATCAGTGGGGCACAGTCTGTCTCATATAGTGCCCTTCATCATGAACCACATGGACTTATGAAATGTAGTATTAAAAAAAAAGAATCAATAAAAAAGTAACAATGAACTGGTCATTACTGCTCCTGCTCTCTGTCTCACTCGCTCTGATACTAGAAAAACTGGAAAAAATCTAATCTAGGGCAAACCAACTGCAGCACTGGGGGCAAATACAAATTCCCAAACTTGCAGTTAATTTAACTGGGCTTTTAACCCCTTGAATGCTAAGATGTCTCCAAAGCATTGCTTTGCAATGCTTTGGAGACCTGTTTAGCATTCAAGTGTTAAAAACCCCAATTTAAATCAATAGGAGTTTTTTGTTATACTTATCCCCAATATATAACTAATATTTGCTATGCTCCATTATGTTATTCTGAATTTGGGAGGTAAAAGTATCTACTCTTATACATATCTTCTTCATTACACACTCTTATACAACTTTTGAGAAGTTAGGGGTGCCCCGGGAATTCCGAACAGTGTGTAGGGGTGCCTTGAATGAAAAAAGGTTGAGAACCACTGCTCTAGGATCTATATATAACCTTGGGCTCAGGTGTCTGACCTAGTTCCCTTGTAGCCAAGCTTTGCTACTTGTGTGTTTCCTGTTAGTGACCTTGCCTGCCTTCCTACTTCACTGATCTCCATGCTCCTTGACTTGCCTCCTGACTTTGTTGACTTCTATGCTCCCAGACCTTGGCCTGCATCCTGACTTTGTTGACCTCTGTGCTCCCTGACCTTTGCGTGCCTCTTGACTTCAGTGACCTCTGTGCTCCCTGACCTCAGCCTGTCTCCTGACTTTGTTGCTAATTGATCATTCCCTCTCTCTCTCTCTCTCCGCTACAGTACTGCATCTGCATCAGCCCCTGTGTTGTACTCTATATACAGGGAGGCTGTTTGCTATTCTGGCCTCCCCTGTGTGTAGTATACCTACATGGGTGTGCAGATCTCTGCTCCTAAGATCCAGCACATACTTCAGCTAGAAGAGCCTGACAGATGTCACCTGCAGCAAGCAAAAGGAGAAGGGTGAGAGACAGAAGGTGGGAGTGAGACTTAAAGAAGCAGGTCATTTTTTCAGATAGAAAGAGATGGTGACAATAGGGAATGAAGGAATGGGAGCAGAGAAGTGGTGAGGAAGAAGTGAGGGTGCATTATGGATGGAGTAACAGCTAATGTGGAAACAGGAGGAGAGAGAGTGTGATTCAGGTGAGGATGGTGATGAAAAAATAAAGAGACAATTTGGACATGGTGAGAGGTTAATGAGTGGGACAGAAGAATCTGTGCAATTGCCATTGTTCTTTTTGTAACTATGAAAATCTTATTCATTACCAAATGATTTTTGAGAATTTTTTGCACTAGTAATAATTACTCTTTGTGCAAGTTGTAAATGCTGACGTCTGCTAGTTATTGATTTTCTCTTTAACCAAATGAGATATTAGTCTCATAGAGATTCACTGATTGTAGCATTCCAAGTGGCACATTAAACTGTTAAACTGAGTTAGGATTACAATATGCTTGTTATTTTTTCTTTATATTGTAAGGTTATTAAGCATTACAATTAGTTTGTAATTATTCAGTGGCCTCCGGATTGGAACATTTTTAATACACGTTATGGATGCGTGGCAATAATTTGCCACATCAATTCAAACTTTATTCCAGTTATCAAGAAAGTAAACATCATCTCTAAAGGATGTTTTTTGTAAACACACACAGCCCTCTCAGGGTGATGCCTCTCTTGAAATATTTTGTTCAAGGATTATATCCCACCAATGCTTTACTTCATGTTTTAAATTATTCTCTAAAATATGAAGCACTTCTTTCAACCACTTTGTTTCTGGAGATGGAACATTACTAATCTCATTAACAATATCTTCCTCAAAAAAAATGTATTGCAAAGATCTTCCACCAATCATGTATATCTTTACAAAACTTTGGATGTGGAGACCTTATATTCCACTATAGATCATAAACTGGGAATTGAAGCAGTTAAACATTTTTTGTTACAAGACTTATGCAGCTAAAACAGTCTGAGTGTCTCCTTGAATCAATTATGTTTATAATGACTGACAAATATTTCTCTTTCAATGGTAAGATTTATCTGTACATGAAGGGTATTATGATGGGTACCAAGTTTGGGTCAAGTTTTGTGAAACACTTTATGGGGTATTTCAGACATCTATACATACATATGGGGACACAATCCTTTTGGTGTGAACTTTGTACTGTACCACATATTCACTGATGATAACCTGATCATCTAGCAAGATGAGTTTGATGTTGCTTTGACTTTTGTAGATTACCTTAACTCCAGTTTTCTGGGACTTAGGTTTACAGTCAATGTTCAGAAACATCCAAAACATATTTTAAACCAATAGATTCTATATTTTTTTTTTCATACTGGACATAGTTTAGTCATGGAGGCATATCTAACAGCCTGAGATATGGAGCATTCTTCTTTCGTAAAGTATATAAATGAGATTATACTCCTAATGATTTAAGTTCTACATTATATATTACCCAATTTAATCGTGAACACAAACAGGTGAACAAAATTCTAAAGAAAAATTTGTCTTTATTATTATTGGATCCTGCATTGAGAAATATACCAGATAAGCCTAGGTTGCTCTTTAGGTGAGCTCAGATTGTTAAAAACATAATTGCAGCCAGTAAACTGAAAAGTTCCACCAACACCAAACCAATATCTACCTTCTTTAATTGTAAAGGAAGTTTTAAGTGTGGAGTGAGTAGATGCCTTGCTTGTGGGGCTATTGCTCATTCTGTTAACCCTTTGAGTATCAGAGAGGTATCCAAATGTATTGCTTCTCAAAGCGCTGGATACCCCTCTGGCACTCAAAGGGTTAAGACAGTTAGGTCTTCTATTACAGGGGAGGGATTTATGATCCTGGACCACATGAATTGTGGTTCTAGATATGCAGTTTATGTCATCACATGTATTTGTGGTATTCAAGGTGGGTGTCACGTCTGTTCCCTTGTTGCTATTATGTATCTCTGTCCAGAGTCCTCCTATTGACTGCTTCTCGCTTATCTACTTAGCTTCCAGACAGGTAGATGCACATTCTTCAAAACTGAATTTCGTAGTAGTTGTATTTGTTCCTGATCTGTGTGTTTGACCCTGGCTTGTCTCCGACCTCCTGCTTGATTCCTGATCCATCTGTCTACCTGTGTTCGACTCGACCTTCAGTCTATCTGATTCATCTGCCTCCTAGAATGTGACCTCAGCTTTACTTCGATCTTATAATTGCCTGCAGATTGATCCAAATCCTGGTATTCAACCTAGATTGTCTCAGACCATCCCCCTCCTCGCAGAAATATGTGAGGCATTCAACTCACCCTGCGTCCAACTTCCCTTCTGCTTACTAGTCCTGCTACAGGGAACCACCTCTTCCATATGAGTGGTCTATCTTCCGTAGTGTTGAGTGTATTCATCCCGCTCTCAGGTTTTGCAGCCTGCAACTCTAACCCTGACTTTCACCACAATAAGGGTATACTCTGCACTGCCACCACTCTCCAGTGTCACTCCCCATCCAGGGCTCCCCAGCATCCAGTAGATCAGTGTTTCTCAACCGGTGTGCCGCGGCACTTTGGTGTGCCGCGGACACCCTCTAGGGGTGCCGCGGAATGTATAGCGTTTAGGGCTGCGGGCCGTGATGACATACAGACAGAGAGGAGGGTAGAGGCGCCGGAAGAGAAGCGCTTGCAGCCAGACAGTAACGATCAGTCTGCTGGCAGCAAGCGCTTCTCTTCCGGAGCCTCTGCCCTCTTCCTCTTCTCTGTCTGTATGTCATCACGGCCCGCAGGGGCGCGTGATGATGCGGGCGGGCAGGAGGGAACTCAGAGACAGCCAGCCACAGGGGACCGGCAGCAAGTGCAGCAGTGCAGGAAGAGAGGTACAAAGGGGAGAAAGAGAGGTGCAAGGGGGGAGAAAGAAGTACAATGGAGGAGAAAGAGACACATGGGGGAGAAAATACATGGGGGAGAAAGATGCACAAGGGGGAGAAAGTACATGGGGTAGAAAGAGAGGCACAAGTGGGAGAAAGAAGTACAAGGGGGAGAAAGAAGCACATGGGGTAGAAAGAAGTACATGGGGGAGAAGAGAGGCACAAGGGAGAGAAAGAGAGGCACAAGGGGGAGAAAGAGAGGCACAAGGGAGAGAAAGAAGTACATGGGGGAGAAAGAAGTACAAGAGAGAGAAAGAAGTACATGGGGGAGAAAGAGAGGCACAAGGGGGAGAAAGAAGTACATGGGGGAGAAAGAAGTACATGGGGGAGAAAGAGAGGCACAAGGGGGAGAAAGAAGTACAAGGGGGAGAAAGGAGTACATGGGGGAGAAAGAGAGGCACAAGGGGGGAGAAAGAAGTACAAGGGGGGAGAAACAGAGGTGCATAGACCCCATAGTAAAGTAATAACAATGACGCATGTTAAATGTGTAAAGTTTTTTATTCTGCTGTTTGTTTTTAACACTTAGTTTGTTCATTAAATCATTTTAAATAATGAAAAATTAGCATATTGGGTTTTTTATCCGATTAATCGAAAAAATAATCGGCCAACTAATCGATTATCAAAATAATCGTTAGTTGCAGCCCTAATAGCGTTAACTACACCTCGCTATTGCAGATGTAGTTAGGGTGCAGCATTTTATGTTGAAGCACCGCCGATGCTTTGAATCAACGGTGCGTCCATCGAGGCAACTGTGTAGGGTAGAAACCGGCAAGGAAGACAGCCCATTGCTGGAGGCGCATCCTGATTGGGCTGTTGGATGGAGGCGGGACAGCTGTGATTGCTTATCACATTCCCGCCTCTTTTTTTTGTACTGGTGGCAAGTCCCTGTCGTCAGAGACAGAGTGACGCACACAGCATCGGGGGACAGTGTGGTTTCTGCTCAACAGCTGCAGCTACAAGAAGACCACAGACAGCAAGCATCCTGCTTTAAACTGGTAGGGTGAATAGTTTTACATTTTAATACTCCTCTCTTCTTTTAGTTGCCCTTTGTCTCCCTCTCACTCAAATGGCCAATTAACGATATTAACTGTGCCCCACTGTTGCCCTTAAAAAACATATTAGTAGCCCAGTTCCCCTATAATGCCCAAGAGGTGTACATTGAGGCATCAGATGAGCCCATCCAGAACACACATTTACTCTCCCACCTTACCATTTTCTGGAGGGCCAGAGGACACCAGAGTGGCTCATCTGATGCCCCAGTGTACACCTCTGGGATATCAGTTACAGATGGAGTCAGTGGGTGACCAATGTGCCACTCATGGACATCAGTGGGGCACAGTCTGTCTCATATAGTGCCCTTCATCATGAACCACATGGACTTATGAAATGTAGTATTAAAAAAAAAGAATCAATAAAAAAGTAACAATGAACTGGTCATTACTGCTCCTGCTCTCTGTCTCACTCGCTCTGATACTAGAAAAACTGGAAAAAATCTAATCTAGGGCAAACCAACTGCAGCACTGGGGGCAAATACAAATTCCCAAACTTGCAGTTAATTTAACTGGGCTTTTAACCCCTTGAATGCTAAGATGTCTCCAAAGCATTGCTTTGCAATGCTTTGGAGACCTGTTTAGCATTCAAGTGTTAAAAACCCCAATTTAAATCAATAGGAGTTTTTTGTTATACTTATCCCCAATATATAACTAATATTTGCTATGCTCCATTATGTTATTCTGAATTTGGGAGGTAAAAGTATCTACTCTTATACATATCTTCTTCATTACACACTCTTATACAACTTTTGAGAAGTTAGGGGTGCCCCGGGAATTCCGAACAGTGTGTAGGGGTGCCTTGAATGAAAAAAGGTTGAGAACCACTGCAGTAGATCATTCAGGTGGATCAATCTGTTCCATTGTTCCATTATCCTGAGCGTTACAGTGGGACATACCATTGAGATGCTGGTTTGGTAAACACAGAAGGTATGCAGAGCACGGATTTTTTTCTCAACATTATTTTATGAACCATGATAAAGATTCTTCAGTTTTAAGTGTTATTCTGGTGAGTCCCTCTATTAATTATAATAGATTGTGCCGCCTTAACAACAGGGAAGCCTTTTGGATGCATAGGTTTCACACAATGTCTCCTGGGGACTTGAATGAGTATACAGTATCTTTTATTTAAACCTTGAGATCCTTTTTTTATCCTAATAAAACTTAATCACATAGGTTAGATAAAACATTTTTCAGTAGAAAAATTAGTATATATATTTCACTAAATTAACAAATATAGTATTGCATACATTTAGTATTAAAAATGTTTGTGTTTAAACTTAATTCACTTTAATGTAGACATAATTAAATAGTAAGTACGTTCACTTTTAAAAAATAAATACATTTTTAATAGACAATGTATTAATGTTTTCGAGTTAGCATATCCTTTATTTATTTAATTTTATAAACAAATAATAGGAGTTTAGTGTTCTTACCTGATAAATCCTTTTCTCTCTAGTCCATATGATTCCTTGGGAGAGAAAGGAGAAAAGACCTCTTGCACGTCTCCATGTTCCCTGAGTTCCCTATTACTATTCAGAATCTGGATAATCCAGAAAAAAACAAGGGTCAACGGACACTGAACTAGCACAGCACATCAAACAAGAGCCAATTGTGCTCAGAAAACTGCTAAAAAAACAACTGGCAGTAAGAAAAGGAAGAGACAGGTCCTCAAACAGGCAAAACTATTCAACTGAGGCATGGTTCTTGTAGGCCTAGGAAGCACCCACTGATCTGGTGGAATGTGCACTGATTTTAAAGGGAACTGGTTTCTTCCTGATCTCAGGAAGAATCAAAGAGGCGATGGCTACCTTGGAAGTGGCCTGACCAGCTCTGGGACCCTCAGAAATGAAAAGTCTTACAAAAAGGCTTAGTGAGGTGCACGAAGAGCTTAAGGCAGTGCGCCACGTCCCATAGATGGAGATCTCTCTCCTGATCAGAAGCAGGCTCAAGACAGAAAGAAGGTACGTATCACGGTGCCCGTGATTGCTGCCTTTCCTTGTCAGTTATCTGTAGGAGGCTCTCCATTGGCTGTCTGCTTTCAGCCCGCCCTGTATTCCCTACTTAGACTGAGCTTGGGCACCCTTTGGTTGCCCTTTCATGTTGTCTCTATGCTGCCTGTGCCTGCATTGGGTTCCTGAGCTTCCTGGGTCATTCTTCTGTTCCTGCTCGTCTGTGATCGCCTGAGTTCCTGTTCGCCAGCTTCCCTGGTTCCAGCATCCGTTCCTGATCCGGTTGGGGTTGCTGTCCTCGCTGCTGTTTCCTGCTGCCATCCTGATCCGGTTGACTGCCAGTAGATTTGTTTCCTGTCCATCTCGACTGTGTTCCAGCTCCTGGATCGCCCGCAGTGTGCAACTCTCCTCCAGTCGCCCTGGCGACATTTTCATTCACTGGTGTTTCACTTCCCAGTATGCGGGTACTGGTTCGCTCCACTGACAACCGGTTGCGCGTGCACCGGTAGAGATCTAGGTTACTCCAGTACGCGGTTACTGGTTCACTCCCTGTAACCGGCTGCTTAGTGTTATCGAGACAGCACCGGTGGTCGTTTGGTTTTCCCAGTACGCGGGTACTGGTTCACTCCATGTACTAACCGGTTGCTTAGTGTTATCGAGATAGCACCGGTGGTGGTTTGGTTTCCCCAGTACGCGAGTACTGGTTCGTTCCATGTACTAACTGGTTGCTCGTTGCACCGGTAGGGTTTAGTCTTTCCAGTACGCGGGTACTGGTTCGCTCCCTGTAACCGGCTGCTTAGTGTTATCGAGATAGCACCGGTGGTGGTTTGGTTTCCCCAGTACGCGAGTACTGGTTCATTCCATGTACTAACTGGTTGCTCGTTGCACCGGTAGGGATTTAGTCTCCCCAGTACGCGGGTACTGGTTCGCGCCATGTGTTAACCGGCTGCTGTTCAGTCCTAGACAGCACCAATGAAGTTTCAGTGACTCCAGTACACGGGTACTGGTTTGCTCCATGTGTTAACCGGTTGCTTGCTGTACATCTCTTAGCACCAGTAGATTTTGGTTACTCCAGTAAGTGGGTACTGGTTCGCTCCATGTGTTAACCGGTTGCTCACTAGCACCGGCCGAGATTGTGTACCCCAGTACACGGACACTGGTTCGCTCCAGCATTATATGGTGACTATACCATCCTATCTATCCAGTGGGCCTTAGTCCGTCCATTTCATGACTGGTCTATTACACCTTAAGCCAGTTACTGAGATGACCATTGCTGTTATCCAGTACTTGCAGTCCAGGCTGCCTTGCCCGGTATATTGGTAAGGCCGATAGAACCTATTCCTCATTGTACCAGTCTTTAGGTTGCCTTACCCAGTATTGGCAGGGCCGGTAGAGCCTCTTATTTGCTGTCTTGGTCTCAAGGCTGCCTTGCCCGGTATATTGGCAGGCCGGTAGAGCCTTATGTACTCATAGTACCAGTCTCAAGGCTGCCTTGCCCGGTATATTGGCAGGGCTGGTAGAGCCTATTTCTATTTGTTGTACCTGTCTCAAGGCTGCCTTGCCCGGTATATTGGCAAGGCCAGTAGAGCCTCCTTTTCCTTTGTTACTAGACTAGGGCTGCCTTGCCCGGTATATTGGTAAGGCCGGTGGAACCTATTCCACCTTGTGCCACCTAGGTTGCCTTACCCGGTATTGGCAAGGCCGATAGAGCCTGTATCATTTTCTGTGTACCACTAATCATGCTATTATGTATGATCGCTAATGTTATATGTGTATTCTACCCACATGGGTTTTCTTAAACTTTTCAATAAAGTTGTGTTTTTATCTTAACTCTGTATCATGGTGCCCGTGATTGCTGCAGTTCCTTGTCTGTCACCAGTAGGGGGCTTCTATTGGCTGTCTGCAGATAGCCTGCCTCTTATTGCCTATTTAAACCTGGATTGGGCACCCTTTGAGTGCCCTTTCGTGTTGTTTCTGACCTTCTTGCTATCACTATGCCAGTGATAGCTGGTCCTCTGTTCCAGTGTTCCTGAGTTCCTCTTCTCATGTGTTCCTGAGTTCCTGATCTCTACTGTTCCAGTGTTTCCTGCATGCTGAGTAATTCCAGTCCTGGTTCCGGCCTAGTCTCTGGTGTTGCAGTTCCTGCTGAACTTCTTCTCTGCGGTTTCCTGACCTGACTGATCGTTGCTGGTTCCTGTCATTGCATCGCCTGTCTCCTGTATCCTGGCGACCTCCTGCCTGGTCGCATCGGCGACATTGCTTGTTACTCCAGTGTGTGGTCACCGGTTTGCTCCACAGCCTATCGGCTATACAATTCTGTGTTGGTCCCAGCGTGCGGACGCTGGTTTGCTCCAAAGCCTTGCGGCTAGACAAACTCGCTTGTTACACCAGTGTGCGGTCACTGGTTTGCTCCAAAGCCTATCGGCTATACAATCCTGTGTTGGTCCCAGCGTGCGGACGCTGGTTTGCTCCTAAGCCTTGCGGCTATACAAACTCGCTTGTTACACCAGTGTGCGGTCACTGGTTTGCTCCAAAGCCTATCGGCTATACAATCCTGTGTTGGTCCCAGCGTGCGGACGCTGGTTTGCTCCAAAGCCTTGCAGTTATTCAAACTCGCTTGTTACACCAGTGTGCGGTCAATGGTTTGCTCCAAAGCCTATAGGCTATACAATCCTGTGTTGGTCCCAGCGTGCGGACGCTGGTTTGCTCCAAAGCCTTGCAGTTATTCAAACTCGCTTGTTCCACCAGTGTGCGGTCACTGGTTTGCTCCAAAGCCTATCGGCTATACAATCCTGTGTTGGTCCCAGCGTGCGGACGCTGGTTTGCTCCTAAGCCTTGCGGCTATACAAACTCGCTTGTTACACCAGTGTGCGGTCACTGGTTTGCTCCAAAGCCTATCGGCTATACAATCCTGTGTTGGTCCCAGCGTGCGGACGCTGGTTTGCTCCAAAGCCTTGCAGTTATTCAAACTCGCTTGTTACACCAGTGTGCGGTCACTGGTTTGCTCCAAAGCCTATCGGCTATACAATCCTGTGTTGGTCCCAGCGTGCGGACGCTGGTTTGCTCCAAAGCCTTGCAGTTATTCAAACTCGCTTGTTACACCAGTGTGCGGTCACTGGTTTGCTCCAAAGCCTATCGGCTATACAATCCTGTGTTGGTCCCAGCGTGCGGACGCTGGTTTGCTCCAAAGCCTTGCAGTTATTCAAACTCGCTTGTTCCACCAGTGTGCGGTCACTGGTTTGCTCCAAAGCCTATCGGCTATACAATCCTGTGTTGGTCCCAGCGTGCGGACGCTGGTTTGCTCCAAAGCCTATCGGCTATACTATCCTGTGTTGGTCCCAGCGTGCGGACGCTGGTTTGCTCCTAAGCCTTGCGGCTATACAAAACTTGCTTGTTACACCAGTGTGCAGTCACTGGTTTGCTCCAAAGTCTTGTGGCTTTACGATTCCCCTGTTGGTCTCAGTGTGTGTACACTGGGTTGCTTACGATCCTGTCAATTTGCCATTACCATCTGACTGCTGCTACTATCTCTGGGCTGTCCTGCCCGGTATTGGTAAGGCCGGTAGAACCTTTTGCCACACTCCATCTGAGGTTGCCTTACCCGGTATTGGCAGGGCCGGTAGAGCCTACATTGAATCTTTTGAGGCTGCCTTGCCCGGTAATTTGGTAAGGTCGGTAGAACCGTTATGCTATTCCATCTGCAGGTTGCCTTACCCGGTATTGGCAAGGCCGGTAGAGCCTAACATTCTGCTACTTCAGACTGTCCTGTCCGGTATATTGACAGGACCGGTAGAGTCTGCCTTCTGTCTTGTTATATTCTGTATATATCTGTATGTATGTGTTTGCCATCCTACGTTATCAATTTATTATTTCAATAAAATTGATTTTTACCTAAAACTTGTGTCTGAGAGTCATAATAAACCGTGACACTCTGTGTCTGAGTGTCATAACAAACCGTGACAGTACGACAATCTCCTGATTGATGTGAAACTCACAAACACCAGAAAGGGAGGTTTACAAGACAGACATTGCAACTCAGCTACTCTCTGTATTGAGACAACTACCAATAGGAAAGCCATCTTGAGTGTTAACTGGTGCAAGGAGATAGAAGCTAGAGGTGCAAAAGGTCGCATCTCCAGAAAACCTAAGACCATACTGAGGGCCCAAGGAGGCCAAAAAAAAAACCTTGACATCTGGAATGACAGCCATCCTTCTCTGGAAGAGAACAGAGTGTGTTGGAATCTGAGCCTTAAGGGAACTCAGGCTGAGGCCCTTGTTCACTCTGTCTTGAAGAAAGGACAGTACCAATGGAAGGTCAAAGAACTGCGGGGACATATTCTTGTCTGTGCACCACTGGTGAAAAATTGACAGTTCCTATTATATGCCTTGGAAGAGACAGGCTTCCATGCATGAATCATGGGAGAAATTACATAGATGGAGTATCCCTTCAACTTCAGGATAGTGGCTTCAAGAGCCATGCTGTCAAAGTCAGCCTTTCCACATTCTCATACCACAGAAACATTCTCATACCTGGAGTAACAGATCCAGCCTGGGAGGCAGCTGAATCAGGTCTTGAATGTACAAACTAACCAGGTCAGCAACCCATGCCCTCCTGGGCTAGTAAGGAGCAATCAAAATGACCAACACCAGTCCATTTTGATTTTTTCGGATCACCCTGTGGATGAGAGGAACGCAAACATGTAGGAGAAATTGAAGCTCCAAGGGATGGACATTTCATCCGTCTTGATGGCTAGGGAGTCCCCAGTGCAAAAACAGAATGTTGGAACCTTCCTGTTCTCTCTAGTTGCCATTCGTCCATCGCTGGGACCACTCAGTGTTGAACAATCAGGTAAAACGCTTCCAGATGGAGTTCCCAATTTCCTGGATGTACCTCATGGTGACTTAGAAAGTCTGCCGGTATGTTTTCCACTCCTGGAATGTGAATGTCTGGAACATGTGCTTCTACCAAGCTGAGATCCATCACTTTTCTCCAAGTTACCTCGCTTAGAGTTCCACCTTGGCGACTGATGTCCACCATGGCCGCCATGGTGTTGTCCAACTGCACTCTCAGTTGAATTCCCATGAGTACCAGGGACCAATGAAGAAGGGCCAGAAGACTCACCCTGAGCTCCCGAATGTTAATGGGCAGCATACTCTTGTCCGTTGTCCATCTTCCCTGTGCACCCAGGTGCCCCAGAACTGGGCCCTAGCCCTTCAGGCTGGCATCTGTCATGACCAGTGCCCACTCCAGTATCACAAAGGGTCACTCTCTCTCCAAGTTTGGTGGGAGCCACCAATGGAGGTCCTCCCTGGCCACCAGAGAAAGAATCACCTGGTAAAGACGATGCTTCAGATTCCTGGACCAGAACCTGAAGATGTCCCTCTGAAGTTCTCTCATGTGGAACTGCAAGTAAGGAACTGCCTCCAAAGTGGAGAACAAACAACCCATGACACCCTGTAGTCCTTGATTTTGGTTTCTAACCACTCCAGTACCTGAGACATGTCCTGGAACAGAACCTGAATCTCCTCCTCTGGAAGAAAAACCTTCTCCTGAAGCAATACTTTCTTATATGCCTGGAGCCAGAAGAACATTTCACCAAAACAGGGGTTACCCACATGAGGATTGATGAGAGTGATGGTCATTGTCTGAGAGCCAGAGGATATGGATGCTAAATTAATTGAGAGAGGTTATGAGAACATATAAATAAGAAAGAGTATACAGAAGGTGTATGCAATGGATAAACAAGATCCTAAAATTAGTCAAATGTTCTCTGGAAAAAAAAATATTGGATTTAAGAGAGGCAGGAATATCAGGGATCAATTGGTGCAATCAGACCCATTGATTAATACAGGTAGTCACTGACATGGACATCTAAAAACAAAAGATAATTTTTGTGTACTTACAGATAAATCCTTTTCTCTTAGTCCATGTGGAACTCAGGAACCATGGAGTGAAGTAATCCCTCGTCAGGATCAGGTAGTCAGACAGAGCCACAGGTCACAACCAGAATGGGTAGTCAGACAGGCCAAGGATCGAACACCAGGGAGTAACGGAAGCCAAGCAAGGGTCAGACAAGCAACACAGCAATGCACACAGAAACACCGCGAAAAGGTGACTAAGCCCAGTTGGCAGCCAGGCTATAAAGCTGATGCCAGAAGGCGGAGCATAATAGCTAAACTGACAGGAAGTATAAAATAGCGAGCGTGATGTCAGAGACGTGCATAGCAGGCAAGGAACTCATGGGCATCATGATAGTACCTACCCTTTAACGGTTTCCTCCCTGTGGAAGAAGACCAGGTTTGAGAGGAAAATGGGTGTGGAATCTGCAGAGCAAAGCAGGAGCGTGCACATCACCACTGGCCACCCAGGAATGCTCCTCAGGACCGTACTCCCTCCAATGTACCAAATACTGCAAGTGCCCCCTAACTCTGCAAGAGTCTAGGTTGGACTGCACTTCATATTCCTCCTGACCATTGACTTGAACCGGCCGAGGTAGAACAGGTACAGAGGTGTAGTGGTTACAGACCAAAGCTTTAAGCAGTGACACATGGAAGACATTCTGAATGCGCATGCCAGCCGGAAGATCCAGGGCGTAAGAGACAGGGTTGATCCTACACAGCACGTGGTAGGGGCCTACGAACCGAGGAGCCAGTTTTTACATGGTAACTGGAGGTTACGGTTCTGAGAGGACAGCCACACCTTCTCCCCCACCTGGAACACCGGAGTTGGCCTGTGCCGATGATCCGCATCTCTCTTGTAGCGCCGAGTGGACCTTTGAAGGGATCCTTGAACTCGAACCCAAGTGGAGCGGAGCTGCCTGAGATGCTCATCTAGAGCCAGAATTTCTTGTGTCTCAAAAGTCTTGGGTGCAGTCTGAAAGCCATAATTGATCAGGAACTGATAATTCTGAGAAGAAGAGTTTATGTCACAATTCCTGGCAAACTCCGCCCACAGTAACAAGTTTGCTTAATCATTGTGATGTTCCGAAACAAAACAGCGTAAGTACTGTTTCTAGGCCTTGGTTGGCTCTCTCAGCAGCACCATTCAACTGGGGCTGAGGAAAATGACAACTGAATGCCCATTTTTCTACAGAAGGCCCTCCAGAATCAGGACACAAATTGGCTCCTCCTGTCCGAGACTAGCACCCTGGGCACTCCGTGGAGCCTGACACCTCCCTGGAAAATATCTCGGCCAGCTCCTTGGAGGATGAAAGACCTTTCAGGGATACAAAATGGCCATCTTGGAGAACCTGTCAACAATCATTAGAATGACCAAGTGCCCATTGGATGCTGGCAGCTCAACCATAAAACCAATGGAAAGGTGGAACCAAGGACGTTCCCCATTAGGGACTGGATGTAGTAGCCCAACCAGCCTAGGAGTCTTGCTACGAGCACATGTGGCATAAGCAGCTACAAAGGTGGAGCAGTCGGTTCTCAGACTGGGCCACCAGAAGAGTCGAGATACGGACCAGATGAGTTGGTTTAGCCCAACATGCCCTGCGGCTTTGGAGGCGTGGTAGGTCATCATCAAGCGAGTTCTGAGATGCTCCGGGATAAAACATCTACCACTAGGTTTGTCTGCGAGCACGGCAGCTTGTGAGGCCAAGATCTCTTTCCCTAGGGGGGAGGTAATACTGGTATGAATTGTTGCTAGAATGTGATCAGTAGGAATAATAGGCACTGGAGTACTCTCTACCTCGGAATCCGATCCAAATTGTCTCGAAAGAGCATCTACCCTGACATTCTTGTTACCAGTAAGGTACGATAACACATAATTGAACCTGGAGAGGAACGATGCCCACCTGGCCTGTCTGGGGGACAATATTTTGGCCTCTGAAAGATACATCAGGTTCTTGTGGTCAGTGTGAATGAGTATCAGAGCACTAGCCCCCTCCAGAAGGTAAAGCCATTCCTTAAGTGCGAGGATGATTGCCATCAATCCCCAATCTTGTATAAACTATGAGCCCTGGATAATTTTTTTGAAGAAGTAGCCACATGGCCGCAGGACCTCACCTGGAGCCAAGCACTGAGACAGGAGGGCTCCTACTCCTGACTCTGACGCATCGATCTCCAGTGTAAAGGGCAGGGTAGGACTGGGGTGACAGGATAGGAGCCTTAGTGAAGGCAGCCTTTAGCTCATCAAAAGCTCGGATAGCCTCAGGGGACCAGTTGGACGTGTCTCCCTCTTATGTGTCATGTCGGTCAGTGGCTTGACCACCAAAGAAAAGTTCTTAAAGGGATAGTAATACTTAAGTATTACTAATCCCTACAGGAAAGTACTACTAAAAAAAAACATATTGCCCCCAGTGACATCTCTCAAACCTTTATGGTTTGAGAGATGATCGCTTTTAAAGTTGCCCTCTCCCCCCCCCTTCCCCGAAGTCAGCATGCTAGCTTGTTGCCCTGAGATCGAGTTTGGTAAAAACCTTCCAGCCTTTACTGTGATCAAACAGCTTGGTGATCAAAGGCATGGGGTGAGCGTTTTTGACCATCAACTTATTTAGACCTCTGTAGTCGATACATGGTCTCAAATCCCCATCCTTCTTCTTCACGAAAAAGAACCCAGCGTCAGCAGGTGAGGAGGACTTGCAAATGATCCCTCTGGCCAGGGCATCAGACACATACTCCTCCATGGTACTATTTTCCTCCACAGACACAGCAAATATTCGTCCCCTAGGATGTATGGCTCCAGGAATCAAATCAGTAGTGCAGTCGTAAGGTCTGTGGACCGACAAAGCACTAACCTCTACCTTATTGAATAACTCCTTGAACGATTTGTACACTGCAGGTAATGAAGGAGAGGTACATAGTATTCTGGTGGGCTGCTGTACACATGTCTCGGGCGCAATAGGAAGACCAAGACACAATGTCACAAGTCTACCAGTTTATCCTGGGATTGTGAGTCTGAAGCCAAGGAAACCCCAGGATAACTGCATAATGTGGAGACTTTATGATTTTAAATTGTAGGGTCTCAACATGGAGAGCCCCTACTCTTAGGGATAACGGAATGGTCTCCTGAGTGACGTGTGAGGGCTGCAACGGTCTACCGTCAATGGCTTCAATAGCCAGAGGAGAAGAAGGAGGCAACAACAGCATATCATGCTGGCCCACAAACTCAGCATCCATGAAGCCAGCAGCTCCTGAGTCCACCAGGGCCAGAGCCGTGATAGATGAAGTGGACCAGGACACTACGACTTCGAGAATAGGTTTCCCAAGCTGGGAATCTTGGGACTGCGATACTCCACCTAGCGTTTGCCCCTTACACAACCCTAGGTGCGAGCGTTTCCTGGACGGGTAGGACAGGAGTGCAGCAGATGTCCTGCCTTACCACAGTAAAGACACAGGCCCTCTCTCCTATGAAATGTCCTCTCCTCCCCTGAGAGGAGCGTAAAAACCCAATTGCATAGGTTCCACCCTGCCAGACTCAGCACCAGGAGGACTGGAAGGTGAAGGAAGACAGGGTGGGGATGAAAATCTAGGTGCCAATCGACACGTGGGCTTATACCCCTGGCCCTTGTACGCAGGTCTTTCTCTGAGTCTGGTATCGATCAGAATTGTAAAGGAGATTAATTTGTTTAAATCCCCTGGAAGCTCATGGGCTGCTATTTCGTCCTTGATGGTGTTGCACAAACCTTGTGAGAATGCTGCCACTAACTCCTCATTGTTCCAGCCTACTTCTGCAGCCAAGGTGCAAAATTCGATAGCAAAATCGGCCACAGTACCTGAGCCCTGGCGTATGGTCATTAGCCGTTTTGCTGCGGATACTGCCCTGCCTGGAACATCAAAAACCCTGCAAAATTCCTCCATGAACTCCATGAAGTTATCTACAATAGGCTTCCTTGTCTCCCACAACAGATTCGTCCAGGCTAGAGCTCTCCCAGACAGCAGGGAGATAATAAAACTGACCTTACTACGTTCCCTGGAAAAGGCATGTGGCACCATTTTCAAGAAAATGCCCACTTGGTTCAAGAACCCTCTACAGAGAGTGGGCTCCCCCTCGTACTGTAGAGGAAGGGGGACTGTACCGGACAGCCCTCAAATGGTACTGTACTCCAGATTCGAAGGTACCATTGGTGCCGAATCTGGAGAGGCCACCGGTTGGCGATGAGTTTGCCCAAGGTGTGTGGTTTGGTTTAACAGAATTTGCACAACGAAGGATAGCTGTTTGATCCGCTGATCCTAAGAGTCCATTCTGGCTAGAATGCTCTGCACTGGTTCACTTGTACCTTCAGTACTCATGGCCCTTTCATACTGTCAGGGTCACTAGGCAAATAAATACATGACAGGGGAACAAGTGAATTTAACCAGTTTATTAAAATAATCAGAATAATGAAAAGAGCAAAATACACTTCCTCAGTCAAAGGGGAGAACGACATGAGGACAGTGTCTAGTCCACTACTCAGGAGCTGACTCTGAACCACCGCAGGTATGTAGATACAAAGTAGGTAGAACCAACTTGGTTCTAAACACAGATAGGCAACTGAACGCTGAGACAGCACAGGAGTGTACCCAGACAATCCCAGAGAAGGGAATGTTAGATGGAGCTTTTGGGTAGCTGAAGGCATAGTGATACCCAGCGGCGACACGGAGCAAGGGTAGCCAGCAGATACAGTCAATCTGCAAAAAGCACTACTCCAGGCAGCAGAGTAAGTGCTCAGGCAAGGCAGCTGGTATGAGCGCACAGAGAGGAGGCCACGGGTGAGACTAAACTGCACTTGCCTGTTGGAGGCAACGGCTTGACTGAGCGGAGGCAACAGAGTACATGCGCTAGTACAGGCAGCCAGATAGGTAGCGCACAAAGGAGGCAACAGACTAGGTGCAGCGGAAGCAACTGCAATACTACCAGCTTGGTAGCTAAGTGCCAAAGGGAAGGAGCGCACCTTTGATCTATCCTGTCAAGTGGTAGTCAGACAGGAGCGATAACTAATATGGAGAGTAGTCAGACAGGCCACAGTTGGAAGCCGGATCGGGTAGTCAGCCACAGCCGAGGTCAACACAGAGATGGTAGCCAGACAATCCAGAGTCATGCATGAATCAGGTAGTCAGATGAAGCCACAGGTCACAACCGGAACGGGTAGTCAGACAGGCCAAGGATCGAACACCAGGGAGTAACGGAAAGGTCAGATGAGCAACACAGCAATGTGCACAGAAATACCACGAATGGGCGACTAAGCCCAGCTGGCAGCCAGGCTATAAAGCCGATGCCAGAAGGCGGAGCATAATAGCTAAACTGACAGGAAGTATAAAATAGCGAGTGCGACGTTAGGAACGTGTGCCTGCTGATGGATCGAGTGCCGCTCCACTCCATACTACCGGACAGGCACAGCAG
This sequence comes from Rhinophrynus dorsalis, assembly GCA_037306005.1. NCBI lineage: Eukaryota > Metazoa > Chordata > Amphibia > Anura > Rhinophrynidae > Rhinophrynus > Rhinophrynus dorsalis. The sequence goes on along the minus strand of CM074719.1, from coordinate 417,453,870 downwards.
GCAAGTTACTCACGGGCTTTCTGAATCAATTCATCATACAGGAAACTTTCAAGATGGAGAATCTCAGGTCCACAGTCAATATTTTTCATTGCGGAGAGTGGATGGCAACAGTGGATTTAAGAAATGCTTATCTGCATATGACAGTTCATCTGGATCCCCATAAATTTTTGAGGATCGCCATCAGTGTTGGGGGAATTACTTTTCATTTCCACTTTGCAGCACTTATTTTTGGGCTAACATCAGCCCCACATGTCATTACAAAAATACTGGCAGTGGTTGTGGACTTCTTAAGAGAAAAGAATGTGTCTATGGTACCTTATCTAGACGACTGGCTGCTAAAAGCCTCTTCTCCTTCCCTCCTAAAGGTACACATGCCTCTGGTCATGTCAAATCTGACCAGGCTGGGTTGGAGTATTAACATCAACAAGTCTTCTTCCAGAACAACGGAAGCTATTTCTGGGCATTATTCTGGATTCAGCGTTGGAGAGGACCTTTCTTCAAGATGAGAAGATTCTCAGATTGTCGCATCAAGTATCTTTTCTCAGGTCTTCCAGGACAATGTCCCTCCCTCATTTGATGTCCATCCTCGAACTGTCTTCCTATCACGGTGCCCGTGATTGGTGCTGTTCAGTGTCAGTCACTTGCTGAGTATCATGATTGGCTGTCTGTGATTAGCCCTCCTCACACAGCCTTTTTAAACCCAGGCTGAGCACTTCCAGGTTGCCCTTTCGTGGTGTTTCTGACTCCACTCTGCCTGACCTGCTTGTCAGGCTTCTGGGCCTGTTCCTGCTGTACTTGCTGTTCCAGTGTTCCTGTATGCTAGTGTTCCTGTGTTCCAGCACCTCGCGGGTTAATCTTACTGAGTTCCTGAATCTCCTGCTCCAGCCGTCGCTCTGGCGACATTGTTCTTCTCGCTGCTGATCATACTTTGTTGGTTTACTCCACTAAACCTGGTTGCGATATACATTGTTGGTCCCAGCGTGCGGACGCTGGTTTACTCCACCAAACCTGGTTGCAATATACATTGTTGGTCCCAGCGTGCGGACGCTGGTTTACTCCACCAAACCTGGTTGCAATATACATTGTTGGTCTCAGCGTGCGGACGCTGGGTTACTCCACTAAACCTGGTGGCGATATACATTGTTGGTCCCAGCGTGCGGACGCTGGTTTACTCCACTAAGCCTGGTTGCGATATACATTGTTGGTCCCAGCGTGCGGACGCTGGTTTACTCCACTAAACCTGAATGCTATATACATTGTTGGTCCCAGCGTGCGGACGCTGGTTTACTCCACTAAACTGGTTGCGAGATACATTATTGGCTCCAGCGTGCGGACGCTGGTTTGCTCCACTAAACCTGGTTGCGATATACGTTGTTGGTCCCAGCGTGTGGACGCTGGTTTACTCCACTAAACCTGGTTGCGCTATTACCATTAGTCCCAACGTGCGGACGTTGGTTTGCTCCTGAACATCCAGTACTGTGGTCAGTCGCTGTCCACTTCCTTGCAGTTGTCTGAGTATCCCTGGCAATAGACTCCTGCAGAGTAAGACCTCTATACTTATGCTCTATGCTGTCTTAGTCACCTGACAGCTGGTCTACTCACTCAGGCTGCCCTGCCCGGTATAGGTGAGGCCGGTAGAACCTTGACGATACCATCCTGCAGGTTGCCTCACCCGATATTGGCAGGGCCGGTAGAGCCTACTCCAGTACTCCTTTGGTCTGCCCTGCCCGGTATTGGTAAGGCCAGTAGAACCTTGTAATTCACCATCTTTAAGGTTGCCTTACCCGGTATTGGCAGGGCCGGTAGAGCCTACATTCAGCATTCCTTGGGGGCTGCCTTGCCCGGTATTGGTAAGGCCGGTAGAACCGGTATATGTCATCTCACGGTTGCCTTACCTGGTATAGGCAAGGCCGGTAGAGCCTGTCATTAAAACTGTCACTTGGGTTGCCTTGCCCGGTATTTAGGCAAGGACGGTAGAACCTATTATATGTCATATTACTGTTGTATTGTTATGTATGTTTACCCTACGGGGACTGCCTTTAACTTTTAATAAAGTTAAGTTATTTTACCAAACCTTAAGTCTGAGAGTCTTCAAATCCGTGACACTTCCTCTTTTCATTTCCACTTTGCAGCACTTATTTTTGGGCTAACATCAGCCCCACATGTCATTACAAAAATACTGGCAGTGGTTGTGGACTTCTTAAGAGAAAAGAATGTGTCTATGGTACCTTATCTAGACGACTGGCTACTAAAAGCCTCTTCTCCTTCCCTCCTAAAGGTACACATGCCTCTGGTCATGTCAAATCTGACCAGGCTGGGTTGGAGTATTAACATCAACAAGTCTTCTTCCAGAACAACGGAAGCTATTTCTGGGCATTATTCTGGATTCAGCGTTGGAGAGGACCTTTCTTCAAGATGAGAAGATTCTCTGATTGTCGCATCAAGTATCTTTTCTCAGGTCTTCCAGGACAATGTCCCTCCCTCATTTGATGTCCATCCTCGAACTGTCTTCCTATCACGGTGCCCGTGATTGGTGCTGTTCAGTGTCAGTCACTTGCTGAGTATCATGATTGGCTGTTTGTGATTAGCCCTCCTCACACAGCCTTTTTAAACCCAGGCTGAGCACTTCCAGGTTGCCCTTTCGTGGTGTTTCTGACTCCACTCTGCCTGACCTGCTTGTCAGGCTTCTGGGCCTGTTCCTGCTGTACTTGCTGTTCCAGTGTTCCTGTATGCTAGTGTTCCTGTGTTCCAGCACCTCGCGGGTTAATCTTACTGAGTTCCTGAATCTCCTGCTCCAGCCGTCGCTCTGGCGACATTGTTCTTCTCGCTGCTGATCATACTTTGTTGGTTTACTCCACTAAACCTGGTTGCGATATACATTGTTGGTCCCAGTGTGCGGACGCTGGTTTACTCCACCAAACCTGGTTGCAATATACATTGTTGGTCCCAGCGTGCGGACGCTGGTTTACTCCACCAAACCTGGTTGCAATATACATTGTTGGTCTCAGCGTGCGGACGCTGGGTTACTCCACTAAACCTGGTGGCGATATACATTGTTGGTCCCAGCGTGCGGACGCTGGTTTACTCCACTAAGCCTGGTTGCGATATACATTGTTGGTCCCAGCGTATAGAAGCAGTCCTGTGGGTGCAACTGCACATGCAACCCTTGTACAAGCTGATTCTTTCATCTTGGAACAGTGACCCTCAGTATCTCCATCAGCAAGTGACTGTTTCCCTCACAGTGAAAAGTTCACTATGATGGTGGTCCAGAAGTGTTTATCAACAAGTTTATCCTGGAGAATTCAGGAGTGGGCAATCATCACTACCGATGCCAGCAAGACCGGATGGAAAGCAATCCTGGGATCACACACATTTCAGGGTCTCTGGTTTATAACTGAAGCAAGACTTCATTCCAGTCACCTGGAACTTTTGGCAGTTTGGAGAGTCTTGAAGATGGCCACCCCTTCATAAAGGGAAAAGCGGTGAAAATCCAATCAGACAACATGACAGTAGTTTGTTATCTAGCCTGTCAAGGGGGAACTCGGAGCTCTTCCCTTCTTCTCCTGTCTTCAAGAATTCTTCAATGGGCAGAAACCAACTTGATGGTGATCTCAGCTATTGACGTCCCAGGGCGATGCAACAGAGACACAGATTAACTCAGTCGCAGCATGGTTCATCCGGAAGAATGGTCCCTTCATCCCAGTGCGCTTACATAGAAACGTAGACTTTGACAGCAGAGAAGAACCATTCGGCCCATCTAGTCTGCCCATTTTCCTACTGTAAAAACCTCAAACCATTTCTGGTCCTTGGTCTTTTCTTATGTTAAGGATAGCTTTATGCCTATCAGATGCATGCTTAAATTCTGTCACTGTATTAACTTCTACCAATTCTAATAGGCTATTCCACTTATCTACTACCCTCTCACTGAAGTAAAAATTTCTTACATTACGTCTCTGTGTCTCTCTGGTTTTAGACTATGGCCTCTTTCCTAACATTTTTACTCCTTTGAAATGTACTTCAATCCCGCACTTTGTTGAATCCCTTCATGTAGTCGAATGTTTCTATCATATCCTCTCTCTCTCTCTTCTCTCCTCCAAGCTATACATGTTCAGATCCTTTAGTCTATTATGATATTTCTTTTTCTGTAAACCAGTCACCATTTTAATAGCCCTTCTCTGAATTTTCTCTAGAGTATCTATATACTTCTGCAGATGGGGTCTCCAGCACTGTACACAATACTCTAGGTGAGGTCTAACTAGAGACTTGTAGAGTGGCATGACCACTTCCCTTTTTCTGCTACTAATGCCCCTAGCTATACAACCCAGCACCCTGGGTGCATTCCCTGCTGCTTTATTACATCACCTGCCTACATTTAAGTAATTGGAAAGAATTACTCCAAAATACCTTTCCTCTATTGTCTCTGACAGCACAGTTGTCACGGTTGCTCATTTGTTGCCTATACGCATCCTGTCTTCCTGGCAGGCGGCCAGCAGCATTTTGCCTCTTGCTTCAGCATTCCTACCACCCTCTGATGCAAGCGGGCGTACCCTGGTATTGCGCTTGCTTTTTGTAGCCTGTGGCACTATTGGATGAATTAGTCTTCTCTTCTGTGCAGACAACTTAATCGGCGGGGATACTGGGCTTTGCCCTTTCGTGTTGTACCTGTGCGTTACTACTGTGTCTGCTCTGTGTATGACCCTTGCTTGGCTTCCGATTATCCTCCGTGTTTATCCCGTGGCTCCGTCTATTGCTCCCTTTCCTTCCTTTGGCTCTGTCTGACTATCCACTTGGTATCACCTGCTTCTGGCTGGTTTCACATTCCATGTAGCCTCCAGGCTAGCGGTACTTCTCAGTGCTACCTGAATTACCAATCCTCTCTCGCTCCTGTGGCTTGGAACCCTAGCGTTCTAGGGACCTGTCTATCCAACTCAGCTACCCTACCGCAGTCTCAGGGAAGCTGTGGCCTAACTAAGAACTGAGGCTAGGTTCTTATCTGGGATGTAGATTGTGTGGTCGTGGTGATCAGGTTTCGTCTCAGTGTCAGTTCCTGGGTAGTGGACTGTGAACTGACCCTATGCCTGTTCCAGGGGAAGGTTGGGGAAGTGCTTACACCTGTATTGTTCATTTAATAAATTGGTTGAACTTATTGTATCTGTGTTGTGTGCTGATTTACTTTGGATTCTGTGACAACAGTACCCTTAACAGTATAGTTTTCCTTTGGATTTTTATGTCCCAAGTGCATTATTGTACATTTATCAACATTAAACTGCAGCTGCAACACTCTTGTCCAGTCTTCTAATTCACCTAAATAATTTTTATTTGGCTTATTCCCCCTGGAATGTCTACCCTACTGCCGATCTTTGTATAATCTGCAAAAAGGCATACCTTACCTTGAAGACCTTTTTGCAATATCACTAATAAAAATATGAAAATGAATGGACCCCAGTACAGATCCCTGAGGTACCCCACTAGTAACACTCCTTTCATCCAAATATTCTCCATTGACTACCATTCTCTGTCTCCTGTCACTCAGCCATTGCCTTAACCATTTAACTATTTTTGCATCCAGACCCAAACACTGCAGTTTATTAATGAGTCTTCTATGAGGGACAGTGTCAAATGCTTTACTGAAATCTAGATAAGCTATATCTACTGCTCCCCCTTGGTCTATTATTTCATTTACCCAGTCAAAAAATCTATGATGTTAGTTTGACAATATCTCCCTTCTGTAAACCCACGCCGTTTGGTATCTTGCAAACCATTAAAATTAAGATATTCAAGAATTCTTTCCTTTAGCATAGTCTCCATTATTTTTCCCACTACTGATGTAAGATTTACTGGTCTGTAGTTACCAGACTCTTCCCTGCTACCTTTTTTGTGAAGCGGTATGACATTTGCTACCTTCCAGTCTTCTGGAACTACTCCTGTTGATAGTGACTGATTGAATAATTCTGTTAAAGGTTTTACCAGAACACACTTAAATTCTTTTAATAATTTCAGGTGTATCCCATCTGGTCCCATTGATTAATCTGTTTTTACCTTCTAAAGTTGAAGTAGAACTTCTTCTTCTGTAAACATGCATGTTTCCCATATCTTGCCATTTCTTTTTTCTAAATATTGAGACATTTCTCATTTACATAGTTTCCATTTTTTGTTTTCAGTCAAACGATTCCTTGTTTAATTTTCCTCCTTTCACTTACATATCTACAAAATGATTTATCCCCCTTTTTTATTGACTGTGCAATGTTTTCCTCTGTGTGTGCTTTGGCACATGTAATAATGCATTTGGCCTCCTTCAGCCTAGTCTTGTACCGATACCTATCTTCATCCTTCTGCGTCTGCTTATATTTCTTAAATGCTTCTTTTTACTATATTTTCCACTTCTGCGGAGTACCATAGTGGTTTTCTTTTGCTCTTGCTGACATGCCTAATGCAGTGCTCTGTTGAGTTTAGTAAAACAGACAGAAAAACTTGGGTTTTTTTGACACTTTCGAAGGAAAGGGGGATACCTCAAAACAATCTGATGGCCTCCAGATGGAACTCAAAAGTATCCCAGTTTTTCTTTGTGTTCCCTCGGGATCACCCAGTTGCAGTGGACGCTCTGGTTCAGGATTGGAACTTTCAATTGGCCTATCTCACTCACCTCTGAGACTCATTCCAGTCATCTTGAGGAAGATTTATCAAGAAATGACAACAGTCATTTTCATAGTCCCATACTGGCTAAGGAGGTTGTGGTTCATCCTGCTGAGGTCCATGTCATGAGAGGAGCCAGTAATGCTTCCTTCCATACAGGACCTTCTATTTCTGCAGCCGCTGATCCAGTTCCCTCACAGCCATTGGCTGAGATGTGCTGACACACACACATCCCAGCCAATCAGTTTGAAGCAAAGTCGCTCAAATCTGATTCGCTGGGATGTGTGTGTCAGCACATCTCAGCCAATGGATGTGAGGGAATTGGATCAGAGGCTGCCCATATATAAGGCAGTCTCTGCTCTGATTCCCTCAATGCGGAATGGGCATCGGCCCGAAAGGAGGGGGGACCTGTGGCTCATGGCACTGTCTCAGCTGCAGCCGCCTCTGTGGCCACGCACAGCAGCAGAGACACTTTGATTATTAAGCTAAGGCACCATTTATTTATTCTGGAATATCTAACATATTTGCGCACTTGTTCTTTGGGGGCATATTTTATTTAGAGATATATTATGGCACTTTATATGTATATTCTTGGGCACTAACTTAACCCGTTGAGACCAGAGAGGTCCTGCAACGCACTGCTTTGCAATGCACTGTGTACCCCTCTGACACTCAAGGGGTTAAACTAAATCTTGTATTCCACGTTGTAGTTATATACATTTTTCTTTTACAGGAAGTAGAAGAGAAGAAAGAAGTGAAGATAGAAGAAAGAAGGACAGAAAAGGAGCAGGGAGCTGAGGACTCCGCTGGATATCAAGATTAATGGTAAGTGTAACTTGTAATGTGATGTTGTTTTTTACTTAGTCGGATTAACCCTATGAATGCCAGCGGGATAATTATACCCCGCTGGCACTCACAGGGTTAATTCTACTAACTTTTGACCCAATTTAGGCACTTTGGATGTATTGATGTGGGGCTTGGGGCCCCATATCAATACATCCACTGAGGACTTTGGTTTTTTTTGCCAGTTAACAGCTGCGTTAGCTGGCAAAAGATCCGATGAGGGACTCTACGGCCAAACAAACTGGGTCTTAAGTTTTAGGCGGTAATGAGTCCCTCATCTGATCTTTTTCAGCTAATGCAGTCTATTGAATGGCAAAGTGGAGCGTTTTTTTTTTCTGTGGGCCAAAACACACGTTAGTGTAGCGGCCGGCACACTGGATGAACTGCCGTTAGCAGTTCATTACATGGCCCTTTGAATGACCTACTGCATGTTAAAACAGCCGGTGATGTTTTTTTGTCTGAACGGCTGCCTTTAAATCGAGCCCTTAGTACCCAGATTTCAGTATTAAGTATTTTCTTGGGTCAGCTTTTGGCCACTACCCCTGTGGTGCATTGCTTCCGAAAATCAGCTTCACTTTTAAAGCCCAGATCTATTCCTTCTGTAGCACATTGGTATCTGAATTTGGTTCTGAAAGCATTACTTTCATCCCCATTTGAACCTCTTGAATCCATTCCCAAGACTGCTGTTCTAGTTACTTTAACATCTGCCACGAGATTTGGAGAACTTCAGGACCTATCGTCCTGGAGCCATACTCACTGTTTAGAGCTGAATCAGTTATTCTCAGAATCCCTCCGAATTCCATCCCAATGTAAACTCTCCCTTCCACAGAAGTCAGGAGTTGTGTCTGCCAGTTCTGTTTCCAGACCCTCAGTCTCAGAATGAGAGATGTCTTCATTATTTAGATGTGAAGAGGTGTTCATGGTGCTATATCTAGAGAAGTAAAGAATTGTGGTCTTCGTCGGCACTGTTTATTCATTACTTTGGTCATTCTAAAGGAAAAAAGCATTGAACACTAATATTGCACATTGGGTACATAAGGCAATTAAAGAGGCCAATAAGGCAGCTGGCTCCAATCCTCCTGTGGGTATCAAGGCACACTCCACCAGATCTGTGGCAGCATCCTTGGCTGAGAAGATACAGGCTTCAGTGGAACGAATTTGTAGGGCTTCTACCTGGTAACACTAGGGGTCTCTCCTGCAACCAGGCCCGTCATTCCAGGGGCTTGGCCTCCCCCTGCGACCCCCCCCACCCGGCGCCCACAGCATGCTGATCGCTGAGGTCTGTGCCTTCCTCGGCACAGACCTCTAGCAACTGAGCTCCCTCTTCGGCACTCTAGTAATGCAGAGCGCTGGGATATGACATCATCTCCCAGCATTCTGCATTACTGAACAGAGGATCACACAGGAGCTCCAGTTGTATAGAGGTCTGTGCAGAAGGAGGCACAGACCTCTCCTGCCATGCCACTGGACCACCAGGGAGGTAGGAGATGGACACTGGGGGGGGGGTCAATAGAGGCAATGTGGAGATTGGGGGCAATGCGGAGATTGGGAGCAATGTGGAAGTGGCCAGTGGAGATGGCCATTGTGGTTGGAGATTGGTTCATGGCAATTCTTGGCTTCTAGTTATGCGTCTGTAGCAGAATATACATACTTTTGCCCAACATTATTGTCTATACCTGCAGGGAGCAGGTGATTCAGCTTTCGGTCATAAAGTGCTTGAAGCTGTTTGTGATTCCTAACCACAGGGATCTTAGCTTTGCTTTCTCTCTTGGTTTGCTGGCAAGGAGACCAGGAAGGAAAGCTGGAGATTCTTACCTGTCAATTCACTTTTCCTCCAAGTCTCCGTAGGCAGCACCTGGCTTGCCCTCCCTTCTTTGCCTGCCTTTACTTAAAGGGATAGTAATACTTATAATAAAGTGTAGGACAAATCTTCTGTATTCCTTTTTGAGCACATAGTGCTATATTTCAATACTTACACTTTTGTAGTTTAAACGAAATCCCATCAGATCTGTAATCTGGTCGAGGGACCGAATGGATCACAGCGAGGGTCAATCTTCACCCAGTAATATAAGGAAAACCCTGCCCCCCTTGACGAATGAGGTCATGATTTTCCTTATGTTTACTGAAGATAGTCCATCGCCGTGCTCCACCTGGACCAGTTTGAGAGGTATGAATAATGCAGGGGAAAGGGGCTGGAGGGGGGGTTGTTTTGAATTCAATAAGCTTGAACTACAAAACTGTAAGTATTGAAATATAGCAATACATGCTCAAAAAAGAATAAAGATGATTCGGACCTCCACTTTATTAGAATATTACTATCCCTTTGAGCAATACATTTTAAATTGCATATCTGTTTCTGTTTGATCAGCTTTGTTTAACACTGAGGACACAATGGCAGAGGGCGCAAAATGGCGCCCAAAGCCCACTAAGGGCCAGAAGCCTGACCCCTTCCCCCCTTCATTTCCTGTCTAGACTTGGGGTGGGGGAAGAGGGAGCTCCAGAACAAAGGAATGGAGCTTCCTCTCCCCTGGCTGTAGGGGCAGGCAGGGGGTGGGGGGAGCAGGAGGGGGTAGAGGCAGGGCTGAAGGTATGAAACAGTTTACCTACAGTAGGTAAGCAGGAGTCGGGTCCAGGTTCTTTGAGGAGTCCAGTGTTTTTCCTTGTAGGTGCTGCTGCGATCTGCGCAAGTCAACAATACAGACGAGGACGGCGGGGCAAGAGCAGGAAGAGACCTACAATCAAGGAGAAGAATCTTCATCTGTTCCAGTGCTGATAGTAGTGTTCCCCCCACTGGCGCGATGGAGCTGGGATCCAGCAGACAGGTCCGGATGCGGTGGTGCCCAGTGCGACTGAGAGACTCACCAGAGAAGGGAGGATGGCAAGCCATGCATCCCCAGAAGAGGACTATCTCCCGGGGGGCTGCGGGAAGTGGGGGTTGGCAGGGAGGTCGAGGGATAGGAGCGGGGCAAAGAGCCATAATCTTGAGGGATGCCGGGCAAAATCACGTGGGACTTCTGAGTCCCACAAATTCTTGAAGCCTATACGGCCTCGTGAGGACCTGGGGTTAGGGCTGCCCCTAGAGGTGCCGGTGCATTATACAGGTAGGGCCAGTCAGCGATGGCAGCGATCAGCCAGGTAGGAGGCTGTGTCCAGCGGGGGCCAGGAGGGGGGTTTTCCACAGGCAGTTGCACTCGGGAGGGCAGGGGGAAGCGCAGGAACAGGGCAAAGCATGTAATGCAGGGGGATAAGGGGGGAGTTTGAAGGGCCCATAGGGGGATGCCCGGCCACAGGAGCCTTGTCACCAGGGGTGCTAGTGCTGGGGAGCTAGGGGGCAGGTGTGGGGTTCCTGGGGGGGCCCAGGGCAGCTGGGGTAAGAGGGGTAGGGAGATTAAGTGTATTGTCTCTGGAGGAGGCCAAGGCAGCAGTGGTAGGAGAAACAGGAAGATAGGGAGGAAGAGTGGGGCTTTAAAAGGAGGATGGAGCAGCAAGGGGAAGAGGGGGGAGGGGTAATACCTGTGGGGGGAGCCTTAGGTGCACAGGGAAGCGGCAAAGGGGGGTAGGGGGAGGGATAGGGGTAATGTCCGGAAAAAGGAAGAGGAGGGGTGGGGCACAGATCAGGAGGAGGAAGAGGGGGGGTTGGAGCAGTTGGGGGAGGGGGGCTCTGAGGGGCAGTGGAGTCAGAGGGGGGAGGTGCTAGGGGAAGGGGGGTGGGGGGGTTGGGGATTTTTATAAGAAAGGAGAAATTGGATCACATGAATGGTGGAGTGAAACTTACCCCATGTTTTCTCCAGCAGCGGAAGCTAGGAAAAGGAGACTGGTGGAGCACAATGGGCCACTGCAATGGGATGTTTCAACAGAAGCACAGGAGGCTCGCCAGGATAGAAGGAAAGAGTCAGGATCATCTGAGGAGGACACGGAATTGGGAAAGTCATCCGATAAGGGGTCAAAATGTTCTATGTCTTCAGGGTGGGAGAGTGTAACAGAAACCGGATCCTCTGACTCAGAGTCTGCCATGGATGTGTCCACCTCTGACTCAGACATAAGTCATAAAACGTATAACATGTTCAGGAAGTGTTTTAGAACCATAAAAGATAATAAGCGGGAAGTAAGGAAGGAGGGTGCTAAGGCAGTGAGGAGGGAAAGACGCAGTAAGGGGAAAAGGAAGAGTACTATGGTCTGTACAGTGGCATCTCCACATGATCATGTGCCCAAGAAATTTCAGAAGCAGATTAAGGCAGGGATATATGTGGACATTTATAAGATTTCTCGTGATGCAATACAAGCAAAGGAGGAGGGGGTGAAGGAGGACAACAATAGGACTAGGCCCAGGTTCATAAAAGAATGGTTTAGGGCCTTTTTGCCTTATGCAAGCCTTTATTTAAAATATCATCCAATGCAAGGGAGGAATATTTTGAAATATTTTGATGTGATTGTGGATATTCATCACATGTTTGGTGGTACAGAGTGGTATGACTATGATAAAGCATTCAGACGGCGGTTGGTAAGTAGCAAGCTTTTATCATTTGGTACTAGGGATATGGATATGTGGTCCAGGATGGTGACGCATGAGAAGCGGCCAGGTTTAGGGAGATCACAGGCCAGAGCATTGACGGGGGCAGCAGGCAGAAGGATGTGTGTTGTGCTTTCAATGACAGGTCATGCAGCAGAGGATTGGTGTGTAAATTGTGCCACTCCTGTTCAGGGTGGGGGGGGGACCACCCAGTTAAAAGTTGTTTCAAAAGAGGAGAGAACACAGGAAAGAGGGACTTTTGTCCCCAACCTGGGCGGCCTAATAAAGCCAGTGAGGGCAAGCAGGCTAAGTGAATTTTTGCAGGACTATCCAGATAAGGCCAAAGATACATTTTTGTTACAAGGTTTTGTGCACGGTTTTCGAATACCAATGGAAGAGGGGGTTAGGCAGAAAGGGGTGAGGAAGAATTTACAGTCAGCAGGGCAATTTCCAGAGGTGGTTAGGGAAAAGTTGGGGAAGGAAATTAGTTTGAGTAGGATTGTGGGCCCCTTTGAGTATCCACCAGTGGAGGGCCTCATTATCTCTCCATTGGGGGTGGTGCCAAAGAAGGAGGCGGGGAAATATTGCTTGATTCAACATTTGTCTTTCCCATTAGGAGAGGCAGTGAATGATGTCATCAGCGCTGTGGCTTGTTCAGTGGTTTACCAGACATTTGACGAAGCATTATGTCATGCCCCTCTAGTCCTTACCTCTGAGCTCCAGCCATCCACCGCTTCTGTGGGCCTCCTGGATGCTCCGCGATCTTGGAGTAGGCCGAAGCCGTGGCCTAAAGTAGCAGCATCTACCCACGATCGCAGTAGTGCAGTAGGTCAAAGCCACGGCCTAAAGTTAAGGGATCCCCCAGGGAAGACATCCAGAGACCAGCAGTTAGTGTTGTACACCTGTAGGAGAGAGGTGGAGCCTGCCCTTCTCATCAGCTGCCCACCAATAAAATGTCTCCAAGGCAGTAGTGAGGCATGTGAGAGGTTTGTCCAGCAGAGGGGAGGGGTTAAGACCTGCAGCACTATAAGAAACCCTCAGGCTGTGTCCACTTTGCTCCAGTGTTCCAGAGCTTTGGTTCCTGTATGCTCTAAGCCTCTAGTTCTCAGTAACTCTTTGCTTGCCTTGCTGCAGACCCTTTGCTTGATTATCCAGTACCTGACCTTTGGCTTCCCTGTTGGACTACCCTGCCTGCCTGTTTCCTGACCTTTGCCTGATTCACAGATTTTACCTTATTGCTGCTTGCTCTGATCTTTTGGACTGTTTCTGACTTGGCTTCTGTTTAACCCTTGCACTCCTTTGCTGCCATTCCTACCAAGGTGTTCTGCCTGTCTACCTCTGTGGACCACCTAGTAAGGGTGTCTGGCAAGAGGTAGCATTCCCTGCTCCTACGCTCCAACCATCCAATCCTGACAATATACTGGAGCCCCCTATGGAACTGACAGGGATGGCTGATGCTATCGCGTATCTGACTCAGCAACTCACAACGTTATCCCACACGGTACAAGGCATAAAAGAAAAGCAAGCTGCCTTACAGGCCCAACTTCAAGGTTTGCAACCAGGTCCGGTTCCACCTCCGGATATGTATCAACCACTTCCAATACGTGAAGTGGGACCTTCCAGTATTGGTGCTGCTGCTGCTCCAGAACCACATGTTAAACTTCCTGCTTGTTTCTCCGGTGATCGTAGCATGTACCGGTCATTCATCACTTCCTGTGAACTGTTTTTGTCCTTAAACCCAGGACATATGCCACAGACTTTATTAAAGTTCATACTGCCATATCACTACTCACAAGCGCCCCTCTGTCATGGGCGCATCACCTGCTACATGCCAGTAACCCTGTTCTAGACTCTTGGACTGCCTTTTTGTCATGCAATGGGTGCCTTGTATGATGACCCCCATAAGACAGTAATTGCAGAGGCCGCTAAGAGACCTCTACGACAAGGACGTTGCCCTGTGGAGGACTAGGTCTCTGAATTCTGGAGAGTAGCAGTACAGACTGAATGGAATGAACCAGCCTTGCGTGACCAATTCCGCTTGGGCCTTGCTGATTCATTAACCCCTTAAGGACCCATGACGGTCCTGGACCGTCATGGCTGTTATACCCTTAAGCAGGGCTAATAATTTTAAGTCCTTTGCTACTAGCCAGACCTGAATAGTTACTCGCCACTGCAAGCCATAACATATCAACCAGGGCTGAATTTCTACTCGCCAGGGCTAAATTTTCACTCGCCATTGGCTAGTGGTGAGTGGAAATTTTGAGCCCTGCCCTTAAGGACCCACGATGGTCCTGGACCATCGTGGAATTCCAGGCTCCCCGTGCGGCTGTGAATCAGATTTGCAAAAAAAAAAAATGGTCCCTGGTCCTTAAGTGATCTCCGTGTGCGTGCGTGGCCGGTCCTTAAGGGGTTAAAGGACGAGTTGGCTCAAACTGGCATTCCTGACTCATTGGATGAGCTGGTCCTCCTGGTAACGCAGATAGATCGGAGACTCTGGGAAAGGTGTATGGAACGAACAACCACCAACCTTCCTCTTCGTTCAGCACCGCGTCCTCCTTTACCTGTTTCCTCTACTCCTGGTACCAATACAGAAGAGCCCATGCAATTGGGTGCTACCCGTGGACCACTCACACAGACTGAAAAGAATAGGAGAAAACTCATGAACCTCTGTCTTTATTGCGGTGGTTCCAGTCATCAATTCATCTCTGCCCTGAATTAGCAGCTAGAGGTAAGCCAGATCCAGTTCAATTCCCGCACCTCCTTGGTGGAATGGTGGAATGGTTTTTAAGACACTTAGACCAATAGGTAAAATCAAACGCAGTTTATTAAATAAGAAATAAGGCAAACGATCGCCCTCTACAGGCAACACAAATAATAGCAATATATGGACAGATATGCCCCCACAGGCCCAATATACAGAATCAGGGTACACATATACTGTCTCAGAACAGGCAATAGCAATTTAGACACAAACGGGTTAAATGCATTAAGCAGTCCATCTCTGCTGTGGAGTTTGGCATGCCCAAGGTGGTGATTGGAGGTAAAGCGTAGATGTAGGCAACACTTAGAGTTCTTAAGGTAAGAATGCTGCTAGGCAATGGTAGAGCTGATTGAAAATATTAAAGACACGTGCAAGCAATGGGTTTCCATCTGCCCCGGTCTCAAGGTTATATGGTCACAGATTGTGCCTAGGCGTTCTTGGAGGGGAGCGGGATCGCCCCATGCCATAGAAAGGTCTAGGCTCAAAGTGAATGATGCCATTGCCAGGTTCATCTGCTCCTGTGGGGGTGCCACCATTAGTCATAATAAGATCAGAATGGAGGAGGAAGGGTGGTACAAGGGAGATGGTGTGCACCTAAGGGTCAAGGGGCTGCAGGAGTTTACTAGAGTTATTGGGGAAGTCCTAAGGGTTAGTATGGGGTCACAGCAATGGGGGGGTCATAGAGGGTCCAGGGGCTAGGAGTCCCCCCTATGGGTGGTGGGTGTGGCGCTTCTAGGGCCCCGACAGTGCGACATAGCCAAGATGGTAAAAGTGGGCAGGCTGGCTTGTGCTACGCTGCCAGGTCAGCCTGCAAAAAAGGGCAGGACACTGCCGTAAAGCACTGTGGGAGGGGAGGCATGGAGGTAGTGTTGTGGCGGATCAACACTGGGGCCTTGTTCGCCTCCCCTGGTATGGTTGTTTGTGGCCATGGAGAGGGACCAGAGGTGGGGAGGCAGTGATTGCCTGAAAGGGCTTGCCCTTTACTTCCCATGGCCGAGAGCTGGGCGTAGGCATGGCCCAAGCATTCAGGGGCTCTGGGGACTGCCATGTAGTAGGGGGGTGGGTACTCATTGGGCTCCCTTAAATAGGTCAAGTACCCCTTAAATAAAGCTGTGACCTCACAAATTTGCCATCTTATGCAGTTGTATGTGTCTTTATTTCGGAGTTGGGGGGAATTGTGTGGTTGGTGGCTGGAGGGAGGGGAAATGGCAAATATGGCTCTTACAATGGCGGAGGGTGCAAAATGGTGCCCAAAGCCCACTAAGGGCCAGGAGCCTGAGCCCTTCCCACCTTTATTTCCTGTTTGGCCTTGGGGTGGGGGGGAAAGGGGCTCCAGAACAAAGGAATGGAGCTTCCTCTCCCCTGGCTGTAGGGGCAGGCAGGGGGTGGAAGAGGCAGGGTTGAAGGTATAAACCAGCTTACCTTCAGTAGGTAAGCAGGAGTTGAATCCAGGTTGTTTCCCACCATCCCTCCCCTTTTTTGTTGTGTCAGATTCAAAATGCGAGCTACCACCACGAGGTCATGCTTAGGACAGCAAGATCAGGGGAAACAGAGAGATTTATGATCCCAATTAGGCCCATAGTGGATGTGGAGCTTCCAAGGCCCCAACAGTGCGGCATAGCCAAGATGGTAAAAGTGAGCAGGCTGGCTTGTGCTGTGCAGCCAGGTCAGACTGAAAAACAGGGAGGGCAATTGCCGGAAAGCACTGTGGGAGGGGAGGAATGGAGGTAGTGTTGTGGTGAATCAACACTGGGGCCTCATTCACCTCCCATGGTATGGTTGGTTGTGGCCACGGAAAGGGACCAGAGGTGGAGAGGCAGTGATTGCCTGAAAGGTCTTGCTCTTTACTTCCTATGGCCGAGAGCTGGGTGTAGGCATGGCCCAAGCGTTCGGGGGCTCTGAGGAGTGCCACGTAGTAGGGGGGTGGGTACTCACTGGGCTCCCTTAAATAGGTCAAGTACCCCTTAAATAAAGCTGTGACCTCACAAATTTGCCATCTTATGCAGTTGTATGTGTCTTTATTTCGGGGTTTGGGGAGAATTGTGTGGTTGGTAGCTGGAGGGAGGGGAAATGGTGAATATGGCCCTTAGTGGGGGAGGGAGGTCCCTTTTGTAGTTTTTACCTGTCCTGACCTAGGGAGGAGGCACTCTCTCTTGTCGTGCTATATACAGAGACCCAGAAGAAAAAGGAATTAACAAGTAAGAAATTCCAGTTTCACATAGGGGTTGTATTCTGTTACATGAGATAAAACTTTTCACTGTTTTGCCTCACAATTAAAGTGTTAATTTAGAGATAAAATTGGTGATAGCTTCATTATTGCAATGGGATTTATCTCATGCCCTCCAAATGCATTTCCAAACGACCATGTATGTTAAAAAAAAATAAAGTGTACTAATTATGGAAAGTATCACACTTTCTGTATTACAGTCATTACAGCACTCTTTTTATAACGTCTGGCGGAGATAACTAAGTGATGTTGAATCCTACACCTCTACAGCACGTCAGCCAATAAAAGAATCGCATTCGCTCTACATTCTTATTATCAGTTAGGTATGCAATCTGAACCATTATAAAAAATAGGAATGAAAATGATAACGTTTATTAGTTAAAAAAATATTCTGCGTTATGTTTAAGCAAATAATTATATACAACCACAAGCGGGGAAAATTAAAAAGATAACGAGCTAAATAAAGAAGGCTACCCAGTATACGTTACAAAGGTGGTGTTTCAGCAGATTGGCTGTCTTTCTAAACTGTACCGTGGTCCGCTCGCTTTCCAATTGGTTGACGCTGGAAATGCCTGGTCAAGCCGCACTTGCATTGGCTGACGCAGTAGACACTGGTTGTTCTTTTCCCTGCATCTTGGGAAGTGAAGGCAGCAGTTGGTGCTGCTCGTCCTTTTCTCCTCCCTGTGTTCTGAAGGACCGGTTGTTGCTAAGGCAACAGCCGTGATATCCAATAGCAAAGAAGGGAGGGCAGTGATGAGCTGGGGGTGTGTTTTGCAACCAGAACAGAGGGCTAGAAGCTTGAGGCCGGCTTGCGAGAAGAGGACCGGATGAGCGGTTAAGGGCCACTCCGGCACAGGAGGAGGGCGAAGGAGGACTACGGGCACTGGGCCACGCAGTCCTGCCTCCTTCCCATGCCTTGGGCAGCCGCTGCAGAGGGGCGGTGGCGAGGACGGTGGAGGAGGTGGAGAAGAGGCGAGCTGTGAGGAGGGGGAGTTGCATGCCGCCAGGGATCGGAGGGGTACGATGCGCGAGTATAAGGTGGTGGTCCTAGGGAGCGGCGGGGTTGGCAAGTCGGCCTTGACGGTGCAGTTTGTAACTGGCACCTTCATAGAGAAGTATGACCCGACCATTGAGGACTTCTACCGCAAAGAAATCGAGGTGGACTCATCGCCCTCCGTGCTGGAGATCCTGGACACGGCTGGTACAGAACAGTTCGCCTCAATGCGGGACCTATACATCAAGAACGGGCAAGGCTTCATTCTGGTGTACAGCTTGGTGAACCAGCAGAGCTTCCAGGACATCAAGCCTATGAGGGACCAGATCATCCGCGTCAAAAGGCGAGCAGGAGAGGGAGGCAGGGAGGGGCGGCTGTCTCTTGTATTGGTGCTCACACTGGGGTGACACAAGTGCTGTCAGTTCGCAAGAAGGCTGTGCCAACTGTCAGACAGACAATGGGGTATTTGTCTTGTCCAGTGACCCGCTTAATGTCTTGCGGTGTGTTAGACTGCAATTCAGCTCTTACAGTCTGCACCCGTATGAGGGGCGGCATTGAGGAGGTGTCCTTACCCGTTACTCCTGGAGGGCATTTATGCATACTTGCCAACTATAACAGATTTCAGGGGGAATCCCTGGTTATGAACTGCAATTTCAAGTTCATTTCAACCCTATAATATATGTGCTTGTCAGTTAAAGGTTAGTGGGTTGTGAGGTATCCCACATATTATTGCATATTTACCTGATTTCATGTAGTAAATAAGTGTGGGGGATGTCTGCTTTGCTATACAAATGCAGCTTTAAATCTGGACTAAAAGTGTCTACTGATGTCTAGAGACATGGTATTATGGGAAGCTAGCTATTGTCACTGTTTGTGACCGCCCAAGTGAACATGGATATTTTTCTTAAATGTTGGCAAGTATGTTTATGGGGTAGGTGATGTGACCTCTTAATGAGCTGCAAAATCTGTCTAATCTTTATGGACATCTATGTATACAAGTAAAGTGGAGCAATTCTGGGACAAATTAGCAGCGTCTCAGGGTACACATAAACAGTCTCAAAATTAAAATTCTTTGTTTAAAACCCGTTTTAACCCCTGGGATTCTAGGGAGAGATCTCCCATGTGTTGCTTCGCAATGTGTTGGAGACTTCTTTATCATCCAAGTTGTTAAAAGCCTAATTTAAATGGGATTATTTATTCTTCCCCTGTGTTGCAAATTTTTTGCTCAAAAGTTGTACCTGTTTTATTTTGGGCATAAGGCACACAGTTTTACAATAGTCTAAAAGTGTGGGTATAAACATTTCATATGTACACATTCAAGTGTGTAATACTTGGTTGCCATGTGTAGCATTTTACACTTGAGTGGATGTAAATTTAAAGTCAAAAGATAGGCAAACACACATTTGTCTTTTATTTTGCTGTCAGGCTGGTATATTGTCTTTTACCAAAATGTACTTCCTGTCCTACAATTTAGAAATTACTGAAAAAATAAACTGCAGATCATATCCGCATTGTGTTTAACCCAGAAACAGCCTACAAATATGGTGGAAAGTGTGCTTACCACTTAGTTGGTCCTGGTCCAGTGTTGCCTTTGTTAGAATCATCGGATGAGTTACTCATGAAAAGTACTTAGACATAGACTAATATCACTGGGCGCACACATTAGAGATGCTACTAGGAGACTGTACATGTCCATCAGCAAGGATACAAAATTGTGTGTATTCTCTCTATAGAAACATCAAGATGTGATTTCACAAATGTAGACAAAGAGGAACATTTAAAGTGGGGGGGTTTTCTTCAGCTTTTGAAGCCTTTTTTCATATATTTGTCTCCATGGCATCTGTTTGAATATGTGCCCACTGGTATATGTCTTAGATGATACATTTTGTCCTCTAATTACTCCTATAATCCAAAGTTTACTTACTGAGCCTGCAGGATCTTTGCTCCTTTTTCTTCCTACACAGCCCAACATGCAATTATATAGTAGTCTTATTTCAGTGATGGTGTTGCATGTTATATCACATTCAAAACACCACTAAAACTGGTTCCTAACTGTAGAAAATATAATGTACTGTTTTAATAAATACAAGATTTTTTTCAGATGTTTCTGCTCTTGGACCAGTGGAAATACCCCTGTTGGTATTGTAGCCTCTTAGCAATTGGTAAGAATTGTCCAAAACTCCAATTGTTTGCTACTACAAAATGGCAGTGGTTTGTAAATTATATATTGACGGCTCAAGAATTTATTTCAAAAACTTGAACTTTTGACATATTCTGCCCCAACTTAATAACAGGAGTTGAAATTCAAAGGCCCTGTTTGACTGTACCCAGTCTGATTTGCTTGTGCAGCATGAATGTCACTTCTGCTGACCCTACTACATTCCCTATTATTTTACTCTCTCTGGTTTAAAGTGCAGCTAACATACAAACAAAATAAATAAACTTTTTACAACTTGGTATTTTGTTAATCATTGCCACCCCTACCTAAAAGCATTGTAAAACCTAAAGCCCTGAATAGGTGGGTGTGACCTTACGGCAGCCAACAGGAATCATGAATTGCCTCTTCATAGCTTACAGCATCAGGTCTGTACATTTAGGGTTGTACGTTTGCTGCTATTTCCACCACTGAGGCGGATGGCAGCAATTAACTATTACATGACTGTTCTTTTTATAAAGAAGACACAATATTTATTAAGGGTCAAAAAATCCCAAGAGCCAAGGCTCCGAAAATTTCACTGCTTGCTCCTACATTTTTGAAATGTGTGTTCATGCACACACACACACACACACACATACACATATATATTCACTGGTTCATACAAGTAGACCTTTTGCCTGACTCCTCCTGTATACATAATTGTACATCCCACAGTCTACACTTACTAATGAGTGATATCAATGGCCTCTTGGCTAGTCTTATAAATTTCTTTATACATACAAGTCTTTGTGAAGAAACTCACTCACAGGACATTGTATTGATGAAAAACAGGCGCAAATGTATTTGTCAGTGCATTTTCACCTGATTTTCATCAATAGAAAGTCCTGTGTGCGCACACTTCTTCACCATAGAACTGTATATGTGTAATAAAAAAAAAAAATGATATATATACACGCGCCCACCCGCATGCACTTACAGGCAATAGAAGCACAGATTTGCCCTTACAAGAAGAGGTAGGGGGTAAGGAGAAAGATTCCATTGATAGTTAGACTCCCTCATGCGCTGTGTGACATCCCCATTACTCCATCACAATCCGAAGCGCACATACACACTTCCACTTTACACGCTCTCAGTATACATAACTTAATGTTGAAGGGTGGGGAAGGCATCAGCAGATTATGATAGAAGTAAGGTTTTTGCTATTGCAGCTGGGAACACAGGGATGTCTACCACCCCCTTCCCCTGCTACCACAGATCTCCCTCCTGCATGGACACCTCTCTGGCAATCAGAGTGTTACAGTACAACTGATGTGGGGTGTGGCGTGGCAGGACATTTGATTGGGGAAGTCCCTCTGACAATGCACATAGTCAGACGTGCCCAGGCTTTGCCCCCACGTGTCAGCTATGCCCATTGTCAGCCCAGAAGTACGGGTGGCACGGACCCAGAGACTTTCCTGATCAGGGTCCCTACAACTGATTAATATCTTATATCTGTATGTGTGTAAAGTAGCTGTTACATGACAGATAATTCTCTGCCCGTGTCAGCCACACCCTGGGTGGCGATAAGGAGGGGATATGCTAATCACCACCTTACTGCCTCCCTACGAGATACGGTGGGGCATGAGTTAGATAGCAGGGGCCTAAGCCCCTCCTTAGATACTTTTGTGTATATCTTTGCAAGGACTTTAACCCCTTCAGTGCCAGAGGCTCGGGCCATTTTCTGAACCCTGCAGGCCAGACACTTTTTCAACATTTTTGCTATCCTTCCGTTTAGGCTTGATTTCCTCTGGGGATTTTTAGTTAAATATGGAAAACTATATATTGTTTTTTTCAGAACGAATTGTGCTTTCTCGTGATACCTTACATGAAGAGAATTTTACATCGTGCAAAAAGCTATGATGTCATAATGACAAAAAAAAGTGAACATTTACTCATTTTGCTAAAATCACATACTATGTATCAAAAACATTTACCTTGATTGAAAAAGTTTCAATTATTTGAAAAAGCCCAGAGTCCCCCGAGTAAAAAAATACCAAATTTGTATAGTTTTACCCAAGTCCAAGGCTAGCGTAGAGCCCTAATCACCAGCAGCGCAAAATGACATTTTCAACTTTATAAACTAAAATGCACATTCTAGGGTTTTTGTGGTAAAACAGTGGAATAACTATATAAAACTATATATTTCTGAAAAGTAGACAACCTGCCGCATCTAATGAGGGGTAACTTGCCTTCTTGCCCCAAGCCTGTGGTACCCAAATGCTTCCAGAAGGTGGCACTATAGGAAAAAAATGGCATTTTCTTACATTTCTGCCCCTTCAACTGTACTGAAATCTGTGAAAACCATGGAATTTACAACTGTATTCATTAGCTAGTGCTCTTGGGAGAAAAATTACACCCCATTGGTTTGGGTTCACCTACCACAGGGGATGCTAGAAGTGCAAAAAGACACCTACTACAACCTCTAAATTTTCTAACATTTTCTCAAACATTACTTGTCTATACAAAAATGGTTATAACAACTAGAGAATTAAAGAAAGGCTACACAAACCATACCATTTTGGAAAGAAGACAACCTGCCGCATCTAATGAGGGGTAAATTGCCTTCTTACCCCAAGCCTGTTGTGCCCAAATGCTTCCAGAAGGTGGCACTATAGAAAAAAAATGGCATTTTCTTACATTTCTGCCACTTCAACAGTACTGAAATCTGGGAAAACCATGGAATTTACAACTATATTGATTAGCTAGTGCTCTTGGGAGAAAAATGACACCCCATTGGTATGGGTTCACCTACCACAGGGGATGCTAGAAGTGCAAAAAGACACCTACTACAACCTCTAAATTTTCTAACATTTTTTCAAACATTACTTGTCTATACAAAAATGGTTATAACAACTAGAGAAGTAAAGAAAGGCTACACAAACCATACCATTTTGGAAAGAAGACAACCTGCCGCATCTAATAAGGGGTGAATTGCCTTCTTACCCCAAGCCTGTTGTGCCCAAATGCTTCCACAAGGTGGCACTATAGGAAAAAAATGGCATTTTCTTACATTTCTGCCCCTTCATCTGTATGGAAATCTGTGAAAACCATGGAATTTCCAACTGTATTCATTAGCTAGTGCTCTTAGGAGAAAAATGACACCTCATTGGAATGAGTTCCCCTACCTTAGTGGGCGCTACAAGTACCAAACTACACCTATTGCAACCACTAATTTTTCTAACATTTTCTCAAACATTACTTGTCTGTACAAAAATGGATATAACAACTAGAGAAGTGAAGAAAGGCTACACAAACCATACCATTTTGGAAAGAAGACAACCTGACGCATCTAATGAGGGGTGAATTGCCTTCTTACCCCAAGCCTGTTGTGCCCAAATGCTTCCAGAAGGTGGCACTATAGGAAAAAAATGGCATTTTCTTACATTTCTGCCCCTTCATCTGTATGGAAATCTGTGAAAACCATGGAATTTCCAACTGTATTCATTAGCTAGTGCTCTTAGGAGAAAAATGACACCTCATTGGTATGAGTTCCCCTACCTTAGTGGGCGCTACAAGTACCAAACTACACCTATTGCAGCCACTAATTTTTCTAACATTTTCTCAAACATTACTTGTCTGTACAAAAATGGTTATAACAACTAGAGAAGTGAAGAAAGGCTACACAAACCATACCATTTTGGAAAGAAGACAACCTGCCGCATCTAATGAGGGGTGAATTGCCTTCTTACCCCAAGCCTGTTGTGCCCAAATGCTTCCAGAAGGTGGCACTATAGGAAAAAAATGGCATTTTCTTACATTTCTGCCCCTTCATCTGTATGGAAATCTGTGAAAACCATGGAATTTCCAACTGTATTCATTAGCTAGTGCTCTTAGGAGAAAAATGACACCTCATTGGTATGAGTTCCCCTACCTTAGTGGGCGCTACAAGTACCAAACTACACCTATTGCAGCCACTAATTTTTCTAACATTTTCTCAAACATTACTTGTCTGTAGAAAAATGGTTATAACAACTAGAGAAGTGAAGAAAGGCTGCACAAACCATACCATTTTTGAAAGAAGACAACCTGCCGCATCTAATGAGGGGTGAATTGCCTTCTTACCCCAAGCCTGTTGTGCCCAAATGCTTCCAGAAGGTGGCACTATAGGAAAAAAATGGCATTTTCTTACATTTCTGCCCCTTCATCTGTATGGAAATCTGTGAAAACCATGGAATTTCCAACTGTATTCATTAGCTAGTGCTCTTAGGAGAAAAATGACACCTCATTGGTATGAGTTCCCCTACCTTAGTGGGCGCTACAAGTACCAAACTACACCTATTGCAGCCACTAATTTTTCTAACATTTTCTCAAACATTACTTGTCTGTACAAAAATGGTTATAACAACTAGAGAAGTGAAGAAAGGCTACACAAACCATACCATCTTGGAAAGAAGACAACCTGCCGCATCTAATGAGGGGTGAATTGCCTTCTTACCCCAAGCCTGTTGTGCCCAAATGCTTCCAGAAGGTGGCACTATAGGAAAAAAATGGCATTTTCTTACATTTCTGCCCCTTCATCTGTATGGAAATCTGTGAAAACCATGGAATTTCCAACTGTATTCATTAGCTAGTGCTCTTAGGAGAAAAATGACACCCCATTGGAATGAATCGACATACCTTAGGGGTGCCAGAAAAGCATAACTACACCTACCTGTTTGCTTCTTCGAAAATGGCTGCTTGTACTAAAATGTTCATAACTGTTAGAGACATGATGGAAAGGTATAAAAGGTATACCATTTTGGAAAGTAGACATTCTCCCGCATCAAATGAGGGGTCACTTGCCTTTCTACCCCTGGACTGAAGTGCACAAATATTTCCAAAAGGTGGCGCTATGGGAATAAATACATGTTTTTTTTACATTTCCACCACTTCAAAGATACTAAAATCTTCGAAAACCATAACATTTCCTGCTGTATTCAGTACCTGCTACCAACATGAGAAAAATGGTAGCCCATTTGTGTGGCTTAACATACAATATGTGGGTGCTAGGAACACATACGTAAACCTGACACTTTTGTTTCTTAAATTATCTGCTTGCACTAAAATGGTTATAACCATAATAGATATGCAGGAAAGGTAGAAAACAATGCCATTGTGGAAAGAAAACAACCTGACGCATCTAATGAGGGGTCACTTGCCTTCATACCCAAAGGCTGGCATGCACAAATGCTTCCAGGAGGTGGCGCTAATGAAAAAAAAAGGCATTTTCTTACATTTCTGCCCCTTCAAATGTATGGAGCTCTGTGAAAACCATGGAATTTTCAACTGCATTTGTTAGCTAAAGCTCTTAGGAGTCAAACGACACCCCATTGGTATGAGCTGAACTATCTTAGGAAGTGCTAGAAGTAGAAAACTACACCTACTACAAACTGATGTTTCTAACATTTTCTCAAACCTGACTTGCCTCTATGAAAATGGCTATAACACCTTCAGAAGTGAAGAAAAGGTAGATAAACTATACCATTTTGGAAAGAAGACAACATGCCGCATCTAATGAGGGGTCACTTGCCTTTTTACCCCTAAGTTAGTTGGCACAACTATTTCCAGAATGTGGTGCTACAGGAAAAAAACCAAACATTTGTTTTACACATCAGTCACTTCAAAGATACTAAAATGGTTCAATGGCGTGGGATTTCCTAGGAGGACTTCTTGCCAGCCTAAGAAAAATGGTACCCCACTGCTGTGGGTTGACATACCAATTTACACTACAGGAGCGTAGCTACCAGTGAAACAGGAATGGGAAAGCAAACAGTGTATGTGTGATTTTATGGCTAACAAATGAAAGAAGCTAGGGCGTCAGCCAGTGTACTCGCGGACCTGTGACTACCAGTGTAACAGTGTGGGAGGGTGAGGGATTAGGCAGTGTGTGTGGGTATGAGCAGAGGAGGAAGGATGGTGGAGATGGTGGGGCAGTGTCTGAGAGTGTGTATGGGAGATCTGTGACTACCAGTGTGCACTGTATGTCCCCCTCATACAAAGTTTGATTCCCAGCCTGAATCTAGTGCATACTGGTACTCTGAGTCTACCAATAGGCAGTGGAAACAGGCTGGGGGTCAGGCTGGGGAATGGGACTGCCAGTTGGCTGTGGAACCAGGCAGGGGAATACGGTACGTGTGTGTGTGTGGGGGGGAATCGGAGGCATTTTTTGTGCATGCCACAAGGGTGCCCAATGCACTGCAAAGCAATGCGTTGGACCCTCTGTTGCACACAAAGAGGTTTTTTTTTTAATTATTATTTTGTATTCATACCTCGTTGGGGAGGCGGTATCAGGAACATTCCTGGTGTCCCCCATCCAGGTCTAAAAACAGAATAATAAAAAAAAAAAAAGTGTGTGTGTGTGTTACAGGGGGTCCAACGTATTGCAAAGCACTGCGTTGGACCCCCCCTGTGGCACGTGCATTTTTTGGGGCTTTTCCCCCAATATTTTTGTGTAGACCTCGTTGGGGGCATCAGAACCCATACAATGAGGTCTAAATAAAAAATAAAAGGGGAAAAAAAATAATCCTTTGGGTGCCACAGGGGTGTCCAATGGATTGCAAAGCAATGCATTGGGCCCCTGTAGCACACAAAGGGTTAATTTTTTTATCGATACTTTGTATTCAGATGGCCACCAAACAAGCTCTGATCACAAAGTAATGATAAAAAGTCCTGTGTGTGTGCCACAGGAAGGGGGTCTGCATTGAACCCCTATCCCAGTGGCACACACAGGGTTAAATTTTTTTAAATTTATTTATTTTTTTTATTATATACCTGATTGAGGGGCATCAGGACCCCCTGATCCCTCCCCAATGAGGTCTTAGTAAAAAAAAATATATATGTCCACAAACGGAGTGACCCTGTGAGTGCCACAAGGGTCTCCAGCGCATTGCAAAGCAATGCATTGGATCCTTGTGGCACTCAGAGGGTTAATTTTTTTTACTATCATTACTTGGTAATCAGAGCTTGTTGGGGGGCCATCAATCCTGATGACCCCCCCAACAATCTCTGATAACAAAGTAATGATAAAAGCCCTGTGTGTGCCGCAGAAGGGGGGCTGCATTGCCCCCCCCCCGTGGCACACACAGGGTTCATTTTTTTTTTTTTTTACTTTTTTTTATTATAGACCTCATTGAGGGGTATACAAACCCCCCTGATCCCCCCAATGAGGTCTTACCAAAAAAAAAAAAAAGTTATTAAAAAAAGTTTCCCTGTGAGTGCCACCGGGGTCTCCAGCGCATTGCAAAGCAATGCATTGGATCCTTGTGGCACTCGGAGGGTTAATTTTTTTTTTATCATTACTTTGTAATCAGAGCTTGTTGGGGGGCCATCAGGAGCAATCCTGATGGCCCCCCAACAATCTCTGGTAACAAAATAATGATAAAAGCCCTGTGTGTGCCACAGGAGGGGGGGGGTGCATTGGACCCCCACCTGTGGCACACACAGGGTTAAATTTTTTTTTTTTTTTTCCAATTATAGACCTCATTGAGGGGCATCAGGATCCCCCCTGATCCCCCCAATGAGGTCTTTAAAAAAAAAAAAAAATCCCCCCCCAAAGAATTGACCCTGTGAGTGCAACAGGGGTCTCCAGCACATTGCAAAGCAATGTGCTGGGACCCTGTGGCACTCACAGGGTTACTTTAATGTAATTTTATTTTTTTTTATTTTTTTAATATACTTTTCAGACCTCGTGGGGGACATCAGGACCCCTCCTGGTGTCCCCCCAGTCATTGATCTCCCAGCCGATAGGCTGGGAGATCAATGATGCGACCGCAGGAGAGCAAGAGCTCTCCTGCCCTTCACTCCTACCACCGGTAGGAGTGAACAGGATCGGGGAAACTTCCCTAACGTCATCGGTGACCATGTCACCGATGACGTTTGGAGGATTCCCCCGGTCCCGCCCACTCCTACCCGGAAGTTCGGGTAGGAGAGGGGGGGAAGGAGAAACTCCGTTTCTCCTTTGTGTTCATTGATCTCCCAGCCCGATCGGCTGGGAGATCAATAACTGGGGAGGCATGAGGAGTGATCCTCATGCCTCCCCATGAGTGCCAGGATTTTTTTTTTTTTTAATGCGGCCACTGCATGCCGGTTATACCGGCTCATGCAGTGACCGCATTTCACTCTTACGCCGTACGAGCGTGGCACAGCAGGTACAGCTGTGTCCACTCGTACGGCGTAAGTAGCTGGCACTCTAGGGGTTAATGTCCTTCGCATTTTACCACTTTACTTCCACACCATCTGTTCCACAGTTCTCTTATTGTACAGCTGGGCTGAAATAAGTCAATTTGTGGGATATTTGGTGAACAAATTGAATACGTTAATTTTGTGTGTTGTGGTAGTGTGGAAAGGGAGGGGTTAAAAACAAAGCATTTTCCCTCCCTTTGCAGTTGTACAAGTGTTTGAAATCTGTGTCAGTGGTGGGAGTGTTTTTGTTGTTTGCTAGGTTATAATTGGTTGCATTCTGTTATATAAAGCATAGGGACAGAGAATATTTGAATGCATGAATCTTGAGCAGAGTGTAAGTGCAGAAGTGTGGTAAGTGCTGGGAATTAAAATAGCATTCAATCTAGTGGTTTATTCACACTTTAAGAGGGCTAGGGTTAATGAAACGTATATAAGGAAATATATTAAAGGGATAGTAATACTTCGTTTTATCTTTATTTTATTTTGTAGGCATTAAAAAACATGAAGAATGATATAAGTCTTCTCTCTCAAACATTTATGGTTTATGAGATATTCACAAGCAAAGTTTCCCCCTCCCACCCCTTTTTCCTAGTGTAAGCCATCTCTTCTCAGATGTGAATCTGGTTGTATGACCAGACAGATAACAGAAGGGGACAATTTTCTTTGTATGAAAACAATGAAAGCCCTTCCCCCTTTGACAAGTTTTTCAGCTTTTTCCCTTATCTTAATTGAAGATTGTCCCTCTCTGCAGTCTACCTGGGCACCTTCCTTCTGATCTGGTTGAACGGGGGGGGATACTTTGTTTGTGAATATCTCTTAAACCATAAAGGTTTGAGAGATAAGACTTATATCGTTCTTCATGTTTTTTAATGCCTACAAAATAAAATAAAGTTAAAACGAAGTTTTACTATCCCTTTAATAATGGATCCTGTGGGTTGAAATACATACCGGGGGCGCTCACATTAATAATATGTCAATGGAGATTTGCTCCAAGCCACCAAATATTGGGGAGTTTGAAAAATCCCTAATCTATCTATCTATATCTATATACATATATAAAAGAATAATCCTCATTGCATAATTTATGGTACCTCACACACACAGAACATAATTTATGTCTTCTCAGAAAACAAGCACACATTGAACAGAATTCCACATTACATAATTTATCTCATTAGGAGACACAGCTCCTATTGGGTGATTCAATGGGGACTTTACTGCTCCCATTGGGTAATTCAATGGGGGCATGTTTATCATACAGGGAGTTGGCCCGCCCCCTCCACTCCGCCCACCACTATCCAACTGACAAAAAAAAAATATAGCTGCCACTCGCTCCTGAAGTAGGGGATATCAATAACTTCTCACTCAGGATCAAACAAACACACTGTTTCACCTCCCACAGATAATTGTAACCCTCCATACACTCTGTTTCAGTACGAGGGTGTAATGTTTCCATAAAATACAAACACTCAGGGATAAACTTAATAGCAATTCTTTTATTTAACTCTTTTCATCTCTTCAGTCAACCTCACTAACTGTCTGTTTTCAACTGTCACTCCTCCACTTCCTGATTCCCGCCCTTTCTCCTTAAAGGGAGAGAGATGCTTTGCTGTATGTTACAGAGGGCAAGCCTCAAACGCCACTTTCTATTTGTTCCCTCAGCATATTGCTACGCTGCCTCAACTGAAGAGCCACCGTGTGTGTGTTATATTGCTATGTTACCATAACTTAACCCTTTGAGTGCCAGAGGGGTACGCAACGCATTGCATACCCCTCTGGCACTCAAAGGGTTAAGTAAGGATGAGTTACTGCTCCCATTGGGTGATTCATTGGGGGAGTGATTTAAATCATGCAGGAAGTTGGCCTGTCCCCACTATCCAGCCCGCCCACCACTATCCAAGTAACTGAAAAAACAAAATGTCTGCCACTCGCTCCTACACCACAGACACAAACACATCAGACAAAAAACACACACACACTCGCACACACTCACTCACACTCAGTCATACACTCACAATAATTTGCGCTCTGTCTGTCTCTCGCGCTCTGGCTCTCTCTCGCGCTCTGGCTCTCTCTCGCGCTCTGGCTCTCTCTCTCGCGCGCGCGCGCTCTCTCTCTCGCGCGCGCTCTGTCTCTCTCTCTCTCGCGCTCTCTCTCTCTCGCGCTCTCTCTCTCTCTCTCTCGCGCTCTCTCTCTCTCTCTCTCGCGCGCTCTCTTGTGCTCTCTCTCTCTCGCGCTCTGTCTCTCTCGCGAGCTCTGTCTCGCGAGCTCTGTCTCGCGAGCTCTGTCTCGCGAGCTCTGTCTCTCTCGCGCGCTCTGTCTCTCTCGCGCGCTCTGTCTCTCTCGCGCGCTCTGTCTCTCTCGCGCGCTCTGTCTCTCTCGCGCGCTCTGTCTCTCTCGCGCGCGCTCTCTCTCTCGCGCGCGCTCTCTCTCTCGCGCGCGCTCTCTCTCACTCAATCACACTCGCGCGCGCTCTCTCTCGCGCGCTCTCTCTCTCACTCAATCACACACTCGCGCGCTCTCTCTCTCACTCAATCACACTCTCGCGCGCTCTCTCTCTCACTCAATCACACTCTCGCGCGCTCTCTCTCTCACTCAATCACACTCTCGCGCGCTCTCTCTCTCACTCAGTCACACTCTCGCGCGCTCTCTCTCTCACTCAGTCACACTCTCGCGCGCTCTCTCTCTCTCTCTATCACACTCTCGCGCGCTCTCTCTCTCACTCAATCACACTCTCGCGCGCTCTCTCTCTCACTCAATCACACTCTCGCGCGCTCTCTCTCTCACTCAATCACACTCTCGCGCGCTCTCTCTCTCACTCAATCACACTCTCGCGCGCTCTCTCTCTCACTCAATCACACTCTCGCGCGCTCTCTCTCTCACTCAATCACACTCTCGCGCGCTCTCTCTCTCACTCAATCACACTCTCGCGCGCTCTCTCTCTCACTCAATCACACTCTCGCGCGCTCTCTCTCTCACTCAATCACACTCTCGCGCGCTCTCTCTCTCACTCAATCACACTCTCGCGCGCTCTCTCTCTCACTCAATCACACTCTCGCGCGCTCTCTCTCTCACTCAATCACACTCTCGCGCGCTCTCTCTCTCACTCAATCACACTCTCGCGCGCTCTCTCTCTCACTCAATCACACTCTCGCGCGCTCTCTCTCTCACTCAATCACACTCTCGCGCGCTCTCTCTCTCACTCAATCACACTCTCGCGCGCTCTCTCTCTCACTCAATCACACTCTCGCGCGCTCTCTCTCTCACTCAATCACACTCTCGCGCGCTCTCTCTCACTCAATCACACTCTCGCGCGCTCTCTCTCTCACTCAATCACACTCTCGCGCGCTCTCTCTCTCACTCAATCACACTCTCGCGCGCTCTCTCTCTCACTCAATCACACTCTCGCGCGCTCTCTCTCTCACTCAATCACACTCTCGCGCGCTCTCTCTCTCACTCAATCACACTCTCGCGCGCTCTCTCTCTCACTCAATCACACTCTCGCGCGCTCTCTCTCTCACTCAATCACACTCTCGCGCGCTCTCTCTCACTCAATCACACTCTCTCGCGCGCTCTCTCTCACTCAATCACACTCTCTCGCGCGCTCTCTCTCTCACTCAATCACACTCTCGCGCGCTCTCTCTCTCACTCAATCACACTCTCGCGCGCTCTCTCTCTCACTCAATCACACTCTCGCGCGCTCTCTCTCTCACTCAATCACACTCTCGCGCGCTCTCTCTCTCACTCAATCACACTCTCGCGCGCTCTCTCTCTCTCACTCAATCACACTCTCGCGCGCTCTCTCTCTCTCACTCAATCACACTCTCGCGCGCTCTCTCTCTCTCACTCAATCACACTCTCGCGCGCTCTCTCTCTCTCACTCAATCACACTCTCGCGCGCTCTCTCTCTCTCACTCAATCACACTCTCGCGCGCTCTCTCTCTCTCACTCAATCACACTCTCGCGCGCTCTCTCTCTCTCACTCAATCACACTCTCGCGCGCTCTCTCTCTCACTCAATCACACTCTCGCGCGCTCTCTCTCTCACTCAATCACACTCTCGCGCGCTCTCTCTCTCACTCAATCACACTCTCGCGCGCTCTCTCTCTCACTCAATCACACTCTCGCGCGCTCTCTCTCTCACTCAATCACACTCTCGCGCGCTCTCTCTCTCACTCAATCACACTCTCGCGCGCTCTCTCTCTCACTCAATCACACTCTCGCGCGCTCTCTCTCTCACTCAATCACACTCTCGCGCGCTCTCTCTCTCACTCAATCACACTCTCGCGCGCTCTCTCTCTCACTCAATCACACTCTCGCGCGCTCTCTCTCTCACTCAATCACACTCTCGCGCGCTCTCTCTCTCACTCAATCACACTCTCGCGCGCTCTCTCTCTCACTCAATCACACTCTCGCGCGCTCTCTCTCTCACTCAATCACACTCTCGCGCGCTCTCTCTCTCACTCAATCACACTCTCGCGCGCTCTCTCTCTCACTCAATCACACTCTCGCGCGCTCTCTCTCTCACTCAATCACACTCTCACTCACCTTCATACACACTCTCACTAACACACGCAATCTCTCACACTCAATCACTCACTCTCGCACTCACACGAGCTCAATCACACTTACACCCCAGGAGCCAGCATGATCCACCTTCTACCATAATATGTGCAATTCCCACATGCATAATAAATTCCGCAAACAAGGAATCAGGCTATAATTGAAAACTAGAGAAGTACTGCAAAGAGAGCAAGAAAAATCCTACACTTATACAGTTATGTAAATAAGAAAAAGATTAAAGGGGAACTACCACCCCACAAAAACTGTATCTGCATCCAGTCCCCATCTGGCGACTAGCTGCTTAGTGCTAGTCGCCAGAATTATTACCTGGTTTAACAGATTTTAAACTTGTTCGGAGGCTGACAGTAGCAGGAAGCACGAACATCTTGCCATAGTGACATTCATGCGCCTGCGCTGTGAGTCCCTTTTGGAGCTGGCCGTCTCCGAAAGGGACTGACCGCGCAGGCGCACGGACGTCACTATGGCAAGATGTCGGTGCTTCCTGCTACTGTCAGCCTCCGAACAAGTTTAAAATCTGTTAAACCAGGTAATAATTCTGGCGACTAGCGCTAAGCAGCTATTCGCCAGATGGGGACCGGATTCAGATAAAAGTTTTTGTGGGGTGGTAGTTCCAGCTTAAGGTTGATTTTGGTCCCCATAAACGGGAACTTTCACATGAGAAACTTTTGTGCATGGGCTTCAGTCAGTACATCTAGATTAGCATTGATTTTTATTTTACTTACCTACTATTGAAGATAAGCTTTAAAATCGGGCACTTCCGCTTTCTGCGGCACAACGCCACAGGACTTCCCACCTCCCTCCCAGCTGCCCCAGGGAGCTCATTCACGTTTCCCTTCGCGGTTGCATTTATGTGGGCTATCATTACAGCAAGCTCCGTTTGCCATGCTGCATAGCATGGCAAATGGAGCTTGCTGTAACGATAACCCACATAAATGCCACCATGAAGGGAAGCGGGATCGTGCTTCTTGGGACAACTGGGAGGGAGGTGGGAAGTCCTGCAGTTTGGTGTCCACATACAGGGTGCCGCAGAATGTGAAAGTGCCCGATTTTAATTCTTCATATCTTCAGTAGTAGGTGTGTAAAAAAAAAAAAAAAAAAAAAAAAAAAAAGCTAATCTAGGTGTACTGATTGAAGCCCATACACAAAAGTTTTTCTCATGTAAATGTTCCCCTTTAAAGCTGAGAGGTGAATTGATTAGTTAGGATAAGGCTATGGTTGACACCTTAAACACATTTTTATTCTGTATATACAAAGGAAGCAACAATGGCAGACTATGGACATAAAGACAAAACCACAGATTGTCTTCCATCATCTACATGGCAAAGTTCAAATGAGACTGGAAACGTTTATGTGGAATAAAACACCTGTATCTGATGGTATACACCCAGGGTTGCATAAGGAACTTAGTTCAATTATAACAACACCATTTTACTTAATATTTATTGATTCACTTTAATCAGGCTTAGTGCTCTGTGATTGGAGGAAAGCTAATGTAGTTCTATTGTTTAAAAAGGGGGCAAGATATAAACCTGGAAACCATAAACCTGTGAGCTTGACTTTCATAGTGGTTAAGATATTAGAAGGGTTACTATCTGACAGTATTCAGAACTGTATGAAGTACAACAATATTATTAGTAGGAGCCAGCATGGTTTATGAAAAATAGATAATGTCAGACTAATTTCATTGCATTTTATGAAAGGGTAAGTAATTGTTTGGACAAGGGAATTGTTGGTGATGTAGTATACATTGATTTTGTAAAAGGATCTGAATTATAAAGAGAGACTGGCCAAACTGGGTTTGTTTCATTAACCATTTGAGTGCCAGATGAGTATGGAGTGCATTCCGTACCCCTCTGGCACTCAAAGGGTTAAAGAAGAGATGTCTAAGGGGTGATATGATTATCATTTACAAACATATTCGCGGTCAATACAAAGAACTTTCCATGGAAATATTTTGTCAAAGAGCTGAGCAAAAAGCAAGTGGTCACCCATTAAGACTAAATGCGCTTTTGATTAAAACAAAGACAAGGATCTTTTTTTATTTTTATTGTAAGGGCAGTCAAGTTATGGAACTCTTTGCTTCTAGATGCTGTGCTTGCAGATACTGTAACTGCTTTCAAAAAAGTAATGGATACCTATCTAGAACAGAACAACATTGAGAATTATGACAGTTGGCTTCAAAGCAGATATGTTGTTGATCCAGGGAAATATCTGACTGCCATTTGGAGTCAGGAAGAATTTTTTTACCCACTAGGGGCTTAATTGGAAATGGCTTTAATGTTTTTTTTTGTTTTTTGTTTTAAGCCTTCCTCTGAATCAACAGGTGTGATTTGGCATAGGCTGAGCTTGATGGGTGCGTGTCGTCTCCTTTTTTTTTTTTTTTTTTTTTTTTTTTTTTTTTTTTTTTTTTTCAGCCTCATCAATTGTTACTATGTACTTTCTGTCGCTACTTAACTCTTTCAGGGCCAGACAGGTATGTAATGCATTGCACCCATCTGTCTTCACTTCAGCACCCCTGTGTCCAACTGGAGGGAGTGGCAATGTATGTAACATTTCAGTGCATTGTATATCTCAACATTAAAAGGGTTAATGTGTGTAAATCTCTCTAAACCATACATGTGAGCTGTGCTTTAACCAGTTGAGTGTCACAGATGTAGGGAAAAGCAGTGCCAGTTTAGTTCTAGTATGTAGAAGGCATTGCTTCGATTTGTGGGAGGGGTTGAAAGCTTTTATATACCAGCTCCAGCCCCTCCCTCACTATCTGTTTAGTCTGGGATGCCTCTTTGTTATTCCAGAGTAGAATCTTATCACTTCAGATGTCAGCCTGAGAGTCAGGTGCAACCCTGGTTCCCTTGACAGCTCAAGGACTGAACTAGAGAGGAGATCCTCCTGTCAGTCAAGGTTCTGGAGATCCATGCCATTGGTCTCCATTGGGCAGAAACTCATGTTCCAGCCATCTCTACAGTCCACATACTAGGAGTAGGAAACGTGTTAATGGATTTTTTCAGCCGTCACAACGTGGATCCAGAAAACTGGGAGCTGAACCATGAGGTTGTTCCAACACTGGTGTGTTCCAATGATAGATCTGATGATCTGTCCCAAGTAAAGGAAGGTACCTCTATTTGCACAAAGCAAAGGATCCCTTGCCCTTTGGGGGGGAGGAGATATCCATTCCATGCAACTTCCATCTGCCCTATTTGTTTACTCCAATTCCTCTAATTCCCAAGGTGATTTTCAAAAGATCAGGATGGGAGAAGGCCCTGGTTATCCGTATTGCTCTGTTTTGGCTCCACTGGGCCTGGTTTTCGAACCTTCTCAGTCTATCCATCCAGAAGCCTTTCCATCTTCCTCCAATACCAGGTCTCCTTATCCAGTGTCCCATTGGTATCCAGATGTGGAAAGGCTGGCTTTGATGGAATGGCTCTTGAAACTACCATTCTGAGATGGAAAGGTTTCTCAGATGAGGTTTTTGTTACCATTGTACAGGCTACAAAGCTTGTCTCTTCCAAAGCATAACATAGAATTTAGTCCATCTTCTGCCAGCGGTGGGCCGCCAAGGATGTCTGCCCAGGCCTTTGCTTTTCCTACAGTTCAGGCTTTCCTGCAAGATGATGTGAACATGGGTCTTAGTCTGAGCTCAGTTAAGGTACAGATCTCAGCTCTTTCTCTCCTCTTCCAGAGGCATATTGCTATTCTGATGGACATCAGTACTTTTGTTCAAGGGATGGCACATGCCTTTCCTGATTTTCATAGATCCCATGTCTCTGTGGGACCTTTACTTGGTACTGAGCATTCTTCAAAGACCTCTTTTTTTGAACCTCTTTCATTGGTCTGATGCTCAAGATTGCTTTCCTCATGGTCATTGTCTCCATACAGAAGGTTGCTGAATTGCAAGTACTGTCTTGCAAATCTCCTTTCCTGGTATTCCATCTGGGCAAGGCAATACTTCGTACTGAGTATTTGTACCCAAGGTTGTTTCATATCTCTCATGAAAGATCATTTTTCTCTCTCTCTCCTGACCCTTCCTCTAAACAGGAGAAAGACCTCTACACATTGCTGGATGTGGTATGATGGCTTAAGTATGTGCATCTTACACAGCCTTTTTGCAAGGCTGGTTCCCACTTTATCATTTCTGAGGGTCCTAGGGCTGGTCAGGCAACATCCAAAGTCACTTGCTTCTTGGATTATGGATTCCATACCCCAGGAGTTATGTGATTAGGAAAAGACCTGTTCTTTTTAAAGTCACCCCACATTCAACTAGATCTGGGGTGACTCTTGGGCCTACAAAAACCAGGCCTCTGCTGAACACTTGTGCAAGGTTGCTACATGGTCTTTCTTGCACATATTCCCTAAATACTACAGTATCAATGTTTTAGCCTCGGCAGAGGCCAGCTTTGGCCTGAAGGTCTTTCATTTTTTTTCTTTTAAAATACTGCCACATTCTGTCAAGTAGATTGAGACCAGTTGGCTTTTGTGGAATACAGGTGTACTTACGGGAAAGGTTTTTCTGTTTTCAAACCCTGCAATCTTAGGAATGCTTTGAATATATCCCTGTGGTTCCTTTGTTCCATATTGGACGTAAGAGAAAATAATATTTTAGTGAACTTATAGTTAAATCCCTTTTTGGTTTACTTTTAAAATGTCTCTCAACGTGTCGACAGAGAAAACAGTGCAGTTAACGTGTTGCCGGCCTTAAAAGGATGACCTGCGTCAAAAGGGCAAGATTCTCATGGGGCGTGCTTAATTGCCACTCTGCCCCACAAACACCAACTGTTTCACTCTGTGTGTTGATTCCAGCACCTTTCCTTACGCTATGTATTTTCATCCTTCCCATCTTCCCTTGTACCATGGACACTGCACTCCTGGATGAGGGAGCTCAAGCCCCATGGTTCCTATATTCCATATGGAATAAAGAGAAAAATATTTAATTGTAAGCTAACTAAAATCCTATTTTTTTCACAGCAAAGTTAAAATTATAATGGGTATTTGTCTACGCCCCTTAGCTGGGTAGAACCAGACTAATTGTTTTCTATGCTGTGGAAATAATTTTAAGAAAATGTTCTCCTTTGTGACAGATAAAACTAGAGGTAGTGAGGTCCCAATAAAAAGGGCAAAACCAAGGTCATACATAGTATTTGATATAAGGAATGTGAAAATCAAAGAACTGCAGCCCATAAAGATGGATAATTAGACACTTGACACTAGAACCCCCACAACCCTGGCATACAGACAACACCATACCTTACAAAGAATTAAGTAGTAAATGCTCGCTTGATTTAGATGGGTAAAAACGATGCAATTTTCATGTGTTGAAAAGTGTGCAGAGCACGCCGACAACTCTGATATAACCATTCATACATCACAGAAGCATACTCTAGGTCATCATATACTACATATATACATTATAGTAACATGCTAATATTACTAATAAAAAAATGAATGTGTTTTAGTTGCATAGTTTAAACAAAACATGTTTAAAGGGATGGTAATGTTTCATAATAAAAGCAGCTCTAATTAATCATAGTATTTGGACTTTGGAGATTTTTATTTCAGTTCTGTCAGAGTTGTAGTTCAAGAGTAATTCAATGGCAGAGTATCCCCCTCCCACCCCTTTTACTGATGTAACACCGTTCAGCCAGATCAGAAGGGAGGTGCCCAGGTAGACTGCAGAGAGGGACAATCTTCAATTAAGATAAGGGAAAAACCTGTCAAGGGGGCAGAGCTTTCATTTTTCTCACTGTAAGAATATTGTCCCCTTCTGTTATCTGTCTGGTCTTACAACTAGATTCCACAACTGAGAAGAGATGGCTTACACTAGGTAAAAGGGGCGGGAGGGGGAAACTTTGCTTGTGAATATCTCTCAAACCGTAAAGGTTTGAGAGATCAGACTTATATCGTTCATGTTTTTTTTTTTTAATGCCTACAAAATAAAATAAAGATAAAACGAAGTGTTACTATCCCTTTAAGCTCGCTCACCCCACCAAGGTACCCCATTTATAGCGAGTCCTAACCTATATATAATTACCATTAAAAACCTATGCATATTCTCCTAATGAACTGGTGTTTAAGGAAATGTATCAGCTGGTCTAGTTAAAAGCACCTAAAACTTTAAAATAAAATGTATAATATTTCCATAGGATAGACTCACCTGCTTTCCAACAGGAACCATCCAGAGTTTGTTAGTAAGCAAGCGCCCAAAAAGACTGGAACCAGTCCCCTTCATAGGCCCATCTCACCCTTCTCACTTCAAGCTACATAAAAATTTTTTTGCAAACCATAATTAAAGGCAATACCAAGGCCAGGGAAGCTAATCAAACCATAAGGTCATACACATACTGTGCTTTAAAGTAACCCTTTTTGTGCAATGATTGTGTATGTTGAGTCTTTAAAGTGCATATTACCAGAAGTTCTATTCCTAACTGTAATATTAAAGGACATTTAAACATAGTGAAAAGCAGCTAGAATGAGCAAGAGAAAATGTGTGCAAAACAAATGGAAGAAAAATCACATATGTAATATTTAAATTTATATCAGTGCCTTTTCATTTCAAAACAAAGCTGTGTTGCACCATACAAATAAATTAAATGTGAACCATGTGGTAGGCCTATATTATACCAATGTGCTAATATTGCCAGTAAAAATGAATGAGGACAACCTTTTAACTATTCCTTGCACATACTGTTTACTTCTTTGTCAAGTATCCTCCTTAAGTGATCTTGTGACATTCACATACATGGTTTTCTTCTACTTGTAAATGCATAACTTCTTTATTGAACTTTATTGAAACTCCTATTCCATTTACCTTTCTACTTCTCCATTTTATTGAAATGCTACTATAGTTTTCAATGGGTCAAATGGAGAGTTGTTTCCCCATGTTGGGTGGAAAGGGCTGAAACGAGGTATTGTTGTGATTTTAGGACCGTTAGAGGTATTGGATGTTTATTTTTGAATAGATGCATTAGTTGAGCCGATACATGAGGTAGTGGACCAACGTTTTGGGTATGTCCTGTGTGAGAAAAGGTCTTATTCTAGACATTTTCTATAGATCAAAGTGTCAGGTTTTTGAGTAGTGAAGGAGAGGGCAGCATCAAAAGTGGCCGTTAGGCAATGGCCTTGAGTAGTGGTCATAATGGAGTTGTTTAATTGTTATATCTTTATGGGTATAGTGGCGTGAGGGGGGGGGATAGGTTTACTTTTAGAGGAGGAAACTGCATATGAACAGGGAAGTGACCCTTGGACTTGGCAGTTAATAGGTCATTGGCTACCTTATCTAAGAACAGTCTCAGTGGAGTGTTAAGATTGAAAGCCAGTGTGAACTGCTCCCAACAAACTCCCTCCCTCTTGTCTTAGTCACTTAATTCTGGGACACGTACTGCGAACTTGGTGATCCCTCAACCTTTCCCTTTCAATTGCCCCACACCCCTCTCCCTTAAGATCATTGGTAGGAAAACTGGATTTCCCGCAGGGTATGGATACTTTATCTTTCTGCAACTGTACAGGGTCAAAGGCAGATTTGTTATTGTCCCTAGTATCTCATAATAAAGGCATTTCTAGCCATAACTGAGCCAAATTGTTGGGCACCACGACTATATCTTGCCTTTCTTATGCTCAAGTAAAACACTGGGTTGACAATGAGATCAAGGCTGGCTTTATGGATAGGGATCTAACACATTTCGAAAGGACCTTCACCTCCCCTTCTTCATCCTTCCATCCCCTCTCTAGTTGCTTCGCTCTGATCACTTCACCAACCCTGTCAAGAAAACTATAATTCTTATTAGAATGGGAAAGAGAGCTTGGGGTGGAGTACATATAGGAGCAATGGTCCAGAATCTTTCTCATACATATGTAATTTCTCCACTGATGATAAATTGAAAGAGATGAATTATAAATTCCTATCACGTTGGTACCTTAGCCCTTCACAGCTCTCCAAAATCTCTTAATCAACCTCCTCGTTGTGTTGGGGGTGGCATAAAGAGGTGGGCACCATGCGTCATGTCTGGTGGCATTGTTCCCTATAGCTGAGACGTCTTCAAAGTTTCCCTTCCGACCACTCCCCAAGTATGCCTATTCCACCTACTACCCAGTCAGATTAAGAACCTCAATAAATGTACAAATATTGTGATTATACTTCTACTGACAGTGGCCAAGAGTCTCATTCCGTGACACTGGTTCACTCCAACTGCCCCTTAGCTCCTTGGCTAGACACAGTCCTCAATCTTGTCAACATGGAAAAATGCCATGCCATCACTACCTCTACGCTGACTCAATTAAGTTCTATTTGGTCTATCTGGTTAGACTATAGACACACCACCCTCTCCCTAGATGTGGTCAGACTATAATCGGGAGCTCATCTCTGGTGCTGTTGCTGTGCTTTCTTGCTGGTCATCTGAATAACCATGTTAAGTACGATAGGTTGCCTTCACTGACCACTGGGCCATTCCCGGGGCAGCCCTCCCGGCACAGGTGCTTCCCCCCCCTCCCTCCTTTTTCCATCTCCTGTCATACATACTACTTCCCCACCACCACCTTTTTATTTATTATTATTATTTTATTTTTATTTTTTTTATTATTTATTTATTTTTTATAACCTCCTCCCCCTTCTCCCCTCCTAATACACCACCAACACTCTGGAACATTGCCATAGTATGACGTGTGCTTTGTTCTATTTCCTGATTATAACATCATGACTTCTCACTTCAGTGCGTGTGGATCACTGTCCTATTCTTAACCATTGTAATTGAATTGTGGTCTTTAATTGGTGAACTAACGAGTTGAACTGTTTTACAAAATTGTGATGTCTTGCATGTTCTCTTGTGTTGTACTGGTTTACTTATTCTCAAACTCTTAAAAAAAATTGACAGCCGGACTGTAGGGCACTATGCAGCTCCTATCCTTTAAGACTGTTATAAATATCACTCATACAGCTTGGAGGGAATTAGAAGCAGTTAGCTAGGGCTGTTAGCAGTAAAGGTGTAGTTTATTTAGGATGGATGTTATTTGCATGTGTTAAAGGAGCATGGGGTTATACCAGTCTTTAGAGACAAATTAGGTAAGTGGGTTAGTGTTATAGTATCAGATAGAAAGCAAAGAATCAATGAGGGAATGGGATCAATTGGGCAGGGTGAGTTGAGATGAGCAACCCAGCCACCTCATCCTCAGATGTAGGGTTAAATGGATAGTAACACTTCATTTTATCTTTATTTTATTTTGTAGGCATTAAAAAAACATGAACAATATAAGTCTTATTTCTCAAACCTTTATGGTTTGAGAGATATTCACAAGCAAAGTTTCCCCTCCTGCCCCTTTTACCTAGTGTAAGCCATCTCTTCTCAGATGTGGAATCT
Organism: Rhinophrynus dorsalis; assembly: GCA_037306005.1. NCBI lineage: Eukaryota > Metazoa > Chordata > Amphibia > Anura > Rhinophrynidae > Rhinophrynus > Rhinophrynus dorsalis. Next base: position 417,411,618 of record CM074719.1, on the reverse strand, counting down.
AGTTGTAAGTCCAGACAGATAACAGAAGGGGACAATCTTCTTCCTATGAGAACAATGAAAACCCTTCTCCCCCTTTACAAGTTTTTCAGGCTTTTCCCTTATCTTAATTGAAGATTGTCCCTCTCTGCAGTCTACCTGGGCACCTCCCTTCTTAGCTGGCTGAACAGTGTTACATCAGTAAAAGGGGCGGGAGGGGGATACTTTGTCATTGAATTACTCTTGAGCTACAACTCTGACAGAATTGAAATAACACTCTCCAAAGTCCAAATACTGTGATGATTAATTAGAGCTGCTTTTATTATGAAACATTACTATACCTTTAAAAGAACTGAGGATAGACTTAATTGTGAATGGGGGTGAAGAAGGTCAGTTATGGAATGCTGTGACCTTTGAGATGTAATTTGTAATGTCTGCTTCATCCTTGAAATATATTTACTAAGGTCTTGAGTGGTTTGTTCACCCAATTTAGCTTCAAACGCTGAACTGTAGGCTACTTATTCAGTAAATTGACGGGAACTTGCTGGTTCCAAAATGCTAGGAAGAGGAGCGTGAACACGCGCACAGGGAGAGGTGGGAGGAGAATTTGGGATATGGGAACGTCCAGCAGAGGTGTGCCGAAGTAGCCTTGTGCTGCAGAAGGTGGAAGTGCTTGCAACAACTTGAACTTTAATATGTAATATCTCATAAAGCTAATCACCACCCTCAACAAAGAAGGCCCCAAATAATTCCTCATCCGGCGACTAGGTGCTCAGTAGCGCCAGTCGACCAGAATTAATTAATGCGAATTATCCACTGTTCGGGGACTGACAGGCTGGACGGAGTGCTGACATCTTTCCGTAGTGACGTTTGTTTGCATGTGCTGTCAGTCACTTTTGGAGCCGAACGGCTCCTAGCAACGCCTCCTAGAGCCGGCTGGGACTGACAGCCCAGACGCCACTATGTCTGCGCTCTGTCCTGCCTTTCAGTCCCAGAGTAGTAGATAATTTGCATTAACCAGGTAATAATTCTGGTGACTAGCTGCTACTGAGCAGCTAGTCGCCAGATGAGGAATTATTTGGGGCTATCTTTGTTAAAGGTGGTAGTTCCGCTTAAGGTATACTATAAAAAAAAACAAAAAAAAAAAAAAACACTCCATACACCATTGGGGTTCACTTATAAAATAGTGTCTTGGGGGGTGAAAGTTATTTTATTCATAGAAATAAAAGGGAGAATCTCTTATAGAGTAGTATATTTCACTGAAATGATGAGAGAGGATGGATATACAAAAATTACTCACGTTTTAATTTTAGTTGTTAAAGTTATCTTAGTAAATCAAGCCTGTGGAGGATATTGCGCTGCCCCCACACTGATTACTAAATATCAGTCACTCAATCACTCCAACAAAGTCTTCCACTGGAACAACTGCAGAAAACACACGAAAGCAAGACACAGGAGGAGAGCCCTAACAGAAAAATGGTAGCAATAATAAGGTTAGTTTTCCTTTACACAAGTCTTAGAGTTCAACTTTTCAGCAGAGACCAAGGATAGAGCATCTGAGGATGCAGATCAGCTGATGATTGTTATGCCTTCCTGTGTGGTCCTGTTGTGATGAGGACAAGCACTACCTTTCCCTGCTAGCTTCTAAACTGGCTGAATTCAAACACACCGGTAATGCACTATAATGTGAGCATCTCCTTTATATGGTTGCTATTATTTTTTCATTGGGGCTCTCCACTTGTGTGTTGCCTTCCTGTATTTTATGCACAGGCCCACCAATGTTGTTTGGCCCGGTGACAGCTATATATCTCTCACTGTATTATAAATGGTCACTGTGCATGATGCAGTACAAATTCACTCTTAGTAACCAAGGTGTATCCCATTTGTGACCTGTTTTTACACCTTACCTTGGTTTCAGCGTCATCTACAGGCGGGAGGCTTCAAGCATGCAGCAGGCCTCTGTTTTATGTGTTTGCTTCCTGTAGTCTCCTCCTACCTACTTCCTCCCTCTGAGCTGCTCCTCCTACCTACTTCCTGTGGAGGGGTTTAAAAGGCAGACTGAGTCCTGACTCAGTTGCCCTTGTGTTTTTGTTCATAGCAGTTCTATTACCTTGGGCTCTGTGTATGACCTGGCTAGTCTTCCGTCCAACTTGGTGCTGACCTGTGGCTCTGTCTGAATATTCTTTCGCTTATTCATATAGTGGACACCCAACCTGGTGCAGACCTGTGGCTCTGGCTGACTACCTGAACTGTGTATGACCTGGCTTGTCTGACTACCCCCTCTGGTGCTGACTTGTGGCTCTGTCTGACTACTCTTACGTTTTGTTCCTTGTACCTAGCAGACACCCAACCTAGTGCGGACCTGGGGCTCTGGTAGACCAGCTCTGATTCTGATTGCAGACCAGTCAGCTATTTCCCATTCTGACTGCAGGCGTGAGTCCGATATCGCTCCCTACTGACTGCAGGCTTGAGTCGGTGCGCCCGCTACATCGGTTTAAGATCCTGTGTTCCTGTTCCTGCTTCTGGCTCCAGCAATGACTACCAGTGGCTTAGGCCTAGTCTCCAGCAGTAGGCTTGGCAGCCTACTATTCCTCATAGCAGAGCTCGCTGGCCTGTAACCATCTGCTTGTTCCTACTGTATATATTGTATATATTTTGCTTACCTTTCGGTTGTCAATAAATTGCATTTAACTATACCGTACTGACTCTTGAACTTCTCGGGGAACCGTGACACTTGTAAGCCATAAGAATTTCCTATCCCTCTTAAATAGTGTAGCCTAGGCTTGTTGAAGTTTTGGTTCTCAAGAAAAACAAGCAGAGCAGGATTCACAAACGTTCCTGCATGAGCATTGTTGGGTCTGTCAAAATTAATGCGTCACTGATTAACTCACTGGTGCAAAATCAGGGATATCTTCAAATCATGGACTGGTTGCAGCCCCTCAGGACTAAACTTTGACATATCTGTTGTAGCTATACTGGGTATGGAACTAAGAAGTAATATGTTAAAGCAGAGCTATCATGTAGCTATATTTGACCCCCAATTAATTGTGGGTATACTGGGAATCAGGGAAATAGTGTTTTCTCTGTCGTCCAATACAGGTTACTGGACTAAGAGAAAAAGATTTAACAGGTAAGACTAAAATCCTCCTCTCTCTGTCGTCCAATACAGGTTACTGGTAACTTTGGGTAGGCGATCCACCCCTTTAAGTAGGCAGGAACAATTCTAGAATTGATTGCAGGGGGTGGAGCCTACCTTCCCTCCTTGGCTGCAGCTAGCTAACCAGCTCTAGAAAGATTTGTTCCTTGGTGAAGACACAGGCAAGAGAACAGTTCTGCTATAGCTTTAGAAGTTTTTTTATTTATCTGTTAGAAATGGAATACCACCATTAGGCGGATTACCATAACTGACAATGCCCTTAGATGTGGCTAGCTCAGTATCCAGGTGCTTTTTTTGGACCTTAAGCCCTGGGTGGAAAATCTTGGGTACAAGTTCTTTCTTCAGGAGTCGCCCACCGAGGCTTCTTCTTTAAACATGGTAATCTGAAGATAGAAGATCTGCAGGAAAGGTGAGCAACCCTTTGAGTGCTGCAGGTCCACATGTCCCACAGTGCCCCTCCACACAAGGGTTTTTCCTTGGGAGTTCTTATTGCACACTCCTGCACTCATTGGGTCTATCTGTATGTATGTTGGGTGTTTTGGAGCAGGTTTTTGTGGTAACCTAACCCTTTAGCTGCTGGTTTGTATCTTTTGGTGGGTTATTGTCACTTTCCCTACTGGGCTCAGTGTTTTTTTGGATCTTCTAACTTGTTCTAGTGATGTCTCATGTAATTTTATTTCACAGTTTTAACTTTGACAAAATTTGAGTAAAGGCGTGCTTTACCGCATATACACCAGTGCTCCATTCTCTCCTATGGGACTGCACAATTTGGAACATATCTCTGCAACCGCTAAACATAGCGACTTCAGGGAGGGCTCGTTGTAATTGTCTGACCTTGCTGTATCATCCCGTTACCATTGCAAATGTGTTGGGGGGCTCAGGGGGGCTTTGTGTACTGTTGGGGTACTTATTCTGGGAAAACTACATTTCCCATGAGCACGCTCGTTTCTGATTGGCTCCCACCGCGGCAGTCGTTTTGTGCCTTTTCTAGAACGAGTATCCTATGCAAGGCTTGGACTATCCTCTCCTCTGCAGATGAGCCCTTCGTGTATTTTAGTGATTTCTGGAGTGAAATTTTAATCTTTCACATAATTGGGTGATTCATTATACTAAACACTTTGATACTGTGAGAATGTCTAATCCATTGGAGCTTGGGGCCAGGCCTAAGATTAAGGACGCTGGGGTCTCTGTGTCCCTTGTTGCGTACTGTTCCTCATGTCATTCAGGGTTACCTAGAGAATTCTCAGGTCATTTATGCCCAGCATGTTCTGATGTCCCGGAGTCTCTCCCAGGGACCTCCAGCCATGCATTAGAGCCAGTTTGGGTGCAAGAGTTCAAGGCTGCTACTAGGGACCTTAGGTCTACATTGCAACTCTTTCCATCCCAGTTACAGGTGGTCTTCCATTGTTGGCAGACCCCTTCTTCAGTCAAATCTTCCCTGCCTAAACCGCAGGGAGTACCTGATGTATCAGATTCCTCTGAGGAAGAACTGTTGGTGGATTCATAGTAACACCGTAAATTAGGTTGAATAAAGACACAAGTCCATCAAGTTCAACCTTTGCCTCATACCCTAGTGACATGAGAACTGTATAGCTATCCTGCTACCAAATAAGTTAGTCTTTTTCAGACTTTCCTAATCTGCCTACTAATAAACAGTATAACCCTGTATGTTCCCTTGTGAAAGATTTGGATGTTGAGGAATGTTCTGCTGTGGGCTCCTCTCAGTTTTTTTGGGACCCCTTTGAGGCTAATCCTGAGCCCTCGGCAAAGGGCCTTATCAGGGCTGTCTTCAGAAGCCTAAAAAGCCCCTTACTTGTATTCCACCTAATCCCACTCTTGACCGCCTTGTGTCTGAGTGGAAATCTCCGGACAAGAAACCTTCTGTTTCCAAGAAATTTGCCAGACCTTACCCCTTTTCTGAGGCGGCGCTTGCTTAGTGGGTTCATCCCCCCCCCCCCCCAAAATGGATGCTCCTATCTCCAGGCTATCTAAGTTGACTGCCTTGCCAGTTTCTGATGTGTCCGCTCTGAAAGACTGGACTGACAAGAAACTTGATGTTTCCCTCAAGTCAATTTTTGCCACTGCTGGCACTGCCATGCGTCTGGCTTTCACTGCGGTATGGACTGAACAGCTCACCCTGGCTGTCCATCAGGATGCTCCTACTCCTGATATGTTGCGCCTTCTTGCCAACATTTCTGAGGCTCAGCACTGTTTCTGCTGCCTTATTTGATGCCATCCGTTTGGTGGCTTGGGTTTCCACCATGTCTGTGGTTGCCAGATGGGTTCTTTGGCTCAAGATCTTGTCTGCTGACACTGCTTCCAAGAAAGCCTTGCTCTCCTTGCCTTTTCAAGGCACATCATTGTTTGGGCCAGACCTTAAGGATCTGATTAGTGAGGCCACAGGGGGTAAAAGTACCCTTCTGCCTTTGGTCCCCAGAAAGAAAACCCCTCTCAAGCGTAATCGTTTTTTTCATTCCTTCCAGACTGAGACACGTCCGGAGAACCAGGCAGTTCCCTCAGCTCCTCGTGCCTCCTCCAAGCCCAATGCTTCAAAGCCTCCTTCAGCGTGACTCACTGAAGCCAGGGCCTCACTCTTCTGTGCGTGCCCGTTTTCATCACTGCCACAGCGTCTGGGAGGATTCTGTGGTGGACCCATGGGTTTTACAGGTGGTGATGGAAGGGTACAGGATCCTTTTCTTCTCTCTTCCTCCTTTTTGCGCCTCAGGGCGCAGAGAAGCGATGTTTTTTCAACTACACTATTCAGGCGCTTCTGCGCAAGGATGTTCTAGAGCCAGTTCCAGTTCAGGAAAGAGGTATAGGTTTTTACGCAAACCTCTTTGTGGTCTCCAAGAAGGACGGCGGTTGTCATCCCATTTTGGATCTGAAAAATCTCAATTCCTTTGTGATCAGGACTCCTTATCACCAGGAGTCCCTAAGGACAGTGATTGACGCTATGTCCCCGGGGGAATTCATTGCTTCTCTGGATCTTCAGGACACGTATCTACACATCGCCATTCATCCAGAGAGCCGGCAGTTTTCAGATTTGCCTGCGACCAAGGGCACTTTCAGTTTTCAACTCTTCCCTTTCGTCTGACTACAGCTCCAAGTCTTCAACCAGGTCCTGGGAGCTTTAGTATCAGTCTTCCACTGGGATGGCATCAACGTTACTCCTTACATGGACGACCTACTTCTTATAGCCCCTTCTGCGGAAATTCTTCATCAGCAGGTTCAGGACTGCTTTCATTCTCTTACCCATCATGGGTGGATCATCAACATGGACAAGTCGGATCTTGTCCCATCCCAGCGTCTGGTCTTCTTGGGCCTTCTCTTCGACACTCAGCAGAGCATGGTGTTTCTCACGGACAAGGTATCTCACCAGATCGCCCACAGGGTTTCTGCTGTTCTGGCTTACAATCCAGTTCCAGCCAAGAAGCTGTCGTCTCTAGTGGGGAAATTCATCTCCACCATAGAAGCGGTCCCATTTGCCATGGCTCACACCAGGGAACTCCAGAGATTCATGGTGCAGGGTTCAGCCGGACCTTCTGTAGACGTCGGTGTCGCTTCCTCTTCATGTGGAACTGAGTTTGTCCTGGTGGCTCGACCTCTCTAATCTGCTGAAGGGCAAGTCCTTCCTAGTTTCCTTCTGGACCACGGTGACAACGGATGCAGCCTCTCTGGATGGGGAACGGTCCTGGGTCGCCTGAGTGCACAAGGTCAGTGGTCTCCGGAAGAATCTCTCCTTCCCATCAACGTGTTGGAGCTTTGGGCGGTATTCAATGCCCTTCGTAATCGGACTCCCCAGCTGAAAGAATGCCCAGTCTGGGTACAGTCTGACGCCGTGGCTTACATCAACAACCAGGGCGGAACAAGCGGTCTCGCCGCTTGGTTAGGGATCAAGGCTATTTTGTCCTGGGCAGAAGAACAAGTTCCTGCCATATCCGCAGTACACATTCCTGGTGTAGACAACGTCATGGCAGACTTCCTCAGTCGACACAGGGTGGACAGCGGAGAGTGGGAACTGCACCCAGAGGTGTTCTCCCTTATCATTCATAAGTGGGGTCTTTCTTGCATTGACCTGATGGTGACAAGATACAAAAAAAAAACAGCTTATAGATGTACAGGATGGGAATATAAATCTTCCTCTATATAAAGCCTTGCTAAGGCCATATTATTGAACTGGGAAAAGTCATGCAACAAAACTGATAAAGTGATTGGTGGATCTGAATTACAAAGAGTAGAGATGTCTACAGGATGTTATTACCATTTAAAAATACTGTGTATTTGAGTTCAGTACAAAAAGGGTGAAATTTACTTACCAATGTTTCCTTTTCTTCTGTGTATCTCCACGGCACAGGAAACAATGGGTTTCATCTTCCGCCTCCATCTGGTAGGACCAAATATTTTTACATATAAGCTTACTCCAACCCTTCCACCTCAGTTAACTTTATTAGCCAAGCAAAGTGACCTTAAAAACATATCAGATCAAAAATAATTAAAGGTGGGTATGCCATGGAGATACACAGAAGAAAAGGAAATATCGGTAAGTAAATTTCACCCTCTCTTCTGTGTACTCCCCGACACAGGAAACAATGGGATATAACAAAGCCTCTAGTTGGGCTGGCTAAAGTAAGTTAATACCTTATCGCAAGAAAAGAAATGATACTACACATATATAATCTGAATATGAAGAAGGATACTTCCTACCATGATTCATGACAGGATTACTGCCTGTAGAACTTGATGTCCGAACTTGGCCTCTGCTGATGAGCTCACATCCAGTTTATAGTGTCTAATGAAGGTAGACACAGACGTCCAAGTGGTTGCTTTGCATATCTCTGGAGAAGCATTTGCCTTAAGTGCCCATGAGGTAGATGCTGCTCTAGTTAAGTGAGCCTTAATTTTAAGAGGAGGAAATAACTAGCCTTCTTTGTACATACATTGCCTAATACATCTGGCTATAGATGGTTTAGAGGCAGCTAACCCTTTCCTTTATCACTGGAACTCAACAAAAAGGGAATCTGAGGACCTAAACTCTCTGGTTTGGTCAAGATGATAAGCAGAACTACATCTTACCAAGTCTAAGAAGTGAAGTCTTACTTCCTTATCTCCTAATGGGTTATTACATAAGGAAGGAAGAATAATCTCCTGATTCAGTGGAATTCAGATACTACTTTACCCCTAAAATATTAGTTTCATCTTTAGGACAACCATATCCTGATGCATTAACCCTCTTGGCCGAGGTGATTGCTGAAAGGAACACAGTCTTCCATGTTAGATGTTAACGGAGATCTGATGAATAGGTTCAGATAAGCGTGAGTCTATAAGATGGTTCAGTACAATATTTAAATCCCAAGATGGTACTATTTCTCTAATCCTAGGACAAGCTTTCTAACTATGAATTTTTTAACCAGATCCTTCTTTGCCCAGTGTTTAACGATTTCGACAGAGAGGGCTGAAATCTGAACCACCAAGGAAGCTGGACCCATGTCAAATCCTTTCTGCAAAAATTCCAATACTGTTGTTGTGGAAACTTCTTGCTTTGCAATCTTATTCCTGATACACCAGCACCTGAAAGTTTTCCAAATTCTGTCATAACTTCTTATAGTGAAGGATTTTCTACTTGAGAGGATATTGGCTACCTTATCTGAGAAAAATTTAGATTTCAAGTGTTGCCTCTGAACCTCCACGCTGTCAGGTAAAAAAAAAAAAAATTGGGGTTCTGATGAAGCAGAGGCCCCTGATATAGAAGGGCCTTCCTCTTTTAAAGTGGCCACGTTTCCTGGCATGATAGCCTTACCATCTCCAAATACCATGTCCTTCTTGGCCAATTTGGGGCAATTAGAATAACCTCTGCTTTCTCCATCTTTATTTTCCTTATTACTGCCCGTAATAAAGGAATAGGCGGAAATACATAGGTCAAGGAGACTGTCCAAGGCTGTTTCACGGCATCCTGTGCCACTGCCTTTTTGTCGTTCCATCTGGAGAAATACTTCTTGCATTTTGAATTCTTCTGTGTTGCCATTGGGTTTACTACTGGCTCTCCCCATCTGCTGACAATCTGCTGATTTAAAGACCATTCTCCTGGATCTATTCTTACTCTGCTTAAGAAATCCACCTGGCTGTTTAGAGCTCCCGCTATGTGTGAGTCTGATAGTGCCTTTAGATTCTTTTCTGCCCACTGAAATATTGGATAGATTTTTGTTTAGAGTCAGGCTTTTTGTTCCTTCCTGGTTCTTTATATATTGTACTGATGTCATATTGTCCAATCTTACGTGGACTGCCTTGTTGATTAGTAGTCTTTGGGAGTTTAGTAGTGTGTGCTTTACAGCTCTTATTTCTAGAATGTTTGTGTAATTTCTTGTCCTCTGACTTCCATCTTTGGATCATTCTGGAGTTCCAGGTTCCTCCCCATCCGACGAGACTTGCATCTGTGTATATTATTACCATTGATGGTCTTTTAATGGGGTACCCTTTTTCCAATTTTTGTTTCTTTGTCCACCAATTTAGACTTCTTCTGATCTCTGAAGAGAGAGAGAGTGTCTGATGGGGATCCTGTTGATGAGTCCAGTGTCTTAAAAAGTATACCTGCAGACATCTGGAGTGGTATCTTGACCATGGTACTATCTGGATAGCTGATGTAATTAATCCCAGACATTCCATGATTTCTTGGGCTGTCTGACTGAATTCCAGGATCCTCCTGATGATGTTGAGGATGCTATTGCTATTGCTTTTATTGTGTCTAAATTCATTCCAGAAATAGTATGTTCTGAGTGGGAAAGAACTGGCTTTTTTCTGCAGATTTGTTAGATGTTTTCTTACTCTGTGTGTGTGTGTTTTCTTGCTATTTCTTCTGTGTTTACGAGAAGATCTTCCAGATAAGGAATGATATGGATTCCTTCTCTTATCGGTTCCAGGGCAGCAGCTAGTACTTTTGTGACTGTTCTTGGTGCAGTGGACAGTACGATTGGGAGACATCTTGACTGGAAATTACTTTGTTCTAGGGCAAATCTGAGGTATTTCCAATCTTTTGTTTTTACTGGTATGTGGTAATAGGCGTCCTGAAGATCTGTCTTTGTCAGAAAATTGTATGGACGGGTCAATCTGAATTCACTGACTCAGTTTTGAAATGTTTTTGATACATTTGGTGGTTGAGTGATTTTAAGTCCAAGATTATCCTGCATGCTCTATATGGTTTCAGCACTGCAAACAAAATGGAATAGATCCCAGAGTGCTTTTGTCCTGTCTGAACCTGTTCCACCACCCCCTTCTTGACTAGCTGTGTAGGACCTCCGTCTTAAAGTCTGGCCCTGTGTACATTCTTTGGCATTCTTGATTGCTTGAAAATCTGGTGTGTTTTTGTTATTTTTGTTGAGTTTTCTTGAATTCCAGCGAATATCTGGTCTCCAGGATCTTGCGGACCCATTTGTCTTCTGTCTTCCAATTGTGTATAAAATTTTGCAGGCAACCCCTACCTGCTTTAGACAGAGGACCCGCTGATCTTCAGAATGTCTTTTTGGTGGATTCTCTTCTGAATGATTCCCTATTATTCTGGGTGTACTGTTGTTTTCTGCCTTCAGATTGTCTACCTTGCTATTTTCCTGGATTACAAAAGGAATAGTTCCTTGACTTCTAGTGAGAGGAACGAACTGGAGATGATCTTGGTTTTCTTCCGTGCGGTAAGAAAGCGTTACTTCCCCCTGTCAGGGTTTTTTTTTTTTTTTTTTTTTTTTCTCATTATTTCTTCCAACTGATCACCGAACAACATTTCTCCCTTAAAGGGTAAGGAGATTGTTCTTTGAAGGTACGTCTGCTCCCCATGAGTTTAACCAGAGCGCTTTAATGAAAAGGAAACTGTTCCTTCAATGACCTCCTTCTTCTGATGTATAGTCAGAAGGATCTTGACTGTTTGTTTATTTCTTACATATCTATATCTTTAGATGATGATGTACCCTCTGCTGGGTCTTCCATTCTGCTTCTTTTCCTGGAATTTGCTGCCTCTTGCATAGCCGCAAAAGTAGTCTTCATAAAAGTTTGCATCCAGGACAGGACATTTTTAACTGATTTGGTAGCTCCTGACCTGCCACTTCAAGGATTCTAAACATAATTTTCCTGTCATAGCCCATACATAGTTTAGTCTTAGAGGCCTTACTTTCAGAGTTGCCACTATCCTTAGGGGTCCCTGCATCTACCTTCTCTTTAGAAGAGCTTCCTTTAGATGGGGTGGACATGCTGACAGAATAATAACTTGGCCAACTAAAACTGTAAACTTAATTAGATTATTTAAAAAAATATAAAGACATCTACTTACCAGTCCTCACAGGATCTTCCTTTAAATCCTTTGTGTTTTCCAAGCTGGAACGCACCAGAAGGGATAAAGCATGTATGCGCAGAGCCCTTCACCTTTCCTTTTCATCCGGCAAGCCTGATGATGCGGCCCATCCCATGACGCGGCCATCGGCTGGCGTCACGCAGCTGCGTCCACAAGCAAGAAGGAAGTCACTGAAACAGATGGGAATCCCCAGGTACAAGTGGCTAAATCGTTCTTTTGGACAAAGGGACTATACCGGCTGGGGGTTCATCAGATACCTCCTATTGACATAGACTGTGGAGGAAGGAGTACCGGATCACTTGAAAAATGCATTGGGTCATTCAGATCCTCAAAACTTATTTCCACTCTGAATAACATACGGAGGCTACTCCCCTCACGTCGTCCAGCTGGTAGGACCAAAATGACTGAGGCGGAAGGGTTGGAGTAAGCTTATATGTAAAAATATTCGGTCCTACCAGCTGGAGGCGAGGAGTACACAAGAAAACTATCTAAGGAACTATTTACTCACTGAGCTCAGCAAAAACATGATGTGTGTGTCACTAAGGTAGTGGCTTTTAGAAATGAGTGATACCTTTCTAACCCACAAAAGCATTAAAGGGGAACTACCACCCCACAAAATCTTTATCTTAATCCAGTCCCCATCTGGCGACTAGCTGCTTAGTAGCACTAGTCGACAGAATTATTACCTGGTTTAACTGATTTCCAAAAAGGACTGACAGCGCAGGCATACGGACATCACTATGGCTAGATGTCCGTGCTTCCTGCTACTGTCAGCCTTGGAACAAGTGTAAAATCAGTTAAACCAGGTAATAATTCTGGTGACTAGCGCTACTAAGCAGCTAGTCACCAGATGGGGACTGTATTAAGATAAAGATTTTGTGGGGTGGTAGTTTCCCTTTAAACTATGACACCTGGTTTCAAAGCAGATTGGTTGTTCATCTAGGGAAATGTCTGACTGCCTTTTGGAGTCTGGAAGGGTTTTTTTCTTTTTCTTTTTTTTACCCAAGCTTAAAGGGTTAGTAATGTTTCCTTCCACAACTAGCTCAAATCGTTCATCATAGTTAATAGTACTGATGTCTGATGTTCGCACTGTTCAGAACTTGATAGTTGGGATGTAATTATATAATGACGTTTACCCTTCCCGCTCTCTTCCTGACATTAGTGTTTCTGGCTCAGATCTGCCAGCATGTCCCAAAGAGGGATAATCTTCAGTCAGTATCAGGAAAAAACCTGTCCTACTTCATCCTTCGTCATCACTCTTAGATTATTAGTATTAGCCTTGCAACTACATCCAGGTCTCAGATTTTTCCTGGATGAATTTACATTTCTTAGCCTCATAATACTACCAGTACCTGAGGTAATAATCTCTATCCACATTGGAAATTATAAATTCGATCACTACCTGTCAATAGGCTATATTGGAATAGAAAAAGGTATTTGAATTACAGCATCTATCTATTCTGCCTTATTCTTCCTGCCCTCTGACAACTTTCCGTAGTATTCCTTGTGGATATGATATACCTTTGGGTTCTAAACTCTGGGGAAAACAAAAACCTGCACGTTGCACACAAAAAAGTGCCACAAGAATAAAATTATACAAAGAGCTATATTTTCCAAAGTGTAACAATAGGTAATCTATACCCCGATTATTTATTACCAGAGCTAATTACCGAGTTACCAAGAGAACCTATCTCAAATATGTTGCCAGCTTTGTAACAATTCTGTCCACACTAGAAACTATACGTTTAGGCGCCACATGTCAATATGCTATATTGGAATAGAAAGGGTATTAAAGTTACAGCATCTGTCCATGCCGCTCTATTCTTACTGCCTTCTGACAACATAACATAGTATTACCTTATAGATATAATTTCTTATAGGGTCTAGATTCACACAAACCTGCCAATTGTGCACAAGAAGTGCAGCAAAGATAGATATACACTAAGTGCTATGATATTCGAAGTGCAACAGTTGTCATACAGTGTCTATTGCTATATGAAAGTCTGTACCCTGACTCCTTTTTACCGGGGCTCAGTCCAGATTGCCAGAAAAGCCTATCTCAAGTGTTACTAATGGTGATGATACTAGGTTACCCTCTTGCTGTTCCATGAGAGGCCACAAAACAGTTAAGGCATGAGTTGTCTTAAGAAGATTAGTATGAGCCATCTTGAGAAGACCCCAAACCCCAGGACCCATTAAAGTTTCTGTTAGGTCCCTATAGTGTGTTAGTACATTGCACCTTAACACACTTGGTCCAAAAAAAAAAACATTAAAATATAAAAAGGTAAAACAAGGAATCTGACATCAGAGTGAAATCCTCAAAGAAACTCACGCGCGTTTTGCATTTGCTTGCTCACAGTAATGTACACCCAAAAGATGCCGATTTGGACACACTTTTTTTAAACCATTGGGCTCAAGGCTAATTGGTTTAATTCAAAAAAATGAAAAGAGCCAATAGGATATGTCGGGAATTTTAACTCCTTCAGCCTAATACACATAGTCAGTGTGAATAGATAAATCAATCAGAAGAATACGATGTATATATAAGTTCACGAAGTTATAAATATACTGACTCATGCTAGTAAACTAATAAAATATGATTAAATTTATTTACTGATATTTGTATTTCTTCTGTGTACCTACAAGGCATTATGCATGGGAATATCTCCGCCCTCCAGCTGGGTAGGACAAGATGAAAAGAGTTGAAAAGGATGCTCCAGAGTGTGAGGTGTCAATTCTCTTTTGGAAGAGCTGTGGAAATACTAAATACAACATAATTAATAGGGTGGGTATGCCTTATAGGTACACAGAAGAAATACAAATATCGTAAAGTAAATTTAATCATTTCTTCTGTGTACCATCCAAGGCATTATGCATGGGACTTAAAAGCAGTGAACCCATGAAATGGCCCAGGGTGGGTAGCAGAGTTACCAATTATTGATGGACGACTGCCTCTAGGACTTTTCTGCAGAAACTGGCGTCTGCCGAGGCTTGGACCTCCAACCGATAGTGCTTCATAAAGGTGGATATAGAGGACCATGTTGCAGCTTTGCAAATATCCAAAGGAGAAGCTTGAGCATTTTTAGCTCAAGAAGAGGCCACAGCCCTGGTTGAGTGAGCCCTGATATTGGAAGGTGCCGGAAGTCCGGCCTCAGCATACCACCTCTTAATGCAATCCTTAATCCATTTGGAAATGGATGGTTTGGAGGCAGCTTTGTCCTTGAATCTGCTCTGGTAGTAAATGAACAGAGTCAGATTTTCTGAATGATTCTGTCCTATGAAGATACGTGGAGACACATCTCACAAGATCCAAGTTATGGAGGAGAGCTTCCTTGGAGTTCTGAGGGTTGGCACAAAAGGAAGTTAGTACAATCTCCTGGTTGACGTGGAAGTCTGAAATAACTTTAGGCCGGAAAGATGTTTTTCCTCTGTGTCCAATCCACGGCACTGTGGGCTTTGGCTCCGCCTTCCAGCTGGGTAGGACCAATCTTTAAATTTTGTTTGCTACCTCTCCTCTGCAGTTATTTTTGGTCCTACCCAGCTGGAGGACGGAGGCTAAAGCCTCCCGCTCTCACAACACTTGAAAGTAAAAGGATTCGATACCCATAAAGACGGCGCTTGCACGTACCGGAGGACTGGTCTGGCAGAAGGCACCCAGATCAACCGGGAAATTGGCTGCTTGCACGGCGACACGCCACTTCCCATATGCGGCTTCTCTATGTGGATCTCTGGGCTGAATAGCGCGCGCACGTGCCCGCTCTCAGCCTATTAGGGAAGCTGATAGAACGGAAGCAGGAAGCGTTCCAGAGTGGAACGCACGCGGACAAAGCACACTTCCGGTTGGCAAGCATGCATAAGAGGAGGCTTCTGAACGAATCCCAGGTATGTAACTCTTAAATGTATATATGTGTAGCCTGTTCTAGCCCAGCGATCACATATAGTGTGCCTCAGTATTTTTTCAGCCAGCTCTGGCCTGTGCAGACATGTCAGCCTCTAAAGATACTAAGTCTGACAAAACTAAAAATCCTGAATCTGGTAAAGATGAAAAAGCAGCACCAAAGGAGAAACCCTGTGCTGGATGTAACAATACCCTACCAGTTACTGACCCATCAAAACTATGTTCAGCATGTCTACAACAAGCAGCGGGGGGGAATGTGCCACTGCAGTTCCAGGACTTCTTATCCTGGATGAAGACCTCCATGCAGGACACATTCACCTCAATGCAGGAAACGGCAAGGAAGCGCCCTAGAACTTCAGATCCAGAGGAGGGTCCATCTGGTGTCCAGGATGACTATGATGACACGTATATTGACCTAGAGTCAGCAGCTTCTTCAGCGGAAGAAGGGGAGCTAGTGGAGGAAGCTGGTAGCTTTAGCACAGACAAAATGGATCATCTTATCAAAACCTTGAGAAAGACGCTGGGATTGGAGGATGTCCAAAAAGATTTAAACGTGATGGATGCCGCATTCGTGGGATACAAGAAGACAGTTCCACAGTTTCCAGTACACAGCTCAATTCAAGACATTATTACTAGTGAATGGAAGCAGACCGAGAAACGAGGTGCCATTTCCAAAAGATACCATCGGATGTACCCCTTTCCAGAAGAAGAAACCTCAAATTGGTATACTCCTCCAAAGGTAGATGCAGCGATTGCCCAAACCTCAAGACGAACCACTATTCTCCTGGAGGACGGTACTACATTGAAAGATCCTATGGAGAAGAAGGCAGATAGTGTACTGAAGAAACAGTTTGCCACTATTGGCCAAAACCTCAAGACCGCTACAGCCCTGGCATCTACCTTTAGGACCCTAAGGATTTGGGTTACAGATCTAGAAGAGAAGATAGAATCTTCAGTCTCTAGAGCTCGTCTGATTAAAGAATTAGCCATCATTAAAGATGCTATTAATTATTCATGTGACGCCTCATTGGATAATATTCGTTTGCTCGCAAGAACTTCGTCTCTCTCGGTAACTGCCAGACGCGCCATGTGGATTAAAGCATGGGAAGCTGACCCTTCTTCCAAAAACATGTTGGTCTCCCTGCCCTTTTCAGGTGCTAAGTTATTTGGAGATCAGCTGGAAGAAATAATTAAACGATCATCTGGAGGTAAGAGCCAGTTTCTACCACAAGACAAGAAGGCTAGAAGATCTCCAGCACGTTCAGGACAGTACAGGAAACAATCCTTTCGAGAGGCTCGAAGTTATAAGCCAGGAAGAGGCTACGAACAAAGGAAACGGGGTTCACAGATCGGTCAGAGGCCTGGAAATCGTAGGGATTTCCAGCGGCGGGGACAAGTCCCTCAATGAAGCCAGTCTCCCCCCTTCTCCTCCAGTGGGGGGCAGGCTGGAGGAATTCCATTTGGCCTGGGCTCACATCCATCCAGACAAATGGGTATGGGAAATTATCCAGAAGGGGTATCTACTGGAATTCAAAACTACTACATCAATTTCGGGACTCCAAAATACGACAAAAAATTATGATTCCGAAGATGCAGCGGGCCTTACAGTCCCTGATGTTCAACAATGTGATAGAGGAAGTCCCTTCTCATCAAAAGTTCAGAGGCTTCTATTCGATTCTTTTCTATACTTTAAAGCCTACAGGGGAGCTGCGCCTCATTTTGGATCTGAAAGACCTCAATTCTTTCCTTCGCTTACAACATTTCAAGATGGAAACTGTATCATCCACAATGAAATTGATACAACAAGGCGCCTTCTTGACGCGCATAGACCTGCAAGATGCATACTACCATGTGCCGATAAGACAGCAACATCGGAAATTCCTCAGGTTCCACATCTTCGGAAAGCACTACCAATACAGGGCATTACCATTCGAACTGGCATCTGCCCCGCGGATATTCACAAAAATTATGTCCAAAGTCATGGCATTCCTAAGAAAACAATACTTACTCAAAGTCATTTCATATCTGGACGACATCTTAATACTAGAAACATCTCTACAGATGTCTGTGAACAGTACAAGAACATGCCTGACTCAAATACAGAAGCTAGGATGGCTTCTAAATCACCGCAAGAGTTCGCTGGTACCCTCACAAGACCTAATATTCCTAGGGATAAGATTCAATACCCAACTGGGACTAGCATATCTGTCATCAGAACGTCAACAAAAAATACACAGTCATGTCAGCAAGTTTCTTCAGAGAAAAGAAAGATCAGCAAAAGAATTCTCCAGACTCCTGGGGCACCTTACATCAACCTACCAAGTAATTCCCTGGTCCCGAACCCATGCTCGAATGACCCAAATGCATTACCTGAGTTATTACAAAAAACAACCAACAAATTACCACCAGATTATTCCAATCTCCAAGCATATCAGACGGGAACTACACTGGTGGACACAGCCTGCGAATCTAGCAAAAAGCAGAACATTGACAGAGCCAGACTGGCAGATTATCCATACGGATGCCAGCAAATTGGGATGGGGAGGAATTTGGAAGAACAAGACAATCCAAGGGACATGGACCACCCAGGAGAAGGCACTACATATCAATGCATTAGAGCTAAAGGCAGTGTGGAACACGTTAAAACACTTCAGTCAAGAACTTCAACAACAACCGGTACTGATCAGATCGGACAACTCCACAACAGTCCAGTATATAATGAACCAGGGAGGAACCCGCAGCATCCAATTGAATTGTCTAGCAATCAAAATCCTGCGGTGGGCGGAACAGAATCTACATTCCCTCACGGCTTCATTTCTGTCAGGTCAGCTAAATACACAGGCGGATTATCTAAGCAGACATCCCATCAACCCAGGGGAATGGGAGTTAAACTCAGCAATCTTTCACCTTGTGGTGAAGAACATGGGTCCCCCAGAGGTGGACCTCATGGCCACAAGTCAAAACAAAAAATGCGCAAGGTACATATCCAGGTGGCAGGACCCTCAGGCCTTAGGACAAGATGCCCTACAAATCTCATGGCACTTCAAACTGGCATACCTGTTTCCGCCTCTTCCTCTAATGAACGAGGTCATCAGAAAGATCAGAAAAGACAAAGCAGAAGTAATTCTGATCGCTCCACACTGGCCAAGGAAAGCATGGTTTCCAGATCTACTAAGGATGTCCTGCAAAACCCCTCTACCTCTTCCAGTCATCCCAGACCTGCTGTTACAGGGACCCATTCAGCATCCGAACCCAGCATTCTTCCAGCTCTGGGCCTGGAGGCTGAGCGGCAGTCTCTGAAATTACAAGGAACCTCAGAAGACGTAATAGACACAATGCTCAAAGGGAGGAATGCATCAACCACAAAAATATACTACAGAGTGTGGTCAATTTTTCACAACTGGTGTAAGAGGCGTCAACTGAACAGATCTTCCATATCTCCTATGAAAATTCTGGATTTCTTACAAGATGGATTCCAAAAAGGTTTAAAACCATCATCATTAAAGGTACAACTGTCAGCATTGTCAGCTATTTTGGCCACTCCGTTTGCAGATAATTACCTTGTAAAACGTTATCTAACATCTATATCTAAAATTAAACCAACTATTAGAGAAACCATCCCCCCATGGGATCTAAATCTAGTTTTACAGCAGTTGGCCTCCCACCCATGGTTTGAGCCTCTGCTAGAAGTGTCTATTAAACATTTAACTTTAAAGACAGCATTTCTCATTGCAGTTACGTCAGCCAGGAGGGTGAGTGAACTGCAAGCCCTGATGGCAGTATCGCCCTTTATTTCATTCCATCAGGATAAGGTGGTATTGCGACCAAAACCATCTTTTCGCTCAAAAGTGGTTTCACAATTTCATCTTAACCAAGATATAGTATTGCCATCCTTCTGTCCCCATCCAGAACACGAACTGGAAAAACGCCTGCACAACCTGGACCTAGTCAGGTGTCTGCAAATATACCTCTCTAGGACTAAGGACTTCCGTAAATCGGATTCTCTGCTAGTCCATTTTGGAGGACAATTTAAAGGCTCGGCAGCATCCAAAGCCTCTATAGCAAGGTGGATAAGAGACTGTATTTCCCTGTCATATGAGACGGCGAATCAGGATCCACCAAAAGGTCTGAAAGCCCATTCAACCAGGGCCATGTCAAGTTCTTGGGCCCTCAAAGCGGCAGCTTCTCCAGAAGAAATTTGTAAGGCCGCAACCTGGGCTTCAGTTTCTACGTTCATCAAGCATTACAAGCTGGACATACAAGCATCTGCAGACGCCAAATTCGGGCGAAAGGTGCTTGAAGCAGCCATCCAACTCTAAATCCTCTGGGCTACCCATCCCTATATGGGGTACTGCTCTGGTAAGTCCCACAGTGCCGTGGATTGGACACAGAGGAAAGGTGAAATTTACTCACCGATATTTGTGTTTCCTCTGTGTCCTTCCACGGCAACCCACCCTAGAGTATAATGGTATCAGTATCGATTCCTTTGCTTTTTCAAATAAGACAACGTTATTATTACATAATGGACTGGCTATCTCTAACCTCTCGTATCTTTCAGCTTGGTCAAACGGTAACTGCAGAGGAGAGGTAGCAAACAAAATTAAAAGATTGGTCCTACCCAGCTGGAAGGCGGAGCCAAAGCCCACAGTGCCGTGGAAGGACACAGAGGAAACACAAATATCGGTGAGTAAATTTCACCTTTTCTCTTAATCTTATCTGGATGAAGAGATTAGAATAGTGGTTTGCTAGATGGGGCTTGAATCTTGTTTACCCTTCTAGCAGAAGTGACTGCTGTCAAGAATAACGTTTTCAAGGTTAACCGGTGAAGAGAGATGTTCTGAATTGGCTCAAAGAGCTGGGACCTGGATAATTGAGTCAAAACCAGGTTCAAGTCCAATGGTGCTATTATTTTCCATATAGTGGGTCTAGATTTGGAAATGGCTTTAGTGAATCTGTGAACTAGATCGTGAGTAGCCAGAGGCCTGGCTAAAATGGCAGACAGGGCTGAGAGTTAAACTTTTAAGGAACTTAGGCGAAGACCCAATTGGAATCCTTCCTGTGGAATTCTGAGAATAGAGGTTTCAGAAATATATTTAATGGGGAGGTCTTGACGATTGCAAAAGTGACCCAGACTGTATAATATATTTTAGAGGTGGAAGGTTTCCTGCCCTGAAGGATGGTGTCTATCATAGGGTCTGATAAACCTCTATTCCTTAAAGACTGCCGCTCAGCCATCAGATGTAACATCTTGAGGTTTGAGTGTAGAAGAGGGCCTTGATGAAGGCCTGGCCAGAGAGGTAGTTCCCAAGGATGGTCTATGGACATCTGGATGAGATGGGAGTACCAAATCTGTCTGGGCCATTTTGGGGTGATTAGAATGGCTTCTACTTTGTCCAGATGGATCTTCTTTACCACCTACAACAGAAGTGGGATAGGAGGAAAGATATAGATCAGAAGGAAGTTCCATGGAATCCTTAGGGCATCCATCCCTGATGATTGTGGATCCTGCCATCGGGAAAAAAATGTCTTGGTTTTTGTGTTCTTGTAAGATGCCATGAGGTCGATTTGTGGAAGGTCCCACTTTCTTGTGAGTTGAAGGAATATTTTTGTGGTTCAAGGACCACTCGCCCTGATCCAATATGTGTCTGCTGAGGAAGTCTGTCTCCATGTTGGACTTTCCTGAGATGTGTGAGGCTGAGATTGATAGAAGATTTCTTTTGGACCATAGTAACAGAGATCTCACTTCCTTGTTTAGAGCTCGGCTCTTGGTGCCTCCCTGGTTTAATATGTACATCATGATTGAGACATTCTGTTCTCACCAACACATGAGTTCCCTTCAGATGAGTTCAGAAGTAGAACAGGACTTTTCTGACTGCCCTGGCCTCTAGGATATTGATGTGGAGAGACCTCTCTGACAACTTCCACTGACCGTGGACTGTTTGGTTCCACCCCCCCTCCCCATCCGTGGAGGCTGGCATCAGTATACAAGATTTCCCAATGTTGTGTTAAAAGTGATTTGCCTTTTTCCATGTTTTTGTGCTTCTGCCACGAATGAAGGTCTCTTCTGGCCAGGGGATATCATTGGATCTGGTACAAGGGATCCCCAAGGTCTGGCCACCAATAGGCTAAGAAATTCGACTGGAGATATCGGAGGTGCGGTTTTGCCCAAGGGACTATCTGAGTAGCAGAGGACAGTAGACCTAGTAATTCTTGGATTAGGAATAGCGAGGTCTTGGCATGGATCTTGCGTACTTGCCTTGGTCATGCTATCCAAGAAACAATGTTGGTGTGGATCTGCATTCGCAGAAATACCCTGTCCTGAGAAGAAGATAGATGACTTTTTTCCAGGTTGAGAAGCCAGCGGATGTTCTGGAGGAACTGAATCCCTGTCAGAGTTTGCTGTTCCGAGGATTCCTTAGAAGGGGCCATGATTAGGAGATCTTCGAGATATGTGAGGATGTTGATGCCTTGCTGCCTCAGGCAACCTATTGCTGGTGCCAGGACCTTTGTGAGTACCCTGGGAGCTGTTGTGAGGCTAAAGAGAAGAACTGTGAACTGAAAATGAAAGCGGTTGACCGCAAACGTCAGGTACTTCCTGTGTGCAGGATGAATTGGAATGTGGCATCCTGAAGGTCTGGGGAGGTGAGAAACATCCCGGGAGAAAGGGATTGGATCACTGATGTTACTGTTTCCATCTTGAAGTACACTTGCTTGATACTTAAATTGATTGTCTTGAGGTCTAGAATGGTCCTGAATTGTCCTGAAGATTTCGGGACCAGAAAGAATGTCAAATAGACTCCCAAACCTCTCTCCAGACAAGGGACTTCTTCTATTACCTAGTGTTCCACCATGTGATTTATGGAGGACCACAGAGCTGCTTTCTTGATCATGTTGGAAGGAGGCCTGGACCTGAGAAACTTGTAATGCAAAGGGGCAGAGACAAAGCCCAGCGGATACCCGTTCTCTAGAATCTGTGAGAGCCATGCATCTGGGTGTACCTGGGACTCGCAGACTGGAAGAAAAGACCCCAGTCTGCCCCCTACTGGGATCTGGGCCGGAGCCTGCCGAGGTTCATTAGGATTCCTTCTTTAATTGAGGCTTTGAGTAATCTTTGCCAAAACCTCTTCTTTGGGAAAAACGTCCCCTATATTTGCTTTGACGATTTGCGCCACACCTTCTGTTGTCAGGAAAGGACTGGTTTCTGTATCTTGAAGACTGGAAAGGTGGCGAAGATTTTCTTTTCTTGAGAGAAAAAATGACTTTTGCCCCTGATGCTTTTTTAATAATATCTTCAAGGTGTTCCCCAAAGAGAGAGGAGCCTGAAAAGGGTAGAGCTACCAATTTATTTTTAGAGGTTGTATCAGTTTTCCAGGTCTTCAGCCATAAAGCTCTATGTGCAGAAATAGAGAGAGCAGAAGAAAGAGCCAAAAGGCGAATAATATCAAGTGAAGCGTCACATGAGTAGCTAGTTGCTGCTTTAATTAAAGAGACGTCTTTTAATAACTTTGATCTCAAGTTAGAATCTATCTTCTCTTCAAGTTCAGTGAGCCATATGCGCATAACTCTTGAAGCACAAGCCAGGGCTGTGGCTGCTTTCAGGTTTTCGAAATGGACCGAAAACTGATTTTTCAGGGCGATATCTGTCTTTCTTTCCATTGGATCACATAAAGCTGTGCCATCTTCCATGGGTAAAAGGGTCTGTTTAGCCAGGTGAGCAATAGGGGCATCAATTTTAGGAGAGGCTGACCACTGACCAATGTCTGACTCACAGAAGGGGAACATTTTCTTAAATCTTCTAGGGACCGCAGATCATCTGTCTCCTAACTTCCATTCAGATGTAACAACATCAGAGAGAGACTGGCGGACAGGGAAAACAGATGTAGACTTCTTTTTTCCCAAAAATGCTGCGTCCGTAATATTCAAGTCCTGCTGAATTTCTGAGAGGCCCAAGGACTTCCTGATGAGTTTAATAAAGGCTTCTATACAATCCAAATTAAAAATTCCTGATTCTTCCACCAGCTCACCTTCCTCTGAACCCTAATCTGAACCTTGGTCATCAAAGGCAGATTCAAATCTTCATCATCGCCTTGCTGTATAGAGGAAGAACCTTCTGCAGGATCCCTCCGTGGTCTCTTTTGCCGGTTCACCCTGCTGCATACTCTTGAAAGTGTCCAGCATAGATGACTTCATCCAGGACAAGAAGTCCTGGAACTGAGAAGGGAATTCATTGCATGCTGCTTTCTTTAAACATTCACTGCATAACTGAGAAGCGTCAGAGGCTGGTAGTTTGGTCTCACAGCCTGCACACTGTTTCGGTTTAGGTGCAGATTTCTCTTCCTTGCTGACACCCTCCACAATATTCTTTTCTTTAGAAGTGGCCTTAGCTGGAGCTGGCATTCTAAAGCTAGAAAGGCACCCTTCAAAATGTGCAGAGGATGAATCTGTGTTTCATGCGTGGAACGCATTAGCCTCTCTCCCCCGGAAATGCCTTCCTGTAGGCTAGCAAGGTGAGGCGTCATTAAAAGGGTACAATTGGAGCGTGGCGCCGATGAGGACTCAAACCCCGGAAACAGTGAACCGCCATAATACCTCAGGCAATTATGGCGGTGGAGGGAAGCGATGCAGGGAAGGCAGAGTTTTTCGGCGGCACACATGGCGTCCATCGTGGAGGTATGAAGAACGCGTGGAAACTCATCCATCCAGCTGGATAGGACAAAAGAAACAAACGCCTCACATTCTGGAGCATCCTTTTCAACTCTTTTTTTCTTCTTGTCCTACCCAGCTGGAGGGCGGAGATATTACCATGCATAATGCCTTGGATGGTACACAGAAGAAGTTTAGTTATCAACCACCTATGATGTAAATATAGAATAGGATGAAATATACAAGATGTTTATATTAAAATATTTTATACTCAATTCACTCTTATTTAAGTCAGAATATTTTAGATACTTTATAAGTGTACACTCAGTTGCATCTCTTCTTTAAGACCTGATGGGGTCACAGTCCCCAACAAAAAGATTAATTTTCTCTTAACAATAATTCCTTATCCGTATCCCTAAACTGACTTTTTGCAGACCCCAAGCCTTTAGTTGTTTGGGGTCAGAGCCATGCTTTTCAAGGAAGTGTCTTGCCACTGATGTTAGTTCTCTTGTCTTCTCTCAGATCTTTGAATGCATGTATAATGCAACGAGCATGTTCCCTAATCCGAGATTTAAGTTGGCGGATGGTCTTGCCAACATACCAGAGTTTGCAAGGACACTCCAGACAGTAGAACACTCCAAAGACTTTATTAATTGTCAAAGCTTAGATCATATCTATCTGTGTATTGTCTTTTAGTCGCCATGTGTTGGCAACTAATGCAATTCCTACATGAGAATAATCCTTTCTCTGTCGTCCAGTACAGGTTACTGGTAACTTTGGAAGGCGATCCGCCCTTTAGTAGGCAGGAACAAATTCTCAGTGTATGCAGGGGTGGAGCCACCCTTCCCTCCTTGGCTGCAGCTAGCCAATCAGCTCCAAAAAGATTTGTTCCTCGGTGAAGACAACACCAGGCTGAAAACAGTTCTGCTATAGTTTTAGAATCTTTTATTTTTCTGTTAGATATGGCATACCACCATCAGGCGGATTGCCATGACTGACAAATACCCTTAGATGTGGCTAGCTCAGTATCCAGGTGCTTTTTTGTGGACCTTAAGCACTGAGGGGGAAAATCTTGATTTCAAGTGCTTCCCCAGGAGTTACCCACTGAGGTACTTCTTGCCCCATGATAATCTGAAGACAGAAGATCTGCAGGAAAGGTGAGCTACCCTTGTCCCACAGTGCACCTCTGCAAAGGGGTGTATTTATGGAGTTCTTATTGCACACTCCTGCACTCATTGGGTATATCTGTATGTCTGTTTGGGTGTTTGGAGCAGGTTTATGATGTAACTTAACCCTTTAACTGCTGGTTTGGCACTTTTCGAGGGGTTTTTATGGCACTTTTCCTACTTGATTAGTGTTTTCTGGGTATCCTCACATGTTCTGTTGATGACTTAAACATTTTTATGTTTTACTTTACAATTTGTGAAAATTGAGTACTGCGCCTTTAAGCCGCGCTTTACCGCATAGACACCATTGCTCCATTCACTTCTATGGAACTAGACTGGGACGGATCCCTGCAACCGTTTAACATAGCGACTTCAGAGATGGCTCATTTTACTTGTCTGCCCTTGCTTTATCATCCGGTTCATGTTTCAAGTGTGTTAGGGGACTGATGGGGCTTCAGGCACTGTTTTGGGGTACTTTTTGGGAAAACTACATTTCCCATGCGCACTTGCTTCGCGCCCTTGTTTCTGATTGGCTCCCGCCGTGGCAGCCGTTTTGTGAACGTTTCTGGTGAGTATCTTACGCAGGGCTTGGACTCTCCTTCTCTCCTTATTTTAGCTATTTCTGGGGTGAAACTTTAATCCTACACACTATAATTGGGTGATTTATGTACAATTGGGTATTTTGACACTGTGAGAATGTCTGTACTGCTGGAGCTTGGGGCTAGACCTAAGACTAAGGAGGCTGGGGTCTCTGTATCCCCCATTGCGCATTGCTGTTCCTGTCACTCAGGGCTACCTAGAGAATATTTAGGTCACTTATGCCCAGCATTTTCTGATATCCCTGACACCATTCCAGGGACCTACAGCCATGCTATAGAGCCAGCTTGAGCGCAAGAGTTCAAGGCTGCGACTAGGGACCTTAGGTCCACATAACAACTCTTTCCATCCTAAATACAGGGGGCCTTTCTGGCTTGGCAGGCCCCCTCCTCAGTCAGGTCTTCCCTGCCTAAACGTCAGGGAGAGGAGCGTTCTGTGTTGGAGTCATCTCAATTTCTTGGGTACCCTTTTGAAGCTGATCCTGAACCCTCTGCCGAGGGCCTAATCAGGGCTATCTTAACATTCCCCTAGTTCAAGAGGTTGCTTCTGATCCCTCTGAAGTATTCCAGGAGCCTGCTAAGCCCCTTACATACTTTCCACCTAACCCCACTCATGACCGCCTTGTGTCTGAGGGGAGTAGAAATCTGACAAGAAAGCTTCTGTTTCCAGAAAGTTTGCTAAGCTTTATCCCTTTTCTGAGGCCGCGCTTGCTCAGTGGGTTCATCCTCCTAAAGTGGATGCCCTTATTTCCAGGCTATCCAAATCTACTGCGTTATCAGGGTCTGATGCCTCTGCTCTGAAGGACTGGACTGATAAGAAGCTTGAGGTTTCCCTCAAGTCTATATTTGCCACTGCTGGTTCTGGTATGCGTCCAGCATTTTTCTGCTGCGTGGATGCCCCAGTTTCGGATAAGTTGCGTCTCCTCGCCAACATATCTGAGGCACAACACTACATTTATGCTGCCTTATTTGATGCCATCCGCATGATGACTAGGGTTTCCACCATGTCTGTGGTGGCCAGACGAGCTCTTTGGCTCAAGATTTGGTCTGCTAACACGGCTTATAAGAAAGTCTTAACTTTCCCTGCCTTTTCAGGGTACCTCTTTGTTTGGGCCAGATTTTAAGGATCTGATCAGTGAAGCCACTGGGGGTAAGAGTACACTTCTATCCTTGGTCACTAAGAAGAAGTTGCAGCTTAAGCTTAACCGGCTTTTTCGTTCCTTCCAGAATGAGACACGTCCAGCGGACCAAACTGTTCCCTCAGCTCCGCGTACCTCCTCCAAGCCAAACACCAGTGGAAGCCCAAGGTCTCTTCCAAGCCCAAGGCTTCCAAGACTTCTTCGGCATGACTCGCCGAACCCGGGTCCGCACTCCACTGTGGGTGGTTGTCTGCGACACTATCACAGTGTTTGGGAGGATTCTGTGGCGGACCCATGGGTTTTACAGGTGGTGAAGGAAGGGTACAAGGTCCCTTTCATTTCTCTTCCTCCTTTTCTCTTTCGTCCTTCTGATACTCCTCAGGGTACAGAGAAACACTGTCTGACAGTGCTGTTCAGGCTCTTCTGGACCAGGATGTTCTAGAGCCAGTGCCTTTCCAGGACAGGGGTTCGGGGTTCTACTCAAACCTCTTTGTAGTCTCCAAAAAGGACTGTGGCTGTTGCCCTATTTTAGACTTGAAGGACCTCAATTCCTTTGTGACCCGGACTCCTTATCTCCAGGAGTCTCTGCGCACAGTGATTGCTGCTATGTCCACGGGGGAATTCCTCGCTTCTCTGGATCTGCAGGACGCGTATTCGCACTTTGCCATTCATCCAGAGAGCCGGCAGTACCTCCGGTTTGCCTGCGACAGGGGAAATTTTCAGTTCTCAGCCCTTCCATTTGGCCTGACGACGGCTCCTCAGGTTTTCAACCGTGTCCTGGGCGATTTGATATCTGTCCTCCACCGGAACGGCATCAGGGTTACTCCATATATGGACGACTTACTTCTGAAAGCAACCTCTGCGGACCTCCTTCTTCAGCAAGTTCAGAACTTCATTCAGGCTGTCAGCCGTCACGGGTGGATCGTCAGCTTGGACAAGTGGGTTCTTGTCCCATCCCAGTGTCTGGTCTTCCTGGGCCTTCTCTTTGACACTCAGAAGAACATGGTGTTCCTCACGGACGAGGTGGCTCACCAGATCGCTCACAGGGTTTCAGCGATTCTGTCCCAGGATCCAGTTCCACTCCAGAAGCTGTCATCTCTGGCGGGGAAATTCATTTCTACCATAGAAGCTGTTCCGTTTGCCATGGCGCACACCAGGGAACTCCAAAGGTTCGTGATCCAGGTGTCCAAGGGTCACCAGGATCTTCGGAAGTCATTTGTTTCTCTTCCTCTTCATGTGGAGCTAAGCTTGTCATGGTGGCTCAACCTTTCCAACCTGCTGAAGGGCAAGTCTTTTCTGGTGGCCCTTTAGACCAAAGTGACGACAGATGCCAGCCTCTCTGGCTGGGGTGCGATCCTGGGATGCTTGAGTGCTCAGGGTTGGTGGTCTCCGGAAGTGTATCTTTTTCCAATCAACATTCTGGAGCTTCGGGCGATATTTCATGCCCTGAGACATTGGACTTCACAGCTAGAAGACTGTCCAGTAAGAGTGGAATCAGACAACACCACGGCCATGGTGTACATCAACAATCAAGGCGGAACAATAAGTCTCACTGCTTGGTTAGAGGTCAATGCTATTTTGTCCTGGGCAGAGGATCACATGCCAGTTATATCCGCAGTGCACATTCCAGGCGTAGACAACGTCATGGCAGACTTCATCAGTCGAGACACAGTGGACAGCGGAGAGTGGGAGTTGCATCCGTAGGTGTTTCAACTCATTGTTCAGCGATGGGTTCCCCCTTACATCGACCTGATGGTGACGAGACACAACAGGAAGGTTCCAGTGTTTTGCTCTAGGTGGCGAGACCCTCTGGCTCTAGCGGTGGATGCAATGTTCATTCCTTGGACTTTTCCTCTGGCTTACATCTTTCCTCCCCTTCCCGTGTTGCACAGGGTGTTACGGAAATTACGACTTGAGCGCTGTCCAGTCATTCTGATTGCTCCATACTGGCCTTGCCAGTCTTGGTTTCCGGAGCTTGTGGACCTGTTGGTAGCGGAGCCCTTTCGGCTCCCTGACCATCCGGATCTTCTTCTACAGGGTTACCTGTGGAAGGAGGATGTGCATTGGCTAGCTTTGATGGCTTGGAAATTGAATCCTCAATATTGAAGAAGAAGGGCTTCTCTTCTGGTGTGGTAGCTACTATGGTCAGTGCCAGCAAGCCTGTTTCTTCCAAGATCTACCATCGTGTCTGGTCAACTTTTCTGTCCTAGTGTGCTGACATGGACCTGTCTCAGGACTTAGACTTACCTATGGTCCGGGCCTTTTTGCAGGACGGTGTGGATAAGGGCCTCAATTTGAGTTCCCTTAAGGTTCAAAGTTCTGCGCTTTCTGTTTTCAACACATTGCCATCCTTCCTGATGTCAAGGTATTCTTCCAGGGCGTTGCTCATACTCATCCTGTTTTCAAGTCTCCCACTCCTCAGTGGGATCTTAACTTTGTTTTGGGCGTTCTTCAGCACCCTCCCTTTGAGCCTTTGACTACTATGCCTCTGACGTAGAAAATGGCTTTTCTCTTGGCGATTGTGTCTATTCACCGTGTTGTGGAGTTGCATGCTCTGTCCTGTAAACCACCTTATTTGGTGTTTCACAAGGACAAGGCGGTGCTTCACACTTCTAAGGAGTTTCTACCGAAGGTGGTCCCTGAGTTCCACATCAATCAGGAGATTGTGGTGCCCTCTTTCTGCCCTGACCCCACCTCTGACAAGGAGAGGGATCTCCACTTATTAGACATGGTGCGTTGTCTCAAGTTTTATGTGCATCGCACTGAGTCTGTCAGGAAATCTGACGGTATGTTTGTCATTCCTGAGGGTCCTAGGGCAGGAAGACCTGCATCCAAAGTGACTATCGCCTCTTGGATCAAGTCCACTATTCGTAAGGCTTATGAGTTGAGGAAGAAGCCTGTCCCTTTCAGGGTCACTGCTCACTTTACTCGTTCTATTGGGGCCTCTTGGGCTTGCAAGAATCAGGCCTCCGCTGATCAGTTATGCAAGGCGGCCACTTGGTCGTCTGTGCACACCTTTTCTTGCCTGTCTAGGATTTTCCCTGGTTCTTAGTGCTTCTTTCTCTGTTGAACCCTGTTCCCTAATCCGAGATTTAAAGGGGAACTACCACCCCGCAATAACTTAAGCTTTTCTGATTGCTCATCTGGCGACTAGCTGCTTAGTAGCGCTAGTCGCCAGAAACATTACCCGGTTCTGCAGATATCGTCGTTTTACCGATGGTGACAGGAGCAGGAAGCACGGACGTCACTGTGAAGAGACGTCCGTGCTTCCTGCTCCTGTCACCATCGGTAAAACGCCGATATCTGCAGAACCGGGTAATGTTTCTGGCGACTAGCGCTACTAAGCAGCTAGTCGCCAGATGAGCAATCAGAAAAGCTTAAGTTATTGCGGGGTGGTAGTTCCCCTTTAAGTTGTTCCTGGGGTGCTGTTACCCCTGTCCATTGACACTTAAGTAGTTGTTGGGCTATCTCTGATCTGATGCTTCATATATGTTTTGGTGACTTTGGGGGCCTTGTGCCTGGTCCTTGCCTTCTTCCCACTCTTAGTCAATACAGGTTACTGGTCTCCCACCCTGTCAAGAGACCATGCTTGGCTCTCCTGTGGCAGACCGTGGGGGTCCTTCGGGGTCCTGCTCACAGGAGTCTTCTTCCCCTCTACTATCTAGTCATCTTAGTGTCTCAAATCTTTCTGGAGCTGATTGCCTAGCTGCAGCCAAGAAGGGAAGGGAGGCTCCACCCCCTGCATACACTTTGCAAATTTCTTCCTGCCTACTAAGGGGCGGATCGCCTCCCAGATTTACCAGTAAACCTGTATGGACTAAGAGAAAAGGATTTAACAGGTAAGACTAAAATCCTCTTTTAACAGGAGTTTCAAAATTCTTCTTTTTACAGAAATTACTTTGCACTGTGAGATCTCTCAAGTTAGGTGAACTTCTATATGTAGTATCAATTTTATTATTCAATAGATTTTTTAAAATCCTCATCAGTCTGAAGGAGAAATACATTTTTATTTATTATATCTTCTATCCTCTGCCAATGGCAGTTATATGTAGTGATGAATCTAGTTTTCATTTGCACAGTTGGTGGCTTCTTATCTTGGCTGTACAATAGGAACAGTCTTGACGTTCCTATTGTATCGTTTTAGACCATTCCAATGAAGGGATTCCTTGTAAGTAACGAGATCTCGGCACTTCCCAAGCACCTCCATGTCGACCGACACAAATCTCCTGCTGACCGCTTTACAGCTGTCAGTAGGAAACAGCGAACTTTAAACGCCGATATCTCATAAACCATAGCGGTTTGAGAGATACGTTTTTTTTGCATTTAGCTCAGCTTTTTAAGCTCTTCTAAATGCAAAAAAAACTTTTTTTGGACATTACTAACACTTTAAACTCCGTGACCCGTTTATATACACAGGTTTACATTTTAACTTACTTTACCCTGTAGGTTTGAATTTAATTATTTTAAATACATTAATAATAAACTTCTGTTAAGGACCCATGATGGTTCTATACGTCATGGAATTCAGGGGTCCCCACGTGGCTGCACGCTGTTAGGGAACCCATGAATCCATTGGAGCAAAAAACAAACGCTCTGTGGTCCTTAACTGGACCTCACTTTTCAAAGGGATGCCAGTAAGGGTTCAGTCAGACAACAACACAGCTGGTAGCATACAACAATTGCTAAGGGGGCAATCATAGTGCAGCTGCTTGGTTCGATGTGAGGTATATTCTTGTTTGGGTGGAGGTCCATTTTCTGTCCATCTCAGACTTTCATGTTCCAGGAGTAGAAAACGTTCTGGTGGACTTCCTCAGTCTACAAGACATTGATCCAGGCGAGTGGGAACTCAACACAGAAGCTTTCTACCTGGGGTGTGCCGACGATGGCTCTCATGGCCACCAGGGAATACATGATGGTTCCGACCTTCTGCTCCTGGATGGGATATACTCTGGCCTTTGCAATGGACACAGTGTTGATTCAATGGAACTTCCACCTCACTTATGTGTTTCCTCCATTTCCACTCATTCGCAGGGTACTCTGGAAGATCAGAATGGACAGTGTGATAGTCATTCTAGTCGGCCTTTACTGGAACAGGAGTGCATGCTTTGCAGACCTGGTAAATCTTTCGATTCAGGATCTGCTCCACCTTCCTCCCAGGCCAGATCTCTTGCTCCAGGGTTACCTGTGGCAGGAAGATGTGGAGAAAATGGCTTTGACAGCATGGCCCTTGAAGCCAGCTTCCTGAGGTGGAAAGGTTTCTCCACGGGGGTCATTTCCACTATGATTCAGGACATGTCTCCTCCAAGGCCAACTATAGGGCGTGGGTAATGACCTCCAGCTGAACCCTCGCCCCGCCTCCCAGTTATGATGTGTTCTCTGAGGTAAAAACATGCCCAGGACACTTCTTAGTTTTTAGGGTTTTTTTATTTTTATATTCGGTCAAAATTTCCCTTTGCGTATGCTCTCTTCACAATGCTAACTTGAAGAAAATCTCCATACAGATATTTCCTCTGAGTCCCTGGACTCTTGCACTAATGTTAGGTATTTTATTATCATGTTATTGTTTATTGTTGTGGACCTTTCCTGGGCTTTTCCCTTTGGGAACCTGTCTTTTGGGTGTCCCCCACATATCCCCTTGGGTCATTGGCTTTCTTGCGGTACCTCTAATATTTCTCCATTTCGGGTGCGCAGCTCCTTTAAGAACGGTTCCCGTGCCACCGTCTTTGCTCCATTGACTTCTATGGGCAAACTTCATTGGGGCATATCTTTGCAATGGTTTGTCATACAGAAGTCAGAGTGGGCTTTTCCTGAGTGTCTTGGGGGTTCATGGCATTCCACGGATGGAGTTGTAGGCATTGCTAAGCAACGGCAACAGAGAAGACAACGTTTCCCAGGATGCCCGTTTTGCGGGCCTTCTTCGGATTGGCTGCCTGTTTTGCAGTCACCATTATATTTCTCTATTGATTATCCCATGGACAGGTAGACTATCCTTGCTTTCCTTCTCCATATTTACCCTTTGCCTGCCAGATAAGTACTTTCTGGACATTTCTTGGGTGAATTATTAGTCTGGGGAACTGTTACTAGTTGCTTATACTAGTTTTAGACACTATTCTTGTCAGGATGTTGAATTCTAAAGGACGTGGGGTTAGACCTAAGACTAATGACTCAGAGGTTTCACTGACCCCCCCCCCCCCCCCCCTTGCTTACTGTTCCTCATGTCAAACAGAGCTCCCTAGAGTTCATTCTGGTTTACTCTGCCCCATACTACTCCACCGGGCCCCTCCAGCGCTGAGCAAGAGCCAGTTTGGGTGAAATCACTGTTGTCCACAGTGGCCCAGCTTCTTCTCTCCAAGTCTGTGGCCCCCAGATCTCAAAGCATGCCTGAGGCCTCTTCTGAGGAGGAAATTTAGGGAGGGGAGGAAGAGACCTATTTTTGCCTCCGCCTGGGTTAATAGGGCTGTTGCTGTGTGGGGTGAACAGATCGTGGAAGCTGTCTGTGCTGATGCTTCCAAGGAAGACCTGTTGGTCTTTTTAGCTAACATGAAGGAGGCCAACACTTCTGTTTCTTAGGTTTTTTTGAGGCCGTTATGCAAAACTTGTTCAGTCAACAAAATGCTAGCACATATAAAAAGTAAATGTGCCACGCTTAGTTTCATGAAGAAGCAACACAGTGAGACAGGAGCAATCGGCTCCCACCAAATGAGCCAGTTATCCAGTAAGAGCCACGCACACATTTTTCACGTACTTTGATTTGTTATATTGCTGCACGAGTCGCCACTTAATCGGTCTGAGCTCCCCCTGTTGATATTGTCAGTGTGAGCATTGGAATAGATATTAACCCACTGAATGCCAACGGTGTATCCAGTGCATTTCAGTGCAACGTGTTTGTTACCCCTCTTGCCCTCATAGGGTTAAATAGGGTAAATTAAACATAATAAAGGTCCTCAATTAATTGCCTCCCTGTTCATGGGAGCCCTGGGCAATTGCTCACTTTACCCTGCCTCCTGCTTCCAGTTTCAAGTGACCATCCCAGAGGAGACGGTGTATATTCTTTTAGTTAGGCTTCTTTTGTATGTTTCATTCCTAGTAACATAGAGCTTTTAATCCCCCATTAGGTGGGTTCCCATTAACTGGTGTCTTTGTTCATGGATTTCCCAGTTTACAGATTCATTACAGGACCTTAAACTTGTGGAGGTTGACTTTCTTTCCATCCCAAGTTCTTTATTTCATAGTCATGAGTTTCAACACCCTTCAATGGAGGGTGTTTATTTTAAAAGACTAGATATAGTCCTTGTCCCTTCAGGTGTTTCAAACAATATCTTGGCTGTCTGCTACAGTGCAGGAATAAATTAAGGTGTACTGGGTTACCTAGTCTTGGCACTGTAGGCAGTTACTTCTGCTCTATTTCATACAAGGAAATTACAATTGGACATTCTCAGGAACTGGTCCAGACAGCAATCTCATCTGTCTCGTATCATGATTCTGTCTCCAGGGATGAAGAAAAAAAACTTCACTGGCGGCTTCAGTTATCCCATCTGACATATCCATTGGTCATACCAGTGTGGTTTGTTTGCCACAGACACCAGCTTGTGGGGCTGGGCCCTTGACAGCCTAGGACCTGTGGGGCATAGAGAAGTCTTCTAGTAATTGGTGTTCTGGAGTTATGGGTGATCCACCGAGCTCTACGTCCTTGGTATTATATCCTGTCAGGGTCTCCGGAGAGGATACAGTCAGACAATGCAATAGCAGTCAGGGAGGAACCAGAAGGATGTTGGCATGGACAGAGGTTTGGATGATCTTCTAGTGGGCTGAGGCTCATGTGTCGACACACATACACATTCCAGGTGTAGAAAACATAGTTGCAGACTTTCTAAGTTGTCAACATCTGGATCCCTGAAATTGGGAGATAAACCAGTGAGTGTTTGGCCTGATTGTCTCCCATTGGTCATTGCCATCTGTGGATCTTAATGTCCTACAGTTGGAACAGCAAAGTTCTGCGCCAGGTTGAGGGATCCTCTGAGCACTTTCATTGGATGGAATGTCCATACAATGGAGTTTTTTCTTCCGACCCACCTTGATTCCGAGTGTGCTTAGAAAGATCAGGATGGAGAGGACTCATCATTCTGATTGCTCTGTTCTTTTGTCATCTGGCCTGGTTTTCTGGCCTTCTCAATCTGTCCATAGCAGTGCCTTTTCACCTTCCATTGATGCCAGACCTACTGACCCAGGCACCAGTATGTCATCTTCAGTTAGGAAAGCTGACTTTGATAGCTTGGATCTTGAAACCAGCGTCTTGAAGAGAGGGTTTTTCAGATGCCATAATTTTTTCTATGCTCCATTCTAGAAAGCTAGCTTCGTCCAAGGCCTATATCATTGGATCTGCTCCCTATTGTGGCTGTGGTGCACTGGCCGTGGTCCAAACCCAAGATATTGCAGACTTTCACTGGTTTTGTCTTTTATTCAAAAGGGTGTTCAAAAAATACTTTGCCTTAGCTCTTTCAAGGTGCAGATTGTGGCTCTTTCCATTCTTTGCCAGCAGCCCATTGCTTTGCTTCCTGATGTGAAGACGTTTGTTCAGTTGGCACCTCATGCTTATATTGTCTTTTGAGATCCCACTTTCCCATGGGACTTGAATCTACTACTAAAAGTGTTCCAGACGCCTCCTTTTCAGTCTCGCTGCTGTTTCCTTGGGCCTGGTGATGCCTTTCTACTAGCCATTATGTCTACTTTGCAGGTAGCTTTTTCACCTGGATAGGGTGATTTTAGAAAAGACTAGGAAATTTTTTTGCCCAAGGTCATTAACCAGGAAATTGCCCTTTCTTTTTGTCTAGCTCCTTCCAATAGACAAAAGCAGGAACTTAATTTGTTGGTTGTGGTATGATGCTTGAAGTACTACGTTTTTGTCATTCCTGAGTGCCTATGAGGTCTGGCAGAGTCTAATGTTACCATTACTTCCTAGATCAAGGTCACCATTCACCAGGTGTATGTCTTCAAGAAGAAACTGTTCCCTTTCAAGTCACAGCGCATTGCACCATATCAATGGGCGGCACCTCTTGGACCCATAAGTTTCAAGCCACTGCTGAGCAGATGTATAAGGAAGCAATGTTGTCATCCCTGCACACTTTACCCAAACACTATAAAGTGAACATCCTGGCCAGCTTTGGACTGAAGGTCCTTCAGGCTGTGGTGCCTATATAAGGACCGTTCTAATTCCCTTTTTTCTCTATAGAGATCTGAATCCTGTTGGTATCCTGTTCTTTTACAGTTGTTTGGTTTCAGTTGATACTGGCGCTTCATGTTTTACAAGTTAAGTCCTTTGGAAACTGGTCTTCAGTGGAGGATTTATTTTTGTTGTTTCCCTCCCAGGAATCATGGTGGATAGATTAGGGATAGCCCCATGGTTCCTGTGTTCCACAATGGATGACAATGAAAAGAGGATTTTAGCGAACTTACTGTTAAATCCTTTTCTGTTAGTCTGCGTGGAACATAGGACTCCAAATAGTCTGAGTCCCCAGACGGAGGGGTCTTCTTGAATTCTCTGTACAGGGGATTTCTTTCTTTCTTTCCTCTAACATTTGTTTTATGATGTCTTTGCTATAGGTCAGGGCTGTCCAGGTTCAGTCTTCAAGGGCCACCAACAGGTGAGGATATAAAGATTTCCCTGATTAAACATAGATGAATTAATCAGTGGCTCATTAATTTCGATTGGCCACCTGTCCCTAAAGGTATAGTAATGTTTCATAATAAAAGCAGCTCTAATTAATCATCATAGTATTTGGACTTTGGAGAGTGTTATTTCAATTTTGTCAGAGTTGTAGTTCAAGAGTAATTCAATGACAAAGTATCCCCCTCCCGCCCCTTTTACTGATGTAACACTGCTCAGCCACAGCAGAAGGGTGGTGCCCAGGTAGACTGCAGAGAGGGACAATCTTCAATTAAGATAAGGGAAAAACCTGAAAAACTTGTCCCCTGCTGTTATATGTCTGGTCTTACAACCAGATTCCACATCTGAAAAGAGATGGCTTACACTAGGTAAAAGGGGCGGGAGGGGGAAACTATATCCTTCAATTACTCTTGAACTACAACTCTTGACAGTATTTAAATAACTCTCCATGGCCCAAATACTATGAAGATTAATTTGAGCTGCTGTTTTTGTGAAACATTACTATCCCTTTAAGCAGGAAAATCCTTAAATTCTGGCCTGTGGACTGAATTTGGACAGCCCTGCTATAGGTTGAAACTAGAAGTAGGAGGTGGGGGTAAAGCGGAGGGAAGATTGGAGTCTCCTCCTCTGAAGCCTTAATTTTTTTCTCGCAATGCAGACAAGGAGGTGTGGGGTTGAAATGTGAGTGAGAGGTCTACCACTCCTTATACCTAAATCTGCCCCCCAATGATGTAGATTATTGGGATCCTAAGGACCCCACAATTAAAATGTATTACTACTCCCCACCATAGTAGGCATTTGCTGGTGAGAACATAAAAGGATTGTTACAACCTTTTTAGTTCGAGGCACCCATTCTTTGGGGCCATCCTATGAATGGGATTGACCTAGGTCCACCAATCATGGGTTTTATTTTTGTTTAGAAGTGGATAAATGCTGGGAAACCATTGGCTGACTATCATGCTGCGGCGACACTGAAGTCTTTTCATTGGTTTAAATATCGTTGTTATCGTCATGGAAATAAATGTGGGAAAATCCTGGCATGCATGGTGGTGGTTAAACAGCATAAATTCTATATACGATCTATCAAAGATTCCATTGGTCATTCTGTTACTACCTTTCCAGATATTGCGGCGGCTTTTCGTGATTTTTACTCATCCCTTCATAATTTGCACCCTGGGGAGATCACTGACCCTGGCTCAATTGCTAGGGATAGGATATGTGCTTTTCTTCTTCGATCAGGTATGAAGCCTCTGCCACAGGCTTTGCTGGCTAGGTTGGAGGAGCCTTTCTCTATGGATGAATTGGAAAAAGCTCTACAAACGTCCCCTTTGGGCAAGAGTCCTGGGCCGGATGGTTTTCCTATTGCATATTATAACTCCTTCCGTGACTCCTTGCTTCCGCATATGCTTTCAGCTTTCAATGCTATACGTTCTGGCCTTCATTTTCCTTCACCTATGTTATCTGCCCATATCTCTGTTATTCCAGAATCAAACAAGGATGTTTCATTATGCGGTAATTATCTCTCCATATCGCTGCTCAATAATGATCTGAAGCTGTTTGCTAAAATTGTAGTAAACCGTCTTAAAACTTACCTTCCCCATGTAATACATCAAAACCAAGCCGGTTTTGTTCCTGGAAGGGATACGAAGGATAACACCACTAAAGTTTTTGGCCTTCTTCAGATGGTTCTCAACGCTAAGGTTCCAGCTATTTTCGTGTCGGTAGACGCGGAAGAGGCATTTGATCATCTGGGTTGGCCGTACCTTGAGGAACTGTTCAGCTATTTGGGTCTCAGAGCAAAGGGCCTTCATAGCATTCTTAGCCTGTATCAGTCGCTTACTGCCAGAGTGTCAGTCAATGGTTATTTATCTCACCCGTTTGCCATTTCTAATGGAACACGGCAAGGTTGTCCTCTGTCTCCTCTTATCTTTGTATTGGCTTTAGAACCTCTACTGTCACGAATCAGGCTGGAACCGTGTATAAAAGGGGTCCCGATTGTGGGAGGATCAGTCAAAGTTGCTAGTTTTGCTGATGACCTGTTATTCACGTTGACTGATCCACACGCTTCTTTATCCAAGCTTACGGAGGTTCTTAATGATTATGGTGTTGTTTCCAACTTTAAGATCAATTATACTAAATCAGAAATTTTGCCAGTGGGTGTACCGCCGCCTATGCTGCGCCTGTTACGCAGGTCTTTTTCGTACACGTGGGCGAGGGAATCGCTTACATATTTGGGGATTAAGGTTTCCGCGAGTTTCACTCTGTCAAATTAAGTTATGAGGACCTTTTGAGGAGACTTGACAAGGACATCGCTCTTTGGAGCCCTGTCTTGGTTTCTTGGTTTGGCGGGACAAACTTAGTAAAAATGATTGCCCTTCCGAAAATTCAGTATATCTTCAAATGTGTACCTTTAAAATTCTCCAAACTAATGTTACGGACACTTCAATCCAAACTGAATGTTTAAATATGGGCCAATAAGCCTCCGCGATTAGATTCGCAACGTCTCTATCAGCCTAGGATACATGGAGGTTTAGGTGTGCCACATATTCACTCATTATATTTGGCTAGTGCTATTCAGAAATTGGTGTCAGCCTTCTATGAGCCTCATCGGGAGTGGGTGAGTGCGCTTTTTTTATTGTATGACGGATCTTGCTCCTCACAATCTACTTTGGATTTTGCCTCGTTCAGTTTCTCCTGGGAAACGCTCTCATGCTGTTCTAGGTCATATGCTGAAAGTATGGTTTGCCGCTAGAGGTCCGACTCAGGTAGCACCATATCCGTCTCCTTGTTTTTCGGTGAAAGGTCATCCTGACTTTCCTGCTGGAGCTGTTGGTTCGCAATTTAAGATTTGGTTTTCCAAAAATATCCACACCTTGGGTACCTTGTTCCCTCCTACTGGATTGTTGCCCCTGGAGACCCTTTGCTCGCTATATGGCTTTTCTCATTCTGCCTTTTGGCCATATTATCAATTGCAACATTTCAAAGTCTCTTTAAATGCTATTGGTTGTGAACCACAGGATTTTACTCCATTTGAATCTCTCCT
This sequence comes from Rhinophrynus dorsalis, assembly GCA_037306005.1. Lineage (NCBI taxonomy): Eukaryota > Metazoa > Chordata > Amphibia > Anura > Rhinophrynidae > Rhinophrynus > Rhinophrynus dorsalis. The sequence goes on along the minus strand of CM074719.1, from coordinate 417,372,007 downwards.
TGTGGAAGGGAGGCTTCGAACGAATTCGCTTTCCAAAATGTATCGCCTTTTGGAGAGGAACTTCTCTTTGGTTGGTAAACCGTGGTATTTTGCTCAATGGGAGAAGGAGCTGGGTATATTCTGGTTGCCTGAATTCTGGTTCACCGTTTATGCTCGTTTACTTAGCTCTGCTACTGATACTGCTAGACAGGAAACAAACTTTAAACTTATTACGAGGTGGTATAATACTCCGCATAGGCTGGCCTCTATATATGGGACTGCTTCTTCTGTTTGTTGGAGATGCCTGCAAGACATTGGACATATGACCCACATTTGGTGGCTCTGCCCTAATATTCAAACCTTCTGGTCTGAACTGTGTCGGGCTTGGGGACGTATCCTTTCCATTTCCTTGCCTTTGGAGGCCACTCTTTTTCTTTTCTCGGATATGGGGGTGGTACCATTTTTGTCCCCTCGTTCAAAGAAGCTGCTTTGTTAAATGAAGCGAGGGCGTTGATACCCAGGTTTTGGAAAACCCAGGTCTCCCCTACGTTGACCCAGTAGAGGGAAGCAGTTTGTGGTCTTTATGTATTGGAAAGCACTCATGCCTCTATTGTAGGCTTTTCTGATAACTGCTTTACATTATGGGCCGATTGGTTGGTTTGGGATAGTGCATCTCCTTAGCTCCTCGCTCTGTCTCTGCCTACTCTTAGAACTCTCAATTTTGTGGGGGTTAGACACCGGTATTGTTGGCCTCTTTTCGGATCCGTTGGATTGGTGGTAGTGGTGGTTTGCGCTTCATCCCCGGCGGTCACCTTCTCCCTGCTCTCCTTCCTCTTACGTCCTGCTTTTCTTTTCTTTCCTTCTCTACCCTTTCCTTTCGTGTTATTTGCTTGATTTCTATCTTCCTTCTTCTTGATATGGAGCTTTACTTAGTTTTTAAGATGATATACTGGTAACTGTTCCTTATATTCCCAGTATGTTCATGAGGTTGTTGCTATGCACTTATTTGTATCATTGCTGACTTTGTGTTCTTTTGCTGAGTTTGGAAGATGTATATTGAGTATGAGGAATTGTCTCTTTGTACTGTTTTTTTTTTTTATGTTTTCAATAAAGCTTTTATAAAGGAAAAAAAATGCTGGGAAACAAGACTTCTAACCTTTCACTGCTGCCTCCGAAAACACTTAGCTGGTGTCTTAAAATTGATTCCAAAGTTGTTTGTTTTTGTTCACCCGTACCTGCATTTATTTATATAACTTGTACATTGCATGGTACAATGCTTTGTTACTCAAATGTTTATAGCTTCTCTGTGCTTACAAAGGACACATTGAAATATCCCTTACATTAGGAGGCCCGCCAATCATTCATGAGCATCTTTGGATTTCTTTTAGATTTCTTAGGCCAGTTTGAACAGGAGTAAAACATCTATTCCAGCAATGAGAAGTTGATTAAGCATATTGCAAATAATTAAAAAAACAAAACCGGTCACATTTGAAGGATCTCTCTGATTAAGGACAGGTAGTTGAATTACAGTGATTAAATTGATTGCCCATCTATGATCAAGAAGGGATATCTTGAAAACACGAACTGGATTTCCCAATAGGCAGAGTAGGCAGCTGCCTAAAGCTCCAAATTTTGAGGTGCTTCAGCTGTGCTGGCCATACCCACGTTCTGAATGGTGTGGTGTGGCCAGAGCAATTCTCTATGTCCATGCACAAGTTATATACCCATTTACTGGCTAATATTTAACATTGGATGCTAGAGAGTTCTCAGAAGACTTCCAGAGCAATGCAGTGGATATCTGCCTATTAACCAAGGGGTTTATGGTTTGGTTTTTTTGTGTTTTTTTGTTTATTTTATTCCAAGAGTATGTACTGTGCCAGGGAACAGTTGATGGGACTGGAGGTGAGGTTGTGTGAGAAGTGGGGCTTGTGGCAATGAGCAAGAGCTAAGGGAGCCTAGAGTGCCTTGCCTAGGTGTTAAGAACAAGAAACAAACGAAGACAGAAGAGCGCAAACCACTAGACCAATATTCACAACCTATATCAAATAGGACTTCATTTGCAGAGATTGGTTGACTGTAACGGGGCAGTCTCATGCTATCCCCGTTTGCTTAAGCTGGTTGTATGGAGTACCAGCTATTTTATCTCCAATTGTGAGTATCATATTGAGTTCTATTTGATATTGGGTTGTGAATATTGGTCTGGTGGTTTGTGCTCTTCTGTTTTCGTTTGTTTCTTGTTTTTAAGGCCTTCCATCCAGAATTGAGGAGTGCTTTTAGAAGACGCAGCATCCACTTTTCTAAATTGACTGAGTGGGGGCAGTCAGTTTCCTCCATCTATATATATGCTGATCACTTTTAGTGATTTGGAACACTGGGAGTACGGTGTTTATTGGTGGTGGTCCTTTATTGGCAAGACTTATAGGGAGCACCCTTCTCTTTCTTCTCGCTTGCCTAAGTGTGCCTGTGATGAGAATCCAGCCCTGAGGGCTATTGTGTTCCGAGGATCAACATTACAAATCTCTGCACTAGAAAATAATTGTTTTATGACATTTACTGGACTGTACAGAGGATTGAAAGCACAACACAGAATAGTTACTTTCATATATTCGACAGTAAATAAGAAATTATGTCTTTTGATATTCATATTAACCAATACATATTTCTTTCTACTTGTAGATATGAAAAAGTGCCAGTAATCTTGGTTGGCAACAAAGTTGACCTAGAAAGTGAACGGGAAGTGTCCTCAAATGAAGGCCGTTCCTTGGCTGAGGATTGGGGATGCCCTTTTATGGAGACTTCTGCTAAAAGTAAAACTATGGTTGATGAGCTCTTCGCAGAAATTGTGAGACAAATGAACTATGCTACTCAGCCGGATAAAGATGACCCGTGCTGTTCTGCATGTAATATACAATAACTTTCAAAGAAAAAGAATGAATAAAATTAGAAATTACTATTTTCACAGCAGTGGTTTAAAATATTTTTTTTTTTATTATTATTATTATTTTTTTTTTTTTTTTTTTATGTGGTTCATCCAGATATAAGTATTGAGAGAGAAACATTGACTGTGCAAGTTCCAAGCATCCTATTATTTTATTTTATATTTTAAATTTATCTTTGGGTCTGGTGATTAATTCTGGTTAGCTATGCTTGTAATATGTGGCATATATTTTTATGGCAGTCACAACAATTGTCTTTGCCACCAAATCTCTACACAGCTTTGAAAACAAAGACAAGAGAAGAGTTCATATTAGCACACATTGAAAAGATATGATTGGTTTAAAAAGTAAAATTGCCATGGATACTGGGGAAACTTACTAGTCTGAACAGCAAGCTGACATTAGAACAAGATCAACAATTCACCTTAATAGATAGGTGATGACTTTTTAATGTCTTCAAAGCTGTAATCTGTATAAATTTTGTCTCATCAACTGGAGAAAGGCACAACTTATTTGACTAAGAAGAGTACTGAGAAACATGCATGAATAGTCTTTGTTTACAAAAACAAGCTGTGTTGCATTTTATGTGGGTTTATTAAAGAACATGGTCAACTACACTTCTTAAAGTTTTACCAACATTCTTTGCTTGTGGTCTTACATTCAGCAGCATAATAATTTTAATGAAAATGTGATTTTTATTTATAATATTTACGCATACGTATACATTTTTTTTTTTTAACTTGATGCTCACATGTTGATCTAAGTTGAACATTGCTGTGACAAAGTACTAGAGCAGACCTTTGATTTAAATTAAACTTGAGTATCATTTGCATGGGCACACCACTGCAGGTTAATGCTTCATATTGTATGAAACAGCATTCTGTGACTTTACAGTTGGCAGCAGAAATTCCAAATTGTATTATTGTTGTGAATCAACAAAGTCCATTTAATATTACATTTTAAAGACATCTTCAAATATTTGGTAGAATAGATTTTATTTCTAATGTGAGGGAGAATCTGTGTGAATGTACAATAAATATGTCTGCTTGCTAATTTGTTTTGGACTGGGGTTTTACATATTTGTGCCACACCTTAAATGTATTCACTGATTTATTCCTAGTGAAGCACCTAAACCTGTTGTAGTTAGAAAAAATGATTGATTTAATTTGATAACACAATGTTACTTTGCTTATATTAAACATTTACATCCTATCTCTGTTCTGCCTCAACAGTTAACACATTTTAAATGTCATTACAATAGTTAAATTAGAATGTCAGTGCATTTTAAGTTTGAGGAGTAGATGATATTAAATCAAAATCTCTATATTAGATTTTGTTTTCAGCACTAAAATGGGGCATCCTGGTTAACGGGTTAGTAATGTCTGATATTAATAACATATAATACTGTAAATATTAAAATAAATTAAATGGTGCAAGTCAGTCTCTCAAACACTTTTAGTTTGAGATATATAAGGTTTTAAATTCTCCCCCCCTTCTCCTTTCACTTACCTCAGCCTCTAGCTGACAGAAGGAAATCTTGGTCCCGGGACCGGACGGCGGATCTTCAGCAGAGCCGAAATGGCGATATCTAAAAATAAATATTTCATTGGAACGGTCTACAAAGTGTGCTTGCAAACCAGGCACACTTTATAGGCCATTCTAATGAAGAATTTCTCTTTAGATAGCACTATTTTGGGTTTGGATAAAGAGCCGCCTCGGGTCACATGACTTGAATCTCTCTTTGTCAGCTAGAGGCTGACGTCCATGAAAGGGGAGGGAGGGGGGAATTTTAAAACCTTATATCTTTCAAACTAAAAATGTTTGAGAGACGGGACTTGCACAATTTAATTTATTAATAACATGTAATATTGTAGATATTAAAATATCAGACATTACTAACCATTTAATAATTCCTTTACTGCTAAAGATTAATAGGATTCCTGTACTTTGTAAATAACCTTGGTCTTATTTCACTTGGGCAGTTCCCTCACATTTTATTTTTGCAAAAGAAGATTGACAATTCTACTATTTTGTCAGTATGGTAAAATGAAAGAATCTATCCCACATGGCAGGGAGCAATGTATTTCTTGCCCAGCTAGAAGAACTGACAAAACATAAACACAATATACTTACTAGATGTTAGAGCGAATGCTAGTGAAGTTTCCAGTGTATTGAGAAGCTAAATGTTGGAGACCTCTCTAGCATTCAAGGGATTAAAGTGGGTTCTCAAAAAAACTGAAATAATAGCTTTGATGTAGTCTATGAAATTAACTCACTTTAACTCACAGTTACCATTCAGACTCCAGTTATACAAGGGTGTTATGGCAAATTTTTCTGAGAATTCTTAATTTTTGATCCAATGTTGAGATTATAAAGCAAATTTCTCTGTCGTCCAATAAAGGTTACTGGTAACTCTGGGTAGGCGATCCGCCCCTTTAATTGTAGGCAGGAACAATTCTAGAACTGTATGCAGGGGGTGGAGCCTACCTTCCCTCCTTGGCTGCAGCTAGCCAACCAGCTCCAGAAAGATTTGTTCCTTGGTGAAGATAAAACAGGCAAGAGAACAGTTCTGCTATAGCTTTAGAAGTTTTTTATTTTTCTGTTAGAAATGGAATACCACGATTAGGCGGATTACCATAACTGACAATGCCCTTAGATGTGGCTAGCTCAGTGACCAGGTGCTTTTTGTGGACCTTAATCCCTGGGGGAAAAATCTTGGTTACAAGTTTTTTCCTCAGGCGTTGCCCACCGAGGCTTCTTCTTTAAACATGGTAATCTGAAGACAGAAGATCTGCAGGAAAGGTGTGGACCTGCAGGACTTAAAGAGTCACTCATGTCCCACAGTGCCTCTCCGCACAGGGTGTTTTCCTTTGGAGTGCTTATTGCACACTGCTGCACTCATTGGGTTTATATGTATGTCTGTTGGGTGTTTGGAGCAGGTTTATGTGGTATTTAACCCTTTAGCTGCTGGTTTTACATTCATTTGGGGGGGGGGGTTGTCTAACACTTTTCCTACTGGTTCAGTGGTTTTTGGGTATTCTAACATGTTCTAGTGATGTTTCATGTCTATTCGTTTTACACTTACAATTTTGTAAAATTTGAGTTTGCGCTTTACTGCATAGGCACCATTGCTCCATTCACTCCTATGGGACTGTACAGTTTGGGACATATCTCTGCAACCGTTTAACCTAGCGACTTCAGAGAAGGCTCATTTTACTTGTCTGCCCTTGCTCTATCATCGGGTTCATGTTTCTAGTGTGTTGGGGAGCTCAGGGGGCTTCCTGCACTGTTTGGGTTACACTTGTGTGTAAAAAGTAAATTTCCCATGAGCGCTTGCGTCGTGAGCTCGTTTGATTGGCTCCCGCCACGGCAGCCATTTTGTGCATTTTCCAGAACGAGTATCCTACGCAGGGCTTGGACTCTCCTTCTCTCCTCTGCTGATTAACCCTTCGCCTGCCAGATAAGTCTATTTTAGTGATTTCTGGGGTGAAACTTTAATCCTACACACTGTAATTGGGTGATCTCTTATATAATAAGGTTATTGACACTGTGAGAATGTCTATAACGTTGGAGCTTTGGGCCAGACCTAAGACTAAGGATGCTGGGTCTCTGTATCCCCTATTGCGCATTGCTCTTCCTGTCATTCAGGGTTACCTAGAGAATTCTCAGGTCATTTATGCCCAGCATGTTCTGATGTCCCTGAGAGTCTCCCAGGGACCTCCAGCCATGCATTAGAGCCAGTCTGGGTGCAAGAGTTCAAGGCTGCTACTAGGGACATTAGGTCCACTTTGCAACTCTTTCCATCCCAGTTACAGGAGGTATTTCATTCTTGGCAGACCCCCTTCTTTGTCAAGTCTTCCCTGCCAAAGCCTGAGGGTGTATCTGACATGTCCGATTCCTCTGAGGAGGAACTGCTGGTGGATTCAGATATTGAGGAATGTTCTGCGGTGGGCTCTTCTCAGTTTTTTGGGGACCCTTTTGAGGCTGATCCTGAGCCCTCGGCTGAGGGCCTGATCAGAGCTGTTTTAAATACCCTAAACAGGAGCTTAAAAAGCCCCTTACTTGCTTTCCACCTAACCCCACTCTTGACCGTCTTGTGTCCGAAGATTGGAAGTCTCCGGGCAGGAAACCTTCTGTTTCCAAGAAATTTGCCAAGCTTTATCCCTTTTCTGAGGCTGCGCTTGCTCAGTGGGTTCATCCTCCTTAAGTGGATGCTCCTATCTCCAGGCTATCCAAGTCTACTGCACTACCAGTGTCTGATGCGTCTGCTCTAAAGGACTGGACTGAAAGGAAACTTGAGGTCTCCCTCAAGTCCAGCTTTGCCACTGCTGGTTCTGCCATGCATCCAGATTTCTCAGCAGCATGGGTGAACTGGGCCATTGTGGTCTGGACTGAACAGCTCGCTCTTGCTGTCCGTCAGGGTGCTCCTACTTCGGATAAGTTGCGCCTCCTTGCCAAAATTTCTGAGGCACAGCACTGTTTCTGCTGCCTTATTTGATGACATCCGTTTGGTGGCTATGGTTTCCACCATGTCTTTGGTTGCCAGACGGGCTCTTTGGCTCAAGATCTGGTCTGCTGATACTGCTTCTAAAAAAGCATTCCTCTCCTTGCCTTTTCAAGGCACTTCTTTGTTTGGTCCAAGTCTTAAGGGTCTGATCAGTGAGGGTACGTGGGTAAGAGTACATTTCTACCCTTAGTTTCTAGGAAGAAAACACTGCTTAAGCGTAACCAGTATTTTCGTTCCCTCAGTACCTCCTCCAAGCCCAAAACAGCAATGAAAGACCAAGGTCTCCTCCAAGCCCAAGGCTTCCAAGACTTCTTCGGCATGAGTCGCCGAACCCAGGTCCACACTCTGCTGTGGGTGGTCGTCTGTGTCACTATCACAGCATTTGGGAGGATTCAGTGACGGACCCATGGGTTTTACAGGTGGTGACGGAAGAGTACAGTATCCCTTTCTTCTCTCTCCCTCCTTTTCACTTCCTTCCTTCTCATATGCCTCAGGGCGCAGAGAAACGCTGTCTGTTCAGCGCTATTCAGGCTCTTCTGGACAAGGACGTTCTAAGGCCGGTTCCAGTTCAGGACAGAGGTATGGGTTTTTACTCAAACCTCTTTGTGGTCTCCAAGAAGGATGTCGGTTGTCGTTCCGTTTTGGATTTAAAGGATCTCAATTTCGTTGTGTTCCGGACTCATCACCTGGAGTCCCTAAGGATGGTGATTGCTGCTATGTCTCCGGGGGAATGCCTTGTTTCTCTGGATCCTCAGGATGCGTATCTACACATCGCCATTCTTCCAGAGAGCTGGCAGTACCTCCGATTTGCCTGCAACCGGGGACATTTTCAGTTTTCAGCTCTTCCATTTGGTGTGACGACAGTTCCTCAGGTCTTCAACCGTGTCCTGGGAGCCTTAGTGTCCGTCCTCCACCGAGACGACCTGCTTCTGAAAGTCTCTTCTGCTGAACTTCTTCATCAGCAGGTTCAGCAATGCATTCATGCTCTCACCCATAACGGGTTGATCATCAACTTGGACAAATCCGATCTTGTCCCATCCCAGTGTCTGGTCTTCCTGGGCCTCCTCTTCGATACCCAGAAGAACATGGTGTTTCTCTAGGATGAGGTGGCTCACCAGATCGCCCACAGGGTTTCTGCGATACTGGCTCAAAATCCAGTTCCAGCCAAGACGCTGTCATCTCTTGTGGGGAAATTCATTTCCACGATAGAGGCAATACCGTTTGTTATGTTATGGAGCACACCAGGGAACTCCAGCTGTTTGTGATCCAGGTGTGCAGGGGGGTCAGCTGGACCTTCTGAAGACGTCGGCGTCACTTCCTCTTCATGTGGAACGGAGTTTGTCCTGGTGGCTCGACCTCTTCAATCTGCTGAAGGCCAAGTCCTTCCTAGTTTCCTTCTTGACCACGGTGACGACGGATGCCGGCCTTTTCAGATGGGGAGCGGTCCTTGTTCACCTGAGTACACAAGGTCAGTGGTCTTCGGAAGAATCTCTCCTTCCCATCAACTTATTAGAGCTTCGGGAGATATTTCATGCCCTTCGTCATTGGACATCTCAGCTGGAAGACTGTCCAGTCCGGGTAGAGTCCGACAATGCCACGGCCGTGGCTTACATCAACAAGCAGGGCGGAACAAGAAGTCTCTCTGCTTGGTTAGAGGTCAAGGGCATTTTGTCCTGGTTCTGCTCTCGATAGAGGGACCCTCTAGCTTTGGAGGTGGATGCAGTGTCCATTCCTTGGTTATTCCCTCTGGCCTACATCTTTCCTTCCCTCCCAGTGTTGCGCAGGGTGTTACGGAAATTACGACTGGAGTGTTGTCCAGTCATTCTGATTGATCCGTACTGGCCTCGCCAAGCTTGATTTCCGGAGCTTCTGGATCTGTCAGTGGCGGAGTCGTTCAGGCTCCCTTGCTGTCCAGCTCTTCTCCTGCTGGGTTACCTGTGGAAGGAGGATGTTCATCGTCTAGCCTTGACGGCTTGGAAGTTGAATCCTCAATATTGAGGAAGAAAGGGTTTTCTTCTGGTGTGGTGGCTACTATGCTCAGTGCCTGCAAACCTGTTTCTTCCAAGATCTACCATTGTGTCTGGTCGACTTTCCTATATTTGTGTACTGATAAGGACCTGTCTCAGGAATTTGATCTCCCTACGGAGATCCCCTTAAAGTTCAGATGTCTGCTCTCTCTTTTCTTTCAGAGGCGCATTGCCATGCTTCCTGATGTGAAGGTTTTCTTCCAGGGCGTTGCTTATACTCGTCCTGCCTTCAAGATTCCTGCTCCTCCGTGGGATCTTAACTTGGTTTTGGGCGTTCTGCAGCACCCTCCATTTGAGTCCTTGGCTACTATTCCTCTACGCCTGTTGACGTGGAAAATTGCTTTTCTCCTGGCGATTGTGTCTGTCCGTCGTGTTGCGGAGTTACATTCTCTGACCTGTAAACCACTCTATTTGGTGTTTCACAAGGACAAGGCGGTGCTTCGCACCTCTCAGGAGTTTCTCCCGAAGGTGGTTTCGGAGTTCCACATCAATCAGGAGATTGTGATGCCCTCTTTCTGCCCTGACGCTATCTCTGAAAAGGAGAGGGATCTCCACTTGTTAGATGTGGGGCGTTGTCTCAAGTTTTATGTACATCGCACTGAGTATCAGGCAATCAAACTCATTGCTTGTCAAGGGCAGGAAGACCGGCATCCAAGGTGTCTATTACTTGGATCAAGTCCACTATTCTTAAGACTTGTGAGCTGAGGAAGAAGCCTGTCCCTTTCGGGTTACGGCTCATTCTACAAGATCTATTGGGGCTTCTTGGGCTTACAAGAATCAGGCCTTTGCTGATCAGTTGTGCAAGGCTGCCACTTGGTCGTCTGTGCACACTTTTTTGAAGCATTACAGAGTTGGTGTACCGGCATCGGCTTACACCAGCTTTGGGAGGAAAATTCTGGAAGCAGTCTTGCCTGTCTAGGATTTTATTTGGTTCTTGGTGCTTCCTTCACTTTTGAGCCCCGTTTGCTCTAGTTCACTGTGCTGTGTAACAGTTGGGCTGTTACCCCTGTTCAGTGTCCGTTGACACTTCGTTGTTTGTTGGGCTAGCTCTAATCTGATGGTTCATTTCTGCTCTGGTGACTTTGGGGGCCTTGTGACTGGTCCTTGCTTCCCCCCCCCCCCCCCCCCCCCCAGGAAACTCAATGGTTGAACATCTCAGAGTTACCAGTAACCTGTATTGGACGACAGAGAAAAGAAGATTTTAGTCTTGCCTGTTTAAATCCTTTTCTCTCAGTCCATACAGGTTACTGGTCTGACACCCTGTTAAGGGGCCATGCTTGGCTCTCCTGTGTCAGACTGTGGGGGTCCTTCGGGGTCATGCTTACAGGAGTCTTCTTTCCCTTCTGCTATCTATTCAATAGTGTCTCAAATCTTTCTGGAGCTGGTTGGCTAGCTGCAGCCAAGGAGGGAAGGTAGGCTCCACACCCTGCATACAATTCTAGAATTGTTCCTGCCTACAATTCAAGGTGCAGATCGCCTACCCAAAGTTACCAGTAACCTGTATGGACTAAGAGAAAAGGATTTAACAGGTAAGACTAAAATCCTCTTTTCTCTTACATCCAATATGGAACATAGGTATCATGGGGTTCAGTCCCTTCTCCTGGAGGGCAGGACACATCTCAAAGACAGAAAAATGTTTTTATCAATATCGTTCCAGTCCAAATCAACTGTATTTGTATATGTTAAGCTTCCAAATGTCAGACTTAATCTGCAGCCTCTTGATGTGGTGTCCTCCATAGCACCCTCACACTTTTCTATGCGCACACAAAACAAAAAAGACAAGAGCGCAGTGTGTCTGAGAGCGGCTGTTGGATATCAGCCAAACTTGTGTGATACAGTTACACTCTACTATATTTATTCTTGTATAAAAGAGGAAATCCACCTATGGAATAGGTCTCCAGCTGATCCGGGATATTCCGCCAGCACTGCCTCTCCGTTCTTGATGTAAAGGATATCCGATTAAAAGTGTCTCCACCACCTTTAGAACGCAATCTTGATAAGGAAACAAAAGGAGAAAACAAATCCTCTAAGGGTAAACTGTATCACTGGGAAACCCCACAGAGACACCCTATGGGATTTCACTCACTGGATCTCGGCTCAACACAGTATCTTCTCAAACCAGTCTGATATAGAGTGATAATAGAGTTTTTATTGTATATAAATAAAATGGAATATTACAATAACTTATAAATAAAATGTTATATTTCCCTACGCGTTTCAGAAGAACTTGATTGCTTCGTATGGGAAAGCGAGCACGTTCTCATGAAACGCGTAGGGAAATATAACATTTTATCTATATATTATTGGAATATTGTGGGGCTGGAGGATGGATGACAGCTGTTTTGTTTGACTGCCATTTTGATGACTTTTGGTGTTTCTGGGGCCTGTGGGGTCTGTTGTCACTTTCCCTTAGATGTTCCCTGGGGTATTTTTGGGTCTATGGGATATTGCTAGTAATTTTTTGCTAGTATTGGGATACTTTATTGACAGGATGTCAGACTCTAAGGGGCAGGGAGTAAATCTAAGGCTAAGGGCTCGGGGGTACCCTGTTACTCATGCCAAATAGGGCTTCCTAGAGAGTATAAAGGATCTCTCTGCCTCTCTTGTGCTGTGGCCCCAACTACACCACTGCGCCCCTCCAGTACCGATCAAGAGCCAGCTTGGGTCAAAACAATTGTCCTCAGTGGCCCACATCCTCTTCTCTCTTCAGGGAGTACTTCAGTTTTGGAAGCCCCCCACTACCTTTAAATATGTGGCCCCTATTTTTAAGAGCTTTCCTTAAATTCAAGGGGCCTACTCGGAGGAGAAATTGTCTGAAGAGGAAGATAATGATGGAGAATAGGAATATATGGATTCTTCCTACTCCTATGGAGATTCTTATGAGGCTGACCCCACTCCCCTCTGCTGAGGGGATCATTAGAGCAGTCTTAGAGACCCTTCTGGTCTCTGACACCTCTGAGTGGTCTTCCTCTACAGATGTCTTCCAGAGGCGTAAGAGGTCTTCACCTTTCTTTCCTCTTAATACCACTTTTGGTCAGATTCTTCTGGATGAGTGGAAGACTCCAGAAAAATGGCTGCCCATCAACAAACGGTTCTCTAAGCAGTACCCTTTCCTAATGCAGCCTTGGTGCAGTGGGCCTCACCCCCAACCTGGCAAAACAGATTCTGCTCTTAGCACCTCTCTATCTGGCATCTCTGGACCTTCAGGATGCTTATCTGCACATTCCTATACACCCAGACAGACAACGCTACCTGCTTTTTACTTTAGGACCAGATCATTACCAGTTCACAGCTCTGCCATTTTCCTTGCTTCTGTTCCTTGTCTGTTTTCTAAGGTCATGGGGTGCCTTAGTGGCCTTCATCCACTCCCGGGGCATTTCTCTGACTCCCTACCTGGATGATCAAGGAGGAACTCTTGGCTTGTCACTTTCAGGAATGCATCTCACTTCTGGCCTAGTTTAAGTGAATCTTGAACATGCCCTAGGCCTCTCCCGGTGCCTTTCAAGGAACTGGTGTTCCTGGGGAAGAGTTTCAACCACCTGTCTGGGGAAAGTCTTCCTATCAGAGGGCAAGATACTTCTTGTGATGCATGAAGTATCCCAGGCCCTGGAGCGTCCTTCGACCATGATCAGGGAGTACATGAGAGTTCTGGGCAAGCTGGTATCAACACTAAATGGCATACCTTACTCTCAGATACCCACAAGAACTTCAGAGACATGTCATCCAAAGCTGGTCTGGGAATCGGAAGCATTTGGATAAATAGATATCTCTCTCTCTGGAGGCCAGTTGGAACCTCCAGTGGTGGGTATGTCTGAGTAACCTGGAGCAGGGGAAACACATTAGGATTCCAGAGTGGACCCTGGTCACAACAGATGCCATCTGAATGCCTGGGGTGTGGTTCTTGGCCACCTGGTGGTCTAAGGCTTGTGGGCTTATGAAGTCTATCAATGTCTTGGAACTCTGGGTGATCCAGCTGGCCTTTGTGTACTGGACCTTACATTTGATGGGAAATCCAGTGAGGGTCAATTAGAGAATGCCATGGCTGCATACATAAATCTCCAAGGGGGCACTCACAGAGGTGAAGTATATTCTCGGTTGGGTGAGGGCCCACATTACGGCCATCTCAGCCATGCACATTCCAGGGGTAGAAAACTTTCTCAGTCACAAAGATGTAGATCCAGGTGAGTGGGAACTCAACCTAAAGTGTTCTACCTGATGTGCAACAGTGGAGCGTGTCAATGATAGATCTCATAACCACCAGGAACAACAGGGCCTTCTGCTCCCCCAGAGGGGAGATCCTCTGGCCTTTGCAACGGACATGTTTCCGTGGGACTTCCACCTCAATTATGTGTTTCTAACATTTCCTCTCAGTCCCAGGGTACTCTTGAAGATCAGGATGGATGGTGTGACCGTCATTCTGGTTATCCCTTACTGGACCAGGAGGGCATTGTTTGCAGACCTAGTCAGTCTTTAGAGTCAGGATATGCTCCACCTTCCTCCCAGGTAGATCTCTTGCTCCAGGGTTACCTGTGGCAAGAGGATTTGGAGAAAATGGCTTTGACATGCTGAGGCAGAAGGGCTTATCTGCAGAGGTCATTTCCACTATGATTCAGGCTAGAACACCTGTCACCTCCATAGCTTTCCATAGGGTTTGGTCTAATTTTCATAAATCGTGCCCTGACAAGTCTGTGTCTTCACATGAGTCTGACCTCCCCTTGGTGTTGTCTTTTCTCCAAGATGGAGTGAACAAAGGACTCAGTCTTAGCTCTGTTAAGGTTCAAATTCCAGGGCTATCCGTGTTTTTTCAGAGATGTATTGCCACCATTCAGACTGTCAATGTTTTTCTTCAGGGACTGGCTCATGCTTTCCCTGCCTTTAAGACTCCCATTCCTCTGTGGGACCTTAACCTTGTTTTGGGAGTCTTGCAGAAGCCTTCCTTTGAGCCCATTGCTTCCATACCTCTGTGTCGCTGAGAATGGCCTTTCTTTTGGCAGTGGTTTTAGTCCTGAGAGTCGCTGGACTACAGGCTTTGTCTTGCAAACCACCTTTCCTGGTGTTTCATAAGGACAAGGCAGTGCTCTGAATCTTTCATCAGTTTCCTTCTAAGGTGGTCTCTGAGTTCCACGTCAATCAGGAGATTGTTGTGCCTTCTTTTTTGTCCTGACCCTAAGTCCGACAAGGAGAGGGATCTCCTTTTTCGCAAGACTGTTTGTCTTACCTGAGGGTCCTAGGGCAGGTCAGGCTACTTCCAAGATCACTGTTGCCTCTTGTATCAAGGCTACCATACGCTAGGTGTATGAACTCTGAAAGAAACCTGTTCCTTTTAAAGGGATAGTAATACTTTGTTTTAACTTTATTTTATTTTGTAGGCATTAAAAAAACATGAAGAATGATATAAGTCTTATCTCTCAAACCTTTTTGGTTTATGAGATATTCACAAGCAAAGTTTCCCCCTCCCGCCCCTTTTACCTAGTGTAAGCAATCTCTTCTCAGATGTGAAATGCAGTCTATAGACCAGACAGATAACAGAAGGGGACACTCTTATTCCTATGAAATCCCTGCCCCCTTTGACAAGCTTTTCAGGTTTTTCCCTTATTTTAATTGAAAATTGTCCCTCTCTGCAGCCTACCTGGGCACCTCCCTTCTGCTGTGGCTGAACAGTGTGACATCAGTAAAAGGGGCGGGAGGGGGATACTTTGTCATTGAATTACTCTGGAACTACAACTCTGACAGAATTGAAATAACACTCTCCAAAGTCCAAATACTATGATGATTAATTAGAGCTGCTTTTATTATGAAACATTACAATCCCTTTAAGAGCACAGCACATCAAAGTAGGTCCGTGAGCCTACAAGAATCATGTCTCAGCTGAGCAGTTGTATAAGACTGTGACTTGGTGCCATTTGCATACCTTTGCTAGGCATTACCATGTTGATGTTCTGGCTTCAGCTGAGGCAGCTTTGGCTAGAAGGTCCTACAGGTGGTCCTGCCTATTTAGGGACTTGCGTACTTGGTTGCCATACTGTTGTTCAGTTGTTTGAGTCCTGTTGGCTCTTGTTCTTGTGTGCTATATAAGTTCAGTGTCCGTTGACCCCTACTGCTTCGGTTTTTCAGGTACTAGATAGAACTAGGGAACTCCGGTATTATGAAGGTGGGCGCAAGGTCCTTTCTTCTTTTTTTTCTACCTCTGGGAGCTTAGTTTTGGTATATCCCCATGGTACCTGTGTTCCATATTGGACATAAGAGAAAATAGGATTTTAGTGTTATTACCTTTTAAATCCTTTTCTCTTTCACCCATATGGAACACAGGTATCCCACCTACAGAAAGGGACCCTTTGTTCGTTGTCTGCGCTGCTGAGTCATTTTAGAGTGTTTTTCTCATAGGACAGTTTCTTCTTTCCCCCTTGCTTTATTTGTACAGCTTCTCTCACGTGATAATTGCATTCAGGGAAGGGTTGGGCTGGAGGGAGTCTCCATTCATAAGACTCTGCCTTTGAGATGTGTCCTACCCTCCAGTAGGAGGGACTAAACCCCATGGTGTCTGTGTTCCATATAGACTAAAGAGAAAAGGATTTAAAGGGATAGTAATGTCTTAATTACATAAAAATTCATATTGTACAGCATAAAATAGGAATAGCACTGATGGATTTCTTATCTCTCAAACCTTTATGGTTTGAGAGATAGCGTGTTCTAAAGTTCCCTCCTCCCTGATGTCGGCTGTAAAGTTGGCAGAAGGAGATCTGTGTCTGCCTACGTGAGGAGGCTCTTCAGCAGAGCCGCAATAGCGCAATTTAAAAATAAATACTACTTTGGAACAGGCTAAAAAGTGAGCTTGCAAACCAAGCACACTTTGTAGACTGTTCCAATTAAGTATTTTTAGATCGCTCTATTGCGGCTCTGCTGAAAAGCCGCCTGTCGGTCCTCAGATCAGGAACTCCTGCTGTCAGCTTACAGCTGATTCAGGAGAAAATAGGACATTCTATCTCTCAAACCATATTTAGTTTCAGCTATACAATATGACTTTATGTAATTAAGTCATTACAATCCCTTTAATAGCTAATAATGCTAAAATCCTATTATTTGTTTTAATAACTTTTTTTTGTCTTTCCTGGATACTGTTCCAAAAATCTATTATAAACTTATAAGTAACAGATTAATAGTAGATGTTGATTAATGTTCTCCAGTTACTAAACCGTTACTACAACAATATGTATTTATTTTAATTTTCAGATTTGTAGAATATTAGTTACATTGTAATCTAACTGAAGCCAATATCCATTAAATTCTTGTATGATATATTTGCTGCCAGCTGCTTTTTTGGAGTGGTAGCTGTCACTAGTGCATTAAATATGAATATTGACTTTATAGTCAGTCAACATTTGAGTTTACATAATGTGACAGATCTTCCATGTAATCACAAAGTGCTTTACGAGTCCTATCTTAAACAGGCATTTGCTTTTTATTTAATTTATTTAAAGGGATAGTAATGGTTAATGGTTTAAGTTGATTTAATATTGTAGACATTAAAATACATTAATATCAATTTAAGTCTTATCTCTCAAACTTTTATGGTTTGAGAGACCTACCTTGCTAAAGTTACTTTTTCCTGGCTGTTTTACTCAAGTCTGCAATCTAGCTGACAGCTGCAGATTCCAGTAATTTGACCAGACAGAGGCTCTTCAGCAGAGCTAAAATCACACTATTTAGAAATAAATACTTAATTGGAACGGTCTACAAAGTGTGCTTGCAAGCCAGGCACACTTTGTAGACCGTTCCAAATTAATTATTAGCTTTAGATATCGTTTTAAAGGTGCCACCGAAGAGCCTCATCTGGTCAAGAGACCAGAATCTGCTTCTGACAGCTTTACAGCTCATCAAGCAGAAAGGGAAGGGACCAGAGAACTTTATTTTCTTATATCTCTCAAACCATAATGGTTTGAGAGATACAAATAAGTGCAAGTACTCTTAATTGTATATATCATATAGTTAATACTTTTTTTTGACATTACTATCCCTTTAAAAGAAAACTTGCATTTCGTGAACTTGCAGCAGCTTTTTTTTATTATTACAAAAAAAAAACATGTGCTCAGTTTTTTGATCTTGAAACTATAATTTTAGTATTCGTTTGTGCAATTGTTTTGTTTATATTTGTATAGTTTTCAAGTATTCTTTGGCTTTACAGAACTGACCTTTATTTGCTTGGAGGTATGAATGGATAATGTATTTACAAGTGCAATAATAAACTTTATTATTTTTTTTTAACTTGTATATTTATCCTCCACTTTGCGGTGAATATAGCATTTCCGCTGTCTTTGACACAAGTCTCTCTTTATAACATGCTACATTAATTTTTTTCTCCCATTCATCAACATTAAGATGGCAGAATAATTCTGACACATAATTTTCCATTTACTTATTGTTTTGTACTATATGCCAGTATGTTAATAAAAGACACATACACACACTGTTTCATGTTATCAAAATCACAAAACCAAGACAATGCTACAATTTTGGTGGAATGCACAAACTTTTTGGAATATAGTGGTAAAACGGTAATGCTTAACTTGTGTCCATACAGCTGCTGCTTGACTGATTTAGCCAAACAGCAAGCTGAGAGTGATACAAGTTGTAGATCAGCAACAGCTGCAGAACTGCAGCTGGATCTTTTAGTTTTACACATAGCATTGTACCAAAGAGAGCAGCAGAGACTTAACTGGAATCTACAGAGTTCATTTTGAAATCTTAGCTTGGGTCCCCTGAAATGCACATTATCTAGAGCAAATATGATTAAAATTCACTGACGCCTACCTTTGCAGTGCATATTTCAGCATAGATTGCATCTTTCCTCATCTAAAGTGGGGATTGTTAATTTTAAATGGGAAATATACTCAGAATGTACCTTAAAGTGATAATAATGTTGAATAATATTATTTTGTATTGTAGATGAAAAAAAAAAATTTTCAGCAAGTTCCATCTCACAAACGGCTATGGTTTAAGAGATATTTGCATTGAAAGTTCACCCCTCCCTCCCCTTCTCCTGATGTCAGCTGTATAGCTGACAGCAGGAGATTTGAGTCAGCCAACTCGAGGAGGCTCTGCAGCAGAGCTGAAATTGCGTTATTTAAAAAGAACTACTTCACTGGGACGGTCTACAAGGTGTGCTTGCAAGCAGGCCGTTCCAATTAATTATTTTTAAATAATGCAATTTCGGCTCTGCTGAAGAGCCAACGGCTGGTCCCAGGACCGGGATCTCCTTTGCTGATGTCAGGAGAAGGGGAGGGAGGAACTTTCAATGCAAATATCGCTCAAACCATAGCCGTTTGAGAGATGGGATTTGCTGCAAATCATTTTTTTTCATCTTCAATATAAAATAATATTCCTTGACATTACTATCACTTTAAACTCTGGTTATTAAAATAGGAACTTCCACCTTCATTCAAGTTTGCATATTTGAAAACTGCGTTAAAAACCTCCTATGTGTCATGTTAACCAAACAAGTTCAGGAGATATTCACACTTCTTTCATATGCTAATATATGCTAATTGTGGCACAGTCCTGCATCAATTATGTTCCATATGCTAATTAACCCCTTAATGACAGGGTTT
The DNA here is from genome assembly GCA_037306005.1 of Rhinophrynus dorsalis. Lineage (NCBI taxonomy): Eukaryota > Metazoa > Chordata > Amphibia > Anura > Rhinophrynidae > Rhinophrynus > Rhinophrynus dorsalis. The sequence goes on along the minus strand of CM074719.1, from coordinate 417,352,953 downwards.
TTTTTTCCCATTATACGAATGACTTCCTGGACTTACCAGGTAAGTCGTCTGTCACTAAGGGGTTAAGCTAGTCAATGCTAATGAAGCCTTTTCAGTGATGTGTCACACGCTAATGATGTTTTCAGTGAAGTATCATATGCTAATGCAGATTTGTGCAGTACCACAAAATGTTTACAGTTTGGGAAAAAATGTATTTGATCCCCTGCTGATTTTGTATATTTGCCCACTGACAAAGAAATGATCAGTCTATAATTTTAATGGTAAGTTTATTTGAACAGTTAGAGACAGAATAACAACAAAAAAATCCAGAAAAACGCATTTCAAAACAGTTAAAATTGATTTGCATTTTACTGCGTGAAATAAGTATTTAACCCCTTTGCAAAATATGACTTAGTACTTGGTGGCAAAACCCTTGTTTGCAATCATAGAGGTCAGACGTTTCTTGTACTTGGCCACCAGGTTTGCATACATCTCAGAAGGGATTTTGTCCCACTCCTCTTTGCAGATCCTCTCCAAGTCATTAAGGTCTTGAGGCTGATGTTTGGCAACTTGAACCCTCAGCTCTCTCCACAGATTTTCTATGGTATTAAGGTCTGGAGACTGGCTAGACCACTCCAGGACCTTAATGTGCTTCTTCTTGCGCCACTCCTTTGTTGCTTTGGCCATGTGTTTTGGGTCATTGTCATGCTGGAATACCCATCCACAACCCATTTTCAATGTCCTGGCTGAGGGAAGGAGGTTCTCACCCAAGATTTGACGGTACATGGCCCCGTCCATTGTCCCTTTGATGCGGTGAAGTTGTCCTGTCCCCTTAGCAGAAAAACACCCCCAAAGCATAATGTTTCCACCTCCATGTTTGACGGTGGGGATGGTATTCTTGGGGTCATAGGCAGCATTCCTCCTCCAAATACAGCGAGTTGAGTTGATGCCAAAGAGCTCGATTTTGGTCTCATCTGACCACAACACTTTCACCCAGTTCTCCTCTGAATCATTCAGATGTTCATTGGCAAACTTCAGATGGGCTGGTACATGTGCTTTCTTGAGCAGGGGGACCTTGCAGCCACTGCCTGATTTCAGTCCATCACGTTGTAGTGTGTTACCAATTGTTTTCTTGGTGACTATATAGTCCCAGCTGCCTTGAGATCATTGACAAGATCCTCCTGTGTAGTTCTGGGCTGATTCCTCACCGTTCTCATGATCATTGAACTCCACGAGATGAGATCTTGCATGGAGCCCCAGACCGAGGAATATTGACAGTTATTTTGTGTTTCTTCCATTTGCAAATAATCGCACCAGCTGTTGTCACCTTCTCATCAAGCTGCTTGGCGATCATCTTGTAGCCCATTCCAGCCTTGTGTAGGTCTACAATCTTGTCCTAGACATCCTTGGACAGCTCTTTGGTCTTGGCCATGGTGGAGAGTTTGATTGCTTCTATGGACAGGTGTCTTTTATACAGGTTACAAGCTGAGATTAGAAGCACTCTCTCTTTAAGAGAGTGCTCCCAATCTCAGCTTGTTACCTGTATAAAAGACACCTGGGAGCCAGAAATCTTGCTGATTGATAGGGGGTCAAATACTTATTTCACTCAGTAAAATGCAGATCAATGTATAACTTTTTTGAAATTGCGTTTTTCAGGATATTTTTATTGTTATGCTGTCTCTCACTGTTCAAATAAACCTACCATTAAAATTATGGACTGATCATTTCTTTGTCAGTGGGCAAATGTACAAAATTAGCAAGGGATCAAATATTTCACTGTATGCTCACAAATAAAAGTGTAAATATCTCCTAAACTAGACATCTGCTGGATTTTTGCTTAACATAACACATAGGCAGTTTTTAATGCAGTTTTCAAATATGCAAACTTGAATTAAAGTGAAAGTTCCACTTTAAGGGGTTAAACAGTCACTCCTACGGTATTTTTTTTTTCTATAAAATGCTGAAAATATTTGACATACTTGCTTTGCAATGCTACAGACTGTGCACACAAGATATTATTTGTTTAAAAAAAAAAATTTAATAAAAAAAATACATTAACCATTTAAGTTTGGTTTTTACTATTCTTGGGGTGGGGGTTAACTTATTTACCTGTTAATGATCTTTTAATTGCCTTATAATGCTGCTGCTATTATAAATTAACATTACATGTATAATAACAAACTTTTATTGAAACAAAACCCTTTTAGCCCATTTTGTTTGCAAAGATTTTACCTGGTTCAGCAACAATTAACTGCTCACGCTTTGTAAAGATTTAAAATGTAACCTTAGAAATATGTCGTCTTATTCATTAAAGGAGAAGTAACACCACCTAAAAATAACCTGAAATATGCATGGGCATGAGCCTACTTAACTCTTTAAAGGGTTAGTAATGTTTGTATTCCACTGAAGTTGGGATCCCTCCTCATCGCATGTACTAATGCTCCGTTAAGTTCCTAATGCCGACATAGCTATATTTCATCTGAAATTATATCATAAATTGCCCCCCTCCCGCCCATATCCTGTCAGTCTTCTTTGCTCGAAACTGATGGAGGATCATGACGAGGCACAGTCTTAATTCGGTAAAAGGAAAAACCTGACCTCCTCCTTCAATAATAATTATATATAATAATTTTACACTAAATATAGCTATCTCGACATTTGGAACCTAACGTAGAATTAGTACATTCTATGAGGAGGGATCCTAGCTTCAGTGGAATGCAAACATTACTATCTCTTTAAGTCAGGGGTGGATAAAAATACCAAACTCTGGAGCCAGAGAATGTTTTCAAGGAGCCAGCTAGAAGTGTTAGCAGACAGGTTATGAGATTCATATATTTATATAAAATGCTCCAAAAACTATGAGCAAGAAAAATTAATTTTCTCTGTCATCCAATATATGTTACAGGTAATTTTGGGAAGGTGACTGCCCCTTTAATTAGCCAGCAACAATTCTTGAAAAGAAGTTCAGGGTGCAGCCTTCCTTCTCTCCTTAGCTGTGCACCAGCCAATCCCCATCCAGTAAGATTTGTTCCTTGATCAAGCAAGGCAAGAGAACAGTTCTGCTATAGATTTTAGTTATATTTATTGTTTTCTGTTAGATGTGGAATACCCACTATCAGGCAGATTACCATTACTGACATCCCAATGGTGGAGTGCTCAGGACTGTATTCATGCTCTCACCCATCACGGGTGAATTCTGAACATGGACAAGTCTGATTTGATTCGGTCTCAACAGATGGTTTTCTTGGTCTTCTATTCGACACCCTGAAGGGCATGGTGTTTCTCACAGACGAGATGGATCACCAGATCATCCACAAGGTGTCTGCAGCCCTGGTTTGTGTTCCAGTGCCTGCGGTTCCTTTTGCAATGGCTCACACGAGAGAAGTTCGTGATCCAGGTCTGCAAGGGCAAGATGAATTTCCTGAGGATGTCTGTTTCTCTACCTCTTCATGTGGAGCTGAGTCTGTTGTGGTGGCTCGACCTCTCCAATCTCCTGAAGGGCAGGCCCTTCCTGGTATACTTCTGGACAACTGTGACAACGGATGCAATCCTTTCCGGCTGGGGAGAGGTCCTGGGTCACAGCAATGCCCAGGGTTAGTGGTCTCTGGAGGAGTCTCTCCTTCCCATCAGTGTTCTGGTGCTTCGAGCAATGTTTCACGCTGTCCGGTACTAGACACTCAAGCTGGAAGGATGCCCAGTTCTAGTCCATTCCAACAACACCACAGCCGTGGCTTACATCAACAAGCAAGGCAGAAAAAGAAGTCTTGCAGCTTGGTTGGAGGTCAAGGCTATCTTGTCTTGGGCTGAAGAACATGTTCCTGCCATTTCCACAGTTCATATTCCTGGCGTAGATGATGTTCTGGCAGACTTCCTAAGTCGTCACACAGTGGACAGAGGCGAGTGGGAACTGCATCGAAATGTGTTCGACCTCATTGTCAGGAAATGGTGACTCCCTTGCATAGACCTGATGGCGACCAGACACGACTGGAAGGTTCCATTGTTCTGCTCCCGCTGGAGGGACCCTCTAGCTTTGGAAGTGGATGCCATGTCGATTCCATGGCACTTTGGGTTATCTGTGGGAGGAGGACCTGGACCATCTGGGTTTGATGACATGGTGGTTGAATCCTCAGTATTGATGAGGAAGGGTTTCTCTTCGGGCATAGTTGCTACTATTCTTAGTGCTTGAAAACCTGTATCCTCTAAGGCATACCGTAGAGTCTGGTCTACCTTTCTTTCTTGGTGTGCCGATAGGGATCTTTCCTCCCAGGACTTTGACCTTCCTACTGTTCTGTCTTTTTTTACAGGACGGAGTTGACAAGGGGCTCAGCCTGAATTCCTTAAAGGTTCCAACTTCTGCTCTTTCTGTTTTCTTTCAGAGACGCATCACCATTCTTCCTGATGTGAAGGTTTTCTTTCAGGGCGTGGCTCTTGCTCGTCCAGCCTTTAAGAACCCCGCTCCTCAGTGGGATCTTAATTTGGTTTTGGGAGTCCTTCAGTGCCCTCCCTTTGAGCCTTTGGCTACTATTCCTCTCCGCTTGCTGACTTGGAAGATGGCTTTTCTCCTCGGAATAGTGACTGTTCGCAGAGTCACTGAGTTGCACGGCTTGTTCTGAAAACCACTGTAACGGAGGCTAAGAAGGAACCGCGTTGCCTTCTGCCATCGTTCCCGGGTCTCTCCTTCTCGACGCCGGACTGGCGCCATTGGATGCACCGGTCAAGCAGATGAATGGTCTGGTTGTCGGCTCGAAGAGGCGTCGAACCCCGGTGTAGTCGACTCTATGTTGAAGGATGCGGGTCGAGGTGGGGTCGACAGGGCTCCCAAGCAGTCGAATGTCGCAGGCTGGACTCCGGGCAGTCGAGAGTGCGATCTCGACTCCCGGTCGAATGGCAAACAGTGAAAATGTTGCAGGAACCAGGTAGCTGTAGTCGAGCAGATTCGAGCACGCTTCAAGCTTGAATCGGATAATCTCCAGAACTCAAAAAGAAGAAGATGGAGTCCACATCGCCGCCTGACAGAATACGAAGTCCGGTCGCAGGAAGCTGGCAGCAGACGGTTGACGATATAGGATACTCTGCTCAGATGGGCGTCAGAGTGGCCTCTTTAACCATAAGAACATAAGACACTAGAACTCTGTTGTTCACTCAGAAGACTGACTCGTTATTGACACAAAACCTCACATATTTATACTCAAACCTTACACTGGAATACGTGGACCAAGCAGATACAATAGGCACATAATCCAATCAGAATACAGTAGACAAAAGGCCAAAAGCAGATGGTCTAACAAATACAATGACTCAGACATGATTACATTTCAAATACAAAAGGGTTGATGAACTCAGACAATGGACACAAAAACTTGAGGGGCTTGAATGAATTATCACACGGCAGGGGGTCTTACTACAGTACAACATAGTCAGTGGCTGGAGTGGCTACAATACACATCTTAGAGGCAGTGGCCCAAGGTTGGAGCCTTTGTTTGACTACTTTGAATGCCCTGCTCCAACCTTGACCAATCCCTGAGCTGTCTACGGTTCCCCAGCTTAGGCTATGGAAGATATTTACATGCCTACTCCAGGGATTCGAGTGACCCAGCTTTCCCCTCTTGCCTCCCGCCGCTGAACGTTTGATCCGGTGGTGACCATCGCACCGGTACCCTCCGACTGGTAGTCGGTGAGGGTGTAAGCCCTCGATCACATCAATACTTTAAACATAGACTAATCGACAGGACATTAAACACAGGTCCTTCGCCAGGCTCTGAGGCAAACGTTCGACTCTACTGTCTGTTCCAATAAAGCAGAGTGGAAGCTTTATTTAGTTTACCGGCCGTTGAGGTCATACAACCGGGCCCCATAAAGGATAAATGTCCATAGTCTTAGGTGTTTTAGGGCTAAACTGTCTTTTGGCCAGACAAGGGCTCCAGTAACGGACGAAGCTCTGTTACAACCGCCTGTTTTTGTTTTTTCACAAGGACAAGGAGATTCTTCGCACTTGTTGGGAATTTCTCCCGAAGGTGGTCTTGGAGGTCCACATCAATCAGGAAATTGTTGTGCCCGCCTTCTGTTCTGACCCTTCTTCTGACAAGGAAATGGATCTTCACTTGTTGGATGTAATGCACTGCCTTAAGTTCTATGTGCACTGCACTGAATGTATTCGTCAGTCTGATGCACTTTTTGTCATTCCTGAGGGTCCTAGGGCAGGTAAACCGGTGTCCAAGGTTACCATAGCCTCCTGGATTAAGTCCACTATTCGTAAGGCATACAAACTTAGGAAGAAGCCTGTTCCATTTTGTGTCATGGCTCATTCCACTAGGTCTATTGGGGCCTCATGGGCCTATAAGAATCAAGCCTCAGCTGATCAGTTGTGCCACTTAGTCGTCTGTGCACACCTTCTCTAAACATTACGGTGTTGATGTCTTGACTGATGCCAGTCTTGGTATGAAGATCCTAGAGCCAGTCTTGCCTGTCTTTTCATTGAATATCTGAATTTAAATGGCTTGCAAGATACCAAATAGCATGGGTTTACAGCAGGGAGATCTTGTCAAACTAACCTCATAGATTTTTTTGTCTGGGTAACTAAAATAATAGACCAAGGGGGAGCAGTAGATATAGCTTATCTAGATTTCAGTAAAGCATTTGACACTGTCCCTCGTAGAAGACTCATAAATAAACTGCAGTGTTTGGGTCTGGTTGCAGAAATAGTTAAATGGATAAGACAATGGCTGAGTGACAGGAGACAGACAGTGGTAGTCAATGGAGAATATTCAGATGAAAGGAGTGTTACTAGTGGAGTACCTCAGGGATCTGTACTGGGACCCATTCTTTTTAACATTTTTATTAGTGATATTGCAAAAGGTCTTCAAGGTAAGGTATGCATTTTGCAGATACCACCAAGATTTGAAATAGGGTAGACATTCTAGGGGGAATAAGCCAAAGGACAAATGATTTAGGTAAATTAGAAGAATAGTCATGAGTGTGGCAGATGCAGTTTAACGTTGATAAATGTAAAATAATGCACTTGGGACATAAAAATCCAAAAGAAAAATATACTATTAAGGGTATTGTACTGTCAGAGACAACAGAGGAAAGGGATTTGGGAGTAATTATCTCTAATGACTTAAAGGTAGGCAGGCAATGTAATAAAGCAGTGGGGAATGCAAGCAGGGTACTGGGTTGTATAGCTAGGGACATTAGTAGCAGAAAAAGGGAAGTGGTCATTCCACTCTACAGATCTCTAGTTAGACCTCACCTAGAGTATTGTGTACAGTACTGGAGACCCCATCTCCAGAAGCATATAGATACTCTAGAGAAAATTCAAAGAAGGGCTACTAAAATGGTGACTGGTTTACAGGAAAAGAAATATAAGGATAGAGTAAAGGATCTGAACATGTATAGCTTGGAGGAGAGAAGAGGGGATATGACTGAAACATTTAAATACATGAAGGGATTCAACAAAGTGCAGGATGGAAGTATATATCAAAGGAATAAAAATGTTAGGACAAGAGGCCATAGTCTAAAACTGGAGGGACACAGGTTTAGATGTAATGTAAGAAAGTTTTACTTCACTGAGAGGGTAGTAGATAAGTGGAATAGCCTACCAGCAGAAGTGGTAGAAGTTAATACAGTGACAGAATTTAAGCATGCATGGGATAGGCATAAGGCTGTCCTTAACTTAAGAAAAGATCAAGGACCAAAAAATGTTTGAGGTTTTTACTGTAGGAAAATGGGCAGACTAGATGGGCCGAAACGGTTCTTATCTGCCGTCAAATTCTATGTCTCTATATCTAGGGTTTTCCTCATTACCTTTTAGTACTCCTTAACTGTTGAGCCACACTGGCTCTAGTTTTGTGTGCTGTGTCAGTTTCTGGTGTGTTATACTCCAGTTTTGTGTCCTTTGACACTCTATTCATTATGAGGGCTGTTTTATGATCTGATTGGTTCATATATGCTCTGGTGACTTTGGGGACCGGTGCCTGATCCTTGACTGGGAAACTCAATATTTGTACATCCCAACGTTACCTGTAACCTATATTGGATGACAGAGAAAAAGGATTTTAGTCTTACCTTTTGAATCCTTTTCTCTTAGCCCATATAGGTTACAGGTCTCCCACCCTGTCAAGGGACCATGCTTGGGTCTCCTATGACTGAACGTGGGAGTCCTTTCGGGTTCATGTTCACAGGAGTCTTCTTTTCCCTTCTTGCTACCTAGTCAATAGTTAGCATATCCGTCTAACTGGATGGGGACTGGCTGGTGACCAGCTAAGGAGGGAAGGAAGGCTCTACCCTGCACTTCTTTTCAAGAATTGTTCCTGCCTAATTAAAGGGGTGGTTGCCTTCCCAAAGTTACCTGTAATCTATATGAACTAAGAGAAAAGTATTTAACAGGTAAGACTAAAATGCTCTCTTGGGAGCTCAGGCACCCAGTCTCATTTTTTCATAGTGCGCTCACATAAACTGTACGCCTTCAAGTTTCTTTTCTTTTGGTTCTTTCTTTTCTGTATATAAAACTGCTCCCAATTAGAGTAAACTTCTGTATGCATATAAATTCAAAACTGGAGCAATTCTTTGTCAAGCCATCTGCAACACTGAGAAGAAATAAACAAGTTATGGGGCTTTTAATCCCATAAAATACTGGACTCAAACTACAGTCCTAAAGAGCTGAGATTGCAGGTTTTCAGGACACACAATTTTGCTCAGATGTTGCATTCATTAGTTTGATTATTTTGATTGAGTCACTTGTACAAAATTTTGGCTATCGCAAAAACCTGCACTATCTTGGTGCTTTAGAAATGCAGTTTCAGACCAGTGCCTTAAGAGGTCTCGTGTATTGATCTGATGGGTTAAAAGGCCAGTTTAAACCCATATAAATGACACTTGAAAAATGGACACTTGAAAAGGGGTCTTAATTTATAGATGCCCAGTGACACCTTTTATTGCGCAGAACAGAATATAATTTTATAAGTTCAGTTTCCCTTTAAACAGTGAAATGCATAGCTTTATATTATATATACAAAATTGTATTTGATACTGTGAGAATTCCAAATTGCTACTTTGACACTTTTGTTGTTTTCTAGTGATGCACCATCTTATGTGACTTCTGCATAAGAGTGTTACACATCACATCACACCACATGTACAGGATGTTATAAGTCTACAACTACACATCATCCTCACCAAGCTATAAACTGCCTGTGGGTGATGGAGGTTGGAATCCTACAACGTGCTAAAGAGACATGGTTTACCCATCCTTAGTAGAAATGGTAGGCAATGCTCTATTACAAATAAAAAAAGTATAAAAAAAAAAAAAAAAAATGTAATTGGTCCATTGGTTTTGTGACTAGTTTAACAGTTCATTATACATGTGTTTTTCCTTCCTTTTATCTTTTGAGATATGAACTAGTCCTATTTAGGCAATGTAGAAATGCCAGCCATAACATGTTATTTTCTTACAGGATGTTATTAATCATGTTGTGAGAAGTAGAACTGAGTAGCCTTATTGATCCTGGAGAAGTGGTACTTTTGGTTTGTTGTGGTTCGTGACCTATTCTAATTGATTTGAGACTCAGATTGACAGATTAAGTTAGTTTTGTGATATCCATTAATCTGAATTGCAAGCTGCAACAAACCTAATGTTGAAGGATGGTAACTCTGTTTTTTACATTCTGCAAATACAAAATTTGTACAAATGTATATACTTTTTATTTTTCATCTTCACTTGTTTTTATACTTTTGCCAAGTCACTGAGCTCCCTGCATCTGTTTGCAGAAAGCTTTCTATCAGAGAACATGAAAGCAGGTCTAGCGATACAATGTAGAAAATACTGTAAAAAGAGGGCAAACAGGGCATTCAGCATTTCAGAGGGATGGTTAATATTTTATTACATACTACATTTATTGTCTGTTAACCAAAAAACTCACTGGAATTAAGATCCAATTAGCCTACTGTCAGTGACCTAAAAGTGTGGCGAAAATGAAAAGAAGAATTAATTAAAGTGCAGGCAGTTTTATTGTACATACAGTACTGTGTACTTTCAGAATATGTAAAGTCAAAGGGTTACTGTTCCTTTGAATGTGCAAAACATTTTTGAGTTCTGTATATGAAATAACAGTTATGTTTAACAAATATATATGATTGATTTGCAATAGATTTAACACTTATTCTGCATCTTCCCTGAATTAAATGTGTTGTATGTTGACTTGATTCTTAATGCAACTGACACAGTTGGGGAAATAACCATCCTATATAATAATTCGCTAGGATGTTTGTCACAATGCAGTCATGGGCAGTCTCTACTGAGCATGTTTGCATCGCTTGAGTGAGGCAACGCAAGACTGTATCACGTGGAACAGTGAGGTAGCAGCCTCTTAACCCTTTGAGTGCCAGAGGGGTATGCAACGCATTGCAAAACATTGTGTTGCGTACCCCCTCTGACAATCAAAGGGTTAACACTACCCGGACCTTGGCCCGTATACACAGGCTTTTTACACTAGTTGTTTTATAAGATATTGATTGCTTACCATTTTTATGGGTTTTTTTGTTTGAAATACAGTTGTACATATAATTTAATGCATATTCAACTGTTGTATTTGAAGTTAAATTATTTTAACAAATAAATTTATTTAATAAAACTTTTCTGAATGTTTTGTTTTGTAGGTTGGATACATGGAAATTATTTTCGGGGCAGAAATTATGTACTCGTGCAACAGTACTTTAGGAGAAAGTTTTACCAATGTGTGGAGTTTATAAACTGTTAGTTCTTCATTAAAGTTTTTATAATGATCGGTGGTTTCGAAAAAAGCTTTCAAGTTAATCGATATTTATGTTAACAATTCTTTATTTAAAACTATAGTTTGAGATATTTAGCTTTATTTGTCATCTTATGTAAAATAGGCAGTACTTGCTAGCACTGCCAATCATAGTAACATAAAAAGGACATGTCCATCAAGTCCAGCCCATGAAATAGCAGCCTTGTTGAATCAGATGAAGGCATTTCCAATTAAGGCCAAAGTGGGTAAAAATTCCTTTGTCACCTCAAAAGGCAGCAGGATATTTACCTGGATCAGATTCTAATTTGAAACATACTGTCATAATCCTCAACACTATTTGGAGCTACAGAAGGTATCAGTTATTTTCTGAAAGCAACTATAGTCTCTGCAAACACCGTGAACCGAGAACAAGAAGTCCACAACTTTACTGCCCTTAATGTAAAGAAAAAGAATGCCTTTGTTTAGTCGAAAGTGCATTTGCTGTTGTCTGGATGACCTGTTTTGTCAGCTCTTTAAGTAAATAGTTCCTTAGAGAATTCTTTTTATTGACCTTAAATATATATTTCACTGTTGTCCAATATGGAACACAGGTATCATGGGGGTCGAGCTTCTCCACTGGAAGGGTGGAGATTCCCCTCTCTGTCTGCTGGCCAACCTCACCATCCTCCAGTTATGTGTTTTTTAGACTGTGAGGACTGCTTAGAACACTTCTTACTTTTAGTTTTTTTATTATTTTTACTTAGATATGGGGCTGTTACAATACCCCATTAGGATGATTACCATTACTGGGCTCCCCCGGGAGTGGATTGGCCAGTTTGCAGGTGCTGTGTGGACCCTTGCAGCCCTGTGAAGAGAATCTTGTAACCCAAGTTTTCAATTGTAGTAGTGCCTCTTGGTGGTCCTGCTTTCTTCACAATGGTAAGACAGAAGATATGAAGATTCGTGAGTAACACTTTGAGTGCCTTGGTCTACTGTGTCCTTACTTGTACCTCTTCCTATAGGGGTTTCCTCCGAGCCTTCAGACTTGCACTCATGTTGGGTATTTTATGCATTCTGCCCCCCCCCCCCCTGAGTTATGAAGCATGGATGGCTACATTGGGACTATTTAACCCTTTACCTTCTGTTTTCTCCGGGTTGGGGGGCTTTTACCTAGACTTTTTCCTTTAGGGTCCTGTCTCTTTAATCCCCCCCCCCCCCATGTTCCCTGAGTAATTTGGGGTACTTTTAATATTGTCCCTTTTTTTGTGTGTGGCGTCTTTATGAACCACTTCCCTTGCCGCCATCATCTTTGCGCCACTTACTTCTATGGGTGAACTTCTCTGGGACATATCTCTGCAACTGTTTGTCATACAGAGGTCAGAGTGAGCTCTTTCTTATTGTCCCTTCATGTCTTTTCTTCCGGTTCAGGTCATGAGTGCCTTTGGGGACCATGGACAGAGATGTAGGCATTACAGGGCAATGGCAACAGCAAAGCCAGTTTCACGGGCCTTCTTCCAGCTGGATGCCTGTTTTGAAGTCACCATTTTACTTCTCTCTTGTTTATCCTATGCAAATGCAGACTCTCCTCTCTCCTGAGATGATATTGTTGCCCGGGGTCCCCTTACCAAGAGTAACTCTGTTTTGTCAGGGTTCACTTTTAGCCAACTAGCATTCATCTACTCTATGAGGTCTGCTAAGCAACTGTTGATGAGACATGTTGGGTCTTTAGTATCTGGAGAAAAGGAAAAGTAGAGTTGTATGTCCTCTCCGTAGCAATGATATCTTAGGCCATGTGGCCTGTTGATGTCCCCCAGTAGTAGCAAGTAAATTGCGAGTAGCATGGGGGACAACATGGAACCTTGTGGAACTCTGCAGGCTAATTCTGTTGGTGGTGATGAGCAAGATCCTAATGTTACTCTCTGTAACAGTGAGGAAAGATTTAAACCAGTTAAGAACTGTGCTTCCTAGACCACAGATGTGCTGCAGGCACTCTATTAAAATTCCATAGTCAGTGGTGTCAAATGCAGCTGAGAGATCCAGGAAGATTAAGATGGAGTAATCACCTTTGTCTCTCGCCAAAAGGAGATCATTTAGCACTTGGACTAGCGTTGTTGTCGTGCTGTGGCGGCATCTGAAACCTGACTGGAAAGGATCAAAGATGTTATAACTTGATAGATGGGCCTCCAGTGGAGTTGCAACTACTTTTTCAACGATTTTCCCCAAAAATGGAAGGTTGGATACTGGTCTGTAATTTGCTATGCGGTCTGGGTCTAATGAAGCTTTCTTTAGACGGGGTTTTATCACTACTTCTTTTAGAGGATTTGGGAAGTTTCCAGTTTTTAGTGAACACTTCCCTATTTTTGTGAGGGCTGGGGCAAGTGTTTCAGTGCATACGGATATAAGACAAGTTGGGGCAGGGTCTAAGTCACACATAGTGGGGCATGGTTCTTTTAACTTCCTCTATATCCACATTTGTAAAAGCAGATCATAAATTGGGGAAATCTGGCCTTCCACTGTAGTGGTTCTGGTGGGTAACTGGTTGGCCTGCTGTGAAAGAGGCTCAGATGGAGGAAATCTTGTCTGTGAAGAAAACTGCAAATTCTTCGCACTTATCCTGAGAAAAGTTGGTGGTTATATGCATGCATGCTGGTTTGCAGAGCCTTTCTACTGTGCGAAACAGTTGCCTGGGTCTGTTGCGGGAGAGTGTAATTTCATGTGACAAAAACTAAGATTTTTTTCTGAGTTATCTTAAATTGATATTCATTGAGGTGTTTGGTAAGATCGGCTTTGTCCTCTGGGTCATGTGTCCTGCACCATCTTCTCTCGAGTTTACGGCCAGTTCTTTTCATTTCTCTGATGGTGCTTTCAAACCAAGGTGCATTGTTGTGTGTTTTGATAGTGTGTATGCATGATGGTGCAATGCTTTCTCTGGTGTGTCTCATGGTTTTGAGTTGGACTAAGGAGCCAGGGTCTTCACAAGTGCCCATCATTTCACTTAGATCCATATTTTATGTTATGTCCAATGGGGTCACCCCTTTTAATAATAGGTGCTTGACCGGGTTCTGAGGCTGTGGTCTGGCTGATTGTGATCCAATGGAAAAATGTATGGAGTGGTGGTCTGACCATACAACTGGGTTTACAGTTACTGGCAACACTTCTAGTCCAGACTGGAACACTAGATGAAGTATATGACCTTCTCTGTGGGTGGAAATGGCAACGATTTGTATGAAGCTGAGCACACTCATCAGGTTAAGGAGGTCCCAAGTTGGTATAGGGTTTCAGAAATCCAGGTGTTGAAATCTCCCAATATAATTCATCTAGGGTGTTCAAAGATTAAACCAGTCAAAAGGTCTGAGCGTTCTTGAAGAAATCTCTTCCCATCTCCTGGGGGTCTGTATATTAACAGTATCCAAAATCCTCTATCTATTGAGACGCTAGCAGCTACGCATTCAAAAGATTGGGGTGTGGGCTGATATTGGCCTGGGGTTTAAAGATGATTTGACACAGAACATTACTCCACCTCCCTTGCGCTCTTGTCTCGGGCGGTGGAACACTGTATAATTGCCTGGAACAGCTGCTTCTAGGATAAGGCCCCGCATTGTCATCCAGTCACGATTCTGTAATGCACACTAATTCACATGTTTCAATAAGGTTGGCGATAATAGCTGTTTTGATCTGGCATTGCACAGGATTGATCTGATAGGACAGTCTTTGGGTTCTGAGTTCTTGCTCTGTACTTTGGAAACTGTGTCTTCTTATGGGGATCACACAAAGAGTTTTCCTTGATTTTATTTTATTGCTTCAACTGTCCTCCATACACCCTACTATATCGAGGAAACGGTGACTCAAAGGTTGCAAACTTTGCAGGCCTCCAACCAGCGCCCCCTCCAAGCCCAGACAGCAGTGGAAGTCCAGGCGAACAGCTTCAAGACCTAAGTCTGTCCAGCCAGCTTCCCCATGATTTGCTGAATCCTGGTCCGCAGGTTCCAGTAGGAGGGCGTCGTCACCTTTTTTGGGACGACCGGGAAAACTATTGCAGACCAGTGGGCTTTGCAGGTAATTTCAGAAGGGTATAACATAGGTTTCAAATTCCTTCCTCCCTTTCTTTTTTCCAGTCCAGTATCCCTATGGCTTCAGCCAAGTTGCAGTTGTTCCAGGAAGCAGTGCAATCACTGCTGGACAAGAATATTCTGGTTCCAGTACAATAGCAAGGTTTAGGTTTTTATTCCAACCTGTTTGTGGTTCCAAAGAAGGATGGCATCTGCCTTCTTATCCATGATCTCAAGTGTCTCAACATGTATGTGGAGACTGCTCACTTAAAGATGGAGTCCTTGCTCTCTGTCAAAGCAGCAATGAGCCCGGGGTAGTATCTGGTATCTCTGGACCTTCAGGATGCATACCTACACATTCCGATCCACCAAGACAGTCAATGATATCTGTGTTTTGCCTTTGGCTCAGAGAACTATCAGGCCATTGCTCTGCCTTTTGGCCTGGTCTTCGCTCCTTGGGTGTTTACTAAGGTCATGGGGGCCTTGCCGGCCTGCATTTACACTGGGGGCATTCATATGACTCCTTACTTGGACAATCTTTTGCTCAAGGCTCCTTTGGAGGAGCTCTTGGCCTGGCAGATCCAAGAATGTGCTTGACTTCTGGTCCACCATGGGTGGATTCTTAACAGTCCTCTCCAGTGCCATCCAAGAGCTTGTGTTCCTCGGCATGAGGTTTGACACCCGCCTGCAAAAGTTTTTCTTGCTGGAGGACAAGACCCTGCAGATCATGCAGGAGGTGTCCCAAGCTCTGGAGTGGCCCTCGGCCACGGTCAAGGAGTACATGGGCCATCTAGTGTCTACCCTAGAAGTGGTGCCTTAATCTCAGGTGAGCACAGGGGAACTCCAGTGACTTGAAATCCAGGTGTGGCAGGGAATCCAGATCTCCTGGATAATCAACTCTCCCTCTCTCAGGAAGCCAGATGGGATCTGCAGTGGTTGTTGCAATGGAACCACCTGGACCTGGGGAAGCCATTTGTGAACCCGGAATGAACTGTGGTCACGACGGATGCTAGCCTGAGTGGCTGGGGAGCAGTCCTGGGTCACTTGGGGATCCAGGGCAAGTTGACTGCGGAGTAATCTCTTAAGTCCATCAATGTTCTAGAGAGCATGATTCATCTCACTCTGGTGTACTGGACCTCTCAGTTGAAGGGCCATCCAGTATGAGTCCAGGCAGACAATGCCACAGCCGTGATTGCTTACAACAACCACCAGGGAGGCGCTAAAAGTGCCACCACCTGGTGGAGGTGTGGTACATTCTGGACTGGGCAGAAGACCACGTTCCGGCCATCTCTGCCGTTCACATTCCAAGGGTAGAAACGTTCTGGCCTACTTTCTAAGTTGCTAGATGTAGATCCGGGCGAGTGGGAACTCCATCCAGACGTGTTCGACCTGATTGTGTGACAGTGGGGACTGCCACAGATCAACCTCATGGCCACAAGAAACAATAATAAGGTTCCAGTATTTTGCTTTCTTTGGGGGGATCCTCTGATCATTGCCACAGACACGATGACGATTCCTTGGTACTTACACCTCGCTTATGTCTTTCCTCCGATTCCTTTCCTTCCCAGGATACCCTGGAGGATCAGGATGGACGGTGCACCCATGATTTGGTTGCTCCTTACTGGGCCAAGATAGTGTGGTTTTCTGAACTGGTGAGTCTTTCCATTCGAGATACATTTCCACTGCCACCCACACTGGACATCCTCCTTCAGAGCTACTTTTGGAAAGAGGGTGTGGAAAAGCTGTCTTTGACAGCATAGCTGTTGAAACCCACATCTTGAGGAGAAAGGGTTTTTCCACTGAAGTCCTTTCCACTATGATTCAGGCTCGGAAGAATGTGTCCTCTAAGGCCTACCACGGGGTTTGGTCCATTTTTCATTCATGGTGTGTAGAAAGGGACCTGTCTTCACAGGATTTTGTCCTCCCGGTGGTTCTGTCCTTTCTTCAGGATGGTGTCAACAAAGGACTCCGCTTGAGTTCCTTGAGAGTCCAGATTTCTGCCATCTCTGTGTCTTACAGAGGCGTATTGCCAGCTACAGTCGGGGTTAACTGATTCCTAAAATGCAGAGATTAATGTGTTTAACTGCTGCCCAATCATGCAGGACTAAGTCATATTTTATGTCAGTACACACATAAGAGCTCAGTCATTAAATATTGTGCACTTCTAAGTAAACAGGGATCATGATTTAAATACACAGTTCCTTTGTGTGCACTGATTTAAGTTATGACCCAGATGGGACATGTAACACGTTAAGCTCTGTAACTGATCTTTCAGTGAGCAACTACAGTACTGCTTCTCTAATGGGACTGAAGTCTTGGGGAAGCAAATTCTTATGATTATGTGAGCTAGGCAATGTGGTGCAATGACAGGGCTGTACCTACACTACAAATAAAGTGGGAAGTAAGAGTGTGAGCTGAGGTTTTTCCTCATCTTTCTATTTTAATCCATAGATTATATGCCTTACTTGCCAGCCTAACGCCATGCCATTTCTTTCTAGTTTCTTTCTTCTCCGCTTCTTGCCATTCATCCCATCCTCCTCTCCTTCCTTCCCTTCCAGAATCCCATCCCCTCACATCCACACCCTGTGTCCCTTTGACACATCTCTGTAACTTCATTTGCCACCCTGAGTCTCCTAGGTACAATCCTTCAACTGCCTGCATTCATCGTTGGTTCTCTTTGCTATAATTCTCCAATATTGTCATCATGCACATTCTTTTAGCCACCCACACAGGGGGCTTGTAAGAGAGTTTGTAACCGACTATACTTAACAAATGGTCAACCTATGGCCTATTTAAATGGGGCTCCCTTTTTTTAGTAATTGGAAAAAAACAGCTGGAATGTGATGGATACCTCTCTGGCACTCAAAGGGTGAAAACATACATATAAAATAGAATACCAACAGACAGTGTAGCTCAGGAGGTATGGGATAAGTAACAGAAAAAGGGCAGATCCAGTACAGAGTATATCAGAGTGAGGTTAATGAATACCCTTTGACTGCCAGAGAGATATTCAGTGCATTACTGCAATGCGTTGGATACATCTCTGGAACTCAAAGGGTTAATAGATATTTTATCTGATATGTGTGGTTGCGTTGGGCCAAGACATCTGGTCATTTCAGGGATGGTTTCTTGCAGTTACTGGCTATGGTTAGCCAATACTTCTTGGGAAGTTTATTGGATCAATGCCCTGCAGGGAGCTGTTGGGAGGTGTATAGGAGTGATATTCTGCAGGGAACTGACAAGAGTCTGGGTACTCTGCAGTCACCAAGCAGGAGGTGTTTTGGGATGCAATTTCCCTGCCTTTTATCTGCAGTAAGCTCCGCCTACCCAGTGATACGTTGTGGGCTTAGGAGCTTTCAAAGACCAGAAGTAACAAATCATGTTACTAGGTAAGCAGAGGTTTTACCCTGGTGTGGGCAGCCTGAGGCTTCCAGCTGTCTGTGCTGGGAGGTAACGAGCAGTGATGGGGTGAAGCTGGCGACATTTTGAAACAGTGACATAATGGAGGTCGGGATATGGGTGGGGTTAAAGGTGGGGATATGGGTGGGGCTAGGCGTGGAAACTGGTGGAGAGTAACTTTTCAGGCCTGGCTAGTAGCTCAGCACTTGAAATTTTGAGCCCTGCTCTAACGTATTTGATAAATGTATTGGAGGAAAGTGTTTTGGCTAGATTTTGGAGAGACCTAATGGGGCACCATTTATCCGCTGTGGGATAAAAAGAATTAATAGTTCCTTTCTCCGTCTGATCTGTTTTTGACCTGTGTAATGTGAGCTTGAAATTATTCTGGGGGAATGTGAGCTGGTCTTTACGTAGGAAAGTTTCTTTCTTAGATTTTACTGTGAATTCCCCAGGCCTAAGGAACCCAAAAAAGGCTATGCATATTGCTGCCGTTATTACGGTACTGGTGTGTCCAAATGGATTTGTCTCTAACGTTTCAATCATCTGCCACATCAGTTCTCCTGTGATCGGTACCCGCTGGCGGGCTGGATTGAGAGATAGTTTTGTAAGCCCTTAAAAAGTGATAGTTACTGAATAGTGACGCACGGTTTGGTCTCACCATAGCCAGATGGTGTTGTATGCCTGCTATGTAATTCCTTATGGTGGTTGGTGAGAGAAAAAGTGAGGTGTAACAATAAGTTGCAAAGGCTAGTACCGAATCCGATGAGAATGTGTTGGACTGATGATTAAGGCTAATGAATTTGTGGTATTTGCTCCATGCCATGTTATAAGTGCTGACCATATTGGGGGCCAGTGCCACCTGCATAATGACACTTGCTTGGTTGGTGAAGGTGTTCCTGGCATCATTAGATCTTCTGTTGCTGGGGGTGGCGACTGTGGATTTTCATCTGGCATGTGGCTGAAAAATACCTGGAATTTGAAACAAGATAGAGCGTCAGCTGATATGTTCATGTTACCAGGAATGTGTGCACTGTGAATGAGAAACTTATGGTATAATGACAGCCAGGTGAGTTTGCGCATGAATAGCATTACTGAGTGATTGGAAGATATGCCTTTGTTTAGAATGTGTACTGTGGCTGTGTTATCTGAAAGAAATGTGACTGGAGCCTGACCATTGATTACACCAGACTGCTGCCACCAGCAGATACTAGGGAAGCATCAGTAAAGATAGTAGGAGAGGACTGGGAAATTGCTGGGGGGAACATAGAGAGGCCATTACAATGTGTCAGGAAGTTGTCCCACATCCAAAGGTCTGCTAAGGCATGTTGATCAAGTTAAAAGGTGTTGGACGTGGTATTGGCTGACATGAGGGCGAGCAGGTGAGATATGAATGCCCTCCCTAGTGGGATTATGTGCAAGGCATAACTCAAGTGACCGAGAAGGGTTTGTAAATCTTGGCGGGAGGAATGACTGCATTGTAGAAACTGATGGACCAATATCTGTATTCTAGAAACCTTGTCTGGAGGTAGGCTAGCTTCGCATTTAGTAGTATCTAGTGTGATACCTACAAATTCTACCGCCTTGACTGGCCCTGCTGTCTTGTGGCTGGATAGGGGAATATTCATTTTGTGGAATAGTTGCATGAGACTGTCTAGGCTGGAAGGGGTGACTGAAGCTGGTACTATTAGGAGGAAATCGTCCAAATAGTTGATGATGGATGAACACCCACTTTTATTCAGTAGAACCCAGCAGACGATTTCTGCAAAGGAGTCAAAAATCTTGGGACTGCTTTTGGACCCAAATGTCAGCCTGGATGTGAAGTAGAACTCGCCTTCCCACTGAATCCCCTGTAGGTGCCATAATGAGGGATGTACAGGGAGGAGCTTGAATGTATCCTGTATGTCTGTTTTAGACAACCAGCAACGGGACTTGCTTGGCGAATAAGAGAAATGGCATTGTTAATCGTGGCATAATGGAGGGAGTACTCTTCTAAAGAAATGAGTGCATTGATTGTGGGAATTTAGGAGGACTGGGGGGCTGAGAAATCAATAATTTTTGTTTAGATGAGAATTTGTGTGAGGCTAGGCCGATAGGGTTAATCCTTCATAAGGTGAATGAAGGGGACGGGAATGGGCCGAGAAGGAAACTTTTCTCGGATTCTTTGGACAGCAAGCAGGAAACAACCTGGGGGTCTGCTAAGGCTGAATGGCGGTTAGGGCAATTTACTGAAGAGTCTGGGGAGACTAATATTCCCATATGGAAACCATCCCTTAAACCTGATATGATGAAATTCACTGCTTGAGAGTCTGGGTGCAAGATTAATAATGATTCCAAGACATTGACGTAGATGCTACTTAGATCTTTATTTGCAGAAGCCCTATGGCAAATTGGCCTAGCATGAGAGTTTTTGCAGAGGGTGCACATGTGAAGCATTCTGCACTCCCCAAAAAAACAGCTCTTACTGTTGAAATTGTTGCATATTGGCAATAAGCCGAAATAATGGATAACTCTGCTCAACTTGTCCCTGGTCGGACGGGCTGGGATAGGGGACGGATTGGGGCCCTGTGAAGTAGATGATATGGCCACTCTTCAACATGCCCCAATCTATGATGAAGTTAACCCTTTGAGTGCCAGAGTGGTACAGAATGCATTGCAAAGAAATGTGTTCCATAACACACTGGCACTCAAAGGGTTAAATTGAGCCAGACTTGCTGCCACTTTAGCGGAGAAGGACCAGTGATAGTCAAAGAAAGACATACCTCCATACCTGTATGCGAGATCCAACACTGTATAGAGGTAGGTGTCCATTTCCTGTCTACTATCAGGAAAAGCCAAGCACAATATGTCCCTGAAAATACTGAATGTGAGGACGAACTCTGTCATAGACAATTTCCTAGAAAGTCTTGGGTCTTTAGATTTTAGTGTCATGGAGACGTCCCCGCAGCTAACGGTCTTATGCTCGACCAAATCCTGGGAGGTGGTGAGGAGGGACACTAAGTTGATATCCTCGCCTTCTATTATTTCCCTGCGGAGGTGTGGAGGGACCAGGTGATCGGGAGTAATGCGGGGAGTATGGGACCTTGATTTACCTGGCTGAGAAGCTGCGGTGCTGCTTTACCTAACTGAAGTTAGGCGCGCGGACGTCACTAGGGCAAGATGTCCGCGCTCCATCCTGCCTGTCAGCCGAGGATGACTGCATATCTCTCCATAAAGAGGTAATAATTCTGGCGACTAGCGCTACTAAGCAGCTAGTTGCCAGATAGGGAATTATTACAAACAAAGTTTCTTATCGGTGTTAGTTCCGCTTTAAGAGACAAGTGTCATATTGAAGAATGTGTGTGAGTGTGTATGTGTGAGTGGGGGAGGGTTGGGGACCTACGACCTCTGCAAAGAGGTAAGGCGGGGGGGAGAAATGGCCTTCGACCTTTTACCAATGGGTAACCTCAGGGAGAGAGTGGAGGGTAACCTTCGGCGTCTGTGAAGAGGTAAGGTGGGGGGGAGATGGGGCCTTTGTCCTTCACTGAGAGGTAAGCCCATGGGAACGAGTGGGGGGGGGACCTTCGGCCTCTGCGAAGAGGTAAGGTGGGGGGAAAGAGATGGGGCTGTTGGCCTCTAGCAAGAGGTAAGGCCCCTGGGAGGGTGAGGGGGAAACCTTTGGCCTCTGCGAAGAGGTAAGGTGTGGGAGGGATGGGGTCTTCAGCCTCTGCGAAGAGGTAAGGTAGGGAGTAGCAAATGGAACCTTTGGCCTCTGTGAAGAGGTAAGGTAGGGAGTTGAAAATGGAACCTTCGGCCTCTGTGAAGAGGTAAGTAAGGGAGTAGAAAATGTGACCTAACCTTTGGCCTCTACACAGAGGTAAGGTCAGGGGGTAGAGGTAGGGTAAGATCCCGGGGGGTGGGGGTTTTACTGAATGTTCGTGTGACTAATACAGACTTAAGTGGTTGTGGTCACCGTGGGGGGGACCATCTGAACCTGCTAAGCCCAGTGACCCTCAACTTAGCGGCATACAGCGGGATGGGGTGATTATTTCCCTGATGACTATGTAACTTACCTGGAGGTTTTAGCATTCTCTCTCCTACAGATACGTAAATGAAAATTATCATGAAATGCGAGAAGCAGACTCGTGACGTAGACTGGTTCAGGCAGCCGTTGTTATCTATCCTACCTTGAATCCTGTAGGTAAGAGATAATTGAGGATTTGCACAACTGTGTGATTGAGCTAGTTGCTTCTGGTCCTAATGTGTAATTCGTGCAGAGGTGATTTACGATAGGGATATCACTGGAGATCATAGAAATGCAAACAGTAAAACACTTTTTTTTTTTTTTAATGGAAGCATGGGAGAGATCAGTGACTTATTAGATTCATACAGTATAGAAGGAAGGAACTGCTTTCCTTAGCCTTCCTTAGCTTTACTCTGAGAAAGCGAGGTGAGGATAACAGGCCATGGAATAACGGGTAATAATTAGGCAGCAATTCCAAGAATTAACACATTCAGCATTTGGCCTAACCAGTGAAGCAGATTTAATTTGATTGGTAGTCTTGAACCCCCATAAATGGCAGAGATAGGCAATAGACAGCATGGTAGGCAAGATAAAAGGGGGAGAAAAAGCCATACATGTTACATAACACCCAAACTATATATAAGTAACTTTTTTAGAATGGTACATAGTAAAGTGTATCAGGGTGAGACCTAATTCGCCTGTAAATGCAATTCCCACCTGAGTAATGTATGCTGATGTCTAACTCTAGAAGACTCCTGAGTATGTGTAACAATGTGTCTGGGAAACGGAAAGGAAGATAAACAGGTCAAGTACTAGAAGTGACCTGACAAATTCCTTGAAGGTGATATGTCCAATAGCTACATTTGGCTAATGGAGATGATAAAAGGATAGAAGTTTCT
The DNA here is from genome assembly GCA_037306005.1 of Rhinophrynus dorsalis. NCBI lineage: Eukaryota > Metazoa > Chordata > Amphibia > Anura > Rhinophrynidae > Rhinophrynus > Rhinophrynus dorsalis. The sequence continues at coordinate 417,329,882 of CM074719.1, read as the reverse complement.
CAAACTTAAAAGCCATTATTGCATTCCATACTGGACAAGAGGTACCTGATATCGTTCAGGACTGCGTGTCCTCGCTGGTCCTGATGCTCCGAAACTACGAGCAACAGGAAGTGACTCACCGGAAGACTGAATTGCAAGTGGAAGTGCTGAAACATCAAGGTGCTCGTCTAAGACGTAAGGCACCCAGTGGTAAAGGCTGATGCCCTTAAGTATGGCCTGCATCCCCTCCCACAAATCCGGCTTAGCCTAATACTTATATGTCAAAGCAATGTTCCCCTTCTCTACTCCATGTGTACCAACAGGAGATTCAGTCTAGCTCTGTCTGGTGGAGATCTGTTCTGTCAGCGAAGCAGGAAATCACAATTCTAGACAGAGTGATGCACACAGAGTGGAGATGAAGGGAAACTACGCTTAAGCATTTAATATGGTGACTTGGTGAACAAGTAATGTACATGTTGGGAACTCCTTTTCTGCACTGTGGATCACAGGAACCATGGGGAAAAGTTGCTACCTTAAGGGGAAGGGCACTTCCAGAACAGAGTTCTCTGGAGGCAGGGACTACCTCCAAAGACCATTATTTTCATATCTTACATGGGGTGTTTATTGTTCCCTCCCCCATTAGGCTGACTAATTTTCCTTGTTCAACTTGCACTCTGAGTATAACAGGGAGCAGACTTTCACATGGACCTGGGGTGTGCACTGGGGATGGCTACTGTATCTCACAACCACTCTCTATTTTTTTTTTCTCTCATGCTATTGGAGCCTGAAGACCAAAAGGCAAGAGGAATCCAGAGTTGTTTGATAGCTAGCTGCAATGTGAGGTCTCTGGTATCTTTGGTTAATCCATGCTGTCTTGCCAGCCATTCATTATTCTGTTTTACTTTATTTTCTTTTGCTTTTATGACTCGTTCTCTTGTCTCTATTGTTGTGACCTATTGGGACTGGAACATTTTTTTTATTATTGGTGATGCCGTGGCTACTTTAAGAACCAGCGCCTGGCACCTCCTCTTTTATGGAGCATTGCTTCTTATGTCTTTATCTCAGAGATGGGTGAGTTTTGGGATGCATTACTTGCTTAATGTTACTAGGAGTTCTCTACTGTTGAGGTGCCATGCCATTTTGTTGAGTAAGGCTATCTTATGCCTGAAGCCTGGGCTTCAGGGGAAGGAAGAGGAGCTCACCCAAGGGGGCATCACAGCTGTCAGTCTCTCCTCACAGTTGGCCAGATAGCCTTCCAGTCTCCCCTCCTCTGTTGCAGATTTCCCCTTACTTTTTCTGTATTGTTATCTCATTATGGCATTTTTTGGGGGATTTGTATGTCATGTCGGATTCCAAAGGAGACATTTAGAAGCACAAGACTACCAGAACCACAGAGTTCTCTGCAGTGGTCAATTGAACCTCTTGTCAGACCAGTTTCCCTAAGGCTCAAACTGGTCAGTTATGCCGCTCTTTACTATGGCCCATGCACAGCCCATTCTAGGGCTCTCTTCCACTTATCAGGAAGCTGCATAGGTTAAGACCCTAATTTCTACCATGTCTGGTATTTCTGCATATATTCATTGATTTACTGACAAACTGGACCAGGGTCTCTCTGCTCCCCTCAAGAAGAGGCTGTATTCCATCTTAGAGAGTAACCTGGGAGTTCAGTTGAAGGTTTCATTTGGGTGGTGATGAAGATGCTTTAGATCTCTGAGGCCCCAGACTTTTGGGTCTTCCTCCCAGGACATCTTTAAAAGGTGTATAAGGGATGCTGTACACATCCCATCTTAAAATTATCTGGATCGGGTGGTCCTTGAGGAATGGAAGTCACCAGATAAGAGGATATTTTATCCATACTGTATCCTTTTTCTCCTGCATATGTATCATGAAAATGGATTAATATGACAGAATCCACAATAAATAAAATCAATTAAAATAGCTCACAAGCACATACATGGAGACATTGCAATAGTCCAGTAAGCAGTATGAGACCAGTGGCAAATATACAATAATGTAGCCTTATTACTTTATTTTTTGATGGGATATGGTTTTTTGAACATTATTATGTATTTACCACTGAGCTCATACTGTTTATTGGACTCTTACGATGTCTCCTTGTATATGCTTGTGTGTGTCATTTTAATTGATTTTATTTATAATGGAGTATGTCATATAACTACATTTTCATGATACATATATTAAATGAATTGATGTATTACTATTTCAATGTCTAGTTAAAGTGTTAGTAATGTCTGAAAAAACTTTTTTGCATTTAGAAGAGCTTAAAAAGCTGATCTAAATGCAAAAAAACGTATCTCTCAAACCGCTATGGTTTAAGAGATACGGGCGTTTAAAGTTTGATTTCTCAAGATCCGTGTCGGTCGACACGCTGGCGCTTGAGAAGTGCCGGGATCTTGTTACTTAAACGGAATCCCTTCATTGTAATGGTCTAAAACGTGTGCCTGGTGTTCAGGCACACGTTTTAGACCATTCCAATGAAGGGATTCCATGTAAGTAAAGAGAACTCTGCACTTCTCAAGAGCCCGCCTGTCGACCGACACTGATCTCCTGCTGACAGCTTTACAGCTGTCAGTAGGAGAAATCAAACTTTAAACGCCCGTATCTCTTAAACCATAGTGGTTTGAGAGATACGTTTTTTTGCATTCAGATCAGCTTTTTAAGCTCTTCTAAATGCAAAAAAGTTTTTTTCAGACATTACTAACACTTTAAGTGGCTCATTTTTCCAGGTCTGTGTTTAGGTTTAACCACCTTTTCTTTGGTTGGTTCTTACCTTTATGGTTTATATGTGTTTATTTGGTCCTAGAGTGCACCACACTATTTGAGAGGTGTGAGATTCTTGTTTCTTGAAATTCCAAAGTTATTAATGTTAAGGCATATATAGTGAGGCAGCATTGGCTACAGTTAAGTTCCTTGCTAAGATGCCCCAGCTTTCAGTGGAGGCACTCTGTACCCTTATTTCTGTCATCCAGCGTGGAACACAGGAACCATGGGGTAAGATCTCCTTCTCCAGGAGGGCAGTGCAATTCAAAAAGGTCTCTGAGTGGAGACTCCCTCCTCCTTTCCATTTTACTCCCACCTGCAAGGCTCCATCTTAAGTGACCTTGTGATCAGAATTGATTGTCCAGTTCACAAGTTAATTTTCCAGGAACACAAACCTGTGGAGGTTGTCTTTTTGTTTCATCTTTTACCTCACATCTTAGAAGCTCTTTTCATTCATTCTAATATGAAGACTGAATATTACATGTGAGTTAACCCACTGAGTGCTTTGGTCCTGTGTGTCCCTGTTCTTCAGCGTCCACTTGTTCATGTGGATTGTTTCTTGGCTCGCATACTCTACTTTTCACATACACAATGTGCGTGTATTTTCTTTGTCTGCTATGACAAGGATGGAAGTGGGTTTAGTGCTTTTCTGTAACTTTGCCGCGCTAGTAGACCCTGCACTTCCTTCCTCCATATTTGGTCACATTTGCCCCACTTGGGTGCCTCTGACCCTAAGGCAAAGGGCTTTTCTAGTAATTTTCTTTTCCTCAATATTTTAGACTTTTGTCATGTGTATCCCTTAATTTTACAGAATTTGCATGTGGACCCTTTAACCCTTTGAGTGCCTCTAGCACTCAAAGGGTTAAGATCAGGTGCCCGTGTAACAGCCATTTTGGATGCATACGCAAAGTTTATATCGGACATATGCCACCACTGGTTGCACCTAAGACCCTGTGGTGGACTAATTTTACTCCTTATAATGTACACTAACAACCCCCCAACCCTGTTCCAGGTATCACCATTTTTACATGTGTGGAGAGCCACAGCACATTTTGAAAGGTAAATGACTACATTTTCCAGACACCCCTGTTTCCCAGGTTTTCTGGGATGGGAAGAGTTGGTCATAGGATAATTTTCCTTGTTTGGATACTGCATGCTGTGCAGGGGCTGGTCTCTCCCTCTTTCTTGCTAATTTAACCCCATGCATTTAGATAATTTTGCCTATATTGAGTTACCTTTTTCTTGACTTTCTACCATTTTGACTGTCTTTTATATCATTTTGTGGATCTTCTAAGTCGGAACCAAAGGGACACATGGGTAGGTGTGTAGGTCCAAGGCTAAGGATCCTGGGACTCCCCTAACTCATTTATCCCATTGTTCCTCAAGCCAGACTGGGTTTCCTTGAGAGTATTATGGTACATTATGTCCCTCTTGTCTAGTGGCCCCTACCCCACCTCCAGGGCCCTCATCTGCTGACCAGGAACCAGTTTACAGTCACCTATATCCCCTCTTCTATTCAAGTAGTCCTCATCTCTTGTTCTGTGAGACATCATAGACCTCCAGCAGTTGTTTGATCCCAGTATTTTGGGGCAACACACAGACTAGGGCTTCCTCTGCTGAGGATGTGGAACTGAAAGTGATGACTTAGACACAACTCTATCCCTGAGGGGATTATAGTGAAGATGACTCTAGCCCCCTACAGAAGGGCTTGTCTCTTCCAGTATGGAACACAGGAACCATGGGGTTGAGCAAGATCCTGCAGGAGGGCAGGGTACTTCAAAAAGACAGTCTTTAGGGCAAAGACTACCTCCTTTTCCCGCAGTTCAACCTCAAGCCTACTCCAGATTCATGTGCCCTATATCCAAGATAGGAGTGAGCAGAGCAACTTCTAGGTTTTTCTAGGTTTTTATTATTTTTACTTAGATATGGGCTTGTAAAGTCTAGTCCTCCATTAGGTGGGCTCCAGTCACTGGCTTCCCTGGAGTTGGATTGCCCACTTCATGGTTGCTTTGTGGACCCTTTTCCCTGTGGAGGTTGAGTCTCCTAGAGATTCTGTCCTTTTGAGCCTGAATACCAAAGACTATTGAGTAACCCTTGCCTTGCCGTGCCTTGGTCCACTGTCCCATTCTGAGCCTTTCCACACCCTGTGTGTTTGTTTATGCACTCATGTATAGCTCTTATTCTCTAGTAGTACTGGCCAAAAGTTTTGAGAATTACACAAGTATTAATTTTCACAAAGTCTGCTGCCTCAGTTTATATGATGGCAATTTGCATATACTCCAGAATGTTATGAAGAGTGATCAGATGAATTGCAATCAATTGTAAATTCCCTCTTTGCCATGAAAATGAACTTAATCCCTAAAAAAACATTTCCACTGCATTTCAGCCCTGCCCTAAAATGACCAGCTGACATCATGTCAGTGATTCTTTCGTTGACATGAACAAGGATGGAGAGCACTCTGTTATGCTGATTGAGTTAGAATAACAGACCGGAAGCTTTAAAAGGAGAGTGGTGCTTGAAATCATTGTTCTTCGTCTGTTAACCATGGTTACTTGCAAGGAAATATGTGCTGTCATCATTGCTTTGAACAAAAAGGGCTTCACAGGCAAGGATATTGCTGCTAGTAAGATTGCACCTAAATCAACCATTTATAGGATCATCAAGAACTTCAAGGAGAGAGGTTCAATTGTTGTGAAGAATGCGTCAGGGAGTCAAAGAAAGTCCAGCAAGTGCCAGGACTGTCTCCTAAAGTTGATTCAGCTGCAGGATCAGAGTGCCACCGGTGCAGAGCGTGCTCAGGAATGGCAGGTGTGAGTGAATCTACATGCACAGTGAGGCGAAGACTTTTGGAGAATGGCCTGGTGTCAAGAAGGGCAGCAAACAAGCCACTTCTCTCCAGGAAAAACATCAGGGACAGAAAACATCGAAAGTTTGGGTCCATGGCCAGGAAACTCCCCAGACCTTAATCCCATTGAAAATGTGTGGTCAATTCTCAAGAGGCGGGTGGACAAACAAAAACCCACAAATTCTGACAAACTCCAAGCATAGATTATGCAAGAATGGGCTGCCTTCAGTCAGGATGGGGCCCAGAAGTTAATTGACAGCATGCCAGGACAGATTGCAGAGTTCTTGAAAAAGAAGGATCAACACTGCAAATATTGACTCTTTGCATAAACTTATTGTAATTGTCAATAAAAGCCTTTGACACTTACGAAATGTTTGTAATTATACTTCAGTATGCCATAGTAACATCTGACAATAATATCTAAGAACACTGAAGCAGCAAACGTTGTGAAGACAATACTTGTGTCATTCTCAAAACTTTTGGCCACTACTGTACATTAGTTTAGGGGTATAGATTGATGCAGTAGTCTTAACACTGTCTCTGCTGTCCTGTATTTTATTCAGCTATTTCTGTATATATCTAGGTTATGTAGTTTTTGGGGCTCTTCTAGTCGCACTCATATCACCTTAATATTTATGTTTTACCTGCCCATGGTAACCCCAGGAGTTTTGTAGCTTTTCTTTTTCACAGGTTTTTGTTTTTTTCAGGGCATGGCTCTTTTAAGAACCAGAGCCTGTCTGCAGCCATCTATGCTTCTTTGACTTTAATGGTAGAAATTTTTGGGACATCTCTGCACCCGTTTATGCTAGAACAGTCAGAGAGGGATTTTTATTCTTGTCTTCTCATGCTCTGTTGCATGGTCCATGGAGCACACCACGGCCAATGGCTGCAGAGATGCATGTTGCTAGCCAACAAGCAAGCATGAACACTATATTTCCCATAATGCCCGGTTCCCAGACCTTTTTTGTTTCTTCTTCAGATTGGCCCTTTTTGGTGGTAATCTTACTTCGTCCTTACTTATGCAGAGGCTGACTCACCTGCTGTAACCCTTTGCATACCAGATAAGTAATTTTTGGTCTTTATGGAGGCTTTACATTAAACACTTTCTCCTGAAAATGTCTGACACTGTGGGACATATGGAGAAATCTAAGACTAAGGATTCAGGGACTTCCCTTACCCTTTTCACTCACTGTTCCTCATGTTATGCTGGGCCCCTGCCACTCCCCGTGGCCATCCAGCACTGACCAAGAGTCTGCTTGGGTAAAACCCTGTTGTCATCTTTGGCAGCTATTCTGTCTTCCATTCAGAAGGTTCTCCATTCCTGGATACCCTTTCCCACTATTAAACAGGTTGAAGCTGTCTTTAACTTGGACACTTCCAGACTCGTTTAGTGTATAAGGCTGGACAGCTGTTCCTGCTGTGCCTGCCTCTTACACTGAACAATCAGTCACTGTATAAGCCAGTATAACCGCTATGAAGTGACTGCATGTAAAAAAACAAAAATGGCCATCAATGTGTGGAGGAGCTCTCTCCTGATGCCTCCCCCCCCCCCTTTAATTGATCTCTCAGCCTATCGTGCTGGGAGATCAGTATTTATGAAGGAGAAGCACAGCTTCTACTCTCCTACCCGAACTTCCAGGTAGGGGTTGGCGGGATAAGGGGAAGCCTCCTAATGTCACTGGTGACATGCTCATCTGTGATGTTATAAGGCTTTGCCTTAATCCATTCACTCCTACAGGCGGTAGGAGATAAGAGGAGGAGAGCTTCTTGCTCTCCTACGTCACCATATTGATCTCCCAGCACGACTGGCTGGGAGATCAATAAATGGGAGGCATTGGTGCAGTGCATAAGAGCAGTGGTAACTAGATAACTGAATGATGCAAACTACTGAAGACTGGCAGGAGTGAATTTCTGATGTTGCGGTAGATGAAACCACAGTTATATTACTTACAAATCCAGTGTTCCTTAGCAATTTGTTCCTGCCATTTTCCCAGTAGTTTCCAATATCTAATTGTGTCTCTAACTACAGTTCCTTTCCATGGCCACCCCAAGATGTTGGACAATTTAGTACTTTGTGTATTGGTGTGGATGTATGAGGAAAGTGTGCCATATGAAAGAACAGCATATTGTAGAATTGACTGGTGTGTCCCAGACCCCCATTCCCCTCCTCTCCCCTGTTTCTGTCTTTTAGACCTATGCAGTACCGTTATCTCTAGAATAGCATTGATAAATATGGAGCAAGTTTAAACCACATACACAGATCCTAGGCTAAAGTTCAAGCCAAGGATGAGCCTTAGACAGCCTTATTCACTCTCTTCTCTGGGAAACAGATATCATGGAAGAGAGGAAAGGACCCATGGGCCAGATCAAAAGAGGCAGTGGGCTGAATACAGCCCAGAGGCCACATTTTGTTCATGTTCATGACAAAGAACTCATCATATAATGTGCTCCCATTATGTGCATTTGTGGCATCAGAGGGATACCCTGGGCAACAGTGGGTCACGTTGGGCAGCTAAATTGCCTCAAAGCACCCTTTGGTGTCCAGATATGTACTCCGTAGAACAATGGCTGGCCTGGCCTTACTAGATGTGAGTACAAGCAGATCTCTGGGTGGGGCCTTGGGAAGTCAGAACATGAAGACTGCCAGAGCAAACTACTGTTCAATACTGTTTTTAAGATTTCTTGATTTAAATCCAGTAAAACACTGTGAAGTCACCTTTATGACATAGATGTGGATGTTCATGTTTCATTGGATGACACACGGGACTGAACATGGATCTCTGAGGCAATATTAATTCAATCAGCTCACCCTATTCTTAATGCAGAAGAGGGTTAGCAGCTTCTCATAATTTATACTTCATCTCTGTGCTGTAGTGCAACAGCAAGAAATCCAAATTCAGCAAGGATTATATGTGGGCTGTACAATGAACATGGAGAGAATCCAGGGTCAGGCCCTTCATCTGTAAACAAGCAGCAAGTAAACGTAAACATGATGAATTCACCCACAGAATGTCCTGTGGGATATGGCCTACACTAAATAACCCTGACCGGTGCACCAGGGCATGAGCAATCCAACAATCTACCTCTGCACACACCTGACCTTTAGAAACTTTTTAAATCACTACACACATTCTACTATAGAACAGGCTTAAACATTTTGTAGAATTGACTGCTTCCTGATTGATAAATCATTAGTAGGGGCCAGTAAAGCACTCAACAATTACCCCTGGAGGATTACAATTAACAGGTTACAGTAATAAACCATGTACATTTCGGAGACTCAATTAACCCTTACTTAATAAACTAGATCTACCAACAATAATAGAAAACCAGCTAAAATAATTGTACACCTTAAACATGACTTCTGCGCACTACCAATCTTCTCTTTGACAAGCTCACAAAACAGGATGCATACTAATTAAATATGGTTTCTTTCTTACAAAAGAAAAGAAGTTAAAATAACAAAACAAGTAAGTAATACATTAGGAGATCAATGCAAAGAGCAAAACAACATTAAAACAACATCAGCCCATTGACAGGGATAACAAATGAAATACCTCAGCAGCCAAACTATAGGAAAAAGAATAGTAAAACATAATACTATATCTAAAAGATTCACAAAATAATAGAGTTATGGACCCAGCACAAATATACAAGGCCTTAAAACCTTTTACATGAGGTTAGCCAGATGAATTCTGACCAAACTGAAACAGAATAAAAGATTAGGAACTATTTAAATAACAAACAAATGCTCAAAATTATTTAAATAACAAAAAAATGCTCAAAATAACAATTACTGTCCCAGCCAAGAATAGAAAGGAAATGTGAAGTTGTAATCTAACAATTAGTAAAGCTCCCTACCCACGCGTGTGGTTTTTATGAAAGTACTAGTTTTAAAGCCCATGTACACGGGCCAACACTGGTGGAGCTGCAGTCGGACTGCCGGAACACACCACAGCTGATACGGAGAGGGGCACTCCGAATTCAGACTGTGGTCCTCTCTGCGCACCTCTGCTTGGTCCCAGGAAGGTGTGCAGAGAGGACTCCGGTCTGAAATCAGAGCGCCCTGCTCCATATCAACCTTGGTGCGGGCAGTCTCTATTGCGCATGACTGTGGCGCGCGCAGCCATCTCTACTGTGCATGACTGCTTCTGACAAACATCCTAGCGAATTATAATATAGAATTTTACCAGAAAGGATACACTGAAATTCTCTCTCTGTTGACCTTGTAGGGACTAGAACCTGTGGCTCTGAGATTTGAACAGATTCTACAGCTGGTCCATTAACCAAATGAGCTATGTGTTTAGTAATAAATACTTATGAACACTAATTCCTCACTTAACACAATGAGGAATTTATAGAAGGTAGTAAACAGCTTCATAACTGTCAAAAGCTTTGACAGCTGAAATTCAAAAGCTATGACCACATAGCACATCCCCTCAGTATTACAGACATATCTGTGTTAAACAAGAACATCAAAATATTTGCAAATATTATTTCCACACATTTGAATTTCACAATATTTTGTACTGTACACCCTTACCAAGTAGGTTTCATTTAACGATGACAAGCACTTGACAATATAACATAAGCTTTTAATGTACAGAGGTGGAAAAAGTAAATTGCATAAAAATGTAATGTTATGCCTATATTTTGAAAATACATTTGAAATGGGATTTCCTATTTCCAGACACTAGACTATATATATGGCCATAGAAGGGATGGGATGTGGTCTTAGACAATCTCACTGTCATTCTAAAAGACTAATGGTTTCCCATCTTTTGCAGGGCAGGACCAAACTTGACAGCCTTCTGCTGGGAAGTACAGACAGTGCTCCAAAGATTTCTTTGGTTTTTCTCAGTTTCTTTGCAGTGACTGGCTCTGGTGTATGCATATAGCCACTGAAACTGGAGGAGACTGAAGAATGGGAGAAAGCTGAAATAAGACTGTGTTCTCTGTCAGAGCATCTCTCAGTGAGGCAATGATCGAGGGAGTTTTATAAGGCAATACATTCTTCAAAGGCGTTGGAAATCTCTAAGGTAGTGAATTCATAATTTCTCTGGCAATCCCTTACTAAAACCAGATTTTATAGCCTACTCTCATCTAAGTCAGTTTTGTAGGACAAAGTTAAGTATTCTATGATATACTGAGTGAGGGGCCTCTAACCCTATCAAAGGTCTCCTGTCATGGAAGTTAAATGGACTTGAAGTAAAGTGCTCAGGGTTTTATAGAATAGATGACTCTCTACCCAGAAGTGAAGAAGCTCAGGCCCAATCCAAGGCCTCCACCAAGAAGAGAAATAATAAAGGTGATCAGTGACATCCTTAATCAATCCAGAAACTTGTAGTTGTGGCTGATGGTATGACAAGCATATTGTGGAAAGGGATGAAACCATCTTGAGCTGTATGGATTTCAGCAATTAGATGATAGCATCCCTCAGGTGATTTTTCAATGCTGGTAGCAATTTGTCCCAACAATATCCCCTGCTGTTGTGCAGCCTTGATAATTTCTGTGGGGTTCAAGTTCGTGCACCCTGCATAAAACTGTCACAAACAAAGCAAACAGATTGCTGGTCCCTCTGTGCAGAAAAATAAAGACGGGGAAGCACTACTAGGTTTCTTAATTGGCATAAAACCCACTGAAGTAAATTTGAGAAGCAGTCCAGGAAGAAGTGTCACCAGTTCAGCCATTAGCACAAGCGCACCAGATGAACTGATAGTGCAAGTGACCCTGGTTGAATTGATAGTGCCAGAGTTAGTAATTAGTGGAGTCATGAGAGGGGAAAACAGGACACTATCATCTTAAGATGCTGAGTTGCGGTGAACAGCTCACAAACTGCCATTGCTTGAGACTGGAACATGAACGGCTGGAAGTCTGCAGCTATGGATGGAAACAGGAGAGAAAGACTGAGACACAAAACAGTCACAGAAATCATATGCAGAAGAACACTGAGACAAGGTACATTAATGTAGGTTAAGTGCATGACTCCAGCTTCAGGAAAAGAGAACAGGCAATGAAACAGACTTTGTGCAAGAGCATAGGAAGTCCTGAGCTGCAGGTATTTAGAGCTATTTGAGGGTTCAGTCAGATGAGTAGCAGTAGTGCAGATAATTTAAGACATGGATCATTGGGAGCAGATTCTCAGATGTTTATCTTATTAAATCAGCCACGGTGTTTTCTGACTCCAGTGTCATACAATGAGTTGGCTCTGGGTACACATTTATTTTATACTATCAGGTAATTAAAGTGATATTAGCTCTGAAAATAGAACAAATATTGCAGTCTATGTCAGGCATTCAATTTATTTAGGATCATTGTAATATTAATAGTTTTACCTTTTGTTATAATGTTAACCTTTAGAGTGCCAGAGTGCTTTACAGTGCTTTCCGTACCCCTCTGGCACTCAAAGGGTTAATTTTATGGGCCCACTGCATGCCAAAACAGTGCCGAAGTCTTCACTTTATAGAGATATGTGTATTTAGATTGCCTGAACAGTAATTTGTGTAAGAGTAAAAATAAAACTGGTTAACAAACAAGCTTATTTACTAAGTTAGTTAGCCCCTCGATCTGAACTAAACAATAATAAAAGAGGGTACAATGAGTGTACAGTCCATCAGATTGACTGATATGCATAATATTAATTAAGGATTCAGATGTATTTTAGAGAGTGGCTGACATTCAGGTAGGTCTAATTAGATGTGAATGAAGTGCATTGGAAGGGGAGGCCTCCCACAAACAGAAGTATTGAAGGGAAACTATTCTCTGAAATAAGTGGCTCTTAAAATGCTTAATATATTAACTTAACAAGATTATCCTTTATACAGCGGTTTAATTCATTTTTTGCATTATATCTGCAGTTTCATGCATATAGGGATTGCTACTGAACTCTTCATCTAGAGTAAACCACTTTCCAATAAACAAAAAGATTCAATAGACCTATGTGGCTCATAAGGGTCTCTAGTCTTTATCAGACTGCAAACTAAAATAATTTGCAGTGGACTTCAAGAGAAATCAATGTTGATAAAAAGTTTATAGATATAACTAGTGTAAAAGCCCGTGTACATGGCCCAAGGTCTGGGTAATGTTAACCCTTTGAGTGCCAGAGGGGTACGCAATGTATTGCTTTGCAATGTGTTGCGTACCCCTCTGGCACTCAAAGGGTTAAGAGGCCGCTATCTCGCTGTTCCAAGCGATGCAGTCTTGCATCACCTCACTCACACGATGCAATCATGTGCAGTAGAGACTGCCTGAACAGGGGCAGTCTCTACTGCGCATGACTGCATCATGACAAACATCCTAGTGAATTATTATATAGGACTGGCTTGTTTGAAAGATACCTCTCTAGGTAAGTTCTATTTTTAAAGAAAGTCAGATTGCCTATATTGCTTTTTTGTTTTACTCAACCTTTTTATCTTTTTATTAAAAGTATTATCAAGACCAGATCCTCTCTCTAGAGCAGGCATGTCAGATATGTAGCTAGTGGGCCACATGCTGTCCTTCACTGTGGCTCACACAGATGACTTCTGCCATTGGTAATGCATGCTGGCCTTTTATTTTGTCAGCTGTCAGTGCTCCTACATGAAACTTTCTTCCAGGCTGACTTTGTTGTATTCTAATCAACTTTCATGCAGGTGCACCAACAGCCAACAAAGTAAAGGGCTAGCATGCATTACTGACAGTAACACATTCACGTCTGGGGTGGGCAATTGTGGGGACCACAGTGAAAAAGCTCACAGAAGTCTTGGATGTTTTTTTTTATTCTATGACTGCCATTGTGACACTGGAACAAGACTGGGGTGTCAGACAGTGTATGTGTGGTTTTATAACTATCCAGGGGACAATGGAACAAGGCTGGAGTGTCATAGAAAATATACATGGACCCTAAAGTTCAATGATGCAGCCCTCCTTAGAGTGAAATGTTCAGTACCTTTGGTTGACTTTATTTGAATTTAACATGTCTCCCCTAAAGGGAGAACCTTATGCCTGACAGTATAAAGCATTGATAGTGGTACTATGTACCATTATCCCTACTGCAGGAAAGACTAGAGCAAGGTAGCTTAAAGGGATAGTATTACTTCAAAATTACTATCCCTCATATTGTAGCCCCTAATAAACTGAGTTAAATGACACCAGCGACATCTCTCTAACCTTTATGGTTTAAGATATAGCCGCTTTCAAAATTTCCTCTCCTCTTCCCTGCTGTCAGCGTTCTGCTGCAGGCAGGGGAATCCGGTCCTGGGACACGCGGAGGTGCTTAAACAGAGCCGATATCTCGTTATGGAAGGAAAAATAATTCATTGAAACAGTCTTCTACGTGTGCTTGGTTACCAAGCACACGTAGAAGACTGTTTCAATTAATCATTTTTCCTTCCATAACGAGATATTGGCTCTGCTGAAGAGCCTCTGCTTGATTCAGAGACCAGATTCTCCTGCTGGCAGCAGAACGCTGACAGCAGGGGAGAGGAGAGGAAAATTTGAAAGCGGCTATATCTTAAACCATAAAGGTTAGAGAGATGTCGCTGGTGTCATTTAACTCAGTTTATTAGGGGCTACAATATGAGGGATAGTAATTTTGAAGTAATACTATCCCTTTAAGGAGCTTCACTTTTTGGTTATCCAATTCAGAGAACTTAAACAGGATACAGAGTACTAAGTGCTCTGTATACTGTATATAACATAGTGCTAAGTGCTCTGTATGCTGTATATAATAGACTGCATAAAGAGGGCTTCTTAAGCTCCTTTCCTCCAGCCTTTATTCAGCATTGATAATGGTGCATTGTACCATTATCCCTACATTTGCAATTGGGAATCATTTCCTCCCCCTAGAAAGAGGAACTGATGTTGTTAATACATAAAAAAAAATATTTAAAAAAAAAAAAAAAAAAAAAAAAAAAAAAATATATATATATATATATATATATATATATATATATATATATAATATGCAATTTGATTTTATGCTGCACTAGCAGCATAAACAAATTAAGAGACATTAAATAAAGAGACTGGGTAGAAGTAATACATTTATTGGCTAACAAAGTAGCTCTTGGATGCACGCTTTCAGATATGTTAGGTCTCTTCAGACATATTTAGTATAAATCTTTGTACCACTTAGCCAGCTACAAAGAGAAATCTTTGCTGGAGCCTAGGGAATAACTTATACTGGCAAAGGAGTTAGGAATTGTACTTTCTATGGAATTTAAATGTAAAAACACTTTGTATCAGTGTATAACCTGTCATGTGCTTTGTATTCAACCTTTATTTTAAATATGCCTGAAGAAGAGACATAAAGTGTCTTGAAAGCTTGTATCCTAGAGTCACTTAGTTAGCCAATAAAGGTATCACTTTTACTCTATTTATACAGAAACTCATGCACTCAAAACTAACAAAAAACAGGGTATTAAATTGTGTAATACCATGGGTGGCCTACAAGGTGCTACAGGGGACTATAAGTGAAAAATCAAGAGAAAAGAAAGAAAACCCTGCAGTACTAGCATACTATACAGGCTAATCCCATATATACATATGACCCCTGAATCAAATATTGGATTCCCTAAAATGAAGCCTTTATTATTAATTTAAAAAGTGTATATATGTCTAGCGGACTCAGGGACATATCTTTTCTCTGTCGTCCAAAACAGGTTACTAGTAACTCTGGGATGTCCAACCATTAAGTTTTCCAGAGGCGGGAAGAAGGCAAGGACCAGGCGTAAGGCCCCCAAAGTCACCAGTGCAGATATGAACCATCAGATCAGAGATAGCCCAACAAAACAATTAAGTGTCAACGGACACTAAACAGGGGTAAAACACCCCACGAACAGTCACACAGCACGCTGAACTAGAGCCAACAGGTCTCAAAAGTGAAGGAAGCACCAAGAACCAAGGAAAATTCTAGACAGGCAAGACTACCTCCAGGACTTTCCTCCCAAAACTGGCATCAGCCAATGCCAACACATCAACACGGTAGTGCTTTGAAAAGGTGTGCACAGATGACCAAGTGGTCGCCTTGCACAACTGATCAGCAGAGGCCTGATTCTTGTAAGTCCAAGAGGCCCCAATAGATTGAGTAGAATGAGCTGTGACCCTGAAAGGGACAAGCTTCCTCAGCTCATAAGCCTTACGAATAGTGGACTTGATCCAAGAAGCAACAGTCACCTTGGATGCAGGTATTCCTGCCCTAGGACCCTCAGGAATGACTAACAGCACGTCTGATTGCCTGATAGACTTAGTGAGATGTACATAAAACTTGAGACAACACACCATGTCTAACAAGTGGAGATCCCTCTCCTTGTCAGAGGCGGGGTCAGGGCAGAAAGAGGGCACCACAATCTCCTGATTGATGTGGAACTCAGAGACCACCTTCAATAGAAACTCCTTAGAAGTGCAAAGCACCGCCTTGTCCTTATGAAACACCAACTAGGGTGGTTTACAGGACAGAGCATGCAAGTCCGCGACACAGTGAACAGACACAATCGCCAGGAGGAAGGCCATTTTCCACGTCAAAAGGCATAGCGGAATAGTAGCCAAAGACTCAAAAGGGGACATTGAAGAACGCCCAAAACCAAGTTAAGATCACACTGAGGAGCAGGAATCTTAAAAGCAGGATGAACATGAGCAACGCCCTGGAAGAAAACCCTGACATCAGGAAGGATGGCAATGCGCCTCTGAAAGAAAACAGAAAGTGTAGAAGTCTGAACCTAAAGGAAACTCAAACTGAGGCCATTGTCCACACCGTCCTGCAAAAAGGCCAGGACATTAGACAGATCAAATTCCTGAGACAGGTCCCTGTCAGCACACCAAGACAAAAAAGTCGACCAGACACAATGCTATATCTTGGAAGAAACAGGTTTGAGGGCTTTGAGCATAGTAGCCACCACACCAGAAGAAAAGCCTTTCTTCCTCAATATTGAGGATTCAGTTTCCAAGCTGTCAAAGCTAGCCAGTGAACATCCCCCTTCCACAGGTAACCCTGTAGAAGAAGATCCGGATGGTAGGGGAGCCGAAAGGGCTCCGCCACTGACAGATCCAAGAGCTCTGGAAACCAAGACTGATGAGGCCAGTATAGCGCAATCAGAATAACTGGACAACGCTCCAACCGTAATTTCCGTAACATCCTGAGCAACATGGGGAGGGGAGGAAAGATGTAAGCCAGAAGAAATAACCAAGGAATGGACATCGCATCTACTGCTAAAGCCAGAGGGTCTCTCCACCAAGAGCAGAACCTTGGAACCTTCCTGTTGTGTCTTGTCGCCATCAGGTTGTTGTAAGGAGGACCCCATCTCTGAACAATGAGGTGGAACACCTCTGGGTGCAACTCCCACTCTCCGCTGTCCACTGTGTGTCAACTGAGGAAGTCCGCCATGACATTGTCTACGCCCGGAATGTGCACTGCGGATATGGCAGGAACGTGTTCTTCTGCCTAGGACAAAATAGCCTTGACCTTGACCTCTAACCAAGCAGCAAGACTTCTTGTTCCGCCTTGCTTGTTGATGTAAGCCACGGCCGTGGCGTTGTCACATTCTACTCGGACCGAACAGTCTTCCACCTGAGATGTCCAATGTCGAAGGGTGTGAAAAATCACCAGAAGCTCCAATATGTTGATCGGAAGGAGGGACTCCTCCGGAGACCACCGGCCCTGAGCGCTCAAGTGACCCAGGACCGCTCCCCAGCTGGAGAGGCTGGCATCCGTCATCACCTTAGTCCAGAAGGGTACCAGGAAGGACCTGCCTTTCAGCAGGTTGGAAAGGTCGAGCCACCATGACAAGATCAGTTCCACATGAATAGGAAGAGAAACTGATGTCTTCAGAAGATCCGGTGGACCCTTGCACACCTGGGCCACGAACCGCTGGAGCTCCCTGGTGTGCGCCATGGCAAACTGAAGCGCTTCTATGGTGGATATGAATTTCCCTACCGGAGAGGATAGCTTCTGGACTGTAACTGGATGCCGAGAAAGAATTGCGGAAACACTGTGGACGATCTGGTGAGCCACCCTTGTTCGTGAGGAACACCATGCTCTTCTGAGTGTTGAAGAGAAGGCCCAGGAAGACCAGACGCTGGGATGGGACAAGATCTGACTTGTCCAAGTTGATGATCCACCCATGATGGGTGAGAGCCTGAATGCAGTGCTGAACTTGCTGATGAAGAAAGTCCGCAGAAGGGGCTTTCAGAAGCAAGTCGTCCATGTATGGAGTAACTCTGATGCCGTTCTGGTGGAGGAAGGATATCAAGACACCCAGGACACGGTTGAAGACCTGAGGCGCTGTCGTCAGACCAAATGGAAGAGCTGAGAACTGAAAATGTCCCTGGTCACAGGCAAACCGGAGGTACTGCTGGCTCTCTGGATGAATCGCAGTGTGTAAGTATGCGTCCTGAAGATCCAGAGATGCAAGGAATTCCCCCGGGGACATGGCAGCAATCACCGTCCGTAGAAACTCCTGGTGATAATGAGTCCAGTTCAGAAAGGAATTGAGATCCTTCAAGTCCAAAATAGGGCGACAACTGCCGTCCTTTTTGGCGACCACAAGGAGGTTGGAGTAGAAACCCAAACCCCTGTCCTGGATAGGCACCTGCTCTAGAACATCCTTGTCCAGAAGAGCCTGAACAACGCTGTCGAACAGACAGCGTTTCTCTGCACCCTGAGGCATGAAAGAAGGATGAAAACTAAAGGGAGGAAGAGAAATGAAAACCCGGACCCAGGTTCAGCGAGTCATGCCGAAGAAGTCTTCTTTGGAACCAAGGGTAAAAGAGTACTCTTACCCCCTGCGGCCTCATTGATCAGATCCAAGGAAGTACCTTGAAAGGGTTGGGAAAGTAAAGGTTTCTTGGAAGCAGTGTCAGCAGACCAGATCTTGAGCCAAAGAGCTCGTCTGGCCACCACAGACATGGTGGAAACCCTAGCCACCAAACGGATGGCATCAAATAAGGTAGCAGAAATATAGTGCTGTGCCTCAGAAATGTTGGCAAGAAGGAGCAACTTTTCTGAAGTAGGTGCATCCTGACTGACAGCCCGGGTGAGCTGTTCAGTCCAGACCGCAATGGCCCAGTTCACCCATGCTGCGGCAAACACTGGACGCATGGCAGAACCAGCAGTGGCAAAAATGGACTTGAGGGAAACCTCAAGTTTCTTGTCTGTCCAGTCCTTCAGAGCGGAGGCATCAGAGACTGGTAAGGCAGTAGATTTAGATAGCCTGGATACAGGAGCATCCACTTTGGAGGGAGGAATCCACTGAGCAAGCGCTGCTTCAGAAAAGGGATAAAGTTTTTGCAAATTTCTTGGACACAGAGGGTTTCTTGTCTGGGGATTTCCACTCCTCAGACACAAGGAAGTCAAGAGTGGAATTAGGTGGAAAGTAAGTAAGGGGCTGTGCAGGCTCCTGGAACACATCAGAGGGATGAGAAGGGACCTCCTGAACTAGGGGAATGTTAAGAGTAGTTAAGACGGCCCTGATCCGGCCCTTAGCAGAGGGTTCAGGATCAGCCTCAAAAGGGTCCCCAAACAACTGAGAGGACACCAATACAGAACACTCCTCAACATCCGAATCCACCAGCAGTTCCTCCTCAGAGGAATCTGACACGTCAGGTACTCCCTGAGGTTTGGGCAGGGAAGACCTGAATGAGGAGGGGGCCTGCCAAGACTGAAAGGCCCCCTGTAACTGGGATGGAAAGAGCTGCAATGTGGACCTAAGGTCCCTAGTCGCAGCCTTGAACTCTTGCACCCAAGCTGGCTCTATAGCATGGCTGGAGGTCCCTGGAATGCTGTCAGGGACATCAGAACATGCTGGGCATAAATGACCTAAGAATTTTCTAGGTACCCCTGAGTGACAGAGCAATGAACAATGGGGATACAGTGACCCCAGCCTCCTTAGTGTTAGGTCTAGCCCCAATCTCCAGCGGTATAGACATTCTCACATTGTCAAATAACCTGCTGTACAATAAATCACCCAATTATAGTGTGTAGGTTTAAAGTTTCACCCCAGAAATAGCTAAAATAAACGTATCTGGCAGGCAAAGGGTTAATCTGCAGAGGAGAGAAGGCGAGTCCAAGCCCTGCGTAGGATTCTCGCCCAGAAATGCTCACAAAATGGCTGCCATGGCAGGAGCCAATCAGAATCAAGGATGTGAAGCAAGTGCTCATGGGAAATGTAGTTTTTCCCAAAAAGTACCCCAAACAGTGCCTGAAGCCCCCTGAGCCCCCCAACACACTAGAAACATGAACCGGATGATAGAGCAGGGGCATATAAGTAAAATGAGCCATCTCTGAAGTCGCTAGGTTAAACAGTTGAAGAGATACATCCCAAACAGTACAGTCCCATAGGAGTGAATGGCGCAATGGAGTCTATGTGGTAAAGTGCGCCTTAAAGGGATAGTAATACTTCATTTTATCTTTATTTTATTTTGTAGGCATTAAAAAAAACATGAAGAACGATATACGTCTTATCTCTCAAACCTTTATGGTTTGAGAGATATTCACAAGCAAAGTTTCCCCTCCCACCCCTTTTACCTAGTGTAAGTCATCTCTTCTCAGATGTGGAATGCAGTCCATAGACCAGACAGATAACAGCAGGGGACAATCTTCTTCCTATAAGAACAATGAAAGCCCTGCCCCCCTTGACAAGCTTTTCAGGTTTTTCCCTTATCTTAATTGAAGATTGTCCCTCTCTGCAATCTACCTGGGCACCTCCCTTCTGCTCTGGCTGAGCAGTGTTACATCAGTAAAAGGGGCGGGAGGGGGATACTTTGTCACTTACACTTAAACTACAACTCTGACAGAAATGAAATAACACTCTCCAAAGTCCAAATCTCTATCTCTTTAAAGGCACAGTACACAATTTTTACAAATTTTAAAGTAATCATCAAAAGGGGTAAAACATGACTAGAACATGTGAGGATACCCAAAAAACACTAACCCAGTAGGAAAATGGGTTAGAAAACCCCTAAAAAAGTGCCAAACCAGCAGTTAAAAGGGTTACGTTACCAAATAAACCTGCTCCAAACACCCAACAGACATTCAGATATACCCAGTGAGTGCAGGAGTGTGCAATAGGAACTCCAGGAATATACCCCTGTGCAGAGGGGCACTATGGGACAAGTGGACCTGCAGCACTCAAAAGGTTGCTCACCTTTCCTGCAAATCTTCTGTTTTCAGATTACCATGAAGCAAGAAGTACCTCAGTGGGTAACTCCTGGGGAATCACTTGGAATCAAGATTTTCCCCCTCAGGGCTTAAGGTGCACAAAAAGCACCTGGATACTGAGCTAGCCACATCTAAGGGCATTGTCAGTCATGGTAATCCACCTAATGGTGGTATTATATATCTAACACAAAATAAAAAAGATTCTAAAAACTATAGCAGAACTGTTCTCATCCTGGTGTTGTCTTCACCAAGGAACAAATCTTTCTGGAGCTGGTTGGCTAGATGCAGCTAGTTGATACACAAGAGACGGAGTGGATAATCCTCAAGCTGATGGAGCAGACAGGAGGTGAGACCAAAGGGCAGAAAGAGTTAGAAAAACAGGACACACGGAATCTAAGTAGTGGACTAACAGAAAGTATAGGCAGGATGTGGCACAGGATCCATAAGACAGGACTTCGACAGGTGACACAAGGATAAAGGCTAGTTGCCACTTTTTTGACCTTCCAGGTAGAGAATGCACAGGACTGGCGATCTACCTTTTGAGATGATAGTTCTAATCACAAGATGAAGCACTGAGTGAGGCTGAGAATTGGCATTGACCTCAAGTTGTAAAATACCAGACCAGTTCAGAGAGGCTGGATGTACAGCTGGGTCATAGGTACTGGCAGCTAGGATGTTAGATGTTTAACAGGCTTGGATCAGGGCAGGCAGCAGACAGAATGGTCATTTAAGAGGCTTAGGTTGTGGCAGGTGGCTAACAGAAGAATGATTGATTCATGTTGTGACTCTTACCTATTAAACAGTTATGGAAGGGAAAAAAAAGCTAGAATTCTAACAGTGAGACACTGTACTCATGTAGGAATTGTGTTGCTGCTTAATGTTAAGACATGGAGATACGCCTAGGAGAGCACACAGGAGCACAAATAATGACTGAGTAGGATGATTGTGGAGGGTGTGTTAGATAGGAGCATAGGTTAATGGCTTGCTGAAAAGCATTCTTACAGTAGAAAAAATGTGTAACTTAGGGAAGAAACCTCTAGAACACAGGAGCAATTTAGTGAGTGAATTATCTTTTAGCAAATATGCTAGAATTAATGAGTGAAAGAACCTCTAGTGAAGAGATATGACTGGCAAGTGAAAGAAACTCTAGCAAGATAACATGACAGAGAGAATGAACTTCAAGTGAAAAGATAACTGGGGAATGAGCCATTACTTAGGAAGATAATGAACCTCTAGTAAAGACATGCAACTTGGCAAAAGTAGAGTGACAGTGAATGAGCCCCTAGGGAAGAGTTGTAACTTAGAATAAATCTCTAGCAAAGAGGAATAACTTTGGGAACAAAGAAGGGTCATAACTTAGGAAGTGAATGAAGCTAAAGTGATGGAAAGTAACACCTATAGTGAAGAGGTTTGGCTTATGGCATAAGTGAACCATTAGGAAAGAGATGTGGCTATGGAATGAATGAGAATTTTGTCAAGAGGTGTGACTGGCTGAATAAACATATAGCACAGATGCATGAATAGGGAGTTAATATACTTCTAGTGGAGAGGCATTACTTAGGAAGGAAATGAAACTGAAGTGAAGATGAGCAACTTTGGGAGTGAATTCTCCTTAATCAAACACACTAGACATAGGGAGTGAAGGATTCCCTAGTGAAGAGAAGTCACTATGAAATTAATACATATCCAGTGAAAAGGCAAGACTGAGACAGTGAACAATTAGCAAAGAGGGTTGACTGAGGATGAGCCACTAATGAAGAGGTGACATCTAGTCATGAGTTTTAAAGGGATCGTAATGTCCCCCAAAAAAATTTCATATTTTGTAGAGATTAAAAAGTTTAATGGAATGCAAAAAAACGTATCTCTCAAACCGCTATGGTTTGAGAGACATCTGCATTCAAAGTTTGATGTTTCCTGCTGTCAGCTGTAAAGTTGTCAGTAGGAGATCTTTGTCGGCCGACACGGAGGCTCTGCAGCAGAGCTGCAATCGCATTTTTTAAAAAGAATTACTTCACTGGAATGGTCTACAAAGTGTGCCTGGCTTGCAAGCACACGTTGTAGACCATTCGAATGAAGTAATTCTTTTTTAAAAATGCAATTGCAGCTCTGATGCAGAGCCTCTGTGTCAGCCAACATGGATCTCCTGCTCATTAAACTTTTTAATCTCTACAAAATGTGAAATATTTTTTTGGGGACATTACTATCCCTTTAATTACCAAATTAAAGCGGAACTTTCAGATAATAGCCAGTTGCCATGCATTCATTAAATGCATGGCAACTAGCTTGAAAATAGATGTCTTACCGTAAAAAAAAATGTGTCTAAAGGAATCCGTCCCGTTTCGGGACTGACGGGCAGGTTAATGCAGTCTGTGCGCCTGCGCCGTCAGTCCCTTCGGGTGACCATATGGTGCAAAGCAGTCTACTCTATGGAGATTGAGACTGATGGCGCATGCGCACAGACAAGATGTTTGCGCCCTAGCCTCAGTTCCGGTCTCCAAATGGGACAGATTCCTTTAGACACACGTATTTTTTTATGGTAAGACATAAATTTTCAAGCTAGTCACCATGCATTTAATTAATGCATGGCAACGTGCTATTATCTGAAAGTTCAGCTTTAATGTTCTTCTTGTGAAAAGGCATGATTGAGGAGTGAATATGTTAATGTCCTCAAAGAGTTTAACCCCTTAAGGACCATTGCCGTGCCAGGACTGTCACGGCGGTCCGGCACTTAAGGACCAATGACGGTCCTGGCATGGCATGGCGTTCAGGACTCCCGTTTCGGCTGCACGCCGCTCCGGAAGTCCTGAACCGGAAGCACCAATTTAAAAAAAATGCCCCGTGGACCGCAAGTGCCGGCCGCGAGTGCGCGCGCCGGTCCTTAAGGGGTTAAAGCCCAATTTAAAGGGGATCTATCAACCCTATACAAGTTTGTGTTAAATGATAGGTGTCAATTAGAAGAGTTTATTGTGGGTTTTAATAATAATAACATGGGTCTCCATTTCACATACCACATTAGTGAGGGAGATTTACGGTTTGTAGATCTGTCACTTTCCCATATAGGCAGCAGAGTTATCACTAAAACATACTTCAAGCCGAGCTGTCAAAATAACTATTTGCATCATGATAGTTGTCATCATATCCATTGGAAGTCTGGTATACCTAAGGGACAGTTCCATCGGCTGAGACGGAATTGCTGCTTAGACAGCAATTTTACGTTTCAGTCCTTGGAACTAAAAAACGAATTTCTCAATAGGGGGTACCCTCCAACATTGATAGAAAACACATACTAACAGATTATGTCTAAAGATAGATCTGACATGATTCACCCTATCAGGAAAGATAAACACGATAATAATGCTCAAAATACAGTTACCTTTGTTACTACTTATAATAATGCACATAAACAAATAGAATCTATTGTCAATAGACATTGGCATGTGCTTCTTGCTGACACATTGCTAAAACCCCATCTAATGGAAAAACCTAAAATAATTTATACTAAAAATAAAAATCTTAAAAATATGTTTTCTAAGAAGAAAGTAAAATATAGTTTACAAGCACAGGAGGGGTCTTTTCACTGTGGTACAGTAAGATGTATCACCTGCCAGTTTATTGCACATAAAATAGATCATTTATGGATTCACAGGGACATATACAGCTTATTACTGGTTATATCAATTGTACCACTTTTGTGGTCTATGGTATTAGCTGTCCATGTAATAAACTGTATATAGGCCGCACCAAAAGGAGGGTCAGAGATAGGTTCTTGGAACACAGACGGGCCATTATCAGGGACGGACTGGTAATAAAAACCAGCCGTGGAAAAAATTGCTTACCAGCCCCATAGCACTGCGTCATTATACCAGCCCCATAGCATAATGGCATTTCATAAAAGGGGAAACCATGCATTTTAAAACACATTTGAATGCCACCACCAGAGTAATACAGAGTTATATGTCACACCAGAGTAATACAGTTATATGTCACCAGCATCCCTTTAAGGACTGATACACTTTAGTTAATGAGCACTTTTCAAATTATACAAGTAAGAACTACACTTGCAACAAATAATGACACAGTTTCACAATGTTAATTAGCTTTATTTTTACTTACTGTTGCATGAACATTATGAGTTGATACACTATAGCATCACCAGGGGGAGCATGGCACGTCTGGGATTACCTAGTTGTTTCTCATCTATTGACTATCAATCTCAATCACTAACACTCACTCACGTTCACAACTCTATTGTCAGTCACGATTAGCATGTCACTGATGCACGCTCATGAAAAGTATGTTAAGCACCAATGTTTAAATGTTATTTTGTTCTTGATAAAGGTCCCTACCAGACCAAAACATTGAATTAGAATAAAGTTGTTTATATACATTATATATATATATATATATATATATATATATATATATATATATACATACACCACCTCTTGACTCTTGATTCTCCCCTTTTGTCTCTTTCTCCCCCTCTTGATTCCCACCTTTTGCTTCATTCTCCCCCTCTTGAGCCCCCTCCTTTTGCCTTTTTCTCTCCCTTTTGATCCCCCTTTCTCCCCCTCCTTGACTCTTGATCCCACCCTTTTGCCTCTTTCTTCCCCTCCTAATCCCCCCTCCTTTGCCTCTTGGTCCCTCCCTCCTTTTGCCTCATGATTCCCCCTTCCATTTGCCTCTTTTTGTCCCCTCTTGACCCCCTCTGCCTCTTTCACCCGCTCTTGATCCCCCCTCTTGCAACTCTTTACCCCTCTTGATCTTCATTTTGCCATTCTCCCCTTCTTCCCCCATTTTGCCTCTTTCTCCCCTTTTGCCTCTTTCCACCTCTTGTCTTAATCCACCCTGGACTCGTCTTGATCCCCTCTTTTGCCTCTTTCTCCCCCTCTTGCCTCTATCTCCCCTTCCAGATTCCCACCTTTTGCCTCTTTCTCCCCCTCTTGATCCCACTCCTTTTGCCTTTTTCTCCAGTCCCAGGGAAGCAGCAGGCGGCTCCCAATCTATCTTCTCATGGCTGCTGCAGTCCTGTCACCTTGCAGCCATGGATTGGATCATCATGTAAGCAGTTAGCAGCCCCAGGGAAACCCAGTGCAGGCGGCCTACCGGGAATTTTCCCGGTATCCCGGTAGGCCAGTCCGGCCCTGGCAATTATCAATCCTGACATCAAATATCCTCTGGCCAAACACTATTCCCTATATCACAATAAATCCCTAGAAGGCACCATACTTGTTCCTTTGGAGCACATTAAGGGTGGACAGGGGAGGGTGAGAGATTTAGAAGACTGTCAAAAGGAGACGTACTGGATCTACTGTTGTGGCACACATATTCCCGGTGGCCACAACGATAGACTACACGTCTCTACCTTTATTTGATTTATAAATTTTTAGTTCCTACACACATTTATATATCTGTATCTAATACATTTATTATATATTTTTTTACACATCATTGTTTGGTATATACTACAGTCAAATTTATATACATTTCCAATTTTTAGTCTTAGTTATAGTTATTACACATTTTTATAACTATTCACATACATTCACATATATCGATCTCTGCCAATGAGATCACTCCAGTTTACAGACAGAAAGCCTCTGTCATCAGAGGAGGCTGCATAGAGGGATGGGGGCAGTGGAAGAGTGAAAGACTGCGGTACAGAGTAGGTAACCACAGTCTGTCTGGAAGTGCACTCTTTAAACATTAATTTTCAGCCAAATAGGGTTAAAAAAAATAATAAAGAAATTCACCTAGTCACTAAATAACCCCAAAGCGATACCTATTACAAAAGGGAGAGAATGATTTGTATAGATCTCTGTCTGTTTATATAAAAACTTTGGCCAAACTATTGAAAATGCTTTCGATGATTTAATTTCACCAATATTTAACAAATATAGCATCTCAGTACTGTTGGTTCACCATGTTGCTAGGAAACGATGCATCTCTATAAAAAGTATAGTGATTCAAGCTTACATTGACTTGTGTTTATTTTGGACATTGGACATTAGAAATGCAATCTAATCCAACCTGAGCAACATCTTCCTACAGTGAATAACTGCCATAATCATCACAGTCAATAATGTCCTGATAAAAGGAATTTCTAATCATAAATATATCCCAAAATTAATTAACATAAACTGGGAACTTGGCTAAAATATCTGTAAAAGCTGTACAATCTGTCATGAGAAACAGCTTTACACCCACGCATGGAAAAAGTCATTACTAGCAATATTTATCATTGGGCACACTTAACAGCTTTTCCAGAAACTGTGTGAACTAGAATATGTAGGGAATGCAAATTAATAACTTAAAAGCTACATAATGAAATATTCTTACAGTGTTGCTGTGATACCATTCAGTGTTGCATCTATGGGATAATTGTCTCTTGTGCAGTAATGATTTCTCACATTACTGGTTGTGAAAAGCATGTTTTATTGGATACGGTATAAGGAAGGTCATATTTTTTTGCAAGTAAACCAGCATCATCATTTGGCAACATCTTGAATTCTTGTTAATAACAGACAGATGTTTTCCAAATTACATATGTGTCACTTATGTATAATTGTCCCCATAAAAGATGTTTCAGACAAGAGGTGGGCAACCAAAGGCCCTCTCGAAGCTGTCATACTACAATTCCAGTATCCTCAGCTAGTTATTCGACAGATGAGGATTATGAGAATTGTTGTCCAAAAACAGCTTGAGGCCCTCAGGTTCCTCACCTCTGTTTAACTCTATAGCTCTAAACATGAAAGTAATACCATTTTGGGAAATTGAGACTTCTCTAGCATCCAAGAGACTATGCTATAGTATCTTCCTCGAAGTGCATCTGTTTTTATGAAAGATCTATTAGAAATTATGATATGCATAAGATTATTGTTTAAAACAAATTGTCAAGCCCCACCTGTATAAATTTTACTCATTAAAAAAAATAATAAAAACTGAAAGATTGCTTATGGAATATTTAATATCATAACAAATACATTAAATGAGAATAATTATTTTAGAAGCTTACTTCGATCAAAGGGCATATATGCAGAGCAATCATTATTAAAGGGATAGTAATGTTTTAAAATAAAAGCAGCTCCAATTAATCTTCATAGTATTTGGGCCATGGAAAGTGTTATTTCAACACTGTCAGAGTTGTAATTCAAGAGTAATTGAAGGATAAAGTATCCCCCTCCTGCCCCTTTTACTGATGTAACTCAGAGCAGCAAGGTGGCGTTCAGATGGCTTGCAGGGTTTTCATTGTTCTCACTGTAAGAAGATTGTGCCTTGCTGTGAGCTGTCTGGTCTTAAGACCAGATTTCACATCTGAGGGGAGTTGGCTTACACTAGGCAAAAGGGGCGGGAGGGGATACTTTATCATTCAATTACTCTTGAACTACAACTCTGACATTGTTGAAATAACACTCTCCATGGCCCAAATACTATGAAGATTAATTAGAGCTGCTTTTATTTTAAAACATTACTTCCCCTTTAAACATCAAAACAAAGTAAAGGGGGTGGGATTTATATGGGCATAACTCCTTCAAAACAGCATTTTCCATTCATTAAAATAATCAAAGCAGAAGTGTGAGCTTGATATATGGAAGCAGCCACTGCTGCATCGAGAGGGGACTTATCACAATCTGAGATAACAGATTGTTCCAAAACTAATTAATGAAGTGTTTGTTTCACCTAAATACTTCTCAGGAACTCTATAAAGCATAATACGCACACATGCAACTGCCGTACCCACTTTCCCATTTAATTATCTAAACACATTTTGAATTCTAATGCAAAAACGAAAGCGCAAAAAAGCAAACATTATGCTTTGCAAATAACCACCGAATTTGTAATGGTATTAATGTTATTAAGTTACTTGTGATGTCGTCAATAAAACATAAAGGGCCTGGAGTTAATGTTCTCAGAAAGTTATTACTTTTTAATTTCCATGGGTTTGTTTCCAGCATTGATCAAACACAGTAGGTTCTTATGTAGTTGGCTAAAACGCGTTACCATTTTAAAACAAATCATTGATTAAATACAGCAGCACCTGAACATTCAAACACCTAAGACCCTGTATTTATTTGTCCATCTATTAAACAGAAAAGCACTATCATTTAAGCCCATGTCTATGACAGCATTATTTTTTTACCTGACAGTTCCTTTTCCTTCACGTCTCTTTTGATAACTCACCTGAGAGTGATCCTTCCTTCCAGGTTGTGACAAAATGATGCCTGGGCTTATCCAGGGGTGCTCCGCCATGGGTTCTTTACAAGGGCAGTAGGATGGTGGAACTTGCCTTTACTCAGTCAAACACAGCACACAGTAACAGGAGACACAGCAACATAAGAACTTTGAGACATCTAAGCACTACCTAAGCATATATCCATCATACAGGAACAGGCAGAGAGAACTGACTGAACTGCCCTGAACTGACTCTTTTCAGCAAAACCAGGGATTTTTTCACCCATAGCAGAAAACAAGGAAAATGGTGGATTGGCTGACAGCAACAGGATGAGTCAGAAAGACAAAGTAATATTATCAGTTACTCGACACAATCATATCATACACAGTAGAATAGCAGAAGAGAACAGTAACAATCCGATAATAATATGGTTAGCTAGAAGCCCTTTGAAGGCTCAGTGTCTACTCCTTCCACAGAGGGCACTGAGTAGCCTAAGCCATTCCATTGTCTCTCCCACCCCCAAGTCCAAGGTCTAGATTCACTAACGTTTGAAGAGGGCTGAAAATGTTGATGCCCTGTTGGGGCAGTGTTGAAGGCACATGGCCAGTATTCACTAAAGTGTCTCTGACATCACATCACTATCTGTCTGACAAAAATCTGCCCCCATCGACATCCAGCCGACAGGTTTATGAATTTTCACTCTTCACACCGAGAATGGCCTATATCCATATAGAAATGAAGCATTGATCTTATAGGATAGGTGATCAATGTGGCAACCAGAAGGACCAGGAAAGCGATCAGTGCCTTCCATTTGTACCCCTACACAAGCGCTTTGTTTTTTGTCAATGAGCACTTGTGTAGGAAGATACAAACATTCATTAACAAAAAAGCCACTTGACAGGCTCATTCATTCAAGCACAGAGACCTGCTTTTACGAATGATCCATCTCTGTGCTTGTGTGATCCACACAATCATTCATTAGAAAGTTCTACACACACACACACACACACACACACACACACACACTTACATGTTCATACAGACAAACAAAGCCATCAATAACCCAGATGGTATGGACTTTGGAGGTTTGTACCGGACATAAGTTGTGGGTGGTAATGTTACACATGAAAACTAAGGATTTTGGGTGTTTGTACCGGATTTAGGTCATGGGACGTTACCCATTGAAGCTAAGGTGAATGGCCAACAGGGTAACTTGGTGGAGTCAGCTATAAGTGCTGAAGGATGTTGGGAGATCAGGGCAGTCTGCAATCAGGCAAAAACGGTAATCAAAGCAAGGGTCAGGAAACAGACAGATGGGGTAGTCCAGCAGGGGAGCCAAAGGTTATGTAACGGATAATCCCACAAAGGGTCTGCAGCAAAGCAAGCAAAGAAGCACTGGAAACTGGAGTCCTAGAACACACAGGAACCAAAGCTCTGGAACACTGGAGCAAAGTGGACACAGTCTGAGAGTTTTTTTTAGTGCTGCAGGTCTTCACCCCTCCCCTCTGCTGGACAAGCCCCTCACTGGATTGGCCACCAGAGGGGTGTGTTTCCACAGCACCTCTCTCACTGTTTCCTTGAAAGCATATCATTGGTTGGCAGCTGATGGTGGAGGCAGGCTCTACCTCACCCCTCCAGGTGTATAACATTAACCTTTGATCTGGGCAACATGTGGATGTCTGCCTTAGGGTTTCCTGTAACTTTAGGCTGCGGTTTTGGCCTACCTCGCTACTGCAATCGCGACCACGGGCAGACGCCACCACTACAGACTGCGCCTTCGGCCTTCTCCACTATCGCGGAGGACAGCTGGGAATCACAGGTAGGAGCTAGAGGGGCATGACAGGATCATAGACAAAAATGAAAAAAGATATTCCAGTAAAATATAATGTGATTCATGTAGACCAAAGGAAGAATAAACAAGATTTTATGGATAATAAGGTGTGAAGATATTTCAGGTAACACAAATTAATATATGCAGAATAAAGGAGAAACAGAGAAATTAATTAACAATGCTGAAAGAAAAGCTTAGTATGCTACATGGAGAAATTCATGAAGAATAAAGGGGAATGAATATAGAGAACTACAAGAGTACTACAGGAAGAAAATATTAAATATTAAGAAGAAGTGCGTAGTCTAATAAAATTCAGTACATATAGATTAAAGAAACTCACAAAAAAGCAATGAATGCGATGTGAAGCAATGAGATACTGTAGAAACCTCTATCATTCATAGGAATAATCTTCCCCTCGGGCGAGGTATAAAACGCCTGTCCCCCTCATGCTGGAGACCCATTGCTACCAGTTATGTGGCAATGAATAAGTTACTACAGCATTTATGATGCCCCATCCTGGGCAATGTGACAAATTCAACGGTAAAACTGCAACATACTGTCTCACAGTTTAACCGATGAACATGTTTGTGTATCATAAAATTGAATTTGTATTTTGTGAGACTTTTGTCATCGGGTACAGATGGTGTAGCCACGGGTCTTATAGATCAGACAGTACTATAAGTTCCCAGTGACCTAGATGGGGTTAAAAGGCAAAATTTTAATCAATGGTATATACATACTTTCAAATCCACATACTGATATTTTATAAATTTGTTTATTGTATATACATGCTCTCACACACTTGCCATTGTTTCTTTGAATAGTCTTCCTAATTAATACATAGAGCTTAAATGGCATAGATTAACTATCTTGGTACATCTTATATTATTAACACAATGAAACCAAATGTATAAGAATCTGAATTGGAGGTTTAAGGTACTGTCAGTCTATCCCATATATCTTGGATGCTGTAGTAATTAATTACTAACATATTCATAGTGGCATAAGCACTACCTATGGGAACGGGACTCACTTCAACCATGCAACATTTTGAACCATGCAACATTCGTCATGTGGCATTTTCAATGCGCCCTTTTGAACAATGCAACATTTTTAATGTGCCCTTTTGTTTGACACCCAATAGTGTGAGACAGTTCAAAAGTGAACCGTCTTTGCCTGGTTTTCAGAGACTGATAACTTATATGGTAAAGTTATGTGGATTTATCCTCGGGCTGAAGCCCTGTGTGAGTTTGTACCGGATGTAGTTAGCGGTTGTTGTTATTATTATTACTCTTTATATAATGCCAACTTATTCCGCAGTGCTGTACGATACGGAATAGACATACAGAGATATTAAACAATACAAATTGACTGTAGAGAGCAAAAGGATCAGAGGGCCCTGCTTGTGAGAGATTACAGTCTAGAGGAAGGTAGGTTGGCCACAGAAGGAGTAAGTGCTATTGGGTGTAAGTGCCTCCTGCCACATGAACTTCTGGTCAGTGGGTGGGAGAGAGACGTTCTGTAGAGTGCAGTGGTCCAGGCACGGGAGATGTCCTGTAGGTGGGAGTGGGAAGATGTAATAAGAGCTGTATAGAGGAGAAGGTCATATGCAGAGTGAAGGTGGCGAGTGGGAGTGTATTTGGGAATGAAATATTGGGGGGTGCAGTGTTAGTAGGGCTCTGTAAGTTAGCACCAGAATTTTGAATTTAACTATATATGCTAAAGGGATCCAGTGTAGGGATTGTCAGAGGGGAGTAGTGTTAGAGAAGAAATGAGTAAGGTAGATTAATCTTGCTGCAGACTGTAGTGGGGTTAGCCGGGTGAGAGGAAGGCTAATTAGTAGTGAGTTACAGTAATCAAGAAAGGACATGATAAGTGTTTGGATTAGAATTTTAGTGGTGTCTTGGGTGAGAAAAGGTTGGATTCTAGAGATGTTACGGAGGTGGAGGTGGCATGAGTTGGAGATTGACTGAATGTGGGGAATAAACAAAAGGGCGGAGTCAAATGTAACACCCCAGGCAGCATGCTAATGTTACACATAGAAGCTAAGGATTTTGGGAATTTGCACTGGACTTCAGTAGTGGGTGATGATGTTACCCATTGAAGCTAAGGTGAATGGCTAATGAGGTAATTTGGTGGAGTATAGCATGAACCTGGCCAATTTGCCCATGCTTGATTCAAGGAACTTGGGTTGGCAAGGAATATTAGTTAATGATCTCTTAATGTCTATGGTAAAATAATAAGAATAACAAAGTAATACGGTGAATTTAAATAAAGCTGTGGCCTGTTATCCTCACAGTTCGTGTCTGCGTTTATTTGGAGCATCATACCCTCTTCTTATGACATGATTACTACACATGTTCCTATATGAACATTAGAGACTAGGGGTTCATTTCTATTGGGCCTGGGAAAAAGTGTTAGTGCTAAAATGAATTCCAGCTGGCACACACATTGTTATACCATAGGAATTATATTTCCTGTCCAGCATCATCTATAACGAGCATTGGTTGCATGAACTCACTTTGCATCCTAACACTTCTTGCAGCTTTCTGTTCCCACAACTCATGCTAGATAGCATGAGAAGTGGGTACATCAAAGGAAACTAGCTAATGCTTGACACAGTATCAAATGTTGACTGTGAGCTATTTCCTCAAACACCAACTCTAAAAGCACCCCCACTACACCTAACACAATAATACAAACCCATGCCCTAGACCTAAAAATTACCTATGCCTCATGTCCCTCCCCCTTATGTTCAACAAGTAAATCACTTACCTTGATGTTGGAGGTCCAGTGTGTCTGACATCCTCTCAAATAAAATAAAAATAAACCTATAACCCCACCACAGCCTCCAATAGAAACAAAAAATCCCCCCTTTTGCCCAAGCCATATTGAGCAAGAAATAATCAGGCATTGGCTCTAATATGGCCATTCCCTGTTCAAATTCAGTCCCACGCTCCCATTGGCATGAAATGTGCCCTAGAGTAATCTCACCTCCCAGCCAATAAGCATCTAGCTGGAGAGGTCATGAATGCGTGCAGCCTTTTCAAAGCTTGGATAGATGGGGGGTGGTGTTAAGTGCATTTGTGATGCCTCCAGCTAGATGCTTATTTTCAAGGAAAAAGGTTACTCTAGGGAACATTCTGCATGCTGTGTAACCCCCACCTCCCAGCCAATGAGAGTGAGGTAAAGAATTTGAACAGGAATTAGCCATATAAAAGGTATTCTCAGTTAATATTTTACTTACTTGGGCTTAGGCAACTAGCAGGACTAAAGGGGGGATTTTTTTCTTCTATTGGAGGTGGCGGCAATAGTAGTGGTAGGGTTAAAGGTTTTTTTATATTTTTATCTTGGTTTAGAAGAAGATGCTGGAGTACCAAGGTGTGAAGAATAACTTTAACAACTAAATCACTTTCCTCGTTGTCGTAGGTTCAAATGTGTGGAGGAGCATGAGGCATAGGTTAGGGTAAGGTCTGTGGTGAATTTAATTATGTTTTTTGTTCTGTTTAATATTTTCGTGGGTCGAGTGTTAGGGGACAGTAGATTTTTTTATTGTTCTGATTTGGCCCCCCTTATCAATTCATCTTTGAGATACTCGTGTAGGGAAGTGCCCATTTGTTTAACATGTGTCAGGGACTCAGTCCCGATGTTTGGAATGTTCAGAATTAACTGAAATAAAATAATAAATCTCCTTAATAAGTGTTAACAGTCACAGCATACCATTGCAATGTAAATGGATGTGTTGTTCCATTGATTTGACACTACTGCCGTTCACTTCCATCCATCGTGCATTTTTCACTGGCAGTAGTTTGTCACAGCACAAGTAATAGAGTACTAAACTGTGACATGCAACTACCTTCACCATTGTTATTTTCCTAATGGCCCTCATAGAATCGAGCCCTAGAAGTGACAACAAAATTTTATTTTAAACTATTTGATTAGGTAAAATATTACATGTATGAACTGACAATGTACTTTTTTATTCTAACAGTCTAGTACAGTGCTAGTAGGAAATGTAGCTATGCATGATAATTGCATACAATATGCTTCAATATACATTAGGAAAATATGACTGAAAGCTTTATTTTTATATGGGAAATCTAGTACTATTATTATGTTAAAGTAAACCACTGGGCCTTTATTGTTTTTGAGCACTTATTAAAAAATTTTCCTGCAGACAAAATAATCTAAATACATTCTTACCAGTGCAACCTGAGATGAGATGAAACATCTTGCATAAGAAAGCAATGAGAGGACTGAATTTTACTCAGCACAAATAAGGGGTTCTTTAAAGTGCCTAAAATAATTTATAGTTTGATGATCTTTTTGTGTATTCAAAGGCTGGTGTAATTATATGATTATTTTCTCTGCCGACCCCCTTTCATGTTTGAATTATGACAACTCAGCTAAATAACTGAATTCCTAATGTCTGTATTTCATACATACTGAATATGATTCATTACTCTTTCTGCATTTCACATTTAGTACATAATGCATGCATATATTCCATGTTTGGTTTCCATGTTAAATTTTAAATACACACTATTTGATATGAGTCATCATTCTTATGTTATCTGTTGCTTGATCAGGCTGCCAGGCTCTGTTTTAATTAGCTGTTTAATTATATAGCTCAGTTTCCCTTTTGCTAATGTCCAGTAAAAATGTTGTTCCTAACCATCTAGCTCTATTTTAAGAGAACTGCAGTCAATTTTGAATGCCCACTTTTTTCAGGGGTATCTTGTACACAATGGTGTCAGATAAAGCTTATATATTTTTCTATATTGTCATTATTACATACATTGTTTGAATTACACATGATAAAGTTTTTTTGTTTTTTTTTGCATATTTGCAGCACCCTTATCTAAGCTTTTTAAGGGGACCCTATCACCTAAAAATAACAATGGTGATTTTGAAAGACGTTTCCAAATAACCTACATGTTGTATTGGCCTTGCTTTATTTAGAAAATTAGTCTTTGAGTTATTTAGGGCTCAATGTGTCCAGTAAAACATGCGGTAAGGCAAAACTGGCTACCAACTGACAAAAAATGTCTAAGTCTGTATTCAGTTGCCCTGCTAGCTGAACACAGAATCACCCTCCCAAACACTAACCATACACTGCCTCTAACACTAAAGTGTAACAAGACTACCCTGTGCTGAAACTAAAATTCACTGTACTAGACAGCAACCAACTGTCAGAATAATAAGAAATATATATATGTACAAAGTGTATATGATTATAACACACTGGTTATGGCGCCAGAGGTGGTGATTTTTTTGTGTAGGTAGGTTGTTTCAAACATGTTGGAGAAATAACCACAGTTCTTCTGTGGATTTAGGCAGCCTCAGTTGCTTCTATCTCTTTATGTAATCTTAGATAGACTAGATGATATTGAAGGGCTCTGTGGGGGCCATACCATCACTTCCAGTACTCCTTGTTCTTCTTTATGCTGAAGATAGTTCTTGATGACTTTGGCTGTATGTTTGTTTCATGCTGCAGGATAAATTGGGGGCCAATCCAATGCCTCCTTTATGGTATTACATGATGGACAAGTATCTGCCTGTACTTCTCAGATCTGAGGATACCATTAATTCTGACCAAATCCCCAGCTTTGGAGAAATGCAGCCCCAAACTTGCAAGGAACCTCTAGCATACTTCATTGTTGCCTACAGGCACTCATTCTTGTATTACTCTTTACCCCTTTGGCAAACAAATTGCGTTCTGCTACAGCCAAATATTTCAAATTTTGATTAATCAGTCCAGAGCGCCTGCTGCCATTTTTCTGCACCCCAGTTGTGTTTTGTGCATAGCTGATTCTATTGGCCTTGTTTCCCACATCGGAGGTATGGCTTTTTGGCCACAAGTCTTCCACGAAGACCACTTCTGACTAGACTTCTCCAGACAGTAGATGGGAGTACCAGAGTCCCACTGTTTTCTGCCAATTCTGAGCTGATGGTACTGCTGGACATCTTCCGATTGCGAAGGGAAGTAAGCATGATATGTCTTTCATTTGCTGCACTAAGTTTCCTTGGCCGACCACTGCGTCTACGGTCCTCAATATTGCCCGTTTCTTTGTGCTTCTTCAAAGGAGCTTGGGCAGCACATCTAGAAGCCCCTGTCTGCCTTGAAATTTCTGACGAGGAGAGATCTTTCTGATGCAGTATACCTACCTTGTGTCTTGTTGCTCTGCTCAGTCTTGCCATTGTGTATGATTTTAACATTAAACTGTCTTCAGCAACCAACCTTTGTTAGCTGAGTCTGGCTGTTCCTCGGCCAGTTTTATTCCTACTACACAGCTGTTTCTGTTTCAGTTAATGATTTTGTTTCAACCTAAAAATGACATTGATGATTATTAGCACCTATTTGGTATAATTGTTTAACCATACACCTGACAATATGCCTACAAGGTCTCTGACTTTGTGCAAGTGTACCTAGAAGAACTGATGCTATTTTGAAGGCAAAGGGTGGTCACACCAAATATTGATTTGATTTAGATTTTTCTTCTGTTCACTCACTATGCATTTTGTTAATTGATAAAAATAAACTATTAACATGTCTATTTTTTAAAGCATTCTTAATTTACAGCATTTTTTCACACCTGCCTAAAACTTTTGCACATTACAGTATAAGAGATTGAAGAATAATCCAATAAATTAATATTTAAAATGCCTTAAAAACCTACCAAATGAGTAGAAGTCACTCAAAAGAATTAGGAATGAAGAGCATCTCTACCAGCCTAATGTCAAGGATTTACCCATCTTCTCCCACAAGGTCCTGTTACAGAAATGATATTCATATAAGAATTGGTTTTCCGATGATATTGAGACTATTAAGATTTTGGAGGATTGTTGCAGGAGAATGAGGATGGTTCAGACTGGGAAAATAGTTTTACTAATTTAACCATAGTCTACAATTATGCCCCCCTTTAAATTTGGATGTCCATATGAAAGCATTTACCGAGGCTGTACAAAAAAGGTTTATAGTTGAAAATTGAACTTTCCTAATCAATATATGGATGAAAGACTTAAGTAATTTTTAACTACATCACCCTTTGATGTACAGGATGCAGGATATGTAAAACACAGATTGGACGGTTTGGGAATGTGCAGTAACTCATATATTGTTACTATGGATGTCGAGTCGCTGTACTTTTCCGTCTCGCAAGAAGTTGACGTGAGAGCCTGTTCAGAGTTGAGTTTGCTCATTAAAATTATTTAATCTTGGATTTATTGGTGTGTGTCCATTTTTGTTTCAAGGGAAGATTCCATAGACAACATTGTGGTATTGCCATGGGGTTCACTTATGCACCAACCTACACATGCCTTCATCTGGGCTTGTAGGAACAGCATGTGGTGTTTGGCATGCATGTGTTAGAGGCGCATGTAACCTTCTGGCTGTGCTATATAGATTGCTTTTTTGTTGGGATAGAACATTAGATGAATTGAATGATTTTACTGACTAACTTAACTCTAACAATTTAAATATGTATTTAACCTAAACTTAAGTTTTTTGGGAAGTGAATTATCTTGACTGATTTTTTTTAAACAGAGATAGCCTTAACACTGACATATTGCATGCTAGCATAATGTCAAGGATTTACCCATCTTCTCCCACAAGGTCCTGTTACAGAAATGATATTCATATAAGAATTGGTTTTCCGATGATATTGAGACTATTAAGATTTTGGAGGATTGTTGCAGGAGAATGAGGATGGTTCAGACTGGGAAAATAGTTTTACTAATTTAACCATAGTCTACAATTATGCCCACCTTTAAATTTGGATGTCCATATGAAAGCATTTACCGAGGCTGTACAAAAAAGGTTTATAGTTGAAAATTGAACTTTCCTAATCAATATATGGATGAAAGACTTAAGTAATTTTTAACTACATCACCCTTTGATGTACAGGATGCAGGATATGTAAAACACAGATTGGACGGTTTGGGAATGTGCAGTAACTCATATATTGTTACTATGGATGTCGAGTCGCTGTACTTTTCCGTCTCGCAAGAAGTTGACGTGAGAGCCTGTTCAGAGTTGAGTTTGCTCATTAAAATTATTTAATCTTGGATTTATTTGTGTGTGTCCGTTTTTGTTTCAAGGGAAGATTCCATAGACAACATTGTGGTATTGCCATGGGGTTCACTTATGCACCAACCTACACATGCCTTCATCTGGGCTTGTAGGAACAGCATGTGGTGTTTGGCATGCATGAGTTAGAGGCGCATGTAACCTTCTGGCTGTGCTATATAGATTGCTTTTTTGTTGGGATAGAATATTAGATGAATTGAATGATTTTACTGACTAACTTAACTCTAACAATTTAAATATGTATTTCACCTAAACTTAAGTTTTTTGGGAAGTGAATTATCTTGACTGATTTTTTTTAAACAGAGATAGCCTTAACACTGACATATTGCATGCCTACGTCCTGTAGTAATTTATTACAGAGCCATCATCTCTCATCACAGATACATGGGATTCCTTTTGGCTAATACTTAAATGTTTATAACAATTGTAGTAACATACAGGACAATAGGATACAGGCCAAATATTTTTAAAAAATGATTGAGATTCATCACTACTTTCAGTGCACATTGAGGTCATGTGCATGGAATTCTGGTAAAGCATTTATATATGCTTACACAGAGTGAAACACTGCAACATATTGTTGGGGATTGTCCAGCACTTACTGCAAGAACGGCAGCCAGTCTTAAAGGATGTTTGAAGAGTATGGCAGCAATTAAACTTTGTTGAATAAAAAATTGGTATCTGGCACTTATAACTGTGGCAAATGTGAGGCTTGCAGGTGTATACACCAAATAAAAAGATTTTATAGTTTGGTGGATCCGATGGTTATTCTGTTCAAGATTTTATAAATTGTAGAACCAAGGCAGTTTTATATGAACTTATTTGTCCATATAATAAAATCTATATAGGTAAAAGTATTTGGGAACTCGGGATTAGCATATTAAAACATAAATGTGCTATTGAAAATAATTATATGGACAGCAGGACATTTTATCAACAACATGGAGGAAGCTCACAAGGTTTACGAGTGTTAGGTATAAACATGTTACCAAACGGTTTAGAAGAGGAGGTCTACATCATATACTGTTTAAAAAAAAGTTACTGGATATACACCTTGAGCTCCAAGTAGCCTCAAGGTTTGATTGAGGAACTGAAATTTAATATGTTTCTCTGAGTTCATTTTTGGGTTCTATTTCTTTAAATGGTGTGTTGACCCTTAAGTTGGTGCCATTGGTAAGTTAGTTGTAAAGTGATCAGATAATCACTGGTAAAATATGTGTATTTGGGGAAAGGATTAAGGTGATTTTCTAACATCTTCAGTTTATCTATAGTTACAGTATGTCATTTCCATCGAACAAAGGTTTAAATAGGAAGTTCAGTGACATATTGAAGAAAGATGAGAGTTGGTACCGTGTTAACAGTAGAAATACAGGAGACAGTTATAGTCAAGTTGATACCTTTATTGGCTCACTAAGCAGATTTAGGATGCAAGCTTTCAAGGCCTCTTAGGTCTCTTCCTTAGGACTGGAAAGAAGTGGTAATGTTTCTTACTAGTAGCATTATGGAGAACCACGATTGCACCCATAAATTATTAATTATCACTTCTTACCCATATTATGTGTTCTAATACTTTGTTGACAAATATATTTGGAATAAAAGCCAATGAAGCTATACTATGGTACATTTTCATTTGCCTCTCCACACAGAACTTTGCTTGCGGTTCTTTACTGCCTAATTGCTGAACCTCTGCCTAATAATTCACTTTGCTTATCAACTATTGCTACAACACTGCTGTTCTGCCAATTACTAATATGTAATTTATTATGCTCAGGACTCTCTTTTGGAAACAGCTGTTAAAACTAGCAAGAGAGTTTATTTATCTTTTGCTTTCATGTATTATGTTTTTTTTAATTAACTTTGGTTCTTTTTTTAATGTTTTTTTGGGTGTATTTTGTATAAGATTATATGCATGCTGCAATGTGGAGTTATTTGGTAGATCTATTTTATCCCCGGATACATCACTGTAAGGTTCCTTAGTGGGTGGGGTTTGTTTGTTTTTTTATCTGATGGGGGATTAGCTTCTGATGCATACCAGGTATGTGTTGACTTTTTGTATTATTACATTTCTTTTGCTAGGAGAAGAATATCTTTGAAGTGTATTTTTTGTTCTTATTAAGTTACCAGATGAGTGACCCAAAAGGGGTTTGTTTTGTTTCTATGTGTTACTCCTGTGTTGAACATGCCATCAGTTTGTCTCTGTAGAACTGTGATGGATCAACTTTGGTTATCATATGTATCCTGAAGAATGAGGATGGCAAGGAGGTATTTCTTCCCGTCCACACTCTTCAGGATACAAATGATAACCAAAGCTCAACTACTGTAGGTTGCTTACATCAATGTACAGTATCATGTGAAGCTCATCAATCATTGATTGCCAGGATGGTATCCCATGCATTGCAGTGTTCACGTGACAGTGTCAAAGTCTTGAATCCCTCCTTTTATAGCTCAGGTGAATAATCACTCCATCTCATATCCCCACACAGCATCCCCGGCTGCAGCACAGCATGAGGACAGTGAGTCGGAGCCATATGACATCCTCCCAGTGACATACTCCCTGAGGGGCCAGGAGAAAGCACAAGCAGGCAGTCACCATTACCACCACCACCCTTGGAGTTCAGCCTGCCACCCACGACTGCCACAGAGTGGAGGCCTCCTGAGAGGTGGATGCCCCCGATCACACAAGGCCATTATTGGATGGCCCAACCAGCAATACTACCACCAGGATGGCACCGGATGCCAGGCATGGTGATCACACCACATTATGGGGCATATGGCCGCACTGCACGAGCACAGCCACCCACCTGGATGCAGGCACAGCAGGAGCCCACCTATAACCCCACACCCAAGTGTCAAGGAACCAGATACCAGTAGCCACGGTATGACCCATGGCCACTGGTCTATGAACAGCTGGGCCTACTTGGAGAGCCACAGCGCCCACAACCACTAGAGGACTTCACACACTCCCCCCCACCACCACCACAGATGGAACCAGAGGGCCAACCATCTTTGGCAAGTATGGACCCAATAGATGTGGTGGGGCACAGGCATCCTCAGGCTCCTCACATGCTGGCCCCCTGACACCGGCCCCTCAACACACCTCACCACCACAAGCAGAACAACCACAACACCGGGAGGAATCCACTGGCCAAAAGGAAGAGGCAGAGGAACTTGGAGAGCCATCACCCAGCACCAGATACTCCACCGTCCATGGCCACATCCACTGCTAAAGGTAGCCAAACAATGGGGATTGATGCAGAGAACTTAAGCATCCAGAGGAGGGAGCTGAGGGAGGCCAGGAGATCCACAAGGTACTCAAGGAAGTTGCAGTGGGATGTTCAGAGAAACATAGCCACCCTCCGAGCAATAGAATCCCAGCAAGCCATCAGCACTACTGAGATATGCCAATTTAAGACTGGGATGCTGGCCATGCTTGGACAGACGTTGGTGAAAATGAGTGAGAGCACTTTGAGGGAGAGCCTGCGGATGGAGATGGTTCAGCAATCCACAACCTCTCCCTCCAGTGCGACCCTTATACCAACCCCCATAACTACCAGAGTCACTTGACAATATGTGAGGGCATCCACCTCTGCAGCCCCTTCTAAAGCCCTACCACCAAAAAAACAAACAAAAA
Organism: Rhinophrynus dorsalis; assembly: GCA_037306005.1. Taxonomy (NCBI): domain Eukaryota; kingdom Metazoa; phylum Chordata; class Amphibia; order Anura; family Rhinophrynidae; genus Rhinophrynus; species Rhinophrynus dorsalis. The sequence goes on along the minus strand of CM074719.1, from coordinate 417,287,419 downwards.
AGCAAAAATGAAATAGCCCCATTTGTCATATTTCTCCCACTTTCTCCAATTTTCACACTTATTGATCCCAGTTTTGTCTGTGAATCTTTCTGGTTTCTAACACAGTCACTGGCAGTGTAGTGTCTCCAATAAATTGCATTGCAATGCAATGAACATAACTCCTGCACATATTGTAAGGGGTTAGAGCATTGGTAACCACACACAGAACATACACTGTTATTCAATTTCAACTCACAATACACCAAGTAAATCAATGTGACCTGAAGGTGTTGGCCACGATGTGAGTTGCACTGACACCTACCCATTAGCATACTATGTGCTAGACTGTCCCCATTTATTTTTGTCAACTGGTGTGGTTATTAAGGTGTTAGTCAACCATACTTAAAATATCAATAATTCACTGCCAGGATAGATTAGCAAAACCAACATGTGTTGGGATTCACACTCTAATTGGTAATCATCCATCACACACCTAATCATCTGAGGTTAATAATTGCAAAAACTGTTGTGTTTAGGTACAGGACAGGAGCATGAGGAAGCCACTAGTCAGATATATTGATTACAATATGTAAGCAGAACATGTCCTTGCATTCTAACATTTCAAACTCCAATCATGCTCCCCGTTTAATTAATAGACCCCTAAGATAAGATACAGGCCTTTATAAACAAATACATTACTCATAACTATTTTGCTATCTGGAAAGATGGCTAATACAACTTCAAAATCAACTGACATTCTTGATGGTGATAGGCTTCCTTTAACATGCTTACCAATACATTAACGCATTAATAATGTTTGTATTGTAACAAAATGCATTCAAGACTTATAAAAGCACCCAGAGGGTACATTTAACATAAAAGCAGCCTACTGAACAAACCAAGCTGTGCTGTTCATATGTTCTCCAAGAGATCTTTGAAAAGCAGTGTTCCTGTAAAGATTTATTCCTCCTAGATCTTAGGCAACTGATACACATATAATGGAGCAGTTTTTTAATATGTGAAAGGTTTTGCAAAGGTTGCTAACTTCAAGCATTACACTGAATAAACACTAGCACTAGAGAACAGCATGAGGTGGGCTTCATGGAAGTGTAGTCAGGATTTCACCAAGGTCACTGTACCAGGATGGGTCATGCCATGACTGTGGGAAGGGATGACAGGATTTGAAACTGCATCATCTGTCTGTCATGCAAAAGATGAACCATAATTATGCCATTAATCTTTTGCATCCCAGAGGAGTAGACAACCCATTGCTTTGCAATGGGTTGTGTACCCCTCTGCACCCCATAAGGTTATGAACAAGGGGATGCTAACCAGCCATATGTATATGTGAACAGAACATTGTAGCAGTACATAATCTAGTATATGAACCAAGCCCCATGAAACATAGGGTGTGGCATGCAAATGTCATTATGCTGCACACATACACACACAGGTCAGTATGGTGGACCTTGCACCCTGACTCCGAAATAGTCATTACAATGCTGTAGGCAACATTAACAGTATAAAAATTGGTGGGTGAGTGCTATATAAAGTGATAATACAACACAATATAATATTCTACAAATGAAACGAAGAAATAGAATATCTGTAAATCGTGTATCTTAATAGACGTAAAATTTCACTTTGGACTCACTTGTAAGAGATTATGCTTGACTGATCAAAATGGACAGGTTATTTCAAATTCCAATAATCAAAGAAATTAAATCTATACACGTTGTGCATTATAAAATATTTAATTACAAAAATAAAACAAAATAAATCTTAATAAAATGATCAGTAAAAAATAATTCATAATTTTTTACTGATTGTTTTATTATTATTTGTTTTGTTTTATTTTTGTAATAAAATATTTTATAACACAATGCGTATAGATTTAGATTTATTATTCGATTTTATTTTATTTTTTAATTTATTACTCGATTATTGGGATTTGAAATAACAAGTCTATTTCCTGCATATCACTCTGCAAAGAAGATTCACAGATTAAACCGAATGAGGGAGGTTTCAATTCCCCACACACTTTGGAAGCCCTAGGATTTGGTAACCCCTTTCCCAGGCCAACATTAAAGTGTGAGTACTAAAGAAAAGTCGATATTTGTGATTGTATTCCTGATATACCCTGTGGATATCTGAGTGAGGGCAGCTGTAATAATATCCACACTTGCTACAACTGCTTGACTTGACCATTTTGATCAGTCAAGCATAATCTCTTACCAGGGAGTCCGAAGTAAAATTTTTACGTCTATTAAGATACACGATTTAAAGATATTCTATTCAGGTGGACATAAATTTGAAAAGAATCTGGATTATTATTACTGGGGACTTTTTATTCTACTGTATTCTACTATATTGATCATTTCTATGTATTTGTAAACATAGATCACACTATGGTTTTCACTTTTTCTTTCTTTTTCTTTTTTTTTTTACATATTTGTTTCATATACATCTTGAGAGTGAAATAGGGGAAATATTGGCTTCTCTAATCTATTCTTCTAGATTTTTGTGAGTACATATCTTTAATTATTTATTCATTTCATTTGTGAAATATAATATTGTGTTGTATTATTTTATAGTGCTCACCCACCAATTTTTATTATCAGTTTTTTACTCTTAGTATAGATAGTGGTTTTAGAGCAGCTTTATTTTATTTTATTATTTTGTAATTTATATTCAATTATTCTATCACTAATTAGCACTCACCTATTATATTTTTATATACTAACACAGTATATCCATCCCTATTCTGCTCCATTAGGAATTGTACAACTATTGTTCTCATGTTAACTCCAATACCCCTTTAAAGCGGAACTAACACCGCTAAGAAACTTTGTTTGTAATAATTCCCTATCTGGCGACTAGCTGCTTAGTAGCGCTAGTTGCCAGAATTATTACCTCTTTATGCAGAAATATGCAGTCATCCTCGGCTGATAGGAAGGACAGAGCACGGACATCTTGCCCTAGTAACGTCCACGTGCCTGCACTGTCAGTCCATTCCGGAGCCCAATGGCTCCTAGCAACGCCTCCTACAGCCATCTGGGACTGAGAGAGCAGGCGCGCGGACGTCACTAGGGCAAGATGTCCGCGCTCTGTTGTGCCTGTCAGCCGAGGATGAATGCATATTTCTCCATAAAGATGTAATAATTCTGGCGACTAGCGCTACTAAGCAGCTAGTCGCCAGACAGGGAATTATTACAAAGTTTCTTAGCAGTGTTAGTTCCGCTTTAACATATGGAATGCCAGAGTGGTATCTAATGCATTGTATATTAGTGCACTTAATATCCATCTATCACTCCGAGGGTTGTATGTTTGATATGGCTATGTTCAACTCAAAATACGTTGCTTGCTGTCAGTTCAACTCAGAGATATGATGAGCATAGGCAATGTGGTGTACTTTTGTTCACAGGAGGGTGGATGGTATCCTTGAAGTTGCAATGTCATCATGGCAGAAAGAATGGCAGATTCCAGTTGAATGCACACCCTCAATATAACACATTCATAGAATAACTGCTGTATGGATTATATACTGTAGCAGCTATGTGGCTTTGATATTGTAGCAGGCAACATCAGGGAGATGTATGTCATCATCCTGTGGAGTGAAACAGATCATTATGTGTTATGTGTGTTTGTTTGCACACATTCCACAAGCCTGATCATGGACATTTATCCATTGTGTTTGATTCCTGTGTTATACTGTCGGGTGAAGTGGTCCCTGCTGAGCCTGTCTCATATCTCCACCCCTCTCAGGGTCTCCTCTTCCTGTGCAAGTGCAACAGGTACATCCACAACAGGTAGTGGCTCAATATCGCCCATTAGATGTGTGTCCTTGACTATGTTGTGTAGTATAGGATGAGGTTGCATGCCTTGCCTGGTGCATATTGCAGAGCTCCCCGAGTGATCTAGGCACCGGAATCCAGATTCGAGCAGGCCAAAGGGGCACTCAGTGGCATTCCTGGTTCAGACCTGTGCCTCATTGTGTTTGGGGATTTCGTAGTGGTGTGAGGAGCCACGGTTTACACCCATTCCCGGCATCACCTGTGAAAAAAAGTGACATTTTGAGACAGGGACCACATGTTATGCGAATGATGTTGTGTAAGGGGGACGTACTACTTGTGTGTCATGGCCATGCTAAGCTGTGTTTACATTAGTCATGTTAGTGCACCTGTAGACGTAGTGTGATGTTTGGTTGGTTGACTCATCCAAAAGGCATCCTACTGTATAGGTCCCACTGTCAAAGTATCTGTAGATAGAGGAGTGTCTGAAGATGTAGAAGTTGAGACAGTTGGCGGGATAGGAGTCACAAACAGGGGTGATCCTCGTGTTAGCATCACACACCACCTGTATGTTGATAGAGTGGAAATTATTCTTGTTCATGTAGAGATGTCCCTCATGGGCTGGAGCTCTTATGCATACATTTGCAGTCTATGGAATCCATGACCCTGGGCATGCCTCCCCTTGTGTAGAAGGCATGTTTTTACACCTGTCCACTCCATGTTGGTGATGGGGAAGTGGATGTACCTCCTGGCCATCCTCTTGAGGTCTGGTAACACCTGAGACAGTCCCCTTGAACATGTGGCCTGGGACATGCCAGATGCATAGCCTTCTGTGGACTGGAAGGATCCACTTGCCATAAAATATATGGCACACATCAGCTTCTGCAAGCCAGATAGGACATGGTTGGTAGTGAATATGGGGTCGATGTCATATTTGATCACCTCTTATAGGTCAATGATGCTGTGTGACATCAACCTGTAGCAGTCTCTCACTTTAGCATCTGTCTTTCCTACGAGCATGACCCTTTTGCGGAATATCCTGGGTCTGTGCGGCCTTCTGTCATCCATGTGCAGCTCCACAGGACCCTGTGGCAGCTGTGAGCGATCTGGTTGCCGCAGCGGAGGTGCTGATGACTGGTGTGGTCCTCCAGGTGGAGATAGGCTCCCGTATGGATGTACAGCCAGAGCAGGTGTGCTTGGTTCATGGTGATCCCTAGCCCTCACATACCTTCGTCTCTGATGTCTTCTCAGGAATAGATATGCAAACTTACTGGTCGTAATCTCTCTCTTTTCCTCTGTCGCTGAGTGGTCTTAATTTAAACATGCCACATCTGAGGATGGCGAGATGTTGTTCAGGCTTGATAATCAGGTAGGGAATGACTAATGGGAAGGTGTGTGTGTTGTCCAGGTAAATTTTTTGCTGTGTGTTTTTGCTGTGTCAGGTCCGTGTGTGACATTGTCTGGTGCACATTGGGTCTCGATTGTCTGGCGATGTTGCACAGGTGAGCTTGGGTTGCTTTGGGATTGACAGGTGTGCATCTTGTGTTGTGCAAACATATGTGGTGTTGTGTGTTACCCCTTGCCGTTCGGGGGTATGGTGTGACAGATTGTGTTGGATGGATTTGTCAACCTCTTGTTCCTGGGGTGTTGAGAGGTTTTTGTTGGTTGTCCGGGATGTGTTTGTAAGGGATGTCCATTTTCTGTGTGGTTGCTTGGCAGGGGTTAGTTTTGCCATTGCTGTGCTTGTGCTATTTGCTGGGTGTCATGTGAGCTGATGTTTTGCAAGTAACTGTTTCTTTAGTGCTATTGTGTCCCACTCCCCCTCCATTTGCAAGCATTTGTCTGGATGATAACCCTTACGAGTCCGTTACAATGTTACGAAGAAACTTTTAGTAACAGTAACAAAATTACTTTTGTCACTATCACATTTTTTATGTAGAAAGACATTACAGACAGTTGCAACACGTATTCTAAACTATGTAACTAAATGTCACGAAACTTAGGAATTATTCCCCAGTCAGGACGGATTTGCTTTGAATCTCAGTCCAACAGCCAATCACGAACTACAATGGGAGTGCCTGTATGACGTACTAAGATCCGCCTTTATTTGTAAGCTTTAAAAACGGGGCACAGTGGTGGTCCCGTAACTTTTTCCCCTGACGAAGCTGCCATACAGATGTAGCGAAGTGGGTGATTTCTAGGGGTTAATTTTCTCCTTTATGGCTATAAGAGCATTCACTGCAGTGCTGCCTTAGTTAGTAAATAGAAATTAGGTGTGACGCTATAACACCCATAATTGAGGGGTGTGTTATTTCTATACTAATTTGTTCACTTTATACTAGGGACGGTTACTGGTGAAGTCCTAGACTGATCCGGGAGGTAATATTAGTGCTGGTGTTCCTCTGACAGGAGCTCTAGGGATCTTTGCCTGTGTTATCTCTTTCTGTTCTATTAGAATACAGGGACAGTAAGTTACGCTGCTAGTGAATGCTTGTCTACTGATTATAGCCATTTTTCGGGGAATCCCCCTATAACTGGGTTATACACAGCCTGATTGTTTTATGGGCTGGAGTAATTTTAAATGTTAAATACTTATTTCTTTTAAATGATATTAGCTATTAAAGGTTAAGTTTTAAAGTTTGCTATATTTAGCGCACTCTCCTGGAGCACTGAACGGGTTAATTTTGTTGGATCGCACTCTGGTGATGTATTGTTCCCCAGAGTGTGACTTCTAATTTTTCTTATATGTTTGTGTATTTAAATAATCTTTGACCTGCGGTGCTGTGTCACAATCATCTGAATAGATATCAGGTTCTTTTTTGTTCATTAATGGTAATCTCAAATTAAATATTACATTTAATTAAATATTAAATGAATGCACGTGTCTACAGAATGTAGTTTCTTCTTGGTTCTTAAGCCTAGTCATATGACTCACCTATTTCACTAGACTTAACCTGTAATAAGCCATGTTCTGGATGTTTGCACGGAAGAAGTACAGTTTATCGCAAGACATATGTCACTGTCTCTGCACATTGCGGGGGTTCAGGGTATGTACTATATACTCGGGTTGTTTTGTTGTGTGACCCACCACACATTCCTCGTTTTAAACTTTTTAATGGAAGAAGAATATGTTTTATACAGTACAGAGTATTTCCACAGTTCTATATATGTTTCTACTATTTTAGGTTTGTATAGCAACAGGATAAGTGAAGACTCCGTGAATAGTAGTATAATAGGATAATGAACCATATGGTGGCTGGATGGAACAAAGGTATGTAAGAACCTCATGCCCCAAAATAAAATTTAGAAGCAACCCAGGAGCCAAGCGATTTACTGTTACTCGCACTGAGGTACAATTCTCACTGCATATATGTGCTCTCTGGCAAGATTTAAACATTGAATGCTATTTTAAAATAAACTGTTCGTTCTAAGTTAGTACACACTGCTCAGAGGGACAGTGCATATAGAATGGTCTGATCTGCACTAGTTTTTTATTTTATGCACTGGTGATAAGGAAATTTTAGTTACTTAAAAAAAAAAAAATAATAATTAAGAAAGAGGATGAAGAGGTGCATCAATCATCGCTAACACAATCATTTTCATTTACAATTTTATTTATCCTCAACCCCATTTTTATTGAATGGTGAGTACATTTAAGCCCACACCAGTACCCACAACCAGACACACGCACACACATCTTCCCACCAAACAGTCTAGGTGGCATAGGGAAGGTGGAGAGCTATATATATATATATATATATATATATATATATATATATACCATGTAATGAACAAGTTTCATATGAAAATCTCATTTAACCCATTAGAAGGAAGACTGTTGAGTTTGCAGATCGACAGGACTCATGACTACAAATTCTCTGCCATTTCTACCCTATCAGTAAATTTGAATTAATTTGTTCCAAGACCATAATTCTATGGCCATCAATACAACTGGAATCATGACTGCTAAAATGTCTAGATACAGGATACTTACATTACATGAATCCTTTTCAATGGCATATTATGCTCAAAAAAAACTATTTTGGACATTCCATCTTAGCTTAGTGCATCCCACATAGCACTTGTCACATTCACAGCTAATTGCATACACAATAAAAGTAGAATTACAATTGATAAAATTATTCAAATAAAAATTGTATATTCCATACAAGTAGACCTACAATTTGTATCACCACCTTTAAAAATATATGTTGTGTCAAAAATACCTTCCTTGCATTCATCAGATCCCGAATTTTTGGAAAAATACTTTTAATGTCTATATTTCTTTTAAACATTGTATTGGGACTAACCCCCCCCCCCCCACACACACACACACACACAAACACACACTCAGCTCTGTGGTGATATGTATTTATCCTAAATTGCCACTTACACTTTGCCATTTCACCTGTCTCACAACATAAACCTGAAGAACATTATACAAAATCTCAACACCAGCAACTCAGATTGAACATTCAATTAAGTAAAACAGATTATACTGAACTTCACAAAGCCCTGTGTTTTAGAAGGCCACAAGATGGCAGCATACCACTAAACATCTGTACCTTCTAATACCAATGATCAAAAAGACAAAAATAAAAATTAAGCAAAACCTATACTATCTGTATGAAAAAAAAAAAAGTGTAAAAGGCAGAGGGCCATGGTGAAAGAATGTTTTAACAAACAAATCCTGTATGTATAAAATATACATATATAAAATTAGCAGTCTTGGAATGTGTTGCTGTTGCAGTAACCCTTTGAGTGGCACAGTGGTATGCAACACTCTGCTTTTGCAATGCATTGGATATCTTTCTGACACAAAAAAGGATAAATTTGGTCATACTACATATCCTGCAATGTACATAAAAATAATAATAAATATCACACCTGCTCAGACGTACATTACCAATTAATTAATACCAATGCAAAAATTACATCAGACCTCTTCATACATGGAGCACTTCATTGACTTGCACCTCTCATCTGCATGTCCCTGACCATCCCCCACCCCATCCCCTCTGGAGGCAGCTTGTGCCATGCTTGAATTGGAAGCTGCATCCTCTACTGCTGTGTGTCTCACTTGCAGGACGTCTTCGAATAAAAGTACATTCTTGCCTGTGAGGTCCTAACAGGGCACTAACAAACTTTCAATGCGTATAGGAAGTCCAGCAGTACTGGTGAGGTGCTGTCATTAGAAATTTCTGAATTGTGACATGCTAGTTAATTATTTACTTGTTCAATATACTGCTTCTTGCATGGACATATGAAGCAAGGCCTTAAGAGGTACTTTTTGGTAAACAAAGGGAAAACAGAGTATGGGATTTAACTCTGTTCCTAAACATTACAATAAATTTCATGAAACTATTATTTCAGGGACATTCATACAAGCTATAGACCAAATCAATTGAAAAGCAAAATTTGATGTCATGCTTTTATATTTTGAATTACACTTTTTTTGATTACATTTTACCTAGCATGCCACTTTAATTGGAATATAAATTATGCCTATTGCTCACCTTGAGAAAGGACCATTGCCTGTCGGAAACATATCAGCGGTGTGTCCACAGGGCATCTCAAAAACTTGCATAAGTCTCTATAGCCCTTCCAGGATTTTCTCTGTTTGCAGAGGGCAGCACTGCTCATAACTATTCCACTATACCAAAGACTAAAATTTTGTTCTGAATGGTGATTTAGTCTACCATCTCTGCTACCAGCTATTCTATCAGCTGTGCAGGAGATCAACGGGGAGAAATGAGAAAAGAAGGAGACACCCAGAATACAAATTTCTGACTGCTTATGTTTGCACTTTTATAAATCAAGTGAAATTTATACATGCAGCTTTTGTGTTTATTAACGTACTTTCACAATGTTCTCTACCTTTTGCTCTTTCCTTTCTTTTTATACCAGTGATTGTCTTGGTATTCCCAGACTGCCAGAACAGTCAGAGGGTAACTGAGCAGCAGAATATCACAGTGTACCGTCAACCAGTGGCCACTAATGACTGTGACCCTAAAGTGCAACAGCACCAACCCACAAGGGGTTAAACAGATGCTCAGACCTGGAATCGGCTGCAAGGCTGTGGAACCTAACAGAGGCGCCCAGAGACTAAACCAACCTCGGAGGTAAGTGGTGGACAGGTCAAGCGTACCAGGGTGCTAACCCAACAGATCTCAAACACCGAAGCATAAGGATCACGATAGCGCACAGAAACAGAGACTGGGCCACAGTATAGCAGGGCTGCCGTAGCAGTGAAAATACGGAGGCAACAAGAGGACTGTCTAGACAGACAGTAAACAGGCACAGGAGGTGAGCCCTCTAGACGGAACACAGACTGGAACGTCAGCCAAGCCGGGACGGTACACGGAGCAGGAACGTCAGACAAGCCGGGTAGGTACACGTAGCAGGAACATCAGCCAAGCCAGGTCGGTACACAGAGCAGTAACGTCAGCCAAGCCGGGTCAGTACACAGAGCAGAAACAGGCAGAGTAGTCAGTCCGGGTCATACACAGGATTCACACTGGAAGTCAGGAACAAGCGCTAGCAACTGGAACACCACGAAAGGGTGCCCATGAAATGACAGGGCTGAGTATTTAAGGACTAGAACTGGGCGGAGATAGGACCCATCAGCCAATAAAAGATAGGCAGGAAGTAAACCGGACATAGCAATGTCGCCAGAGGAATCACGGGCACCTTGATAGAGATGCAAAAAATGGGATGTATCTTCAAGATGGAAGGAAGATGTAGACAAAAAGACACAGAAGTAACAACATGTGTAATCGAGAATGGTCCTAGATACAAAAATGGTAAAGTAGATCCCCAAGAACATCACTGGTGAAATATTGGAAAGTGGCAGGAGCGAGTTATTCCAGCATCTCTGGAATAAGAGGTAGAGAGTACTGATTTTTCATGCTAACTTTATTTAGTTCTCAATAGTCAATACATGGATATGTAGATATATATGTAGATATACACTGTATATATCTATCCTTATTACATAAAGTGGTAGAATGTCTCACTCACTGCGAGCCTAACCGCACATGCACAGTAGAGAGTCTCTACTATGCATGTGTGGTTTCACACACAGGGAGCTTCGCAGTGAGCCTTCTGGAACTCCCCGCTAAGGATCAGCGCATTCGCCAAGTCTCTACTGCACATGACTGCAGTTATGCGCAGTAGAGACTCGCCGAACGCGCTGCCCCGCTCCGGACGGCTCACGTCACGTCTCTGCTCCTGGGCAGCTGGGTGCACTTTAGCCCGTGTACACGGGCTTTGATACTAGTGTATATCAATATATATTTATACACACACACACACACACATATACATACATATATACACATATACATATATACACACTAGTATCAAAGCCCGTATACATGGGCTAAAGTGCACCCAGCGGCCCTGGAGCAGAGACAGGCGGTGAGCATCAGCACCTTCAGCAAGTCTCTCACCTAACGTGCTGATCCTTAACGGGGAGCTCCAGGCGGCTCACAGCGAAGCTCCCTGTGTGTGAAACCACACATGCACAGTAGAGCTGGTGTAACAGCAGTCTCTACTGCGCATGTGCTGTAACGCTCACAGGGAGCGACGCATTCTATCACTTTATGTTATAGGATATATATATATATATATATATATATATATATATATACACATATATATATATATATACACATATATATATATATATATATATATATATATACATATATATAATATATATATGGGATATATACGCCCATAAGGAATAGGAGCTCCTGGGAGGAGCTCTATGGGACAAACATAAGGGAGATGAGGGGGAAGCGCATCAGCCCCTTTCTTGTCAAACATGTCTTTAAAATCCAGGAAGGGTGTGGCCAAATAAAAACGAAGGGGATGAGATAGTGGAGCAAAGGATCCGTTTGGCTGGAAGAAGACAGTGGAGGGAAGTTAAAGTGATGGCCCCAGAAGACCAATCAATACACAGGATGTGAAGCTATAACCACAGGAGATCCAGAATGAGAGAAAATAGAGTAGAAGGAGAAATATTGAATTGATTAATCTTCAGATGTTGAGTTCCAATGAGAAGCTGCAGTGGTTCTGATTCATGGGTGGTAAGTCCTACCGTCAGCCATCTGTACATATAGTGGCTGTGACTTACTGTAGGTCTATTCAGGATGTGAAGACGAGAAAGCAGATCTTGTTCCATGAAACAACCGCTTGCTCCAGAGACAATGATGGCAGATAGAGTATGGGTATGGTTATTCCACTGCAGACAGAGAGAAAAGAGAGAGACAAATGAGGTGCTGCAGAAGGCCACAAAGACCCTACACCATAAGCATACAAAGAACAGGCTTACCTCTGGAGACACTGCTTTCTGGAGACCGTAGCCTATGAAAGCATGAATGTGGTAGAGTGATAGCAGTGCATACTTTAAAAAACTCTGTAGCATAAGTACATGGAATGATGGAAAAGTTCACAGGCGGTGATAAATCCTGTGTATTTGCCACTTTCCCAGTGTAGTTTGTCAGGAAGTGGAACCCTTAGTTCCGGATTGGTAGATATGGGCATAAATAGATGGGAGTGTTGGGGCCAGCTTGTAGGACTTGGAGACGCTGCTGCAGGATGGCCTGATTGGTCAACAACTCTTGAATATACACTGCTAATGCAGAAATCTGGTTGCCTGAGGCCGCTAGGGCATTCAACTAACATGCAGACGCCACCGTACAGCTCAATTATCCAATAAACTCCCAAAACTTAGGGAGATATAAGCTACAGTGTATGAGAAAATTATGCTGAGAACCAGTAGGTGGCTAAGATTTGTTATAAAGACGCAAGCCCCAACAACAGGAATGGAGAGGCCTGGAATATAACGATATATCAATGGTACCTGAGAGAAGATCCCAAGGAAGCCGATAAAAGGACAGGTCAATATCCAAAGGGAAGATCAAGACAAGTGGTATAGGAGCATACTCAGTATCCAGACAGAAGGTCAATGCAGGTGGCAGAGGCTCAAGGTAAAGCAAAGGGTCAGAAGCAGGAAGCAATGGAAAGATCCAGGAAACCGTTTGATACACAAAAAGAGATACAATCTCTGACATCACACCACCCTCCTGAAGTCATTCATCAATATGGAGAAGCGCAATCACCGGGGCCTCCTGGCAATGCCCTGCATGGCACCGACACGTCCAAGACACCGACACATTTGTTTTAAGCACCGAAATGCTTTCAACTTTATATTCTAAACTGGACTGTTTGGGTTTGCTACAAGACTATAGCAAGATCACGATAAGAAACACCAGGAATCCCCTCTACTGTCAAAACGCCAGTGAACAGAGCTAGAAGGAGCCAGAATTATTCTGATCCAGAAACATGCACTGACCACAGTAGAGCAAACCCACAGTAACCAACTTCAAGGACAGAATATGGAGACTTCTGTCTTGATAAACATAACTAGATGCCTGGATTTGTTATGTTGTCTCTAATCCTGACTGGATATATGAAGACACTTGAAACCCTATATGAGTTTTATATTCACTTTCATATATTTACCAAGTGTTATGTTTTTAATATAGGTTTTGTTTTTTGTATTTTAGCACTGTTTATGTACACATCTGTGCTCCTGTCCATCATACATTTAGTGTTTTATTATATATATTATATATACACATACATACACACATGCTTTTTTTTTATTTTTTACTTTTATTGGTTTTGCCTACTACATTTAGAAAATCTATTTTGTCTGCGCCCCCCCCCCCCCCCATTCACGTCTGTTGCATATTGGATCTGAAGCTATTACAGGACTTGCTGCATCAAGGATCCTCAATATTTGTGTTGGATTGCCAGGCAGGATTTAGATTAGTGTTCATTTATTCAATGTATATTTGTGTCATATATTGCTATTCTCCACTATTCACTCAGATAAGGACCCATAGTAGTGTTTATCACTGAACCTACAGCAATGACAGAGTAAAAAAAAAAACCAAAAAAAAAACCACCTCTTTCTGAAGATGGGGTTGAGCATTGGTGCACCTTTCCTAAGAGCCTATTTCTAAAGTTCCTTGAAGAGTTTAACAATTGAATTATTGGATGATGTATATCTTTTCTCATCCACAGGTATGAACAGAATTCTAACTTCTTGTGTGCCTGGTGCCTCTTCAGGGATTAATTTGTGGCTATGAACAGGATTTTAAATTCTTCCTATTAACTAAAGTGCCTTGAAGAGCTTAACAACGGAGTTCAACAATGAAGGCTTCAGAACTACTCCATTCCTTGTAAAGAGCACCTGTGGGAAGATCATCAGCATAGACTTTTTTTTATCTGCCATCAGAATCTGACTTACCATGTTTACTTTTATCTATATAATGATCCCTAAGATTCTTCTTAGCTTCAACTCTCACCAACTGTACAAACTGCATCTGCATCTCTCCCTCCTCATCATTATACCTGCTTACTTTAACTCAATTCTCCAGATTTTTTTTTTTTTTCAATTACATTTTTATTGAAGGGACAGCATTACAGAAATACATAACAATAGTACACAATACTAAAATAAGATGTTACAAGCAACAGAGAAATAGTTTTGGTTACACAATAATCTGGTACCTCAGGGCTCCATGTACAACTGAGAAAAGGAAGATAATCCAGGTGCATCATCAAGTCCAGGAATGCCTGCCAGTGCTGGTTTAGAGTCGTTTCCTCCCCCCCCCAAAGCCAAAGGACTTGGGGGGGGGGGTCAGGAGATGGATCCATACCAGTTTGGTCAATAAGAGAGGAGATGTGAATGTAACCTCTATAATCCACATCTTATGTGTATACATCAAGCAGAGAAAGTCACCAGATAAAGTAGTAAAAAGCAGGAGGATAAGAAAATATGTAGGAAACAGTAGAAAAAAGGAAAGTAGAAAGAGGTAAACAGAAAAAGAGAGGGAAGGTGGGAAGGAAATGGGGTCAGGTGACCTGGAGTGTACCAAGTCACCGTTTGACTTCCACAAGGTTTCTTCAACCAAACATCAAGTGGTGAGGGATGGTTACCAGTAAGGATGAGGGGTATGTGCGACAGCTAGGCAGTTTATCAGGCTTGAACAAATCTCATCCAAGAGTCATAAGTCACCCGAAAAGCCGTGTCTTTACCCCTTGAATGGTCGTATACACGTTCCCTATCCAGAATTGAATCCATAATGCCCCTCCAAGTTGAAAGTGTGGGGAATCTCAACAGCATGGGGATGCACGCCCTAGCACTATGATTGCAAGGATCCAGAAATGGATGGCAGACAAGGAAGAAGGAGGGGTAGGAGAAAGTACTGAAACTTCCGGCAATCTGGATAAGAGGAATATTTGTGGGGAGAAAGGGATCGTAAGTCCTCTCAGACCTGGGAGAGCATCACCCACCTCCTGCCAAAATGGCTGAATCTTGGGGAAAGACCAACAAAGGTGTGGTAAGGAACCAACATAGGTGTTGCATCTCCTACATGTATCCCTGGTCCCCAAACAATACCTAGACATCTGCTGGGTGTTGTATACCAGTAATGATTGTATAATTCCTTTCCTTAAGGTTTACATTAGTCAGAATTTCACAGTACAGTTTAAAAATGTGGAACCACTGTTGGGTGAAAAAGTAAAGATCAAGGTCTTGTGCCCATTTAGCTTGAAATGAAGGGGGTATACGATCTAGGTGACTAGTGATAAGAGTGTAGAATTTAGATGTCGGTCGAGAGGGTGGGTTGAGGTCCAGCAGCAGCAATTCAAATGGCCTTAGATATCTAGAGGTATATCCTTGTAGAAGCACAGAGCTGAAGAAATGATGAACCTGAATAGAACACCACTGTTTGGATGAAGGCAAGTTGTGCTGCTGTTGGAGGTGTGTGAAGGAGGCAAACTAGATTCTGGGACCAGATCTTCCACATATGTTAAGCCCAGTGACTAAATGTATGACTCTGCAGACCTGGGGGAAAGTATGGATTGCCAAGAATCGAAAGGAGAGAGGAGGGTGGAGGATAAAGGGAATAGTTGGAGTTGCAAGACTCCCAGAGGTGAAAAAGATGCCCTAAGATCGGATGTTCTAGATGGGATACACAGAAACTCCTCCCATGTGCAGAGAGTAGTTGAGAAAAAGACAGAGTAGGGAAGAGAGACCGAAGAACAGCCCAGTCATGAACAGGGTTCGCTTTGCATAAAGTCAAGTATAAATTGCAGGAGGATTGCATGATAATATAGAACTCCACCTGGGAGTCCCAATCCTTCTGCGTCAATTGGCCTCCTAAGGATAACATGGCGGGTTCTGGGCTTCTTACACCACCAAACGAAGAAAGCACTTCTGCGGATTTTAACCCCTTCTCCCTCCTCAAGCTCTGCTCCAGAACATCAGCATAAATCCCACTCCCAAATGTCTGCCCTTTCTCTGATCCTGCTGCTTGCTACAAGGGATATTGCCCCCAATCCTGGTCAAACCCAATACCAACCTGCTATCACCCTTGACCTACCATGTCTTCCCACAGATTTTTTTGAAGGGGTAGTAAACCCCTTCTTTAAACACATGCTCCCTAGCTAATAAATCAACATGCATTCAAAATTATTTCTGTGAGCAATCCCTGCAGCTGTTTGCCCTCACTCTCTTATGGTGGGTTCTACTTCTAACACACCCCTCTCTCTACTGGTTGGGTGGGGGGCTGGTGTCCTCCACTCAATCCCCAAAGTCTGTTCACGTTTCTTCTTTTGAAGTACATGCAGTCTTGCTCTATCACACTATGTGTGTGGCTATAATAAACAGGCCCACTACTACCTCATCTTCTCCTTCAAGCTTTCTCTCAAGCTTTCTAATCCTGGATCTCCTTTCTTCCTACTGACAATCCTGTCCTTCTTCTGGGTAACTATGGTCTTCAATATGACATCTACTCTGTCCTTTGGGCTTCACGTCTTCTTGAGCTATCCTCCTCATTTCAACTCTGGCGATGGACTGACAGTGCCACATCAAGGCAAAAGAGGCACTGTGTAAAGTCCAGTCAGATGAGGTTGTCAGACAAATGAAATAGTATCATCAATATTATTAACAAGCCAACAAACATCAAAAACTATGATCCCATGGACATTTATAAGCCATTTCATTCACTAATCTCTACAATCTTAACCTAGCCCAGCATGCCCGGTAAAAAGGGAGACAGCATATGTAGCCTTTCATGCGAGATCTGACTATTAATGTTAGAAATTATTTTCTTCTAGTAGTTGCAACTGGAAGCATAACAGTACCATTACTTTACAGAGGTTTATTCTGTGGTATCAGGCAGATACAGAACTTCTCTGTCTACATCATAGCAGCATCATGTTTCAGTATAGACTGGCATCAGGATACTAATATTAGGACAGAGGGAGAATCCTTTATTATTTTCTAAAGGATTGCATTATGGCCACTCCCATCTATACATTCGACATATATGGACATTAAAGAAACATTCAAGCAATATGAACTCACGCAAACAACTGTCCACCCACACTGAAATATTCAAACAAAGGCTTGCCCTGCATCCATGCTGTATCACTGTAGCCATAATGTATAACACAGTTAATCAATTTTACCTTTGATACATTAACATGTATCACTTTCTGCAATACCTGACATTTAACAAATTATACAGGTATTTTGAATGACTGAGCAGTCTTTGTAGCTTAGAGGAGTCAAGCCTGAATCTGCACATAAACACATCTACAATAGAATACAAAAAATCTGTAAATTTATAACATTGTGTTTCATTAATACTGTATCATTAAATCACATCCTGAAAAATGTATGAATGTTAAGTATTAAAATTATGTTTAGTCTAGAGCCTAAATGAAATGATGTGTTCGCAGTATAGTTTCTAATCTGTAATATATAAACTGTACCAGTTCACCAGTCGTAAAATGGTTTTAAAAGAAAAATAATCATTTTCCTGTACTCCTTTGGAACTTGGCTGTCCCTTTATTCACTGAATTGGCTCAGAGGTACCAACAAAGATTTTTCTGTAAGTGTAGATGAAAGTTCATAAAATATATGTATCCCTGGAATTCTCCACACAAGTAGACACACAGAAGGCTTGTTGGTCATCTGAAAGAAACAAGTGCAGCATAATTTTCTAACCAGATAACATCTTACATTGATCAATATACATTAGAGTTGTCCCTTGCTTCCTAACACCTTTTGAGGGGCTAACACATTTCTGTACCTGCACTACTGTGTCCCCATATTATTATTTTTTTTATAGCAATAACAAATAAAATTTTTAGGCCTGTCCCTCAATTTCCCCTTTGGCTCTAAGGAAGCCATGTTACTTGCAGCAATTTGCCGAATGTTTTTTTCCGGGGGGGGGGGGGGGGCTAGATGGGCTGGCCTGGGGGTCATATTATGGCTTTGCCGCCCCCCCCCCCCCCCCCGGGAAAATGTCTACGGACACCACTGGCCATCTTCACTGTATCAAGCACATGAACTTCAAAGGGAAATGTGATGGTATATGTCTTCTGCCATGAGTTCAAAGGGTGAGACCTGTGTCTTGACATTGGGTGTACTGCAGGAAAACAAAATCTACCCAGCTATTACCAGCTGATGGTAGATTTGTGGATGGTAGAGTACATGGGATCTTTGCTGTATCCATAAAAGATCACAAACATGTTTCATGATTTCTCCAATGAAGTGGGGGCCATTATCACTCTCAATGACCCTTGGAATTCCCCAGTTTGAAAACACATATTTCCAAGGGAAAAGGACAAGATAGTCCAAAACATACTATTTAGGTTTAGTATTATTTAATAGCACATATATATATCAATTAATATAATGCATACAATAAGATAAAATAAATAAATTACAAAAAAAAAAAAAAATCTGTAAAATATGGCCTAAAAACATAAGCTTCAACATGAGATGCTGTGTGATACTGTATATAGCCAGTTCCCACTGGGCATTAGCAACAGACTGGATATGAGAGTTTATATTTATCAGCAGATAAAGAGACTAGTGTATAATGGTTATACGAGTAATACAAGTGGAGGCTATCAGGGTACAGCTGTACCATGTATGCACAGAAGTAGAAATAGTACGCAATATACTGGGTCATCAATATCAATGAGGAAAAGTCACTAGCATCAATATAGAAAAAATAATGGCCCAGCTTAGATGTGTGTGGGTGGCCTCTTAGTTGAGTTTCATGTTGCCTCTTAACATGTCTCAAAGTCCAATGCCCCATTTGGGACTCCGGGTGTGATGCCCCATTTACTCCTCACTTGGTCTCCTTGTCACTGATCCCCTTGTACTCGAGGTGAAGTCTGGTGGTTACAGTCTCAGGCTAAGTCCATGGTGGATACCTGCAGGTTAGCTTTCATTCACATGTGGCTCTCAGTTCCAACTTCCACACCTAGATTTTGCCTTCCTCTGGGAGTGCTTGTGTGGCTCGGTTGACTTTCCCTAATTAAAAAAACAATTTCAGCCTGTCTGGCAGAACAGTTTGCAGAAGATAATCTGGTCAAGAAGTACCTAAGGGTGGTAGACAAAGCCAGACCCAGAATTAGGAGTGTGATTCCACCATGGGACCTGAACATTGTATTGGATCAACTGACTAGATCCAAAAAATTTGAACCACTGGATCAAGTTCATCTTAATTACCTGACCTTAAAAATTGTCTTTTTAACAGCCATAACATCGGCTAAGAGGGTTAGTGAACTTCAGGCCCTATCAGCAAAAAAAAAGTTTATTTTTCTTTACCAGTACTTTGAACCCAACCAGAATTCAAACCTGGTGGTGTCTGCTTTTCACTTAAACCAAGATATTGTCCTACCTTCTTTTTTCCTCAAATCCCAAGGATCAGGAAGAATGGCTGCATAATCTAGATTTAGTCAGATGCATGTCTATCTACTTGGAGAGGTCAAAATCTTTTAGGAAATCAGACTCCTTATTCATACATTTTCAAGGAAAATTCAAGGGAAAACCTACCTCAAAAGCATCTATCTCTAGCTGGATAACAGACTGCATTAAGCTATCATACTTAGAGGCAGGAAAAGAACCGCCAAAAATCTTAAGAGCCCATTCTACCAGGGCTATGGCAACCTCATGGGCAGTGAAAGCTTCAATAACCGCAGAAGAATTAGGTAAAGCAGCAACCTGGTCATCTATTTCAATATTTATTAAACATTATCATATTGATGTTCATGCCTCTGCAGAAGCGGAATTTGGCAGAAAGATACTCAAATCAGCAGCCATTATAGGCTGGTAAGATCTTTCCAGTTTTATTTTTGTTCTCTATCTCAGCTGTTAGATAGATATTATGACCTCTTTAAGATTTGTCTTTTATACTTTAGATCATAGGAGTCCCTTATTATATCCAATAGTATCTAGGATTATAACTTCCCACCCTGGAGCATGGCTTTGGTAGATCCCATATTTTATATATGCTGTGGAGGGACACAGGAGAAAGGGAGAAATTTTCTTACCAACATTTCCTTTTCTCCTGTGTCCCTCCACTGAACCCCCAAACCATTAACCTTTTTATACTTTATGTTCTAGCTCTGACAAAAGACGACTACCAGAGGAAGTAGCTGGGTCTCCTTATGAGCTTTTCGATTGGTCCTATGACAGCTGGAGGGAGGAGACTAAACCCATAAGTTATTTATGCCGAGGAGGGACATAGGAGAAAAGGAAATGTCGGTAAGAAAATTTCTCCCTATTTTTAGGTATCGCTATGTCGGCGCTGCTGAAGGACCGCCGTCTGATCCAGGAACTCATGCCATCAGCTATACAGCCAACGTATGAGACAGGGGAGGGAGCAGAGAACTTTATTTTTGTATATCTCTCAAACCATAAAGGTTTGAGATACACGAGTCAGCGCAAATGATCTTTTTTAAAATGTATCTACCATATACCTAATACTTTTTTCAGAACATTACTATCCCTTTATGTTTCAACTCAAAGGCATAAGCTTTAGTTCACATGCTTGCCCAACTCTCAGATCATCATTCTGATTGATCTTGAAATTCTGCAAAGGCACTAGGACCCAGTCTATCCATCCTATCACATTCTGAACCAACAGTAATTTTTTTCCTCTATAGCTACTTGCCCATATTCAATTTTTAAATCACCTTTCGAATTATCAATGTCATCTGAAATTGTGAAGGAGAGGTTGCTTGCCACAAAACATTAGTGGTCTCTTGCAATTCTGCCCAAATACTTCAGGTAGGTATTTCTGATTTAAGTCTCATTCAAATTTGGATTAGCTGTCTGTAATTCATCTAACATTTTGCACAGACTTAATGGTTTCCTCACTAAAAGATCTAGACAAAACAAGAAAAATCATATGTTGAAGCTTCTCTGGACTTTTGGAATATGGCGTGCCTGACTCACGGGAGTGTGCAGTAACACAAATGGAATGTAAATTAGACAGCAAATCATCCCTTTTATTTTTTTCTGAACACACACCTGGCACTTAGCAGAGACACCCACACAAAAAGCCCATTCCTGAATAGCATCAATAGCTGCAGAATGGTTAAATACTAGCTTTCTTATCTTTAGCAAAACATTTTGAATCAATATCTGCTGCAGATTCAACATAAAATTATCCCAGATGGCTAAGTGATCAGAACTTCCTGCTGAATAGACTATGGGACTTTGTGGCATTTTCCTTAACCCCTTAACGACCGGCCGCGCACGCACCTTGCGGTCCGTTAATGACCACGGAGCATTTTTTTTTTTCTCCCATGGCTGGGTTCCGGACTCCTCAAACGGCGTGTAGCTGCGAGGGGAGCCCGGAATTCCATGACGGTCCAGTTCAGTCATGGGTCCTTAAGGGGTTAAACCACTACATATTGCTAATGTTTAACTTTTAAGCAATATGTTACAATGCTACAGTACCCTGATAGCTTTATTTCAAAGAAGAGAATTTCACATCCCCTTACAGCTTTACTTTAGACAGCATGCACTCTATGGTTTCCCTCAGATATGGCAATACTGGAGGCACCCACGTCACCTACGTTCTGCTTTCTTTTACATCCATTAGCAGAGGGACCCTGGGTTACTGCCTTGCCTTTTTCGTCCCATTTTAATTTAGCAAGCTTCTCACCACAGTCCTCTCTTTTGAAGTAGTCCCAAAAAAAAAGAAAAAAAATTCTGTAGATATTTGCACAGACTGTTCCACCACCACCACCTCCTTTTTAGGGAGGCCTGATAGCTTAAAGCGGAACTACCACCGCTAAACAACGTGAGCTTAAATAATTACCCATCTGGCGACTAGCTGCTTAGTAGCGCTAGTCGCCAGAATTATTACTTTGTTTAAAGAGGATTATCAATTCTTGTCGGGCTGACAGGCAGGACAGAGCGCAGTTGTTTAGCGGTGGTAGTTCTACTTTAAAGCAAATGCAAGTCTGTGCCTGCATTCTCCACCAAGAAATGATTTTCTTCCAGTAATTCCAACTGGAAGCATAAACCATTTCTTCCATGACATTAGGCAGATACAGGATTTCTCTGTCTACATCATAGCCGCATCGTATTTCAGTATAGACTAGCATCATAATACCAATATTAGGACAGAGGGAGAATCCTTTATACACTTTCTAGACAATGGATGCATTATGTCCACACCCATCTATACATTCTGAAATACATAGACATTAAAGAGCAATTCCTTTTTTGGAAACATTCAAATAGTATGAGCTCACTTCAACAGTCCACACAGAAATATTCCAAAGGCTTGCACTGCATACATTTTGTACCAATGCAGCCCTAATGTACAACAATTTATCAATTAAACTCGCCCCTGATGAGAGGGAGTCTTTAAACTATCTTATTACACAGGCAGAATAGCTTTCAGTTACCTAATCCTCTTTACCTACCAAAACTCCTTGTCCTGACTGCTTATCCAACCCCCCCCCCCGACCTTTCGGCCAACCCTAGTTACGCCTTTTATCAAGGTATTTAACTTGACAGGAGGCCAAGATCTGCTTAACACTGTTAAAGTGATAGTAATACTTCATTTTAGCTTTATTTTATTTTGTAGGCATTAAAAAAATATGAAGAATGATATGTCTTATCTCTCAAACATTTATGGTTTAAGAGATATTCACAAGCAAAGTTTCCCCTCCTGCCCCTTTTTCCTAGTGTAAGACATCTCTTCTCAGATGGGGAATCTGGTTGTAAGACCAGACAGATAACAGCAGGGGACAGTCTTCTTACAATGAAAGCCCTGCCCCCCTTGACAAGCTTTTCAGGTTTTTCCCTTATCTTAATTGAAGATTGTCCCTCTCTGCAGTCTACCTGGGCACCTCCCTTCTGCTCTGGCTGAAAAGTGTTACATCAGTAAAAGGGGCAGGAGGAGGACACTTTGTCATTGAATTACTCTTGAACTACAACTCTGACAGAATTGAAATAATCATCATAGTATTTGGACTTTGGAGAGTGTTAATTAGAGCTGCTTTTATTATGAAACATTACTATCCCTTTAAGGTTTTTCAATACAGTCCCCTGCAAATAGGCTATCACCATTCTTAACTAACTTAATACATCCTGATCAAGTGAGCTTCATTCCTAACAGAGAGGCAGGCAACAATACAAGGCAAATCATTGACTTGATTTATCTCGCTAAATCTTCTGGTTCTAAGACCCTGATATTCATTTTAGATACCGAGAAGGGATTCTAGAGAACTGTTTCTAATTGGAAAAGTCCTAAAATGGGCAGCCATAAGAACTCATTTAAACTGTGTGAAACATCTTGGAGAATAATTCTTACCCGTTATGAAACTTTTCCTGGCAAGAGATAGCCAGCACCCTCTTTCTACCATACCTTCAAACATCATTTACTGCACATGCTCTACTCAACTTTTCCCAACACTCACACCTTTTGCCAGGCTGTGTGTCTTTTAGAGCCAACAAAAAGGCTTAAATTGACGGATTTTTTTTTTTTTTATAAACTCCTGTCCACCATTCCACCTACTTCTTTCAAACACAAATATATGATGGATTGGGAGAGAGATCTAAGTGTGGAGAGCCCAGATTAAATCATACAGTACAGTGTTAGCTGTAGAAATACAGGAGACAAATATTAGGAGGTTTCTCATATTCATTTGTGTGCGGTACAACTGATATTTGCCTCCTGTATTTCTACGGCTAACACGGTACCAACTCTCATCTGTTATCAGAATGGAAGATACCCCAATGTACCGCGCACAAATGAATATGAGAAACCTCCTAATCAAAAACTAGATTTGCCTCCTGATTAAATCAGGTCATTGATTTGGACCAAATCAGCCAAGGTGTCAATCTGTGCCAACACCAAAGAGAATATATTTGTAACACTCTTACATTAGATGCAGACTAGACTTCATGGCATTCATCCAGCCATTGTTAGAGCAGTTCTGGTTGAACAGAGGATTGAGAGAAGAGAGAGTCAGCTCATAGAATGTATAACAACCTGCTTCCTTATTCCTAGCACAATGTTGTGTTTCACTTCTGCCCCCAATCTTCTCCTCTTTGGTTGTATGTCTGAATTCAGATGGTCTATTAACGCTTATTGTTTGCCATGCGGTTTATGCCATCATCCTAAATGGATTATTGTTTTATACTTTTGCACATTACTTAATTCTCTCTGTAAAGGATTTCATCTCTTTGATCATGAAACATTTTATTGAACGCTGGAAAATTGGAAATCAGATAAAATCTTTCAAATGAAATACAATCTGACCAAGGTGACACCATTTACATCCGTGAAAAGGAAAACACACACACATAGATACAAGTTGGTCTATACCAATGGTTCTCAACCCATGACCTCAGTGGCCACTAACAGACCAGGATTTGAGAATTTCCTTTGATTAACTCACCTGTGCTCGGTCTCGGATCAACATACTTGTGCTCTAGCAGGAAAATTCCTAAGTCCTGGCCTGTAAATTGGCCCTGAGGGCACAGATTGAGAACTTCTTGTTTATACTAATGTATAAAGTAACCCACAAAACAACTCACCATTGTTTATCTACGGTATGGGATGTAATCTTCATAGATAAAAAATGCACAAGAAACATGAAATTTGTTTCATAGGATCTTTCATGAGGCATAACGCCCTGTGATCGGAGGAAAGCAGATGTACTAGCATTGTTCAAGAAGGGCCCAAGATGTAAACAAGGATATTACAGACCTGGGAGCTTAACTTCTCTAGTGGGCAGGATATCAGAAAGGTTACAGACAATATTGTTGGTCTTCATAGTTCTGAATACTATCAGAAGGGGCCAGCATAGTTTTATAAAGAATAGATCATGTCAAACTAAATTTACTTGAGTTTTTACGAAAGGGCAAGTACTAATTTGGACAAGGGAATTACAGTTTATGCAGTACTGTTAAAATTTACCAAAGCTTTTGATACTGTGCCTCACAACAGGTTACTGCATACATCAAAAGTCTTTGGTTGGGTAGGAGATATTTGTGCAGGGATAGAGAACTAACTAAATATGGACCTTATTGAGGATGAGACTCACTCATCCACTGCCCCAAAATAGGACCATACCAGGTGACATTACTTTGGAGACTTTGCAATGAGGGGGGGGGGGGGGGGGGGGGAGACACTTCTCAAAATGAAGGTAAGGCAATCCCATGGGGTTTTCATACACATACAAACATCACATATACATAAGCAATTGACAATTGAGATAGGTTCTACCTGCCTTGCAAATAATACCGGCAAGGCAACCCAAGCGATACTGAACGAATAGTGATAAGTAGGCTCTACCGGCCCTGCCAATACCGGGTAAGGCAACTGTAAGATGGTAACGTACTGGTTCTACCGACCTTACCAATACCGGGCAGGGCAGCCTGAGGAATACACAAGGAATAGGCTCTACCGGCCCTGCCAATACAGAGTAAGGCAACCGTGGAGTGGCAACATAACAGGTTCTACCAGCCTTACCAATACCGGGCAGGGCAGCCCAGAATGGATACCCAAGGATAGGCTCTACCGGCCCTGCCAATACCAGGTAAGGCAACCTAAAGGTGGCAACGTGAAAGGTTCTACCGGCCTTACCAATACCGAGCAGGGCAGCCCAAGAAGGGAGACACACTAAGACCAGTGACAATGACAGCAGGATGGTAAATAGAGTATGCGGTCAAGCTGTCTCACCCAAGGAGAGGCTAGTGTCGGCACACAGCTGAAACAAGTGCTGCTAGGACTGGACAGCACCAGGACCCTGACTGCAAGTCAGGGAGTAAACCAGCGTCCGCACGCTGGGACCAACAACTGTACCTTGAGCCACAAGGCAAGTGGAGTAAACCAGCGTCCGCACGCTGGAACCAACAGGCAGTAGAATGAGTAACAAGGCCAATGGAGCAAACCAGCGTCCGCACGCTGGGACCAACTGACAGTATTGCGAGCCACAAAGCTAATGGAGTAAACCAGCGTCTGCACGCTGGGACCAACAGACAGTATTGCGAGCCGCAAGGCTAATGGAGTAAACCAGCGTCCGCACGCTGGGACCAACAGACAGTATAGGGAGCCGCAAGACTAATGGAGTAAACCAGCGTCCGCACGCTGGGACCAACAGACAGTATAGGGAGCCGCAAGACTAATGGAGTAAACCAGCGTCTGCACGCTGGGACCAACAAACAGTATAGGGAGCTGCAAGGCTAATGGAGTAAACCAGCGTCCGCACGCTGGGACCAACAAACAGTATAGGGAGCCGCAAGGCTAATGGAGTAAACCAGCGTCCGCACGCTGGGACCAACAAACAGTATAGTGAGCCGCAAGGCTAATGGAGTAAGCCAGTGTCCGCACGCTGGGACCAACAGACAATGTCGCCGGAGCGACAGGAGAGAAATATCGCCACAGG
Organism: Rhinophrynus dorsalis; assembly: GCA_037306005.1. Taxonomy (NCBI): domain Eukaryota; kingdom Metazoa; phylum Chordata; class Amphibia; order Anura; family Rhinophrynidae; genus Rhinophrynus; species Rhinophrynus dorsalis. The sequence continues at coordinate 417,260,846 of CM074719.1, read as the reverse complement.
AACTGAACACAGGAAACAGCAGGAGCAGGCTGAGGCTCAACCGGGACAAGCACCGCAAGTCGGCTGGCAACTGGAATGACAGCAACCGGAACCAGACTGGAACTGACAAGCAGGCAGGAACAGGTAAACTCAGGTACAGGCCCAGTAGCTACAGCAGACAGGCAACGTGAATGCTGTCAGAGACACCACGAAAGGGCAACTAAAGGGTGCCCAGAATGAGTTTAAAAAGGAAACCAGAGGCTGGCTGACTGCAGACAGCCAATGGGAGCCCCCTGCAGGTGATAGACAGAGAACTGCAGCAATCACGGGCACCGTGATAGTTCAGCCCTGGCCTATTCATTTTGTTTATTAATGATATACAAAGTGGGAATTGAAAGTAATGTCTCAATATCTGCTAATGACACTAACCTATGTAAGGAAATACATGCAGAGCAGAAAGCTTTTTCCCCTCTGCAGAAAGGTTTAGATAAACTGAGTGAATGGACAGAAGAGTGGCAGAAGAGGTTTAATGCAGATAAATGTATGGCTATGCATTTGGGCTGTAGAAAGTATGCTACATATACACTAAATGGGGAACTAAGGGAATCCTTATTAAGAGTACTGATAGTCTGCAGTACTTAGGGAACCCTTATTACAGGTACTGATAGACTGCACAGCAGCATGCAGTGTCACTCAGCTGCTTCAAGAATAAATAAGGTACTATGCAGCATAAAAAGTGGTATAGATCCAAGAGATGGGAAAATAATTCTACCTCTATTTAAATCCTTTGTAAGGCCTCATCTAGACTAGACACAGATCATACAATGCCTTTAATCAGTTTGGTTGCCTGATTTATAAATAGAAAACCCAAGCTGGGGTCATTTACATTACAGAAGAGACATCTAGAGGGTAGATATGATTACCATTTACAAATACTTGAGGTCACTGCAAAGAACTCTCCAAGGAACAATTTACTCGAAGAACTGAGTGAAGAAAGATTTCATCCATTAAGACTAGATGAAAGGCATTTCAGACTAAAACAAAGGCAGAGTTTTTTTTTTTTTAATTTATTTTTTACAGTAGGAGCAGTAAATTTAGGGGGGCAGGAAAGTGGGTCCTAAATGCATGGACAGCTGACGGTCCTGCCACATCGTTGGTCATTAAAGGGTTATGGATGCCCCTTTGTTTTTGCTCCGCTCTTTGCTTATTGAGGTCCCCAGTTAGTTCTTTGCATTGGTCTTGAATTTATAACTGTAAATCGTAATCAGATCCCCTTTGGAAGCCTCCAATGTAAAACAAGACCAGTCTTTGTAGTCTCCTCCATGGCAAATAAAGTAGCACATACACAAGCACTGTTTCAGAAGGGGGGGGGGGATCATCAGGACAATAACGAACCAGAAGAGGTGCTCAGGAAGACCACTATTCTAGAGATAACGTAGGGAAGGATAGGAAGAGAAAATTACTGTCAAACTGGAACAAGCTACTACCCTTCTCCCAAACCTGGCTTCAGTAGACCCCTTCACACCTACTTAGTATCGTTTAAAGAAATTTTAGAGGCCCAGAGGCTTCTTTATAGAGCTCTCCCGCAGGATGCAGAAGCCTTGCATGCACAGGACGTGGAGAGGGATCTTGTAGAAGGTGCCTTTAATGCCGATAGGATGCTTGAGTCCTGCTTCCTGGTAAGTTAACCTGATACATGTTTTATTCATCTAAAGATTCAGAGGAAAGGCAGCACCAAAGGAATTTACCATAGGTATGAACAAATAGTGAGTCCATCTTTCTCAAGTTTTGGAGAGTTAATGGGAGAAATATTACCATGTTCAAGCAGGGCTGGATTTACATTACAGGAGCCCTTAGACAAAACACTCTAGCTCCCTTGCCTCCACCACTGCTCCTATTTAGTTTCTTGGTACAGAAAATACCCTTGGCCTATAATAAGCAAGAATGGAAAAACATCTTAACCCTTTGGTTGAGATTTCTCCACCGCATTGCAAAGCAATGCATTGGTGCTATATAATAGTTAATACAGGGACAAGGAGCCTACTCTGGCCACACACAATTCAGTATGTGGCAAGCAGTCAAGGCACTCCTCAAAATGTAGGGCTCTAATCACACTGTGGGACAAACTCTCTAATCCTGGGTATTGCCTTATCAGGCACACAGATTTTTTTTATTTATTTTTTTTAGTTAACTGTGCTGCCAAAATGGCAGATGAAGCTCAGAGCTTCACCTTGACAAGCTGGATTGAGACCTGACTCAAAACTCTTTTGCAGGAAATCCAAAATCTTACCCAAAGTGATAGAAACTCTAGGACCTTTATTCGCTAGACACCCTGTTCTTTCTATGGCTCTTCCACAAATAGTCCTGGCTACTGACCGATACACCTCTGGAGATCAGCAATTGCCGATCAGCTTCCAGTCCATCAACCCCTCCCAGAAGGCTAGACTGGTGGAAGACTGTAACCTGGCTTAGGAGATCCCTTGTTAGGGAAGGGGCCGAGGTGGGACTATTGATAGTTGAACCAGTTCCAAAAAAGTTTGCTTGGCAGGATTATGATTATGACCTGCCTTATCTTCTGCAATATTTCCATCATACTTGGAACATACAAGCCAGCTAGAAAGGCCACTCTGCCTTTCCAGCACCCTGCCAGAGACTCAGGATACTTCTAGCAGGAACAGTAAGGTTTGTATTTCTTGTTGAGATTGTCATGAGTTCACCCCCCCCCCCCCCCCCGTGGGAAGATCTAGTCCACAGACCATTGCATAAGTTTAGATGAATGTTCTTGTAGCCTGGCATGTTAGTTGTGGAGAGCCTTTCCAAGTTTGTTTCTGTCCCTCTCAAAACACTCCACCTCTGCATTTAGAGGCCTGCTTCCAGTGGCCCCTATTTTTTTTTTTTTTTTTAAAGATACATGACTGTCTATACTGTCTGATTAGTCCTGCCTTAACAGAAAACTCAGGACATGCCTTTCTATGGCATTTTAATATGACTGACACTTCTAAGATGCTTGTGTAATCTGGTTTCTGCCTTTGACCACCTTCACTGAGCTCTGGGTCCACACTCCTCCCCAACCTTACTTGTATCCATCGTGACAACTTCCCAAAGATTCCTCAAATTGATATCCTCATTGAAGGCTTGACTTGTTCAACCACCACCTGAAATCTATTCAGATTTCAGGGGGGGAATTCTAAGGTGCTGCTGGTTTGCTTATTCCAGAATCTCAGGGAGTTTCCCTGATTTTCTGAGATGGAACAAGTCAAATAGTTGATTATTCATTCCATGTATTCCTGGGCAATAAGAATCAGCTGTCTTCTAAAAGACAGAATCCTTTTTTCCCCTCAGTCTTGAAATCCTGTCCTCTAACAGCACAAACAGACAAATTGCCTCCCTTACTCAAAGACTGATCAAGTTTTAGAAAGCTCTTTAGCTGGCTTTTTTTCATGCTTAATATCCAACCCTGACATGCTAGGTCCTCCAAATGAGGAATGCTCGAGATGTTAAATTGACATCCATTAATAAGTAATCCAAATTGTTTGCAAAGTCTTTGAGGCTCTCTGCGCCTTAGTTTCAGGAGGGGGGGGGGGAATGAAGTATGGTAGGGAATAGATTATTTATGGTTCCATATGCGGTTCTATAGTGCTCAGGAGATAGGGTTAATGATTGTGATGTGTTAAAGAAGAAAAAAAGGAAATATTTGAAATGTGACGTTACGTTATAAAGGCATCAAAATAGCGCTAAAGACGCTGAATGATTATACATCACATTCCCTAAAGAAGTCCTTTTGGAGAGGGATGAAACGCGTTGGAGATTGCCTTTTTATCAGATTGAGCTGTATTATATATCTTGGAAAGGTGCCAGTTTAAAAAATTCTACACGTATGTGGTATGCAGCCGCAATAAGAAAGAAATAAGATCTGTTTTTGAGAGTGTCGAGATACGATACTAGCTATAGCAGCAGCAGATGTGCTAAAGTTGTGTCTAAGGACGAGAGGTCTGAATACCAAGTGCTATCAAGGTTCTATAAGTAGACCCAGGCTTGAGGGTACTCAGCTGGATTAAAGATCAAGGTGATCTGTAGGAGACCCAGGCTTGAGGATACACGGCTGGAATTGACAAGTAAAGGAAAAATCTCAAGTATCATATTTTGTATTATACATGTATGTTAATAAGCGAATATACTAAGCGCAAGATTGTTCACCCATACAATAGCGGCAACAGAGGAGAAACTCATTGCCGGGGTGATTACATACTGTTCATCAATTAAAGATATTAATACTATATTGCACAAATGATCGAAAGAAAGTGATATAGACCTGCCAACGACATAATAGCACCAGAATATCAAAAAGGTTAACATCCTCCTATATGCTTAAGAACTGACATTATTGTTGGTATCCATATCAGTTCAAGATCATATACTTTTGGAGCGATAAAAAAAATAGACGGAACTGACATCTGGATTTTGATGAGTTTCTTATGTTATTGCACATGTTTTTAGCTCCAGAGCTTTTCTGATTCAGATTTTTTTTTTTTTTAATATTTTATTTTTACAGCGCTTGCTTTTGACTGAAATATTATATATCTGTGTTATTAATAAAATTGTTTGATATAAAGTACACTGTTAGCGCTCTCCATTTGGTCAGTATTTATCACCTCTAGACCCCTATCACTGACGGGATTTTAACGATAGAAGCGCTACACTGTCACTTTAACAACTATTTGGCAGGTAGTGAACCTTGCGTACACGTGGCATTGTGATCACAGATAGCGTGGGGAGATTTATATATCTTTACGGGTGGGTTAAAACCTCTACATCCCAGGCCTCAATACACTGAGGTGTATGGAACTAACCCCTTCTCTGGCTCCTGGGTGCCCTCTCCCTGGAAGGTAGCATAAAAGCCACTATAAAAAGGTTAAAAATAAAAACACTTATAATGAAGAGAGTAATGCGGAGGGGGTAGTATATACATTCGTATGTACATACATCGGATAGGCAGGTCCAAAATAACAGACTCAATCCTATAGCAGGAGCTGTTTGATCCTACTCAGCTAGAAGCAGCCACAGGTTTGTTTTTTTTTTTTGTATTATGGAGGGGCAGACAAGGTTTTTGAACCCAATGAAGAAAAATGCTAGGATATCATGCAAGAAAGCGCTTTGTAACATTACGACCGAGGATCCTAGATTGTCTGAGCCTCCCCAGCTATTACTGGAGTACAACTCACAGCCTTAGCCAGTGTGGCATTAACTGAAGTAATACGGGAAAACAATTAAGCCATATGAACAGCAATAAATGGCACTTACCAAAAAACACACACTTTGAAAAGGACCATTATGACATGGATGCTAGAAAACCCCACCATTTCTCGACTTTTTTTTTTTTTAAATCAAGGCACCCCTAATATCTAAAAACTCCCTAGAATTTGTACAACACCCCTACCACTTAATACACAATTTCACAGGGCCGGCCTTAATGAAGGGTACTGCATAGTTAATCATATGTCACAGTAAGAATAACAACGAAGACATTGCGCATACTTCCATAACCACGTTAACCGAATTTTAAAATTTTACTGGTTTTTCATAGGAAAAGTGGGGCACCGTGAAAGAGCGTCAAAGACACACTGAAGTGCCTTAGCACAACAGTTGAGAACAACTGGATTAACGAGTCATATACTACGCCTTAGTAAGATCACGTCTACATTACAAACACAAATCACTCAGAACGTTTCCTTTTGCCTTTCTCGTATAAAAGACCAAGCGATATAGTAGATCATAACGTGAATGTTGCCGTATTTGGGTAAAAATCCTAAACAGCGTGGTCGAGTGTACGATAATAGAGACTAGAGCAAAGATTTCAATATAATGCACTTTATAAACACCAAAGGTCCATAGATGCTTCCGATAAGGCGGTACGATACTTCGCGGCGAATCTTTGTATTCTTCCCAGGCTAGATTCCAATAGTATCTCTCGCATTTTGTACACCCTATAATACAACAAAACGTTCAACACGTCCTCTCCGCGCCATGAACCACTACTTCAACTTCCCCAACTCCACTAACATCTCTGTCACATCTTTGTAAGGCAATCTCTCGTCACAAGCGTTTTAATATTACACAGAGTCAGCCTCTTCCGAGTCTTCAGCCAATGAGCGAGCGCCTAACCTACGGAACGCTGGCCGCGTGAGGTCAGAGTATGCGCCGTATAGAGTCCCTCCTCAGTCACGCCCCCATTAGGCAGCTCTCCGGCCCGCGCTCAGCCTCGCGCCCTCTCTCTTTCCCATACTGTCTGAGGCAGCAGTAATGGCGGCCGAGCAGCAGCACTTCTATCTGCTTCTGGGCAATCTGCTTAGCCCTGATAATGGCACCAGGAAGCAAGCCGAGGTGAGAGGGTGAACGGGGGTCTCTATATGTAGCAACATCCGTTCCGAGATGCGAGAGTTGGTCGGCTGCTGAACGAGGCCCACGTGTGTGCAACGACAGGCACCTACCTGCTTGAGTCTGTCTCTGGAACATACTCTTCCTAGCCAGACGCACTCAGCCGGTTGCTGTCCTTCTGCCCATAACTTCTTACCTGGGCACATACCGTGTGTTAGAGAGAGCGCCTTGGTGTTCTGTTATATAAAGATCTGTCAAACCGGACACACTTATTTGTCTTTGTAACTCATACATTTGTGAATGTGTCAACGCCTTACTACTATCTGTTGAAGGCGTGGCGGGCGATCATTGAATGAAATAAAGTTTTCATCACGATTTACCGTTAGTTTCAGTAAAGTTTGATTATTTCGCACAGTTTCATTTCCAAATGTTCACTATTATCTAATCCATGATTGTGAATTATGTGGCTTTCAGTTTGTTGTTTGACAACTCCAGTTGCTGATGGGGGGGGATAGTGAGAGTTGTATTAAAATGACTGGGGAGAGCTGCACGGTTGATACACGGCATGTGTGTAAACTAAAAAGTGGAGAAATTCTGGGAATGAATCGAAAATGCATAACATTTATTCAATCTGATTTAAACGGTCCCTTACAAATACTGTGTAGATTAGTCCCACAACTTCTCCGGTTTATTACGCTACACTCCTTGAAGTGTTCGTATTGGTGGGTTTGCTAACTTCACTTCCTATCGTTACCCAATGCTTCAGCTTTTCACTGTTGTCAGCTGAAACTTTTCAATCACTTTTTTTTTTTTTTGCCACTGTGAAAATGACTTAATCCTTAGCCAGCATAGTGTATAATTGGGCTTAGTTGGGGAAATCCTTCTTGAATGGAGTTGAATTGCAGTGTCTGTCTCCCTGGCTGCCTCTTTCATCAGTCACCTCATTGCACTGTATAATTCATCACATTTTACATGTGACAATAGAAATCTCAAATATATATATATATATATATATATATATCGTTTCACATTGTATCAGACAACAGTTCCTGGGTTTAGCTCCCTCTCACTGACTCCTACTGCCCCAGTTTTGTGTCTGGCTTTAACCCTTCAGCTGCCATAGGCAGTGTGCAAGGTATGACACACACACCATTTGGCACTCAGATGATTAAAGTTGAATTCTAAGATATGTTCTGTATGCTTACCATTAAATTATCTGGTTCCCAAGTGGGAGTATAGATTAGTATGAATTCATGTAGTAGTTTGTAATGGATAGTGATTATTCTGCTGTGTAACTTATACAAACCAAAATGTTCTGCGGGTGACAAGCAAAATGGTTTTATGGACCCCTAATAAATCTGTTACTGCCTAGGGGAAACTATTTCCTAGACTTTTTTTTTTTTTTTTTTTTTTTTTTTTCTTTTTTCCAAATATGTTGTAGCTTGACAGTTTTTATTTATAAAATGTGTACCGGGAAGAATATTTTGAGATTTCTCTAGTTTTTAAGTATGTCCTGGATAGAGAAACATTATAAAGGCACAAGCATACATACTAAAAAAAACATACACAGTTGCATATTGTTTTCAGATGGATATAAAGAAACATTTATTTTTAAGGATTTTAGATCGATCCCCCCCCCGACTGGTAATTTCAGGATTACCAAGATGGATTTGTGGCGTGCTAACAAATACTATGTCCCCATAGTCTGACTGGCAGTAACATCTATTGTACAATGCATTTTCTTACCAGGGACTTGAACAGGATTTGTTTCTAAACAGAGTACCTACTTAAAAATAAAGTTTGCATTTTAATATATCAATACGAATGCCAAAAGTGAGGTTGGGGTCAAGCCACATACCAAGATATTTTTAGGAGTCCACTGGGGCCAAGTTACGATAATGCTCTGTTACAATGGTTAGGTGGGTATTGCAGAGATTATGCGGTTTGTGCTTTGTACCAAATACCATTGACAGTTTTGTCTGTGTTAAGAACAGTTTGTTCTTTGCTATCCATATTTCAACGTCTGAGAAATCATGTTGTGATAAGTTTGTGGTTTTTAGCATAGATTATAGTGTCCTCTGCATACCTGTGCACAGAAGATGTTTTGCAAACCATGGGCTAATCATTTGTAAAAAGAGAAAATGGAAGAGGGCCAAGAATTGAACCTTGGGGAACCCCTCTTGTTTGAGCGGAAGGGAGTTGTTGCCAGCAACTGACACATGCTGCGTTCTGTCAGATTAAATAGGGTCGGGACCAGTCTATGTTGTTCAGTCTTTATATGATGCAAGTGGGTAAAAATTATTCCTTCCTGACTCGAAATGGAAGTCAGATATTTCCCTGGATCAATATCGTATCAGTTTTGAAGCCAGTTTGAAGAGTTCATAACTTTACTGTAATGTAAAAAAAAAAAAAAATCCCTGCCCTAATGAATGACCCCTTGTTCTCGCCGTTCTTTTAGTAAATAGTTCTTTAGAGAGTTCTTTGTATTGGCTTTGAATGTATTTGTATACTAGTTTAAAAGCCCATGTACACGGGCCAAGGTCTGATGTTAACCCTTTGAGTTCCAGAGGGGTACGCAACACATTGCTTTGCAATGCATTGCTTACCCCTCTGGCACTCTAAGGGTTAAGAGGCCAGTCCTGCTCTGCATTCTGCCACAGATGGAATCGTGCATTGTAGAGACTGCACAAAAGCTCAGAATGCTCCCAGCACAGAACTCCCAGCATTCTGTGTGTCAGGCAGTCTCTATGGCTTCTGACAAACATCCTAGCGAATTATTATATAAGAAGATGATAATCCTATCAGCCTTTTGACCAGTGTTTCTCAACTCCTGTCCTCAGGACCCACTAACAGGCCAGGACTTAGGGATTTCTCTGCTAGAGCACAGGTGTGGTGATCAGAAGCTCATTCACATTGATTAACTCACCTGTTCTCTAACAAGGAAATCGTCAAATCCTGGCCTGTTAGTGGGTCCTGAGTTGAGAAATACTGCCTTAGACATCCATTCTCTGTTAACAAATGCTGTCTGGCTAGTCTCTCTTTATAACTCATATATCCTCCAATTCCGTTATCAGGTTTGTTGCACTCCTCTGCACTCTCTCCAGTTCAATAATGTTGTTTTTTTTTTTTTTTTTTTTTTTTTTTTTTTTTTTAAAGAACACACCATGTAAACATTCACAGTGCAGGGTGGAAAATGTATTTGAACCCTTGGATTTAATAATTGATTGATCCTCCTTTGGCAGCAATAACCACAGCCATATGTTTTCTGTAGTTGTGGATCAGACCTGTCCAAAGGTCAGGAGGAATTTTGGACCATACAGGTCAGCAATATTCTTGGGATGTCTGGGGTAAAACATTCTCTTAAGGTGTTATGATGTTAGCATGTTCCAGAGATTTAAGTCTTTAGCTGACAGTCTAGGATGCTTCTTAACTTCACTGAGCATTCTGTGCTGTTGCAATTATCTATGCAGGACACCCACCCTTAGGGAGAGTAGCAGAAGTGCTGAACTGTCCATTTATAGACAACTTGCAATAGTGGCGTGGTGTTGCCTGTGTGATTTAACCCTTTGAATGTCATAGGTTTATCCAGTGCAGTGATTAAGATTGTGTTATATGGTCCTCCTGCACTGAAAGGGTTAAGTGTTGGAATGGTAAAGAGTTATCCAATGCATTGCAATGTGTAGGATAGATTTATGGCACTGAAATGGTTGAAAAAAAAATGTATTGGGAGGGCCTGTGGGGCAAAGGTTTAAACCAGTGGTTCTCAATCTTCTTTTGTTTGGGGCACCCATAACACACGATCTAGAACATTTGGAGCACCCCTAACATAGTTAATGTACTTTAGCAAGGGCATAATGAAGGGTACAATACATACAAATACAGCAGTTATTATTCCTTACAATCATAGTAACAAAACTAAACATATTGTGCAGAGCAATTTCTATTGATCTTTATTTAAAAGTCCATTATTGTTAGTCTTCATACAAAAATGTGGTGCACCCATGTCCATGGCAGCACCCTGGTTGAGAATCACTGCTTTAAACCTTTGAGTGTGAACGAGGTATCCATAAATACAGACACAAAAGAAATTTAGAAGGCTTACATTAACCTTTTGAGTAGAAGAGTGAGAAATATGTATTGTCACCTCTCTGACACTGAAAAGGTGTAGCATTAGCATTAAAAGGGTTAACAGCAATGCATTGATGGATATGGAAGGAAAGCCTTGGGATTGGTAGTTATGACTGTTGTTTTTTTTTGTTTTGTTTTGTGCAGTGGAAGACCCAAATCGCAGTTATTAGCGGTTACAAGTTCCATTCCTGACAATGCTTTCTGTGCACCTTTGGAATACATAGTTGTGGGCAGAGAGCATCATTACATTTGCTATTACTATGTAGTGCTGTGGGTGGTAACGTAAGGCTCCAGCTGCTGACACAGTACAGCTCACACTGTAGCCTTGGCTGAGGATGATGGGGACCGTAGTCCAACTGTGTCTGACAAGTGCTTAACTTGCTTGAGTGCCAGAGGGGCATTGTAAAGCAATGTGTTTGTACACCTGTGGGGCATGAAGTTGGAACAGTGCAGGTGACATTGTTGTACCAACCATAGGACTGGGCCTTTTGCCTCCTCCCCAGCTGCTCCGTGTCCAACAGCACTTTACTGATTAACCCCTTGAGTCCAGTGGGGTAGGCAACACTTTGCAATGTGTTGCTTATTACTCTGGCACTCAAAGGGTTAAGTGCTGTGGGACTTGGAATTGTGATAGCGTGGTCTCCTTAACATCGCAAAGTATATACATGCTCAGATTAATGAGGAAAATATTGAAAAAGGAGTTTTAAGATTCAAAAAACAATCCGGTGTGTTTTTGACCTGTATGGAGACCCATTGTGGTGAAGGAAACAATTAGTGAGATTATATCCAATGTAGAAAGACTGTTGCTAAAGAGTGGAAAAACGCGTTGGTCTCTCCAATGTTAGAACGCTAGGAATCCTAGAACCATGTAGACAATTGTTACTAAACCTGCAAATGTTAATGAATAAGAAGAGAAATATGCTTATACCTAACACCTAAATATCATGTGTGTAGAATACACCAAAAATCAGTTCAATACTATATACTTCAAACGGAAGAAAAGTAGGTTCTCCGTGGCATTTTGATGTGGGTGAAGTAACCTATAAATAGCCATGATTGCCCCAGTCCACTAACCATTGAGCAGCAACAGGATGTGCAGCACATTGGTCTGCAATGTGTTGCATACCCGCTCTGGCAGTCAAATGGTTAATCACAACGGAGCATCACCCATGTTTTCTCTATGCTGTGACTTTAGGAAAAGTATAGTGCCTCTACTTCCATCCCTCCCCTTTGCCTTGCTGCTCCTCCCACATTCCCTTTCACTGCTGCCAGACCCGACATTGAGATAAGACCATTACTGGCATGAACGGTACGTGTGTGCTCCTCTGTATTTTCAACCACAGGCAACAGTGCCAAGTTGAGGGAGGGCCATCTCCTTGCCTACTCCTGTCAAAATCACACCCCCTGTATCTTCTAGACAGGCAGTTAGGAGGAGATATGAATATCTCCTCCTTACTGCCACCCCGTGTGTGTGTGTGTGTGTGTGTGTGTGTGTGTGTGTGTGTGTGTGTGTGTGTCCGCCCACGGTTGTGTGTGAGATGGAGAATCTGGCACCCCAACAGCCTTCTCCTTTTATTAATACACAAGATTTGTCTTGCTGTGGACTGATGAAAATAAAGGCTTTTAGAGATGCTTTTGAAACCCTTTTCTAGCGTTATGCAAGTCAACAATTATTAATCTTTGGTCTTCTGAAATCTATTTTGTTCGAAGCATGGTTCACATCAGGCAGTGCTTCTTGTAAATGGCAAACTGAAAATGGGATTGTTTTTAACCCCCACAAGGACTGGGGGCGAATCAGGGGTGGTTTGCATTTAAGGACTGGATCAATTTTGACCTATTTGAGTAAGTCTTGGTTCAACCATATTTTCCCTCTCAATCCTTTTGTACACCCACACATATTAAATACTGTTTTTTGTTTGTTTTTTTTAAGCAAAAGTAGTGTTTTCTTTTGATACCACATTTATGTGGATAACCCACCACTTCCACTTCTTTATTATTAATAATAATAGTAATAATAAAGAAAACTATTAAAAAAAACAAAAAAAAAACTTTTTATAGGTTCTTCTGTGATTTGTGCCCAGTTGTTTCATTTTTCATAAATACTGGATAAAAAGTTTGAACTGTCATTCATACCTCCCAAATGTACAGTTTTAACTCTCCGTCTGGGGTGAAAATCCCCATGTCCCCCTTTCCTATTGTGGTATGTGTATATGTGTATTACATTTCTCCACAGCAATAAATCACACATTTAATGTTTATGCTTCAGTATATGTGTTTGATCACTCTGTGTAAATAAAATACGTTGGTCTTGCTCCAAATCATTTATTTGGTTACACACATGTGTCAGTAGGTCATAAAGTGACCTTCACCTCATGCAAGGGTTGGTGCCCCAGTTTTAGGCCAATAATGATGACAAAGGCAATGTGCAGAATTCATTGCCTTTGTTATTGACAAAGCCGGTACATGTGATCACTGTAGCAGAGATCATGTATACCGGCAGAACTGGGAAAGCTTGAAACTGCTCCAGTTTTAGCTTCCCCAGCATGATCACAGTACGCCTGTGATAATTTAATCCATGACATTTGTCACAAGGAAGGGCTATAGGTCCTGCTGAGACAGTGGGGAGAGTGTGGGAGTGAAAGGGTTAACAATACCAGACCCCTGGTTACCTGTTACTATTCCTAGCAACCACCAAATTAACCCCTGAAATCTCTCCTGCGCTATCACCCCAGTACTACAATTTGCTGCCACCGCCAAGACTTTATATCTGGGCGTCTTAGGTTACCCCAAAAACAAGAGAATTACAGTATAAAATCACCTTAATAATCAGACATAGAATTAAACCTTTAGTGAAGTTTTCTATCTGAGCTTCCTTCAGAGTCTTGGGTTCATATTAGAGAACAGAGACAATAGTTGATTAATTGAACATTTAGTCTGAAAAAAGTCTTCACATTGCTGGTTACAAAAATACAGAAATAAAGGACATACACAAATAAAGATTACACATATTCAAAACAGCCCATAAAATAAAATGGGAGAAACACAAGAAATCCTTAAATACAGTTACCGATATTTTAAGAGTCCTTGCTGGAACTTCAGATGGTATTTCCCCCTTCAGTTTGTTACAAAGAAATTCCCTGTTTTTTTTTTTTATTAAAAAAAAAACATTAAATACTTTCCACAGTTCCTTCTAAGAGACCAGACCCCCTATGTGTACCTGGGAGGGTCAGGGGTTTGGCCTGACAGTTTACAGCCCACGCAGTCAAACCTGTCAGGGATGTTACTGCAGCGTTCTACCTGAAATATCATAAGGCTTCCCAAAACGTGCAACTCACAGCACACCTCTATAATGTTATAATAATCATATTCCTCATTTTTGTTAATATCTGGACACCAAACATGCTGGGTCTGACTGGTTGCAAAGTGGCTATTCTTGTAACTCATAGCAGGAACACCTCCCCCTGGCATATTTGATACGCACCAAAAGGGTAAAACCTGGGCATTTGAAATATATAGTTTTATTGAACAATTTTACACTATATATACATGTTCTCCCTACTTCCTAATATGTGACTGTCCCCTGGATGAACTCCATCAAAGCAGAGGGCCCAATACCTTTTGGGACCCCTACATCCTGCTCTGGCAATGCTCATTCAGTTTCTGGTGATGCTATCTACTCAGCTAATTTTATGGCCTAGGACTGGTCACTTTGAATAACATACCAATACAATACAAGACAGACATAAGAATTATACAAACCAGAGGCCACTCGTGCCTCGGCATGACAACGTGCCAGTACTGTCACCAGTCCTTAAGGCACAAACACTGGCGATGGTCCTGACACATCATCTGTCACTAAGGGGTTAATGAGTAAGAGTAGCTCTGACCAACACCTCCAATCTCATCTAATTGCTTGGACAACAGGTTATCTGACTCCTGACTCCAATTAGCTTTTGGAGAAGTCATTAGCTTAAGGGTTCATGTACTTTTTCCACCCTGTACTGTGAATGTTTACATGGTGTGTTCAGTAAAGACAAAAACATATAATTGTTTTTGAGTTTAGTTAAAGAAGACAGTGTTTGTCTATTTTTGTGACTTAGTTGAAAATCAGATCAAATTTAATGACCATCTTATGCCGAAATCCAGATAATTCAAAAGGGTTCAGTACTTTTCTGCAACTTTGTATATTAAACTGTCCAATAATTTGATGTTTTTCTGTCATTGTGCTGTGTTTGCAGGGCCAGAAGAATTTACATTTACGTGAAAGGAGAGATCATGTTGGCAACAGCAATGATTATCTTCCTTATTTTATCAATTTTACTGAGTTTTCTTTAATTAATGAGAGAAGTGTATAATTAAAGTTTAACCTTTGCTATAACATATTTTGGACCCAGAGGAAGGTAGAAAGCAATAAAAAATGTTATTGAAGCAATTTCCAATTCTGCCCCAAGCAGGGTAAAAAGCAAATCCTTCCTTACTCAGAGGCAGTTATCTCCCTGGGACTTCATTCAATATCCTTTGAAACCAATAGTCCTAGTTCTCTACATTACTTCTGTACAAGAACTGTCAAACACACTTTATAATACAGTGTGACTCACAGAGCTTGCACCCAGTGAGGGAATGGAACTATCAAAGAGTGAAATCTATGGAACTGACCCACAGTGTTGATGAGACTGAATCACTCACAGCACTTAAAATTTACAGAACTGAACGACACAAGTTTACAATATAGATGTAGACCGGATAAAAGAACTTGCAGTCAGTATGGAAGTTGAACCCTCAGAGCTTGCATTCAATTGAACTGACAGTTTACAATATAGATAAGTCCAAATTAGAGCTTGAGTTTAGTAGGAAAACTGACCAATCAGAGCCTACAGATTGTGCAAGGTCTGATCCACCAGAATAACAAATTGAAGTTCAAAGAGACTGGCTGACAAGTTTTATTTTAACTTTTGACACACGTACAAACTCCCCCCCCCCCCCCCCCCATGCCATGCATAGGATAGGTTTTTCTCTCCAACAGTTGGGGACTACATTCCTGTTATCCCCAACCAGCTGCAGAGCCAAAGATAACATCTCCACTCCATACATTTTAATTATGGGAACATTTTTCTCCTGCCAGTGATGGGGCCCAGTGCAGGGTAGGACTGAAACCTAAAGTGTCCATCATGGACGCTAGGTCTCCTACACATTGCAAGCAATGCATTTTAGATCTCTAGCATTCAATGGGTTCAAATCCCAATTTAAATCAATGGACGTCTTTTTCCCCTCTCCCATAAGGTGTAGTTGCTTTTGTACCAGAATTACTCCTATTTTGTGCAAAAAAGCCCAATGGATGGTATGATTACATTATGTTTTAAACAAGTGGTTCTCAACCAGGGTGCCGTGGCACTTTGGTGTTCCACGGACATCCACTTAGTGTTTCCCCTTGTGTTCTCTAAAGACTTTTAAATGAATGTAAATGTTGAGTTTTAAACGTATATTTATGACAATTTTTATGCACAAAATGTTCATTTTTGTTACCCTGATTGTGAATAACTATATTATTTATTTGTACCCTTCATTAAATTCTTGACAATTGACATATAAAATAATAGGCGTGCCCCAAAAATTCTAGACTGCATGTAAGGGGTGCCCTGACCAAAAAAAATTGAAAACCACTCTTTTAAACCATATTTCTCTGTCGTCCAATACAGGTTACTGGTAACTCTGGGTAGGCGATCTGCTCCTTTAACTTAGGCAGGAACAATTCTAGAATTGTATGCAGGGGGTGGAGCCTACCTTCCCTCCTTGGCTGCAGCTAGCCAACCAGCTCCAGTAAGATTTGTTCCTTGGTGAAGACACAGGCAAGAGAACAGTTCTGCTATAGTTTTAGAAATGTTTTTATTTTTATGTTAGAAATGGAATACCACCATTAGGCGGATTACCATAACTGACAATACCCTTAGATGTGGCTAGCTCAGTAACCAGGTGCTTTTTGTGGACCTTAAGCCCTGGGGGGAAAATCTTCGGTTCAAGTTCTTTCCTCAGGCGTTGCCCACCGATGCTGCTTCTTAATACATGGTAGTCTGAAGACAGAAGATCTGCAGGAAAGGTGGGCAACCCTTTGAGTGCTGCAGGTCCACATGTTCCACAGTGCCCCTCCGCACAGGGTGTTTTCCTTTGGAGTACTTATTGCACACTCCTGCACTCATTGGGTTTATCTGTATGTCTGTTGGGTGTTCTGGAGCAGGTTTATGTGGTAACTTAACCCTTTAGCTGCTGGTTTTGCATCTTTGGGGGTTCAGTGTTTTCTGGGTCTCCTAACATTTTCTAGTGATGTTTCATGTACTTTTATTTTTACTTTTTCAGCAATGCAAAATTTAATTTTAAAGGCGTGCTTTACCGCATAGACGCCATTGCTCCATTCACATCTATGGGACTGCACAGTCTGGGGCATATCTCTGCAACCGCTCAACGTAGCGACTTCAGAGATGGCGCATTTTAATTGTCTGCCCTTGCTCTTTCATCCAGTTTACCTTTCAAGTTTTTTGGGGGGGCTCAGGGGGTTAAGGGCACTGTTGAGGTACTTTTTCCCATGAGCGCCTACTTCGTGCGCTCATTTCTGATTGGCTCCCACCGCGCCAGCCTTTTTGTGCCTTTTCTAGAACGAGTATCCTATGCAGGGCTTGGGCACTACTCTCCTCTGCAGATTAACCCTTTGCCTGCCAGATAAGTGTATTTTAGCAATTTCTGGGGTGAAACTTTAATCTTATACAGGGTAATTGGGTGATTCTTTATAGTATAATGTTTTTGACACTGTGAGAATGTCTAACCCGTTGAAGCTTGGGGCCAGGCCTAAGACTAAGGATGTTGGGGTCTCTGTGTCCCCTATTGCGCATTGCTCCCATGTCATTCAGGGTTGCCTACAGAATTCTCAGGTCATTTATGCCCAGCATGTTCTGATGTCCCTGAGTCTCTTCCAGGGACCTCCAGCCATGCATTAGAGCCAGTTTGGGTGCAAGAGTTCAAGGCTGCTACTAGGGACCTTTGGTCTACATTGCAATTCTTTCCATCCCAGTTACAGGGGGTCTTCCATTCATGGCAGACCCCCTCTTCAGTCAAATCTTCCATGCCTAAACCACAGGGAGTACCTGACGTATCTGATTACTCTGAGGAGGAACTGTTAGTGGATTCAGATGTAGAGGAATGTTCTGCTGTGGGCTTCTCTCAGTTTTTTGGAGACCCCTTTGAGGCTGATCCTGAGCCCTCCTCTGAGGGCCTGATCAGGGCTGTCTTGACTACCCTAAACATTCCCTTAGGTAAGGGGCGTTTTAGGCTCTTGAAACAGAGGGATCTGAAGAAACCTCCTGAACTGTTTTCCACCTAACCCCACTCTTGACCGTCTTGTGTCTGAGTGGAAATCCCCGGACAGGAAACTTTCTGTTTTCAAGAAATTTGCCAAGCTTTATCCCTTTTCTGAGGCAGCACTTGTTCAGTGGGTACATTCCCCCCCCCCCCCCCAAAGTGGAATCTCCTATTTCCAGGCTAAGTCTACTGCCTTGCCAGTTTCTGACGCCTCCGCTCTGAAAGACTGGATTGGCAAGAAACTTTTTTCCATTTTTGCCACTGTTGGTACCACCATGCGTCCAGCGTTGGCATGGGTGAACCGGGCCATTGTGGTCTGGACTGAACAACTCACCCTGGATTTCCATCAGGGTGCTCCTACTTCGGATATGTTGCGCCTTCTTGCCAACATTTCTGAGGCATATCACAGTGTTTCTTCTGTCTTATTTGATGCCATCCGTTTGGTGGCTAGGGTTTCCACTATGTAGTTGCCAGATGAGCTCTTTGGCTCAAGATCTGGTCTGCTGATACTGCTTCTAAGAAAGCTTTGCTCTCCTTGCCTTGTCATTGTTTGGGCCAGATCTGAAGGATCTGATTAGTTAGGCCACAGGGGGTAAAAGTACCCTTCTGCCTTTGGTCCCCAGGAAGAAAACGCCTCTGAAGCGTAATCTTCCATTTTTTTTTTTTTTTTAATTATTATTTTTCCTTTCAGACTGAGACACGTCCAGTGAACCAGGCGGTTCTCTCAGCTCCGTGTGCCTCCTCCAAGCCCAAACAGCAATGGAAGCCAATGGTCTCCTTCAAGCATAAGGCTTCCAAGCCTCCTTCGGCATGACTTACCGAACCCAGGTCCCCACCCTGCTGTGGGTGGCCATATGCGTCACATCCACAGCGTCTGGGAGAATTCAGTGGCGGACCCATGGGTTTTACAGGTAGTGGTGGAAGGATACAGGATCCCTTTTATCTCTTCCTCCTTTTCACTTTTTTCCTTCTCACTTTTTTTCTTCTGATACGCCCCAGGGTGCAGAGAAACGCTGTCTGTTCAGTGGTGCTATCCAGGCCCTTCTGGACAAGGATGTTCTAGAGCTGGTTCCAGTTCAGGAGAGAGGTATGGGTTTTTACTCAAACCTCTTTGTGGTCTCCAAGAAGGAACGGCGTCTGTTGTCCCATTTTGGATTTGAAGGATTTCAATTCCTTCGTGATCAGGACTCATTATCACCAGGAGTCGCTAAGGATGATTATTGCTTCTATGTCCCCGGGGGAATTTCTTGCCTCTCTGGATCTTCAGGACGCGTATCTACACATCGCCATTCATCCAGAGAGCCGGCAGTATCCCAGATTTGCCTGCGACCAAGGGCACTTTCAGTTTTCAGCTCTTCCCTTTGGTTTGACTACAGCTCCTCAAGTCTTCATTCATGTCCTTCGAGCCATAGTGTCCGTCCACCATCGGAACAGCATCAGAATCACTCCATACATGGACGACCTGATTCTGAAGGCACCTTCTTCGGAACTTCATCAGCAGGTTCAGCAATGCATTCACGCTCTCACCCATCACGGGTGGATCATCAACATGGACAAATTGGACCTTGTCCCATCCCAGCATCTGGTCTTCCTGGGTCTTCTCTTCAACACTCAGCAGAGCATGGTTTTCCTCACGGACAGGGTAGCACACTAGATCGCCCGCAGGGTTTCTGCTGTTCTTGCTCAAGATCCAGTTCCAGCCTAGAAGCTGTCCTCTCTAGTGGGGAAATTTATCTCCACCATAGAAGTGGTCCTGTTTTGCCATGGCTCACACCAGGGAACTCCAGAGGTTTGTGATCCAGGTGTGCAAGGGTCAGCCGGACCTTCTGGAGACATCAGTTTCCTTTCCTCTTTATATGGAACTGAGTTTGTCATGGTGGCTTGACCTCTCCAATCTGCTGAAGGGCAAGTCCTTCTGAACCACAGTGACGATGGATGCCAGCCTCTCCAGCTGAGGAGCGGTCCTGGGTCGCCTGAGTGCTCAGGGTCAGTGGTCTCCGGAGGAATCTCTTTCCCATCAACGTGTTGGAGCTTTGGGCGATATTTCACGCCTTTTTGTTATTGGACACCTCAGCTGGAAGACTGCCCAGTCCGGGTACAGTCCGACAACACCACGGCAGTGGCTTACATCAACAAGCAGGGTGGAACAAGAAGTCTTACTGCTTGGTTAGAGGTCAAGGCTATTTTGTCCTGGACAGAAGAACACCTTACCATATCCGCAGTGCACATTCCTGGCGTAGACAATGTCATGGCGGACTTCCTCAGTTGACACACAGTGGACAGCGGCGAGTGGGAGCTGCACCCAGAGGTGTTCAAACTCATCGTTCAGAAGTGGGGTTTTCCTTGCATCGACCTGATGGCAAAACCGGAAGGTTCCGAGGTTCTGGTCTCGCTGGAGGGATCCTCTAGCTTAGAAGTGGATGCCATGTCCATTCCTTGGTTATTTCCTCTGGCCTACATCTTTCCTCCCCTTCCCCTGTTGTACATGGTGTTGCAGAAACTGAGACTGGAACACTGTCCAGTCATTCTGATTGCCCCGTATTGGCCTTGACAGGCTTGTTTTCTGGAGCTTCTGGATTTGTCAGTGGTGGAGCCATTCCGGCTCCCTTGCCGTCCGGAGCTTCTTCTACAGGGTTACCTGTGGAATGAGGATGTTCATTGGCTAGCTTTGAGGGCTTGGAAATTGAATCCTCAATACTGAAGAAGAAGGGCTTCTCTTCTGGTGTGGTGGCTACTATGCTTAGTACCCGCAAACCTGTTTCTTCTAAGGCCTACCATTGTGTCTGGCCGACCTATCCCTCTTGGTGTGCTGATAGGGTCCTGTCTCAGGAATATGATCTGCTTACGGTCCTGGCCTTGCAGGAGGATGTGGATAAGGGTCTCAGTCTGAGTTCTCTTAAGGTTCAGACTTCTGCTCTTTCTGTTTTCTTTCAGAGGCGCATTGCCATTCTTCCTGATGTCAAGGCTTTCTTTCAGAGCAATGCTGATACTTATCCTATCTTTTTAAGAATCCCGGTCCTCCGTGGGATCTTAACTTGGTTTTGGGCATTCTTCAGCGCCCTCCCTTTGAGTCTTTGGCTACCATTCCTCTACGCATGTTAACGTGGAAAATGGCCTTTCTCCTTTCGATTGTCTCCGTTCACTGTGTCACGAAGTTACATGCTCTGCCCTGTAAGACACCATTTTTGGTGTTTCACAAGGACAAGGCGGTGCTTCGCACCTCTCAGGAGTTTCTCCCGAAGGTGGTTTCGGAGTTCCACATCAATCAGGAGATTGTGGTGCCTTCTTTCTGCCCTGACCCCACCTCTGACAAGGAGAGAAATCTCCACTTGTTAGACGTGATGCGTTTTCTCAAGTTTTATGTACATCGCACTATGAGGCATTCTGTCGTGCTGTTCGTCGTTCCTGAGGGTCCCAGGGCAGGAAGACCTGCATCCAAGGTGACTATTGCTTCCTGGATCAAGTCCACTATTCATAAGGCTTATGAGCTTAGGAAGAAGCCTGTCCCCTTTCGGGTCACGGCTCATTCTACTAGATCTATTGGGTCTTCTTGGGCTTACAAGAATCAGGCCTCTGCTGATCAGTTCTGCAAAGCAGCCACTTGGTCGTCTGTGCACACCTTTTCGAAGCATTACCGTGTTGATGTGCTGGCATAGGCTGATGCCAGCTTTTGGGAGGAAGATCCTGGAGGCAGTCTTGCCTGTCTAGGATTTCCTTCGGTTCTTGGTGCTTCCTTCACTTTTGAGCCCTGTTGGCTCTAGTTCAGTGTGCTGTGTAACAGTTGGGGTGTTGTAACCCCTGTTCATTGTCTGTTGACACTCCCTTGTTGTTGGGCTATCTATGATCTGATGGTCCATATCTGCTCTGTTAACCTTGCGCCTGGTCCTTGCCTTAATTCTCGCCTTTGGGAAACTCAATGGTTGGACATCCCAAAGTTACCAGTAACCTGTATTGGACGACAGAGAAAAGAGGATTTTAGTCTTGCCTGTTTAAATCCTTTTCCCTTTGTCCATACAGGTTACTGGTCTCCCACCCTGTCAAGGGACCATGATTGGCTCTCCTGTGGCAGACCATGGGGGTCCTTTGGGGTCATGCTAACAGAAGTCTTCTTTCCCTTCTACTATCTAGTCAGTAGCGTCTCAAATCTTACTGGAACTGGTTGGCTAGCTGCAGCCAAGGAGGGAAGGTAGGCTTCACTCTCTGTATACAATTCTACAATTGTTCCTGCCTAATTGAAGGGATGGATCGCCTACCCAGAGTTACCAGTAACCTGTATGGACTAAGAGAAAAGGATTGAACAGGTAAGACTAAAAGCCTCTTTCAAACTAAAGTACACTGCAACCTACCACAGACAATGTAGTTTGTAGCAACTCTGCTCTTCCTGCATACATGTCTTAAGTGGTTAGTTTAGAAGTGATGACACCTTTGCAGGACTTATCTATTTAATTATTGCATTTTACAAGTACTATACTTCTGTAATAGTTTGCATTTAATCCCTGATGGGCTATTCAACCGGTACAAACAGATTTGGTGTCCACATGTGGTTAACCCTCTGTCAGAAGTTTTATTTATATATAGTAATTTGTATGGACCTTTTACAACGCTCACTCACTTGCTGTGTCCAGTGCGTTGGACATCCCTGTGGCACTCAAGTGGTTAAGATAGGTATGTTTCTCTCACAGACCTTGGACTCCTTCCTCATTGGTCCAGTTAACCCTTTGAGTGCTAGGGTTGATTACTGCATTAGACACCCATCTGTCACTCAATATTAACCCTATGAGTGCCAGAGGGGTATGCAATGCATTGCGTACCCCTCTGGCACTCAAAGGGGTTAAGACAAGGTGCCCTTTGTAAGGTACACCTACATAACTTTGGAACGGCCATGGTTCAGTGTGTGTGTGTGTGTGTGTGTGTGTGTGTGTGTGTGTGTGTGTGTGTGTGTGTCCAAAATGCTGGACACCTTCAAGAACTTATTGTTAATGTTCAATGTATTGGGCATCTGTTTATACACTCCTCACCCTACTTACTCAATCGTTAATTCAATATCCAGAGGAGGTACTCCACTTGCATGGTGTTGGAATATAAAGACCCTGCCAGCTTCTCTGGTGTGTCTGTGGTTCTCTGTCATGCAGTCCGTAATTCAAGACAGACCACGGCCGTAGCCAGTGATGACCTGCAATAGTGCAGTCTCTACTTTTTTTGATATTCTTCTTACGTGCTAATGAGCATTCTTGGGAACTTTTTGGTCTGCGCTCCCCAGAGGAAAGCCACTGAGGGGAGAAAAATTATGCTATTAGTAATAAAGGGGTAGGGCTTAATCATGAATCAAGGTGGAACTTTTAAAACATAATAAATTAAAAAAAAAAAAAAAAGAAAAAAAAGGACTGGGGGGGGGAGAGAAAAAGAGGTCAGGGAGTGGGAGGAAAAGGGTGAGAAAAAGGAAAGTTCAGTACCTAAAACTAACATATATGTAAATACATACAAGTTTGTATCAAAACAATTAGATTAGATTTGATGTTTAAAAAAAAAAAAAAAATGGATTCACACATGTTCTGACTTCAGATGTAAACATTCTGATCAAATGTATCTCTAATAATCAGTCCAATTAGATTTTGGTCTTACATGATGCCCACATATAGAAGGAAAGTTGCATATACATCACATAAATGAATAACAATATAGAATTACACCTCTAAGTGTAAGTAGATCCTAGTAACTAAAGTAAAAGTTAAAAAAAAAAAAAAGTTTAAAGTGTTTTATTTCATTGTGAACCAATTTAACTGGACCGGTATATAGAAAAAACAGTACCACTAAAGAAGAGCATACAATCATATGCATTCGTATAAGGAAGGATCATCAGAATGTTATAAGAAAAAGTTCCTTTAAAATAAAGGATGAAAAATACCAGACTGTATTAGCACTTAATAAAAGGGGCCAAGGTAAACCCTGTATTCAATCCAAAAGGTGATTTTTATCTTCAGTGTATGAATCCAATGGGCTTCACTTCCAGGGAGTTTGATATTTTTCATCCTTCCACTGATTTGGAAATATTTGAACAATGCCTTTGAATTTGATATAGCTCTGTTATGAAATTAATTTAGATGTGTAACAATTGGCTTATCTCTCTTGTGACACGTGTCACCCATGTGCTACAAGACTCTACGTTTAAATTCCCGCTTTGTTTTGTAAGCCTATTTGCACATTGTCAAGTGTTGATATAGATCACCTCCTGTGGTCTTACAGTTTATAAACTGTTCAATATTCTATTCAATTTTTATTATATTGCTTATAAATTATTTGGAATTACCTGTAAATTTGCATGATGAACAGTCACCACAGCTATGAAAGCCTTTTGTGTCAGATCTTAGCCTAGTTTCAGTTACTGTGTGTTTATAATGACTGTTAACTAGAATATCCCTTATATTTTTGCTTTTCCTATAGGTAATCCTAGGAACATCACCAACAATGTCTCTTATGTCAGCATCTTTCAACAGTATATTCCAGTTTTGGCTAACCATATTCTGAATTACCTTATGTTCTTGCCAATAAGTACCAATAAGTCATACCGTTTTGACGTTATCTTCCACTCTGTGCTTTTGCGTTTATCAGAGCATGATATCTATATCAGGCCTGAGAGTCCTTTGATATGCCCTCTTAAGGACTTTGTTACTATAGACCTTATTTTTAAGTAAAGACATAATTGCTCTGCAAAAATAGTGGCTATGACTCATAGACAACCTCGTTCTAATCTGGGCTGGGAGTACCTTGGAATGTAATGCCTTTTGTCAACACCCTAAATAAAAAGGATATCAATCTCAGAGTAACAACTTTCGTAGATCCAAATGAAGTATCCTCCTTGGATATTAATGTTTGAAGAAGTACAGTATGTGCAAAAGTTTTAGGCAGCTGTGAAAAAATGCTGTAAGAATGCTTTCAGAAATAGACCTTTTAATAGTTTATTTTAATCAATTAACACAATGCAAAGTGAGTGAACAGAAGAAAATTAGTTTAACCTTTATTATAATTGCCAGAATCTACTTGCACTTAGAGGGGTAACTATGTTGTTATTCATTTATGTGATGTTTATGCAAATTCCTTTCTCTATGCGAGTATAATGTGACAACAAGATCTAATTGGACTGACTATTAGAGATGCATTCCATCAGAATGTTTACATTCTAGATATTTAGTTAGAACATGTGTGAATCCATTTAGTCTAACATCAAATCTAATCAGCATATTGGTTTTGATACCAACTTGTATGTATTTACACATATTGATTAGTTTTAGGTACTGAACTTTCCATTTTCTCGAACTGTGTGTATTTTGACATATCCAGTAGTTATTATCTAGTCATCTCAATTATTGGATATGTATATGATTCAGAGATTACCTACTATTGCATGTATTCCTATGTGGTCGTGCAATACATACTAGTGGCACCACCATTGTGAAAACTGGAATCTTAGAGATGCTGGACTGTATTATATATAATAAAATATAAAAACATTTCAGGTGTAGATGTTCTTTGAAAGCTGTCTTGTATGTAATTTTTGTTTTTTGGAAATTAACATCTTGCATATATTTTGAGATTACAGTAAATTAAACATTGTTTTTAATTTCTCATTTGCAGGAAGCATATGAGAGTATCCCTGGGCCGACTAAGATCACATTTCTTTTGCAAGCAATTAGGAATGCAGCTGCTGCTGAGGAGGTATCATACCTTATTTCTTTTGGAAAACTGGAGCACAAGTTTTGTATTTTTGTACTGA
Organism: Rhinophrynus dorsalis; assembly: GCA_037306005.1. Lineage (NCBI taxonomy): Eukaryota > Metazoa > Chordata > Amphibia > Anura > Rhinophrynidae > Rhinophrynus > Rhinophrynus dorsalis. Next base: position 417,235,246 of record CM074719.1, on the reverse strand, counting down.
ATTGATAGTATAGCTTCTTTTGCTAATTAAATATCACAGTCCAGTGTAGAAACGAGTAAGCAATCTCATCTTCAATATTGATTGTGACTGCCTATTGCATTCCTGTTCAGAAATATCTGGAGTAATGATACATTCTAAAGAATGTTTGTTTGGAGTTATGATCCAATAACTATAGCACTTAGATCATCAACGTGCACTGCTGTTGCAATAGCTAATGTATCTCTTAAGCACATAACCAGTAGCAGAGCAATTTGTACTGTTGTACAATACATTCTAAGGCATTGGAAACCAAGGGATCTAGACCTGAATGAATTAGCCTTTTACTCCACGTTCTCCCAGTGATTTCACACCCATGTAATTGAGAGGTCTTTGAAGCTCTTGATGAAAAGCAGAATTGCATAATTTAAGTTACTAATGATGAAAATTAATGTGTATATAGTAGGTCTAATTTTCGTTTTTGTGCTTGTAAAAGGCATCTGCCTTTCACAGATATTTGGTAAGAATCTGAACTTATTTTCTGTAGGAAGAGTTGGATAAATAATTGGTTGGATGTTACACCTCACAAAGCACAATTAATAATAATGTTTAGTATAATTTATAGAGATTTCAAAGATACTTTTTTAGATGTTGCTGCTGTGTCTTAGATCAACAAACAGTTGGTAAAATTACCAGAGGGCTAGAGTTGTCATAAGATGTTGACACAAGTACATGGATTCTGTACAGTCCAAGAATTGTAAGTGCAGCTCCCCTCAGCGCAAACACACTTTTCCAGAAGCCCGAGTGTAATTGCTCAAAAGAGGATGTATGTGTTTGCCTGGGTGCCAATACCAACAGCTTGAATAAAGCTAATGAAGATGCACATATAGGACTCTAAACAAGAGAAAGTGGAAATGCTCTTTACTTGATCAAGGTTTTGGTTATGTACAGTAATCTTTGTCAGGAAGGTTAGTGTACATAACTGAAATGTCAGTCTAGGACCTTTCCACTTTCTTTGCTTAATTATATTTCTTTGTTGTCCAATGCAGGTTACTGGTAACTTTGGGTAGGCAATCGGCCTCTTAAAGTAGGCAGGAACAATTCTGAGAAGTGACTGCTGGGTGGAGCCCACTTCCTCTCCTTAGCTTGCAGCTAGCCAATCCCCAGCCAGAAAGATTTGTTCCTTGATCATGACAAAAGGCAAGAGAACACTTCTGCTATATTTTTTAGCTTCTTCACTAGTTTTCTGTTAGATATGGGATACCACCATTAGGCGGATTAGCATCCCTGACAATTCCCATCACCCAAATGTGGATAGCTCAGTTTACCTGGTGCTTTTGTGGACCTAAGCCCTGGGGGGAAAATCTTGGCTGCAAGTTCTTTCCCCAGGAGCTGCCCACTGAGGCTTCTTCTTGATATATGGTAATCTGAAGACAGTAGATCTGCTGAAAAAGGTGAGCACCCTTTGAGTGCTGAGGTCCACATGTCCCATGCTTCCCCTCAGCACAGGGGTCTCTTTGGGAGTTCCTATTACATATTCAAGGCACTCATTGGGTTTATCTGTATGTCTGTGAGGTGTTTGGAGCAAGATTCTGTGCAACTTAACCCCTTTTGATGATGATTAACATCTTTTGGGAGGTTTTGGGCACTTTCCCTACTGGGATCAGTGTTTATTGGGTCTGCCGATTTATTCTAGTGGGCTTTTGAGTGGTGGTTTACTTTTTGTTATACACCTCGTTAACTTCCTGTTCCGTGCAGATTTACCGCATAGACGCTATTGCTCCATTCACTTCTATGGGACTTTACAGTTTGGGACATATCTCTGCAACTGCTCCACGTAGCGAGGTCAGAGATGGTTCATTTTGTTGGTTTGCCCTTGCTCTGTTATCTGGTCAACGTTCTGGGCATGTAGGGGGCCTTAGGGGGCTTTGTGCACTGTTAGGGCACTCTATTACCGAAACTACAGTTCCCATGAGCGCTCCCTTCACGTGCTCATTTCTGATTGGTTCGCAGATCGAGTATCCTATGCAGGGCTTGGACTCTCCTTCTCCCCTCAGCAGTTTAACCCTTCGCCTATCAGATAAGTCTTATTTAGCATTTTTGGGGTTAATTTATTTATCATGCACTGTTTTGTGGGTGTTCTGATACTTTGACCGTTTGACTCTGTGAGAATGTCTACTCCTTTAGACCTTGGGGCTAAACCTAAGACTAAGGACACTGGGGCGTCTGTGTTCCCCATTACTCATTGTTCCTCATGTCATTCAGGGTTACCTAGAGAATACTCAGATCATGTTTGCCCAGCATGCGCTGCTGCCGCAGAATCCCCTGCAGGGACCTCCAGCCATGCAATAGAGCCTGTATGGATGCAAGAGTTTAAGGCTACTACCAGGGACCTCCGGTCTACCTAAGAATGCCTTCCATCCACTTTACAGGGGGTCTTCCACTTGTGGCAGGCCCCCACCCCTTCAGATCTTCCCTGCCTAAACCTCCAGGTGTACCTGATATGTCTGAGTCCTCTAAGGAGGAGTTGTTGGAGGACTCGGATGATGATGACCAGCTGTTCCTTCATCTCCGTTTTTTTAGGGACCCCTTTGAGGCGGACCCCATTCCCTTGGCTGAGGGCCTTATTAAGGCTGTGTTGACCACCCTGAACATTCCATTGGTGCAGGAGGTTTCTTCTGACCCCTCTGATGTGTTCCAGGAGCCTGTTAGGCCCCATACTTGTTTTCCACCTAACCCCACCCTTGACCGGTTGGTGTCTGAGGAGTGGAAGTTTCCAGACAGGAAACAATCTGTATCTAGAAAGTTTGATAAGCTTTACTCGTTCTCTGAAACGGCCCTTACGCAGTGGGTCCCCCCCCCCCCCCCCCATGGTGAATACCCCTGTTTCCAGGCTTTCTAAATCCACTGCCTTGCCTGTGGCTGACTCCTCTGCTCTGAAAGACTGGACTGACAAGAAGCTTGAGACCTCTCTCAAGGCTATTTTTGTGACCGCTGGTTCTGCTGTAGCATGGGTGAATAGAGCTGTGGCTGTTTGGACTGAGCAGCTCACTTCAGCTGTCTGTCAGGGGGCCCCTACTGCTGACATGTTGTGTCTTCTTGACAACATTGGTGAGACTCAGGATTATGTTTCAGCTGCCCTATTTGACGCTGTGTGTATGGTAGCCAGACATGCTCTTTGGCTCCAAGAGGGTTCTCCTGTCTTTGCCCTTTCAGGGCACCTCCTTGTTTGGGCCTGAAGAGTACTCACTTGCCAGTGGTCCTGAGGAAGAAGGTGCCTGTCAAAAAGAATCTGCTTTTTTGTCCCTTTCATGCAGACTCGCGCCAAGCGACCCAGATGGTCCCTCAGGCTCCACGCTTCTCATCCAAAACTAAGCAGCAATGGAGGCCCAAGTTCTCAGCGAAGCCCAAAGCTATGAAAACCTCCTTCTGCATGACTCGCCGAACCCGGGTCCCCACCCGCAGGTAGGTGCCCGCCACTACCTCTTAGCTTGGGGGGCCTCTGTGGTGGACCCTTGGGTTTTGCAGGTGGTGGCTACAGGGTACAGGATCCCCTTCTCCTCCCTTCCTCCTTCCAGGACCTTCTCTTGTCGTTCTCCCTTGGGAGCGGAAAAGCACCACCTTTTCGAGGAGGCCGTTCAGGTAATTCTGGACAAGGCGGTCCTGGAACCAGTTCCTCTTGGGCTTGGGATTCTACTCCAACCTCTTTGTGGTTTCCAAGAAGGACTGCGGCTATTCCATTTTGGATTTGAAAGATCTCAACTCCTTTGTGGTCCAGTCCCAATACCGCCAGCAGTCACTGCGCACAGTGATAGCGGCTATGTCCCCTGGGGAATTTCTGGCCTCTCTGGATCTTCAGGATGCCTATCTGCACATCGCCATTCATCCATAGAGGCAGCAATATCTCCGCTTTGCCTGCGACCGAGGGCATTTCCAGTTTTCTACCCTACCTTTTGGCCTGACCACGGCTCCTCAAGTCTTCAACAGAGTCCTGGGAGCATTGATTTCCATCCTACTTCGGAACGGCATCAGTCACTCGACCTCCTTCTGAAGGCCTCTTCTCCAGAGCTCCTTCATCAACAAGTATAGGACTGCATTCATGCTCTCTCCCATCACGGATGTATCATCAGCCTGGACAAGTCAGACCTCGTTCCTTCCCAGAGGATGGTCTTTCTGGGCATCCTCTTCGACACTCAGAGGGGGATGGTGTTTCTCACGTATGAAGTGGCTCATCAGATAGCACTGAAGGTCCAGGCTATCCTGTCTCTGGATCCAGTTCCAGCCAAGAAGTTGTCATCCTTGGTGGGGAATTTCATTTCCACCATAGAAACAATCCCATTCGCCATGGCTCATACCAGGGAACTTCAGAGGTTTCTAATCCTGGCATGCAGGGGTCGGCCAGATCTCATGGACAGATCCCTATCTCTCCCCCTTCACGTGGAGCAGAGCCTTTCATGGTGGCTCAACCTGACCAATCTCCTGAAAGGCAGACCCTTCCTGATGCCCTTCTGGACCACAGTAACGACGGATGCCAGTACTGGGGCACTTGAGTGTTCAGGGCTGGTGGTCTCAGGAGGAATCCCTCCTTCCCATCAGTGTCTTGGAGCTTCTGGCGATATTTCATGCCCTACAACACTGGACACAGCAACTGGAGGATTGCCCGGTCAGGGTACAGTCAGACAACACCACAGCGGTAGTCTACATGAACAAGCAAGGCGGCACAAGAAGCCTCGCAGCTTGGCTAGAGAGAGGTCATGGCTGTTTTATCATGGACAGAGGAGCATGTCCCTGCCATTACCACAGTTCATATCCCTGGCGTAGACAACGTTCTCGCAGACTTCCTCAGTTGGCACCTGGTGGACAGCGAAGAGTGGGAACTAATATTCAGAGGTGTTCAACCTCATCATCCAGCTGTGGGGTGTTCCATGCATCGACCTGATGGCAACCATGCACAACAGAAAGATTCCAACGTTCTGTCCTCTCCGGGCGTATGCCCTGGCTCTGGCAGTGGATGCCTTGTCGATCCAGTGGACTTTTCTTCTGGCATACTTATTCCCTCCCATTCCCCTGTTGAACAGAGTGCTACAGATACTGAGACTGGAATGCTGTCCAGTCATTTTGATTGCTCCGTACTGGCCTCGACAGGCTTGGTTTCCAGAGCTTCTGGACCTTTCAGTGGCGGAACCTCTTCAACTTCCCTCCTGTAAGGTTACCTCTGGAAGGAAGACGTTCATCGTCTGGCCTTGACAGCATGGAAGTTGAATCCTCAATTTTGAAGGATGGTTTTTCTTCTGGTGTGGTGGCTACTATGCTTAGTGCCCGTAAGACTGTTTACTCTAAGACCTACCATCGAGTTTGGGCTACCTTTCTATCTTGGTGTGCTGACAAAGACCTGTCTCAGGATTTTGACCCTCCTACAGTTCTTTCCTTCCTCCAGGATGGTGTGCATAAGGGTCTTAGTCTGAGTTCTCTTAAGATTCAGACTTCTGCACTTCTGTCTTCTTTCAGAGGCGTCTTGCTTTCATTCCTGAGGTCTAGGTTTTCTTCCAGGGTGTTGCTCATACCCGTCCAGTGTTTAAGTCCCCTGCTCCTCAGTGGGACCTTAACTCGGTTCTAGGAGTACTTCAGCATCCTCATTTGAGTCCCTAGCTACCATTCCTCTACGTATGCTGACGTGTAATATGGCCTTTCTCCTGGCGATAGTTTCTGTTCACCGTGTTGCGGAGCTGCGTGCCCTGTCTTGTAGGCCACCCTTTTTGGTGTTTCACAAGGACACGGCGGTGCTTCGCACTTCACAAGATTTTCTCCTGAAAGTGGTGTCCGAGTTCCACATTAATCAGGAGAGTGTGGTTCCTTCTTCTGCCCCAACCCTACTTCTGATAAAGAGAAGGATCTTCATCTGCTGGATGTTGTTGGTTGTCAAGTTCTATGTGCATCGCACTGAGTCCTTGCAACAGTCTGACATTCTTTTTGTCATTCCTGAGGGTCCTAGGGCAAGGAAGCCTGCTTCCAAGGTAACCATTGCTTCTTGGATCAAGTCCACGATTTGTAAGGCTTACGAACTTAGGAAGAAGCCTGTTCCCTTCAGGCTCATTCTGCAAGGTCTATTGGGGCTTCTTGGGCCTACAAAAATCGGGCCTCAGCTGATCAGTTATGCAAGGCGGCCACTTTGTTATCTGTGCATATTTTTTTCTAAACACTATTGTGTGGATGTGTTGGCATCGACTGATGCCAGTTTTGGGAGGAAGATCCTGGAGGCAGCCTTGCCTGTCTAGGATATCTAGTTTCTCAGCACTTTTTGACTTATGAGCCGTGTTGGCTCTAGTTCAGTGTGCTGTGTAACAGTTCCTGGGGTTTGTTTTACCCCTGGTCAATGTCCGTTGACACTTTGTGGATTTGTTGAGCTCTTCATGATCTGTAGGTTCATTGGTGCTCTGGTGACTTTGGGGTCCTACGCCTGGTCCTTGCCTTTCTTCCTGCCTTGGGGAACTTAATGGTTGGACATCCCAAAGTTACCAGTAACCTGTATTGGATGACAGAGAAAAGAAGATTTTAGTCTTACTTGTTAAATCTTTTTCTCTCAGTCCATACAGGTTACTTTTTTCCCACCCTGTCAAGGGACCATGCTTGGCTCTCCTGTGGCAGAATGTGGGGTTCCTTTTGGGTTCATGCTCACAGGAGTCGTCTTACCTTCTTACTACCTAGTCAATAGTTAGTCTTCAAATTTTACTGGCTGGGGATTGGCTAGCTGCAAGCTAAGGGGAGGAGGTAGGCTCCACCCAGCAGTCACTTCTCAGAATTGTTCCTGCCTATTTAAAGGGGCAGATATCCTACCCAAAGTTACCAGTAACCTGTATGGACTAAGAGAAAAGGATTTAACAGGTAAGACTAAAATCCTATTACATCCACATAATACTATCAAATTGGAGCATTGCTTTGCCCATGCAGTAACACCCAGGGGAGCGCATATGCACACAGACACTAACATTCTGACCCACTTGTGTGTTGAGCAGAGAAAGTATGGGAGGGGACGCACAAGTTTGTGAATGGTGGTGGACGTTGCAATTTGCTAGAGCTGGTGTGGTGGTTGAGAGGGCGGCAAAATAATAGATAGGATGGAAAGGGGAGTAGCTCCTGAGGTGATGTGGAAGGGCATCATAAAAGATGCACTGGAAGAAAAGGGATGAACTGAGGGGCAGACAAAGTCAAAAATAATGATGGGAAAGGTAGTGTGTGCGAATGATGGGAAGTGCAGCAGGGAGAGAGAAGACAGAGTAATGGGATGAAAGAGAGATAAAAATAGTGCGTTGTCTGTCATGGAGATTTGGTGGTTGGCTCCCGTGCAGAAGACTGCAGTATAGAGGAGAAAAACAGTGGCTGCAGGTGGAAAGGTGACGGAGTGGAGTGACCCTGACACAGAGAGGGACAGGGGAAAGTGATGAACAGAGGGGGATGGTAGTAGGGAGAGGGGAAGATGTGAGTGGCAGCTGACAGCAATGGACAAAGAGCGTGTTATGTTGGAATGTGAAAATCCTGTCCCCCATACAACTACTTGCAGAGATTTGACACTCCTATGAAAATCATGCCCCCATGGATGAACCTTTTTGAAGTGCCAGAATAGAGGAGTTTTGAATAACTCCCCCTTACTGACACCCCTTGGTGTGTTTGCCATCAAGCGTTCTCAGTGCCAACTTGTGGGCTATTTTGTTTGGTACTCCGCAACTGAGGTAGGAAGATCATAAGAGCTGCAAAGTTTGAAGAACCGAAAACTTCCTTCAGATTGATTATGCGTTCGCTAAAGAGGCAAGACACATGGTAGCCGTGTATTCAAGGGGATGGCATATGACCTCCCTCTAAATTTGTATTGCTTCCATTGTTCTACCATATTGCTTCCTCTGCAGTTCTGTCGTGCATGATCTAGCATTCTACGAATATGAACTTAAGGACACACTCCTGCCATTGCTTATATTTTCACGGTTTCTCACCATGATTCTCATTAGTCTCTTCTCAATCCAGTTGGTAGCATACATCATTTATCAAGTAGACACCAGAAGCAAAGTAACTTGGGCAGAAGTTTTCTACTATAAGCAGAAGCAAACCTAACATTCCAGCCTTATCTGCAGTTTACATTATGGGTGTAGAAAACTGGTAGCAGATTATCCATGAAAAGTGGAAATAAGACCCACCGACTTCTTTCCAAAATCACAAAATAGTATCACACACTGCTATTAGCGCCATTTTGGTCAAGAAGGGCATTATTGCATCCTCTTCTGACCATGTCCATAGAATCTGCCTCTACCACTGTATATACTCGAGAAAGGTCCCATCTGACATCCCAGTCCATCCAGTCTTGATTTGGTGGCTTGGAAATTGAAACCCAGTCAAAGGTTTTAGTGAGCCCAGTTAATCCAGCAATACTGAAAGTCTGCAAGACACTGTCAGCTAAAATTGACCACAGAATCTGGAAAACAGGATTGAGCCTTTGAAGTTTAGTCTTCCCTAATATTCTGGACTTTTTGCAGACCTTGTTTTTTCATAAAGCATTGAAAGTAAGTTCTCTGTATGTCAGGATAAGTTTTCCTCACTTTCAACCCAAAGTTGTCTCTTCCTTCAACGTGAGTCAAGAATTTACCTGGGCATGCAATTCGACACCCTTCAGGGGAAGGCCTTTCTCTCTGCAGACAATTCAGGTTCTGTTCCAGAATGTTCCGGGCTCTGGGGTGGTCTTTGACCACGATAAAGGACTTCACAAGGGTGCTAGGTCATTTGGTGTCAGTTCTGGAGGCATTTCAGTACGACATCTGAAGGGGTAGGATTTTTTCTGCCAAGGTCAAATCTACCATGTTCCAGTCTCAGAAGACCAGTCTCCTCCAAGGCATACCATAGGGTATGGTTTTTTTGTTTTGTTTTTTTGTGGTGCACAGAAAAGAACGTGGCTCTTCTCTGTCGGCATTTGTTCCGGCCATCTCAGCCATTCACATTTCAGGGGTAGAAAACGTTCTGGTAGACTTTCTCAGTCTCCAAGATGTAGATCCAGAAAGTTGGCAACTCAGTCCAGAAATGTCTTACCTGATTGTCCAACACTGGTGTTTACCAGCGATAGACCTCATGACAACCAAGCAGAATAGGAACATTCCAATGTTCTGTTCCCTGATGGGGGATCCTCTTCCGTTCACTATGGATGCAGTGTTGATTCCATGGCGCTTCCACCTCTTATGTGTTTCCTCAGATTCTTCTCATCCCCAGGGTGATCCCGGATGATCAAGATGGACTGGGCATCTGTCATTCTGATTAAGCCTTGCTGGCCCAAGAGGGTGTGGTTTGTGGACCTGATCACTGTTCAAAATCAAATCCGCTTTCCATCCAGGCCGGATCTGTTGCTCCAGGGTCAAACGAGGATGTGGAAAAACTGGCTTTGACCGCATGGCTCGTGAAGCCAACATCCTGAGTCAGAAGGAATATTCCACAGAGGTCATATCTACCATGATACAGGCCTGGAATCCAGTCTCTTCCAAGGCATTCCATAGGGTGTAGTCTGTGTTTCATAGGTGGTTCTCAGAATGGGTCTCTGCAGACTCTGGACCTTCCCTTTGTGTTTTCTTTCCGCCAAGATGGGGTAAATAAAGGTCTGTTTGATCTGTTAAGGTTCAGATCTCTGCACACTCCTTGCTTTTTTCAGAGACATAGTGCCTTCATTTCAGACGTCAAGGTCTTTCTTCAAGGGGGGGGGCCTCATGCCTTCCCCCTCCTTAAAGGATTCCACTCCTCCATTGGACCTTAACCTGGTTCTGGGTGTTTTGCGGTGGCCTCCCGTTGAGCTTCTTGCTTCCATCTCTTTACACCAGCTGACGCTCAAGATGGTTTTCCTCATGGCAGTGGTCTCGGTGATGAGTCTCTGAATTGCAACCTCTCTTGTAAGCCTCACTTCCTTGGGTGCTTCGTACCTCTAAAGAGTTTTTTCCCAAGGTGTTGTCTGAGTTTTGCATCAATCAGGAGATTTTTGTGCCTTCCTTTTGTACTGACCCAAATCTGATAGAAAGTGATCTTCAGTTGTTGGACATGGTGCGTTACCTTAAGCTTTATGCGCACTGCACTAATCCTTTTCTCAAGGTTGACTCTGTCATCTAGAGGGTCCCAGAGCTGGTCAGGCTGCCTCCAAGGTCACTTGCCCCTTGGATCAAGGCTACCATACACCAGGCGTATGAGGTCTGGAAGAAACCTGTTCCCTTTAAGATCGCAGCTCACTCCACTAGGTCTTTGGGGGCCTACAAGAATAAGACCTCAGCTGTGCAAGGCAGCGGCTTGGTCTTCCTTACATATGTTCACTAAACACTGCCGTGTCAATGTCTTGGCCTCACCTAAGGCCAGCTTTGGCTGGAATGTCCTTCAGGCGGTTCTGCCTGTCTAGTGACCTGCACACTTTGTGTCCCATATTGGACGTAAGAGAAAATAGGATTTTAGTGTGCTTACCTGTTAAACTTTTCTCTGTAGTCCATATGGAACACAGGTCTCCCACCCAGAGAAAGGGACCTTTTCTTGGTATTGTGTCCTGGGCAGCAGAGTCCTCTTACTCTTTCTTCCCCTCTTTGTGCAGTTTATCGCATGAATTCGGGGGGTTAAGCTGGAGCAGGGAGTCTCCACCCCAAGGACGCTGTTTTTTGTGATGTGCCCTACCCTTCTAGAGGAGGACCTCAACCCACATGGTACTGGTGTTCCATATGGACTAAAGAGGTCATGTTACAAGTTCTGTGGCCCTGGCTCATACACACCCAGGAGCAAAAATAAAGGAGTTATTCAAATCTCGAAACGGTCGCTCTCTTAGGTCCATGCACAGTAGAATGCTTTTCACAGGCGTGGCTATCAGGGGACAATAGTCCTACACGTAAATCCACTTAATTTTTTTTTTTATTTTTTTTTTTTATAAACCCTATTGGTGCCAGACATGTTTCCAAAGCATGAGGCTGCAGTGCGGTGGATAACGCACATAATGGCTACTCTTATTTAATATATCTTCTGTAGGATCTGTCTTCATAACACAATTCCTTTCTAAAACATCTGTTTATGTACTCCTACATACAACTGCATGACACGTTTGATTTTCTTTTTGTCTCTTAAATTTGTTTTGTTTACCGCACGGGCAAAGCTGTGCCAATATTGCTAGTGCTAATATTGCTCATAACTGAAAATGCAGTAATAAAGACCTTTCCACACATCTAAGTAGTAACCTACATGCCCCATCTCAAATCTGTAATCGTTTACACCTCTTATATTGTCTGAAACTTAATGCCATATGCATAGCTGTCACCTTGGTTTTCTTCAAGTTGAACGGTGTAATAAAACTAGTACCTTTTAGCATGATGTTACTGCTAGGGTAAATCACAGTTTCCAGACGACGAAAGGTAAAGGTGTCTGCGCGCTCGCGCGCGTGTGTTTGTGAGTAATTTGTACATCTAATTACACATACATTTTTTTCCCCCACTGTGCTATATTCTTCCCAAGTTGACTGTATTTCTATTTAAATGTTGATTGTTTTTTTTTCAGGCCAGGCAAATGGCAGCTGTCCTACTGAGACGCCTCCTGTCTGCCTCATTTGAGGAAGTTTATCCATCCCTCCCTACAGAGGTTCAGAATGCAATCAAAAGTGAGCTGCTGCTTGTCATACAGTTGGAAGCTCAATCTAGCATGAGGAAAAAGATCTGTGACATTGTTGCGGAGCTGGCTAGAAATTTAATTGGTATGTATCATCTTCATGAAGCTTTCTGCTCATATGCAAAAGGAAAAATCACCTCTTCTTTAGTCCTATGTGACACTCTGGAATCATGGTGTTAAGTAGATACCACTAAGAGGCAGAGCACTTGCAGACAAGGCTCTCTAGAAGATGAAATGCCCAGCTCTACTTAACCTCTACCCAGCAGCAGAAGCACTAGTTTTTAGTGTCCTACCATTTGGAGGTGTTAGGGACCTCTGATTCTCTTTATCATGGGGAAGCATTTCCATATACAGATTGGCTCATATTGTGTCCTTCCCTTTTGCCTGCAGAGCTGAACAGAAGGCATAATTTGCATGTTTGAGGCCAGCCCTTTTGGAGGCTTGCACCTCTCTAGTCCTGAGTCAAGGGAATTGAGTGTATGCTTTTCTGTCCTTGTTTGTTTGGCCTGTGGGTGGTTACCTAGGTGGCTTTGACTCTCAAGCAAGCATTTCATTTATTTTCTTTCATTTGCTGAACTTTATACATTAGTTTTAAGGTCAGGGACCCGTTGAAAATTTTTGGTCCACAAAACATTTAAATCTTGTCATTCGTGGAGGCCTTCAATATAGCGGTTCACTTTTAAATGGTCGCACTCAGAAGAGCGTGCAACAATTTAACTCTCACCATGTCACCTGGATAAAAATAGCAACGTGACAATCTCGCAGTGCATGACAGCGCAAGATTGCCACGTTGCCTAGTCAATGGTCGCGTTTAATAGTTATACATCTGGTGATTCTCTTCAATCAACCTTCCATTTCAGCTTTAAAGGGATAGTAATACCTGAAAATAAGTTTATTTTATATTGTAGCCCTTAAAAAAACCATGAAAGATGATATAAGTCTTATCTCCCAAACATTTATGGTTTGGTAGATGTTCATATGTAAAATATAGTATAGTTCACTTTTCCTTGCTGTTTCAGCCAAGTCTGCCATCTAGTGGACAGATTTGGAATTCGTTCTTCATAGCAACCGGCAGCTCTTTAGCAGTGCCGAGATCACGATCTTTGAAAAGAACTACTTCATTGGAACTGTGTACAAAGTGTGCCTGACTTGAAAGCACACTTTGTAGACCATTCCAATGAAATTCTTTTTAAAGATCATGATCTCAGCACGTCTGGAGAGGCACTGCTGGTCGGGCGACCGGATTCCAAATCTGAAGGGTGGAGCAATGACATCACTCCAGGGGAAACTTTACTTCTGAATATCTCCCAAGCCATAAAGGTTTGGGAGATAAGACTTGTATAATTTTTCATGTTTTTTTAAGGGCTACAATATAAAATAAACTTATTTTCAGGTATTACTATCCCTTTAACAGTTTTTCACTGTCGTCCAATACAGGTCACTGGTACCATGGTCACTGGTACCATGGGATGTGTAGTCCCCTTTAATAGGCAGGAACAATTATGCAAATAATCTGCAAGGGGCGGAGCCTCCCCTCTTACTTAAGCCACCTTCTGGCCAGAGCCACCCATATTGATTTGTTCCTGGTGTGCTTGCACACCAGGCAGAGAACAGCTATGCTTCTTAGAGTTTTATTATTTTTTCTTCAAATATGGAATACCACCATTAGGAGGGTGACCATGGCTGTGAATGCCCTCACCCGAAGTGGCTAGTGCAGCTTCCAGGGATTTCTGTGGACCTATACCTGAAGAGGGGACAGCTTGTGTTAAGCAGCTCCCCTGTTGGGGAATTTACCTCTGGTTCTTTCCCTACCTATCATGGTCACCTGAAGACAGAAGTCAGCGAGAAAGGTGAGTCACCCATTGAGTGCTGAAGGTCCACTTGTCCCCACAGTGTCCCTTTGCCGGGCTTGTATTTGGGAGTTTGTAATTCACTCCAGCACTCATAGGGTGTTTTTATTGCATTATCTCTAAAAAGTTTATGCAATTTCTGTGTTATTCTCTGAGTTTTGGAGCATTGGGTATTCATTTATTTATGATTCTCATGTGTTTCATGCTTGTTTGGGCACTTTTTAATGTTTTACTGAACTTTATTAAAAATTGTGTACTGCGCCTTTAAGCGCAGCGTTCCCGCTCAAACGCATGGCTCCTTTACTCTCTATGGGAAATCACAGTGTGGGACATATCTCTGAAACCGCTTGTCACAGCAACTTCAGAGAGGGCTCATTTTAATGCTAGGCTCCTGCTCTATCATCCGGTTGGTGTTTTATTAATATTGGGGGTTCAGGGGGGCTTCGGGCACTGTTTAGGTACTTGTATTGGGAAAGACTACATTTCCCATGAGCGCTTGCTTCGCGCCCGTTTTTGTTTGGCAGCCATGACGGCAGCCATTTTATTGCACTTTTCCTATGCGAGTACACTACGCAGGGACCGAGCCTTCTCTCTCCTCAACAGATTAACCCTTCGCTGGCCAGATAAGTCCGTTTTTAGACATTTTTCTGGGGTGAAACTTTAATCTTTAACACCTTTCTGGGTGATAGTGTTCTTGGTGGGGTATATTGACGCTGTGAGCATGTCTACTTCACTGGAGCTGGGGGCTAGACCCAAGACTAAGGAGGATGGGGGGTCCGCTACCCCCATGGCGTTTTGCTCCTCTTGCCACATTGGGCTGGATAGCGATAATGTGGGGGATCTATGCCCTGTTTGTACTTGTCAAAATAGCAACCCTGGGCCTTCCAGCCATGCTATTGAGCCATCTTGGGTGAGGGAGTTCAAAGCTGCCACTAGGGATCTCAGATCCACGCTTCAACTCTTTCCCTCTCAGGTACAGGGGGCTCTCCAGGTTTGGCAGACCCCCTCTACTATCAGGACCTCCCTGCCTAAGCCACAGGGAGCTCCTGATATCACTGATTCTTCTGAAGAAGAACTTTTACAGGATTCTGATGCTGAGGAACGTACTGTTATTGAATCTAACAGGTCCATTGGGGACCCCTATGAGTGTGACCCTGAAGTTTCGGCTGAGGGTCTGATCAGAGCGGTTCTAAATACGCTCAACCTTCCTCTGACTCAGGAATCCACTTATGATCCTACTGATGTTTTTCAGAAAAAGCCATCTAAACCAGTTGTTTGTTTTCCAACTAACCCTACTCTTGCCCGTCTGGTCTCTGAGGCATGGAGGAATCCAGATAGATCTTCCTCTGTCTCCACAAAGTTTGCCAAGCTTTACCCTTTTCCTGAGGCGGAGTTGGCAAAATGGGTTCATCCTCCCAAAGTGGATGCTCCCGTGTCTAGACTATCCAAATCTACTGCTTTGGCTGTCTCAGATGCCTCTGCCTTGCAGGACTGGACGGATAAGAAATTAGAGCTCTCTCTTAAGTCTATTTTTGCTTCTATTGGCACTGCCATGCGCCCCACCTTTGCTGTGGCATGGGTTAATAGAGCTATTGCAGCCTGGACTGAACGACTGACTGAAGCGGTTCGCCAGGATGCGCCTGTGTCTGAACAGTTGCAGCTTCTTGCTAATATCACTGAAGCTCAGAACTATATTGCTGACGCTGCCTTTGATGCTGTGCGCATGATGGCGAGGGCCTCCACTTCTTCTGTGGTGGCCAGACGCGCTCTTTGGCTGAAAATTTGGTTTGCTGATACAGCCTCTAAGAAAGCTTTGCTTTCTTTGCCCTTTCAGGGAAATTTGCTTTTTGGGTCTGAACTCAAAGAAATGATCAGTGAGGCTACTGGGGGTAAAAGTACTCTTCTACCCTCAGTCTTTAAGAAAAAGTTTCCAGCCAAACGCAATCGGTCCTTTCGTTCCTTTCAGACTGAGACACGTTCCTCGGCCCAAACGGGTCCTCCCACTACGCGCTCCTCCTCCAAGCCCAAACAGTCCTGGAAGCCCAAAGTTGCCCCCAAGGCCAAGACCTCCAAGACTGCTTCGGCATGACTCGCCGAACCCGGGTCCGCATCCGGCTGTAGGCGGTCGTCTCCGCATCTTTCGCCGGATTTGGGAGGAGTCAGTGGCGGACCCATGGGTTCTTCAGGTGGTGTCAGAGGGATTCAGGATCCCTTTCTCTTCCCTTCCTCCTTTTCGGTTCCATTTTACTCGTCCTTCTCAGGAACCCACAAAATGGCGTCTGTTAGACGACGCTATTCAGGATCTCTTGGACAAAGAGGTTCTGGAGGCGGTTCCTCAGGGGGACACAGGTTCAGGATATTTCTCCAACCTGTTTGTGGTAGCCAAAAGGGACGGAGGAGCCCGTCCTATCTTGGATCTCAAAGATCTCAATGCTTATGTGGTGACTTCCCACTTCCGCCAGGAATCCCTGCGTTCTGTGATTGCAGCAATGTCTCCAGGGGAGTTTCTTGCCTCCCTGGACCTCCAGGATGCTTATCTTCACATCCCTATTCATCCAGAGAGCAGGCGGTATCTCAGGATTGCCTGCCACAGGGGACACTTTCAGTTTGCAGCGCTCCCCTTTGGGCTGACTTCAGCCCCTCAGGTCTTCCAGAGGGTGTTGGGCTCCTTAATAGCGGTGCTCCATCAGGATGGGATCAGAGTGACCCCCTACATGGACGATCTCCTACTGAAGGCCTCCTCAGCGGAGCTTCTCCACCAGCAATTACAGATGTGCATGCACACCCTGAACCGTCATGGCTGGATCCTGAATCTGGACAAGTCGGACTTGATTCCATCTCAGAGGCTTCTGTTCCTGGGTCTCCTGTTCGACACTCGCCAATGCATGGTGTTTCTTCCAGAGGACGTGGCTCACCAGATAGCTGTCTGAGTGGCTGGACTTCTGGACCTGGACGTGATTCCAGTTCCGAATTTGTCGTCCTTAGTGGGGAAGTTCATTTCCACAATCGAAGCAGTACCATTTGCCATGGCCCACTCCAGGGATCTTCAGAGATTCGCGATCCAGACGTGCGAGAATCATCCAGATCATCAACATCTGTCTGTTTCTCTTCCTCCTCATGTCGAGTCGAGTCTGCACTGGTGGTTAGATCTCTCTCATCTCCTGAAAGGGAAATCCTTTCTAGTTCCTCCTTGGACCACAGTCACTACGGATGCCAGCCTTCGGGGCTGGGGTGCAGTCTGGGGTCGCTTCAGTGCTCAGGGGAAATGGGGTCTGAAGGAATCCATGCTCTCCATCAATGTTCTGGAACTTCGAGCTGTCCGGCTGGCCCTGAGGCACTGGGAGTCTCAATTGACCGGTCTTCCAGTCAGAGTGGAGTCAGACAACGCCACGGCTGTGGCTTACATCAACAGGCAAGGCGGCACAAGAAGCGGTTCCGCCTGGTGGGAGGTCAAGGATATTTTGTCTTGGGCAGAAGATCACGTGCCTGTCATCTCTGCGGTTCATTTTCCAGGCGTGGACAACGTCATGGCAGACTTCCTCAGTCGTCATACCGTCGACAGCGGAGAATGGGCTCTGCACCCAGAGGTGTTTCACATGCTCACTCAACGGTGGGGAATGCCTGTGGTGGATCTGACGGCTGCCAGACACAACAGGAAGGTTCCGGTGTTTTGCTCCCGGCTGAGGGACTCCCTTGCTCTAGCAGTGGATGCCTTGTCGATCCCTTGGGACTTCTCCCTGGCTTACATCTTCCCTCCTCTTCCTCTATTGATCAGAGTCATTCAGAAGTTGAAGAGAGAACGTTGTCCTGTCTTCCTGATTGCTCCAAACTGGCCTCGCCAGTCCTGGTTTCCGGAATTGATGGCCATGTCTGTGAAGGATCCAATCCCACTTCCTGCCCGTCCGGACCTGCTTCTCCAGGAGTATCTGTGGAAAGAGGATGTTCACTCTCTCCGTTTGATGGCATGGCGGTTGAATCCTCGATTCTAGCTAAGAAAGGCTTTTCTCCTTCTGTGGTATCGACGATGCTCAGTGCTCGTAAGCCTGTGTCTTCCAAGATCTATCATCGCATATGGTCAACTTTCGTGACATGGTGCTCTGACAAGAATTTGCCTCTTGACTTCCATCTTCCCACTGTCCTGGCATTCTTGCAGGACGGTGTGGATAAGGGGCTCAGTCTGAGTTCCCTCAAAGTTCAGACTTCTGCCTTGTCTGTGTTTTTCCAGGAAAGGATTGCTATCCTTCCTGATGTGAAAGTTTTCTTCCAAGGTGTGACTCATGTTCGACCTGCCTTCAAGAGTCCTGCTCCCCAGTGGGACCTCAACTTGGTGCTGGGAGTTCTCCAGCGACCACCGTTTGAATCCTTGGCTTCCATTCCATTACGTCTCTTGACTTGGAAGATGGCCTTCCTTTTGGCTATTGTTTCAGTTCGCCGGGTAGCAGAGTTACAAGCTCTGTCTTGTAAACCTCCTTACCTGGTGTTCCACAAGGATAAGGCTGTGCTTCGCACTACCAAGGAATTCTTACCAAAGGTTGTGTCCGAATTTCACATCAATCAAGAGATTGTGGTTCCCTCTTTCTGCCCTAATCCTTCATCTGACAAGGAACGGGATCTCCATTTGTTGGATGTGGTGCGTTGCCTCAAGTTTTATGTTCATCGCACCGAGTCTCTCAGGAAGTCTGACGCTCTATTCGTCATTCCTGAGGGGCCTAGGGCAGGGAGACCGGCCTCCAAAGTTACCATTGCTTCTTGGATTAAGGCTACCATCCGTGAAGCCTATAAGTTGAGGAATAAGCATGTTCCCTTCCGGGTAACTGCCCATTCCACCAGATCTATTGGGGCCTCTTGGGCCTACAAGAATCAAGCTTCTGCTGATCAACTGTGCAGAGCGGCCACTTGGTCCTCTGTGCACACATTTTCTAAGCACTATCGAGTTGATGTACTGGCTTCGGCTGATGCCAGTTTTGGAAGGAAGGTCCTGGAGGCAGTCTTGCCTGTGTAGGTCTTCCGCTCTGTGATCCTTAGTGCTTCTTTACTGTTGAGCCCTGTTGGCTCTAGTTCCGCGTGCTGTGCTAGTTCAAGGTTTGTTTCCTTGGTTGGTGTCCGTTGACACTTACAGTTTGGGCTGGGTTTCAACTGGTTATCAGTTCTAGTGACTTGGGCCTCGCGCCTGGTCCTTGCCTTACTTCCCGCCTCTGGATCAGCTCAATGTTTGTACATCCCATGGTACCAGTGACCTGTATTGGACGACAGTGAAAATAGGATTTTAGTCTTACCTGTTAAATCCTTTTCACTTAGTCCATACAGGTCACTGGTCTCCCACCCTGTCAAGGGACCAGTCTTGGCTCTCCTGTGGCATTCAGTGGGAGACCGTTAGGGCATGCTCACAGGAGTCTTTCTTTTTGCTTACCTGAGGTCAGTTCTTGGGGTCTCAAATCAATATGAGTGGCTCTGGCCAGAAGGTGGCTTAAGTAAGAGGGGAGGCTCCGCCCCTTGCAGATTATTTGCATAATTGTTCCTGCCTATTAAAGGGGACTACACATCCCATGGTACCAGTGACCATGGTACCAGTGACCTGTATGGACTAAGTGAAAAGGATTTAACAGGTAAGACTAAAATCCTATTTTTGCTCTTTTTTTGTTGTTACCTTTGTGCCAGGGCAGCCTCCTTCCGCAGCTTTATGAAGAGACTGTTATAACAAAAACCCCTACGCAATCATTATGTGAGCCGATCCTGCCTCTCCCCTTCTCTGTGGTGTCCGCTTCACCCTGTCATTCTGCACACAGAAAGGGGAGAGAGGCTCAGGATCAGCTCACATATTGATTGTTATAATGGCCTCTTCATAAAGCTGAGGAAGGAGGCTGCGGTTTGCTGATTGGCTCTGTTTTCTTTTGCCATTTTCTTTCTCTTACACGAGTATCGTATGCAAGGCTTTGATTCCTTTACTCTTCTCCTTGGGTTAACCCCTCCCCTGCCAGATAAGTACTTTTTAGACTTTCTGGGGTGAAATCCCTGATCTGGGTGACAGTATTTGGGTTCCCTATTCTGTAGACCTTATTCCCCTGTTAGGATGTCGGATTCTAAGGGACATGGGGCTAGGCCTAAGGACACAGGATGTGTCTGACCCCCCCCCCCTGCTTATTGTTTCTCATGATAAATTCAAGAGAATATAGATATTATTGATTACCAGTCTTGGATTAATCTTAATCCCTAGTGTTGCTGGCTAAATCAATAATATCTATATTCTCTTGAATTCATCTTGATAATCTGCTTTTTTTAGCAGTAAGCTTGCAGTGCACCAAATTAAAATTTAAAGGGATAGTAATACTTCGTTTTAACTTTATTTTATTTTGTAGGCATTAAAAAAACATGAAGAATGATATAAGTCTTATCTCTCAAACCTTTATGGTTTATGAGATATTCACAAGCAAAGTTCCCCTCCCCACCCCTTTTTACCTAGTGTAAGCCATCTCTTCTCAGATGTGAGTCTGGTTGTATGACAGTACAGATAACAGAAGGGGACAATTTTCTTTGTATGAAAACAATGAAAGCCCTTCCCCCTTGACAAGTTTTTCAGCTTTTTCCCTTTATCTTAATTGAAGATTGTCCCTCTCTGCAGTCTACCTGGGCATCTCCCTTCTGATCTGGTTGAACAGGGGGGAATACTTTGTTTGTGAATATCTCTTAAACCATAAAGGTTTCAGAGATGAGACTTGTATCATTCTTCATGTTTTTTTAATGCCTACAAAATAAAATAAAGTTAAAATGAAGTATTACTATCCCTTTAAGGTATTGAATGACACTACTACTATTTTGAAGCTTATTGCTTCTGCAAAGCAGGGCTTCCCAGAGACTACTCAGGTCACTTCTGCCCCCTGCTTCTCTGCCAGGGCCCTCCACCTATTAACAAGAGCCATACTGGGTCAAAGACTTAAAGTCCTCTATGGCACAGTTTCCACTTTCTCTTCAGGGCGTCCTCCATTCCTGGAAATCCTACCACTTCCTTCAGGTTTGTGGCCCCTGGCATTCCTGATTTGTCTGATTCCTCTGAGGAGGAATCACTCGAAGAGTCTGAGGATGGTGTGTGTTCTGAAGGTACTTCTTCCCAGTTGCATGGCGAACCCTTTGAGGCTGACGCTGAACCCTCTGCTGAGGGTCTCGTTAAGGCTGTTTTGTCTACCCTCAACATTCCTGTTATCCCTGTTGAGTCTCAGTCTTCTTCTGATGTCTTTTCTAGGCGCAAGAAGTTCTGTACTGTTTTTCTGTCTAATCCCACTCTGGCTCAAATTATCTGTCATTGCAGCGATGTGTCCAGAGGAATTTAAGGCTTCGTTGTGTCTGCAGGATGCGTACCTGCACATTCCAATTCATCCAGACAGTCAGAAGTACCTCAGGCTCTCCTGCGATCTAGAGACCTTCCCGTTCACCGTCTGCCCTTTGGGCTCACCACGTGTTCTCATGTGTTTACCTGGGTCTTCGGGGCATTGATTGCCTTTCTGCACACCAAGGGGATTCAAGTGACTCCTTACATGGACGACCTTCTCTTGAAGGCTCCCTCTAAGGATCTCCTGGAACCTGCATGTCCAGGACTGTGCGTAGATCCTTCTTCAACACGAATGGGTCCTGAACATGGATAAGTCTGCTCCTGTTCCTTCGCAGGACCTGGTTTTCTTTGGTCTCTGGTTCGATACTTGTCAGGGCATGGTCTTTCTGATGGAGAACTCTCTTTTTGACCTGGGCAGAGGTGCATGTTCCTACCATCTCCACCGTGCACATTCCAGGAGTAAAAAACGTCTTGGCAGATTTTCTCAGTTGCCAAACAGTGGACACCGGGGAGTGGGCACTCCATCTAGAGTTCTTCGCCCTGTTGATGCGGAATTGAGGTCTTCCTTGGATAGACCTGATGGCCACCAGAGACAGCCGGAAGGTTTAGTAGTTCTGCTCTTGCTGGAGGGATGCTCTGTCAATTCCATGGTGATTTAGTCTGGCCTACACTTTTCCTTCTCTTCCTCGCCTTCCCAGGGTGCTGAGAAAGATTCGGATGGACGGTGCCTCAGTTATTCTGATTTGCACCTTATTGGAATGGACAGCCTTGGTTTCCGGAATTGCTGGCACTGGCTGCTCAGGATCAGTTTCCTCTGCCACGCAGATCTGATCTCCTTCTCCAGGGTTACCTCTGGAGAGAGGATGTGGACAGTCTGGCTTTGACAGCATGGCTGTTGAAGCCTCCATCTTAATGGTGTGAACAAGGGTCTTAGCCTTAGTTACTTGAAGGTTCAGACCTCCGCTCTTTCAGTCTTTTATCAGAGACGCATTGCCATGTTGCAGGATGTCAAAGTCTTTTTTCAGGGGGTTGCTTATGCAAAAGAGCTAGTCAGAGACGCTCAACTAGGAACGAGCCTGCCCTCAAAGTGATGAGGCTCTATAGGATAAGTATCCTACCCAGGGTGCAATCTCTTTTAGCTCACTAGTGCCTTTCACAGAGAGGAAATATCCTGAAGCACATCATACTGATCCTACCAAAAGGCAGCTCAGTAGATTTATTGTCTCAAATCTGTCTGAAGAGGGAAGTGGCTAGGTAGCCTGCTATGAAGGAGGTGAAGGCTCCACCCACACTTCTTAAACAATTGTTCCAGCCTTCTGGGAGGAGCTGTTGCTTCCCCATGGTACCTGTAAGCTATATGGACTAAAACAAAATTATTTAACAGGTAAATCTAAAATCCTCTCTTCTAAAAAGGTTTTTAGAATAGTTTAACTTATTGTTATGCAAATTGGGTCACACTTATTCAGTAACCTTCCTCACAAAAGTAAAGGAGGGGTTAGTATCACTACTTACTGTAGCATTAGCCCATCAAATGGGTTTAGCCATAACATAGTAGGAGTGAGAGGTCTTTCACACTTAGCACAGCAAGTTATACATTCTTGTACAGGAATCACTGTGACACATAGAGTCTGTATTTTGCAGTAAATTTGGAGAGTAAACAATGTTGAATGGGAGCAATATTATTTGAATTAAAATGGAGAAAGCAGGTCATAGGAGCACTATAAGTTGAGTTTAAATGGGGAAGGGTTAAAATATTGAATGTTAACAATATTTGTCAAATTTAAATGATGAAAGAAAGTCATGGGAGCACTGTAGTCGGATTTTCAAGGGGAAGGGTTAAAATGTCGATTGGATAATATTTGTCGAATTAACGTGAAAGAAAGCACTGTAAGTCAAATTTTGAAGGGGAAGTGTTAAAATGTGAACAATATTGAATTAAAGTGGTGAAAGAAAGTACTGCAAGTCGACTTTTAAAAGGAGGGGGTTAATATGTCGAAGGGGGGCTCTCTGTCTGATTTTGACAATGAGGGGAACACGTATAACACTGAACTTGATCTTTCTGTCGTCAGACTTATACCGGCTTCCTTGGACTTTGACATTTTGCACGCTTTTTTTTTTTTTTTTTTTTTTTTTTTTTTTTTAAGGCGGTAGTCGAATAAAAAGCAGACAGCGCCAGTTTTGTTAGTTCTCTGAAATGTGCTGTCTATGCCAGTTTTGCGTTACTGTGGTTCTGCAATAGAATACCAACGTAACACATGTTTGCAAAATTCATGTTGCTTGTTTTTCTTGTAACGGCGGTTTTAGCTTTGGTAATAGAATCGAGACCTTGGTCTGTTACAGAGCTCTGAGGATAAGGGCTCCCTCTGAAGCACCTCTTGTGTAGAATAAGGATACAGCCAAATATAAGCCATACTTAGGCTATGATCATAAACTTCATGTCACTGATCCTGCAATGTTAGGCCCACATTGTCTGCTTTAGGTATCTGGCAATGACATGCCATTCCAATTACAGGTGTTCCTGCTATGGATGAAAACTTGCATGCAGGTACTGCACAAAGATTCATTGGCATGTGAAACATCACTGAATCCTTTATTAGCATATATTACGTCACTGAAAATATTTAATTAGCATATGTAATGTCAATTGCAATCTTAGCATATGGAAATTTCACTGCTACCACACAGTACCACAATTTGCATACATTAGCGTATGTAAGAAGAGTGAATATCTACATTTGCTGGTCTTTTTGCTAACATGACATTTAGGCAGTTTTTAATGCAGATTTCAAGTACGCAAACTTGAATTAACTTTTCCACTTTAAATATTACTATCATCACACTGAATCCTTTCGCATTCCAGATATGTAGTTAATTATTTCTGAAGGCCTTCCTGTGTGCCAAGCAGATTCTAAGGTGATGGTGGATCAAGGTAACACTTTTCCAGGCATATGTCCTTAGAAAGAGAACAGTGGTTGCATTTTGGGCCTGCTAGAATCAGATGCCTGCAGAGCAGCTGTGCGAGTGGGTGACTTGACGGAGACAAGTTTTAGGACAAAAATCTTCGAGGAAATAGTTGCCTGTGAAGGGGCTTTCTCTACCCCTTACTACAATTACTACGTTACATAGTTTCGTGTGGCGTGTTTGTGGACCCTTGAGTTTTGTGGTTGTCTGGTTTGTCATGGAGACTGCCTTTGTTTCTGTGAATTTCTTTTCCCTCTTTAATTTTTGGTTGACAGCTTTGTGTTCCCACGGTTCCTTTATCCACAATGGATGAAAGGGAAAAGGTGACTTTTATTTACTTAAAAATAAGTCCTTTTCTCTTAGTTCTTGTGGAACACATTCTGGACAGGGGTGTCCGTGAGGATTTCTGATGTGACCTTCCTATTCTACTTTTTTTCTACTCTTTATCTGTAAAACTAATGCTTTGTTGGGGTTAAGTGGTTCTGGGAGGGGGGTCTCCTCCTCCAGAGAACTAGTGGGTTTTATGCATAGCAAGTTAGTAATTGGAAACAACCCTTTGAGCAATGCTCTCACCTGCAATAAATTTGGTTACATCTCAGTTGAATCTTTCTGGTACATGGTAATAGGAAATCTGAGCAGTGTTAGCTGTGTGTATCCTTTCAACTTTAACATGGAATCAATCCTAGAAGAAAATACTAACATCTGTAACCCAAGAGACTACAAGTTAAACAGGCTACTCTTTGGATCTCCAGCGGCTGTTGCCTGCCAGCTAATACGAGCAATTCTCCAAAGGGACCCTGACCACTAACCAGTTACTTTGCCGACTCCAAACCAACTGATATGTATTAGTAGATTCAAACAATTTCTCACGGAGATAGTGATCATTGGATCTTAGCCCATGTAGGGCATTGCAAGTTACTTTTAATTTAGTGTATACATACACCCTGAATTTATATATCCTCACAGTTGGAAATACAAACAGCTTTATAGGATATATCACATGAACAGTATGTATACAATTCGATATGCATAAGCTGACTTCTTTACAGGGGTGTGTCTAAGTTATCAGTCCAACAGGGAGAAATAATTTTGAGACTGGAGAAGTCATTATAAGTTGCATTTTCAGATGAATTTGGGGAAACCACTTGAAGCATTCGTTGTGTTGAGCTATTTCAATTGCTTTTGTTTGATTTGTTCGTTACAAACAGCTGAAAGTTTGTACAATTTGAGAATAAACCTGATTTGCAATGGAGGTTGAATAATTTTGATTACAACTGTATACAATATTAACTCAACCTACCTCCAATGCATACTGTTTTAAAGAACAATATGGGACTGATGATATAATGTTACACCCCAGATAAGCAATCAGATGTCTTATAAAATGGACAAAATAAGAAGTAACCATTCAAACCATAAAATCTAAGATTTTCTTAACTTTTATAAAATAATTATTTGAGTCAATAAGCTGGACTTATACACAATCACAAAGGCGAGAAGAAAAAGGATAACTCCATCCAACTTATCCTTTCATGGGTATCTTCCAAAATCACCACAAATAGCATGCATAATGTGATTCCCAGCAGGCCAAGTATGACTACAAAGAGAAGGTGGTTTTGGGAGGAGCTATACCACGTTTAAGGAGCCGCTTTGGCAGAGCGGCTCACTTTTGATAAAGTTGATGGCGAGACCAGTTGAGCAACAATGAGAACAATGATTGCACTCCTCTTTTTAATGAAATTGTTTTGGCTAGCGTAGCTTGTCCTGCTTCTAAGGGGTTTAAATTGGATTCTGAGATCATGCTTCATAGTGGGTTTTATGCATAGTGAGTTAGTAATTCGAAACAACCCTTTGAACAATGCTCTCACTGCACGGAGTAAAACCTGCAATAATTCTGGTTACATCTCAGTTGAATCTTTCCAATACATGGTAATCTGAAATCTGAGCAGATGTTAGCTGTGTATCCTTTCCCCTCTAACACGGAATCACTCCTAGGAGAAAATAACAAACATGTAGGTCTCCTTGATAATCTGATAATTATTTGTAATGGACTATAGTGTGTATATCTTTGAGACCACAAAGCACCATATAAACTATATCAATAGATAATATTGTGACAAAATAGATATAAAATTACTAATAACTATAACCCAAGAGACTACAATTTAAACAGGCTACTCTTTGGATCTCCGATTGGCTGACTCCTGCCAGCGAGCAGTTCTCCACAGAGACCCTGACCACTAACCAGTTACTTTGCAGACTCCGAACCAGCTGATATATATCAGTAGATTCAATTTCTCATGGAGCTAGTGATCATTAGATCTTAGCCCATGTAGGGCTACTAACTCCTCATAACCACTGTGAATGAAACCATACTCTACTACGCATGACTGCATCGGCGGCAGGACGCAGAGCAGGACCGACCTCTTAACCCTTTGAGTGCCAGAGGGGTTTTGCAATGCATTGCATACCCCTCTGGCACTCAAAGGGTTAACATCACCCGGACCTTGGCACTTGTACATCGTCTTTTTACACTAGTGTCTAAATATTAGAACAGGGGTTATCTGTAGGTGCACCGTGGTCCAAATCTGGATCACAAGCCAGTTTCTCTGCCCCTGGGACAACCATACCCCAATTTCAGTAAGTAGGCCACCTTATAAACTATAACTCGTATGTGCTCTCCATCAAATCACATCTTCCCTCTCTGCCAGTCTTTCTGTGGAATAGCAGAAAATGAGACCGAAGTAACAAGATTGACAGACTGTAAGGGATTTCAGTTTATAAAGATTGGATTGGATGGAGGAGGATGCTGGACTTGCCTTTCTTTTGCTGGGGCAGGCACAATGAGGCAGGAGTCTCATCACTGTTTTGGGGCCGACTGCAGTTCAAAATGTCATCCATCTTCTGACATCCAAGAGGTTAAAAACAACTAATAATTGTTTTTTTTTTACTGATCAACCCTTTGATGGGAATACACATGATTTGCTTGATTGTGTTCCCTCTCTTGTTAGCAATGCCTTGGTAACTTAGTATTACGTAATATGGGAAAAAAAGATATATATTGCATAGTTTATTCCGAAGAAGGAAACAAGGGTACTCACACCACCGAGATGTTTTATTTGTTATTGCAGCTCAGACTTTAAATGTATTTATTTTTTCTTCTTTTGGCTCTCATACTGAACTTTTATGTTAAGTGTTTGCTACATCTGAAGTTAAGAAAAACAAAAAACAAACCTTTATTATAGTTACACACACACGCACATATACATATGTGTGTGCGTAATATATATATATATATATATATATATATATATATATATATATATATATATATATATAAATTGTCATCTTCCTCCTTTACTGGCCTTTTATATCAGTTGTGTGTTTTTTTGCTGTTTTTTTGTTTTTTTTCTCTCTACAGATGATGATGGTAATAACCAGTGGCCCGAGGCATTAAAGTTTCTGTTTGATTCTGTGAGCTCTCAGAACGATGGACTGCGAGAGGCTGCCCTACATATCTTCTGGTATTGTCTAGTCCTGTATAACTAGTTTGAAAATTCTAACACTACCAATAGCACAGCAAGTCATTGTAATCCTGCAGAAATCACTGCAGCCAGAGTGGTGTACAACACCTTATGGAGCAATATGCTGCACACTCCTCTAGCAGGGTAATCTAATGATGGTTATTTTTATAATTAATCCTTTGAGTTCCAGAGGAGCAAGCAACAAATGTGCTGCACACCCTCTGGTACGCAAAGGGTTAATTAATTTAGATTACTATAATGCAGTTGAAGCACTTATGAGAACACTGCTACCTCTAAGCTGCACGTCTGTACTTCTGACACACTGCATAAAAAAAATTGCTAGATTATTTGAATACATTTTTTTTTAACTATTTAAGGTATGCAAAATAGATGATTATCCTCCGTTCCCTGGCACAGGGATAACATGAATGGAGTGATCATTTACTCGCTGTCAGCTTGAAAGTGAGTGGGATTGATCATACACACTGAGGTATTCACTTGAATATCAGGAGAAATTGGGGTAATTTCATTTTGAGCTACAGTTAACTTTGAAAATAGATGCAAGTGTTTAACCGTGATTTCTAGAGGAGTATGCAACACATTACTTTGCGATGGCACTTAAAGGGATAGTAATACTTCATTTTAACTTTATTTTATTTTGTAGGCATTAAAAAAACATGAAGAATGATATGTCTTATCTCTCAAACCTTTATGGTTTAAGAGATATTCACAAACAAAGTATCCCCCCCCTGTTCAACCAGATCAGAAGGGAGGTGCCCAGGTAGACTGCAGAGAGGGACAATCTTCAATTAAGATAAGGGAAAAAGCTGAAAAACTTGTCAAGGGGGGAAGGGCTTTCATTGGTTTCATACTAAGAAAACTGTCCCCTGCTGTTATCTGTCTGGTCTTACAACCAGATTCACATCTGAGAAGAGATGGCTTACACTAGGTAAAAGGAGCGGGGAGGGGAAACTTTGCTTGTGAATATCTCATAAACCATAAAGGTTTGAGAGATAAGACTTATATCGTTCTTCATATTTTTTTCATGCCTACAAAATAAAATAAAGTTAAAATGAAGTATTACTATCCCTTTAAAATAAACGTTTCTGCCTTTTCTGATCAAGTTTGAACTTAGCGATTTTTTTTTTTTTTTTTTTTTTTTTGAATCTGTTGGTATTTTCTTTCTAATATCATCTGGGCCTGAGTGAATTTTTGCCGCATATGAGACCAGGTATACTTCTGACAAACTTCAACCCCCACGAATGTTATGTTTATATTGGGGTCACAGGACTCTTGCTCTAAATAACAATGTCTTTGAGGGGAGATGGGGACTCAGTTAAAATTACAGGGGAATCAGATGCCGGGACCCAGGGACTTATTCGTATGTTTTTTAATACATTATAGAGAGGGGTCTTCTTCATGTCTTCTTCCCAGTTACTAAAGTTGTAATGGCTTGGTAGAAGAGAGTGGGGCCAGGGGCCTGGGAAAGTAGCCGTGACACTTCCACTTTATACCTGAGAAATAGGAACTAATTCACTTGGACATCTTTATTGGGAGGTGTTGCAGAAACACAAAGTTGAGTGTGATGTTTTACAGACTAATTATTGCACAAATGAACATGGCCAAACCTGTATGTGCCCACACTACTCCCTTTACATTACAATATTTAGTTCAGTTTTTGTCCATTGTAGAACACAGGAATCATAGGTTTAAGTTGCACATGCAGATACAATACTCTGGAGATGAAAACTCCCTCCCTGTCCCACTTAGCCCCTGTGTGATGGTACCAGAATTTATTGAGGTCGTTGATTCCAGAGGAGTCGCTGCTAATGTCACTGTTCCACAACCGATTGGAGCCCTGCTGCTTTCCGTGGTCTGGAGGTCCTGAAGTCTCCCATTAATTGTAGTTCTTTTGCAATGTGGAGAGAGACCTTCGCCAGAATAGGACTACTCCTTTGTTGCTTGTCCTGGATACTCGGGCAGGAACAAATGGATGTTATTCACTGGTAGGATGAGATAGTGAATTTATTTGCAGAATCGCCCAGGTGGGGTTTCCAGGAGCAACACTCCAGTAGACCAGCGAGGCAAGTGAATTTGCTCCTGAAGCGGCTTGTGTGAATCCTTTCAATTTGGTTATTGCCTATGTTGGGAAAGCCTTTGATATTTGGTGAGAGAGGTTCAGGCTGTCAGGTATGATTCAGCTTACATATGATCTCCAAGAGTCACAAAGCAAATACTTTTTCTGTGGCTGCTTACTTAACTTTGTCGCTAAAGATTTGGTTGGCTGATCAGTCTTCTAAAACGTCACTTGACACCCTGCCATTTGTTGGCAAACAGCTCTTTGTCCCAGAACTTTATTAGGTTTAGTTTGGCTACTGAGAGCAAGAATTATGTTACCCCCATCCATGCCTAAATTGTCATGTTTTACTGAGAACATTTTGCATTTTTTTTCCATTCCCTTTTACTATTACTGCCAGGCTGTCAAAGCTTCCCCTGTCTTCTAGGCTTGGGTGGCCAAAAAGCCTACCCTGAAACCTCCCAGTGGCAAACCTCCGTTCGTCTGAGTTGTTGTACAATATGCTGATGTTGTCCCAGGCAATAAGGCTGTTACAACTGGCCTAGCACTTCAAGACAGAAGCTGGGGTATAATCCTAGGGAGCGAAGCTAGAGTGCAAAAGTTGCCTTCAGGTGTAACTTTACTGTGGCAAATGCCAGCCTAAAAGTGCTGAACGCAGTCAGATTATCATTACAAGTTGAGGCAGGAAAGGATCATGATTGATACACCTGGTGCTGAGATTGAGGTTCCTCCACTCCATGCATGGACCCTTCCCAGTGGCAGACTAAGAAAGAGAATGAGAGAGAAGTAGGAGGTAAAATATATAGAGAAGGAAAAAGAACACAGGAGGGAGAAGCAAGGAAACTGAGAAAATTCCCTTTAAAAGAGAAGGGAAGAACTAGAGAAAGATGGAGGGGAAAAAATGGGAATGTGCTTTTTAAGAGAAAAGGGAAGGTGCTTTTAAGAGGTGAAGCGAGGAGGCCCTGAGGTTATCATCCACTCTACTTTCGGATTGTCCAGGTATGCCACAGCCTACTGCTGGAGTGACAGGCTTTGGTGGGCAACAAGTGAGAAGAGACTATAGTTCCCATAATGCCTGTTTCCCGGGCTTTCTTCCAATTGGCTCATTCTCTTTCTGGTGGCCATCTTCTCTCTCGCTTATCTTATGAATAGGCTGACTCACCTTGCTCTCCAGCTTAACCCTTTGCATGCCAACTAAGTGCATTTATTGGTATTTGTGGTTTCTAACTCTATAATGGGTCTGGGTACATTTAGTCTAGTTTTAATATTTTCTGACACCTTAAGTTTTATGTATACTGTTTTAAGCCATTTCGTAAGACTCTTTTTGTCATCCCAGATGGTCCCGTGTAGGTGACAGTTGCCTCTTTGATCAAGGCTTACCATATGTCAAACGATGAGATTTGAAAGAAACTGGTTCCCTTCAAGATCATAGCTCAGTCCACCAGATCTGTGGGTGCTTCTTGGGCTACAAGAACCAGGCCTCAGCTGGAACTCTGTGCAGGGCTGCAATTTGGTCCTCCTTGCATACTTTCAGCAAACAGTACCACGTCTGTGTTGGCCTCAGCCAGAATACCCCTCAGGCCTTCTTGCCTGTTTAAGGATCTCCTTTTTTTCCTTCTCTACTACCAGTTTTTCAGTGGTTTTGTTTTGTTTGTTTGAGCCCTGTTGGCTCTTGTGTGGTGTGCAAGATGGGTGTCTGCCTTTCATATATTTTATGTATAAATATTTAATTGAGCAATGCACATATCACTCTAACTACCTAATGTCTAACTGCAGAGCGCCTTGTGTGGATGTCTGTGGGGCTGAACTTTTATAAGCATTTAAAAGCACAATAGAGAGCTTCATCATCTTTGTACTGAAAGTGGAATTTCAGAGTGCTGATAAACTGATTTCCAGTTAACACAGAATGCATGTTGTAAAGACTCTGTGGATAAAGTCTTATTTGTTGTAATTGTCTCTATGCTTGTGGTGGGCTTGATGAAATGTTTTTAGAGCAGGGCAGATCTAGCCTGCGAGCTACATTTTTGCTTCTGAGCAAGAAGGCATTCAGAGCAGAATTTTGGTTTGAACTCACAACTGCTTCATGTGGGATATCCGATTTTGATGGTGTACAGATAGATTTAATAGGGAGTTAGTCCAGTGCTAAATATTTCGCAGTCATGTTGTCTAAAATAAGCCAGCTCTTAACTACCAAGCTGTCGTTTGAAATATTCTGTTCAACTTTTTGTCAATGCTCAAATAAAAATGGGCTTTCTTCTTCTGATGCCATCCATGCCATATTCAAAGCTATTCTATGAAGAGGGTAAGGCAATGCTAACATTCTTTTTTTGGTCTTCCATTGTAAACATTTAAATGTTACTTTTGGTTTCCAAAGTATCAATATTTTTGCCAGTCTATACTTATGCTTACTTATAAGTGTGTTCTTATCAGCTTGTAGTAGAAGTTAACACTTTAGTATTTTGCTGCCATTTAAGTCCAGAAAATTATTTTAAGAAGAGAAATTTTTTCTTTTCTTTAAAAAAAATAAATAAATAAATAAAAAATTTTGATTTACATATAGTGTTGGGTGAAAAGTAACTGATACATAGTTTGAGCTACTCTGTCCTAATTGTAGAAAAACACTTAATCCGTTCTGTATGGCAAGTATTTTCTTTGCCATAGCAATTACTAAGGATACATGATTGCAGACTTGATAAACATTTTACGATTAGGTTGTATTACTTTTAATGTCCATAAAACTGATATTTAGTAATTATTTCAGGAACTTCCCAGGCATATTTGGAAACCAGCAGCAGCATTATCTAGAAGTTATAAAAAGAATGCTTGTACAGTGCATGCAAGATCAAAACCATCCTGTGGTGAGTAGTCTTAAGACTGTGCAATTATATATTACAATGTGTGTAAAGAAATCCATAGAAAAGGCAAAATCTCTCCATTGTGTTTTTGACCTTCCTGAAGTAAATCATTTGTTTGTGTGTGTTTCTCTTACAGATTAGAACACTGTCTGCAAGGGCTGCTGGTGCATTTGTTCTGGCCAATGAACACAATGTTCCCCTGCTGAAACACTTTGCTGACTTATTACCAGGAATCCTGCAGGTGGGGATGCGTGCGTGTGCGTGCAAAATATATAATATACACCACCGGTCAAGAGTTTTAGAACACCTCACTTTTTGCTACTTTTAGTTAGTGCCATATAACTTGACAAAAACATTAAACATGTAAACATTGGTTATTTATAAAATCAATCCAAATATTATAATCTATGTAGCAGGTTTTTTGTTTTTTTTTAACGTTTTGTAGATGTGTAAAAGATTTTTCGTATAAAAGAAAAAAAAATGGTTTTGTTACTTTTTTTTTTTTTTTTTTTCTAGCAAATGTGATACAATGAAAATAATGGTATCTTTAGAAAGCCCATCTTATGGCAAGAAAAACAGTATATATGTGGGTACATTAAATGAGTAAGAAGAAAATTACGGCTAAACACAAACACCGTAGAAGTGTTAAAACAGCCATTGTCCAGAAAGACAAAAAATGTTCCAAACATCCGGTCCTTAAGCCCTTAACATCCAGTGCCATGCCAGGACTGTCACGGCTGTCCAGCACTTAAGGACCAATGACGGTCCTGGCACGTCATTGAATTCAGGGCATGCCACTCGGGGAGCCCTGAATTGGATTTTTAAAAAAAAATGCCCCGTGGTCCTCAAGTGCCGGCCGCGTGTGCGCACATTGGTTGTAAAGGGACTAAATAAAATGATTTAATGCTTTCTTTTTTTATTCCCAATTATTAAGCATTGAATCATTTTGTTTAACCCCTTAAGAGGACCGGTGGTTTGGAACATTTTTTCTTTCTGGACAATGGTTGTTTTAACACTTATACTGTGTGTGTGTTTAATGTACCCACATATATACTGTTTAGAAAGCCCATCTTATGGAAAGATAAAGATACAATGAAAATAATGGTATCATATAATTTACTATAAAAACATTTTTTTATAAAAAAATGATGAAAAAAATGTAACAAAAGCACTTTAGTTTGTGATGATTTGTATAGCCAATCTGTAATTTTTATTTGCAAACTATAAAGTAATTTCTCATAGCATGAACATGTATGGTTGTTAAAAACAATATACTGTACAGTGATTTATGTTTAATCAACACAGCTTCACTTATTTGCTTCTAGTCTGTTAATGAATCCTGTTATCAGAACGATGATTCTGTGCTGAAGTCACTGGTTGAGATTGCAGATACAGTTCCAAAATTTTTGAGACCACATCTAGAGGCAACACTGCAGCTGAGTCTGAAGGTAGTAAACTGTTGAGAAAAGGAAAAAAAAAAAAAAATATTTGGATGAATGTTGAAAAAGTAAACCACAATAGTTTTTCTTTGTAGTTGTGTGCAGACACTACACTGAGCAATATGCAGAGGCAGTTGGCCCTTGAAGTTATTGTCACACTTTCTGAGACTGCTGCAGCAATGCTGAGGAAACACACAAACATCGTTGCCCAAGCCAGTAAGTTCTCTTGGATTTCATCATAATACAGACTGATAGCTGCAAATTTGAGAAATAAAATCCTTGCAGCTGATCTTTGCAAATTGTTTCTTAGTTTTTAAGCAATTAATGTAATTCTGGCTGGCAAACAAACCTAAAAAATTTTTCAGTCCTTTATTCTTGTGCTCATCTTGATAATGGGCATGAATTTGTAGTCTTAATATTAGTTTGTTTTATTTTTCATATTTTTTTTTTCCTTGAATTACTATATACTGTAGGTGATTTTAATAACTGTACTCAGTTCCTCAGATGTTGGCAATGATGGTAGATTTAGAAGAGGATGAAGATTGGTCAAATGCGGATGAACTGGAAGATGATGATTTTGACAGGTAGCTGCATATTTTTTATTTTTTGTTTAGCAGTTTGTATAGACCACATTTCTTTGTCTAGTGTGGAATACAGGAACCACTGGGTTAAGTTCCATCTTCCTGGATCACAGGGCACTTCAAAAAGGTAAGTCTTCTAAGGTGGAGACTTTCCTCTTCCCTCCACTCTAACTGTACCCAACCCCCCCCCCCCCCATACTAGGTTTCAAGTGACCTGACTCATGAAAGTGCATCTGGGTACTGTTCCTAGTTAGACTTTTTTATTGTTTTTCTTATTATTATTATGTAATATTGGAAATATGGGGTTGTATAATCCCTTAAGTGGGCTGCCACTCACTGGCTTTCTTGGTCATGGACTGTATGGTTCACATGTATTATTTAGGACTTTTGCCTGTGGAGGTTGACTTTTCATGTTCTTTTCAAGTTCTTCATGTTATACAATGACTGAAGCTGGGTGAGCTAACCTCTTGAGTGCCATGTTCCAATTCTTACATTCCTGTTGTTCTGGCACCCACCTTTATGTGGCTTGCCTGTTTTACACTTTGACTGTGTTTGTGTTTAAAGGTGGCTGTGTTCACTACAAGGGGTATTCTTAATACTTTATTTTCCTTATTCTCTAACTATTTTTAGGACTTTTCTACTTTTGTGTACGTGTCTTTGTTCCCTTCGATTTTTCTACTGTTTTGCTTTATTCTTATTCAGTTTTCAACTTTCTTCTTCTATTCATCAAGTACTTTTTAAGATTTGATGCAGCTCCTTAAGAATCACTTGCCTGTGCAGCGACCATCTTTGTTTCACACAATCCTTCCGTGTCCTATCTCTTCAGTCTGCTTCCCAGTGGGGTCATATTGGTTTGAATGACCTATTCTTTGGACTGTTCATCCTGGAGGCTCTGTGCTGTGTTTAGAAGAGTGATATTTTGGAACAGCTTGAGGAACCATCTTCTGCTTAGTATATTATTTGGGCCACGGAGAGTGTTATTTTAATGCTAACAGAATTGCGTTCAAGAGTAATTGAATGATAAAGTATCCCCCTCCCGCCACTTTTACCTAGTGTTTGCCGCCTTCTCTCAGATGTGGAATCTGGTCCTGCGACCAGACTGCTCACAGCAAGGGACAGTCTACTTACTGTGAGCGTAAGAAAAATCCTGCCCCCTTGACAGGCTTTTCCTTATGCTCACTGAAGATTGTCCCTTCCAGACAGTCTTGCTGCTCTGAGGTGAGCTGTTACATCCATAAGAGGCAGGAGAGGGATACTTTATCAATCAATTACTCTTGAACTACAACTCTGACAGTATTGAAATAATACTCTCCACAGCCCAAATACTATGAAGATTAATTGGAGCTGCTTTTATTGTGAAACATTACTATCCCTTTTAAGGACTACATTCTCCAGAATCTTATGTTTCCTGGGCTTTCTGGGGGTAAGTGGTTCTTTGGCAGCCATCTTGCTTTCCTATTACATGTGCTGCACAGAGGATGCTCTCCTCTTCTCTCTTGCCATTTAACCCCATGTAGTCACATAAGTACATTTTATTCCTATAAGTACTTTTATAATTACTGATACTTTGGGCTACTTTGTCTTCATTTAAGTGAGTTTCTTTGCACATGTCAGATCCCAAAGTATACATGGGTTAGCCAAAGCTAAAGATTTGGGGCCCACTTAACCCCTTTAACCCATTGCTTTTCATGTCAGATTGGGCTTCATTTGGCATCATTCTGGCACATTATGTCCTCCAACTATGGGACAATCCATTGCAGAGCAAGAACCAATTTGGGTTAACACTGTGAGTTCTTAAGTTGCCTGTATCCCTCATTTATTCAGGTGGTCCATAACGCTTGGTCTGGCCCACAGGCCCCCTGTTTTAGACACTTAAATGGATAGTAGCAGTTCAGTATACAGTATAATTTATATTGTAAGGTTTATCCTCCTGAATAAAACAAGGTGAATGCAACTGTTGAGAGATGTTTTATTCAAAAGTTATAGCCGCTCAAACTTGAATTTCTTTAGGTGCAGTATATTAATTGCCTGAAATCTTAGTGGTGCTGCTTCTCCATCATCCTAAGGAAGTTTATGGTCAGTTGACCAGAGTTGACCAGAGTTGTCCATAGGGTGGTGTAGCAACAGTGCCACTAACATTACAGGCATTAAAAAAATTCAAGTTTGAGCTTCTATAAAGTTTCTCCCACAGTGTTACTTTTCCTTTAAGTGCTAGTTTTGGTTTACAGTTGTCTGAGAATTCCTCTGAGTAGGAAGGCCAGACAGATGAGAATGAACTGGGTTTATCCCTATCCTTGGGAGATGCCTTTGAGGATTCTTGACCCTTGGCTGAGGGGCGTAATAGTGCCTTCCTGGAGACTCTACAGGTGTCTCAGGCCTCTGACTCTAGATACTCTTTTTCAGACCTCTTCCTGAGATGTAAAAAAGGAGTACCCCATTTTTACTTTCCATCACTCTTTGGACCAGATTTACCTGGAACAATGGATGATGCCTGATGGATGGCTTTTTCTTAACAGATGCATCTCTAATTCTTTCGTTTTTCAGCTGAGGCTTTGACACAGTGGCCTTCCCCCACCTGCAGTGGATCCCATGTTATATCTCCTTACTAACGCAAACCACGTGTGCCATGTCGTGACCCATCTGTGCTTGCTTGGGTCACTAGAGCTGTGGCTATTTGGGGGGGGGGGGGGGCATCTCAGATGCCATACAAAGGGATGCTCCCAATGAGCAACTGTTGATGTTGCTTTCTCAAATTCTGAAATGCATACCTTAGAAAAGTGGCTTTTGACACCGACAGATTTTCTGGAAAAAGCTTGGATTTTTTGGGAGCTGTGCATTGCACATTGTTGCTCAAGATTTTGTTGATTTACCAGTCATTGGTGTCCCTTTAATTTACTGTGAAAAAACTTTTTGCCCCTATCCTGAACATGATTATCAGTAACTTGTTGCCTCAGAATACTCCAGAACATGCCCTTTTCCCTAAGAATAAGAATCCTTTCTGTTGCCCCCACCAGTATGGAACGCCTTGGGGTTCAACCCCTTCAAGCCTGCCCCAGCCCAAATCCCAAAACTGCTTGGTCAAACAAGAGTACTCTTAAACCTAAGGTTGAAAAGTCCACCTGCATGTTGACTCGCTTGAGTGCTGGTCCTTCTCCGCTGATTAGTGTTTCTGCCTTCTCTTTTGAGACACGTGGGTGACTTTAGTGATGTATTGTAGGTTTTAAAGGTAATATTGGATACTGGGATACTTCAAATCCCTTGCTCCTCAACATTTTGTTTTTTAATTAGTTTTTTTTTTGTTTTGTTTTGTTTTGTTTAGCCAGAGTTCCTCTGGATCCAGTTTGGGGGTGTCTGTTCATAGACGTATCTTCCCAACTAGAAAAGCAGATACTTGTCCATGTTCAAGACTCCTTCAGAGGTGATCCTACCCTCCTATATTCAGGAGTTCTTCCATATACTGGACAAACACATTTGGATACTCAGTATTGAGAAGTTCTCTCTGGTTCCTTCACACATTCTGCGTTTCTTATGCACTCCTCAGTGGGATCTTAATTTGGTCTTGGGCCTCCTTCAGCGCCCTCCCTTTGAGTCCTTGGCTACTATTCCTCTACGCCTGCTGACGTGGAAAATGGCTTTTCTCCTAGCGATTGTGTCTGTTCGCCGTGTCGTTGAGTTACATGCTCTGTCTTGTAAACCACCCTTTTTGGTGCTTCGCACTTCTCAGGCGTTTCTCCCGAAGGTGGTCTCTGAGTTCCTCATTAATCAGGAGATTGTGGTGCCTTCGTCATTCCGTTCGTCATTCCTGAGGGCCCCAGGGCAGGAAGACCTGCATCAAAGGTGACTATTGTGTCTTGGATCAAGTCCACTATTCGTAAGGCTTATGAGCTAAGGAAGAAGCCTGTTCCCTTTCGGGTCATGGCTCATTCTACCAGATCTACTGGGGCTTCTTGGGCTTACAAGAATCAGGCCTCTGCTGATCAGTTGTGCAAGGCTGCCACTTGGTCATCTGTGCACACCTTTTCGAAGCACTACTGTGTTGATGTGCTGGCATCGGCTGACGCCAGCTGTGGGAGGAAGATCCTGGAGGCAGTCTTGCGTGTCTAGGATCTTCTTCGGTTCTTGGTGCTTCTTTCACTTTGACCCCTGTTGGCTCTAGTTCCATGTGCCGTGTAACAGTTCTTGGGATGTTATCCCTGTTCAGTGTCCGTTTGACACTTCATTGTTTTGTTGGACTATCTCTGATGGTTCATATCTGCTCTGGTGACTTTGGGGACCTTGCGCCTGGTCCTTGCCTTACTTCCCGCCTCTGGAAAACTCAATGGTTCTCCAGTGGCAGATTGTGGGGGTCCTTCGGCGTCATGCTCACAGGAGTCTTCTTTCCCTTCCACTATCTAGTCAATAGTTAGTGTCTCAAATCTTTCTGGAGCTGGTTGGCTAACTGTAGCCAAGGAGGGAAGGTAGGCTTCACCCCCTGCAATCAATTCTAGAATTGTTCCTGACTACTTAAAGGGGTGGATCACCTACCCAAAGTTACCAGTAACCTGTATGGACTAGGAGAGAAGGATTTAACAGGAAAGACTAAAATCCTCTTTTTCGGATGCTGTCATCTCAGCATACTACAAGCTAGAAAATCCGTTTTGTCCCAATTCTTTCAGTACTCTGCAGATTGTGGTTTTCATCCACAGTCTCTTAGTCTTCCTGTGGTTTTGGCTTTTCTTCAGGAAGGTGTTTATAAAGGTCTCTTCCTTTGGTTCTGTCAAAGCACAGATCTT
Organism: Rhinophrynus dorsalis; assembly: GCA_037306005.1. NCBI lineage: Eukaryota > Metazoa > Chordata > Amphibia > Anura > Rhinophrynidae > Rhinophrynus > Rhinophrynus dorsalis. The sequence continues at coordinate 417,196,238 of CM074719.1, read as the reverse complement.
GGCTTTGTTCTTTATCAAACACATTTCTGATAAGACCTTTCTGCAGGGGGTGTCACACCTCTACCCTGTCGTTCAGGACCCCATTCTCCTGAAACTTAAATCTGGTTATGGGAGTGCTCCAGATCACTCCTTTCGAAACGTCAGCTAATTTATAAGGCTTTTGATGTTGAAGGTGGATTTTCTTTTGGCAATTGTGTCTGTTCTGTTGGTAGCCAAGCTTCAGGCTCTGTCCTGAAATTGACCTTTTCTTTTTTTCAGCAGAGGGGAAGGGGGTGTTTTTGAACTCCCAGAGGGGGGTTTTCCCCCTTTTTCCCAAGGCTCTCTTGAAATTTCACATCAGTCATGAAGTTAACATAGTAATACACATCTTAACGTAGAATCTGCATTTGTTGGATGTGGTACGTTGCTTGAAATACTACATTCACCATCACGCACAGGTTTTTAGAAAATCTGACTGTCACCCCTGAGAGCCCGCCTGTCTGTTTCTAGGGTTACAATTGCTTCCTGGATCAAGACAACCATTCATCAGGCCTATGTCCTCGGGAAGAAACCTGTTCTTTTTCAAGTCAGGTGCACTCCACCAAATCAGTGGGTGCTTCTTGGGCCTACAAGAATCAAGCCATTGCTGAGCAGCTGTGTAATGCTAGGATCTGGTTTTCTACAGTCTTTCACCAACAGTAGCGTGTAACAGTCCTGGTCTTGGCCAAGGCCTACTTCAGGCTGTGGTGCCTGTATGTTTCTGTCTAATAATTTTTTCCTCTACAGATTTCTGAACCTTTTTTGTTCCTGTTCCAGTTCTTTACAATGTGTGGCTAGTTGATCCTGATGAATATACTGGTCTACAGTGGAGCCTTTGAGCGTTTTTTTGTTTTGTTTTGTTTTGTTTTCCTCCCAGGAACCTTGGTGGATAGCTTTTGATATGTGGCTATGGTTCCTGTGCGCCACACTGGACGTAAGAGGAAAGAGGATTTTAGTGAACTTACTGCTAAATTCTTTTATCTGCATCCATGTGGAACACAGGACTCCCACTATGAGAACAAAAAAATGTGGCTTCTATCTCTGGGCAGAAGGGTCCTACTGGGGCACTTTCCTTGCTTCTTTCTTTTCATTTTCTTATATGCTGAAACTGACAGTAGGTTGGGGTAAAGTGGAGCGAAAAGGGGAGTGTTTTTTAGTTCCCTGTCTTCTAGGAGTAGGAGGAAACATTACCCATGGTTCCTGTGTCCAGATGGTCTGAGAAAAAAGGATTTAAACTTAGTAATGTCCAAAGATAACTTTGTTTTATTGTAGATTAAAAAAAAAAAGAAAAAAAAATTGTGCCGCAAATCCCATCTCTCAAACCTTTATGGTTTGAGAGATATTCGGTACTAAAGTTCCTCTCTCCCTCCCCTTCACCTGACGTTGGCTCTCTACTGACAGGAGATCCTGGTCCTGGGACCAGCCGGGGGCTCTTCAGCAGAGCCAAAACAGCGATATTTAAAAAGAATTACTTCATTGGAACGGTCTACAAAGTAGACCGTTCCACTGAAGTAGCAGTTCTTAAAGATCTCTCTCTCTCTCTCTCTCTGCTCTGCTGAAGAGCCGCCTCGTGTCGGCAAACATGGATCTCCTACTGTCAGCTTTACAGCTAACATCAGGAGAGAGAGAACTTTAGCAGCGAGTATTTCTCAAACCGTAAAGGTTTGAGAGATGGGATTTGCTGTACATAATTTCTTTTTTAAAAATCTACAATAAAACTTAGATACCTTTGGCCATTACCAACTCTTTAAGTACACCAAAATAGTCTTTTAGGCCTAGTTTTCATTGGCAACTGACGAGAAAAGGTTCAATCACAAAAAAAAAATGTGTGAAACTGGTTTTGTCAGATGGGAGCATACACCGTACGTGTCACATGATAATGCACTTTTACAGTACTTGTGATTTGTATTGATTTCAGTGGTATCAAAACAAATATTGCATATTAACATAGTTACCATGCTATGTTAGAGAAAAGCATATGTGCAAAGTAGAAAATTGTGATTCGACACGCTGAAAAACTTAAAATACATACATAATACAGATTTTCATGCATTATTATGTAAGATTTCAACTCCTCAAACATATTGCCAGTGTGAGCATAGCCTTAAAGTGGATCTGTCACCCCTTTAAAAGTTATGCTCATTAGTTAGAGCATTTAGCGAATAAACTTAAAAAGATATTATTTAAAAAAAAAAAAAAAAGTTATTTGCGTGAAAATTAGATTAAAGTGTGTCCTGTATCCTACTTCCGGGCAGACTGCTCTTGCCACTCTGCCTTTGCTCCCATCCTTCTATCCAACATCCTCCGATGACAGAGGCTTTTTCTTTCTAAGCTCGAGCGATCTCATTGGTTAGATAGTGATCTTTGCCAATGAGATCGCTCCAGCTCATAGAGAGAGAGCCTCCGTCATCAGAGGAGGCTGGGTAGAAGGAGGGGAGCAAGGGCAGTGCGGCAATCTGCGGCAACAGAAGTAGGTGCAGGGCACTCTATAAACTATCGGTTTAACCAAAATAGCTTTTTTTTTTTTTTTTTTTTTTTTTTTTTTATCGTTTTAAGCTTATTCGCTAAATGCTCTAACTAATGAGCCTAACTTTTAAAGGAGTGATAGATCCACTTTAATATACTTAATGCATGCTTTGATCACAAGCAAATAAAACATGGTGTTTTGCTTTTTCTGCATTTATAGGAGAGGGGCAGAGTTAGTATTTGTATGTGTCGGCAGGGCATGAGGCCACCCAACCCATTCTATTGGGAGCTTGCTTGCAGTGGAGTTAGGTGATACTTTAGCACTACTTCAGATAATTGTCCATGCATCATGATGTCCTAGATCCAGGACTATTAAGTGCACAGATCTCCATTCTTCCTTCTAGTGGCAAGATGCTTAGCTCCATTCTCAAGGATGACAATAGTGGGTTGGCTTTGGAGTGGTTGTCTCCCTTGCGGTTATATTGCTCCCACTATATATATATATATATATATATATATATATATATATATATATATATATATATATATATATATATATTGGTTATGTATAAATACCTAATTGAAGCTCCTACCTTAATGCATATTTATTAAGAAGCAAAATACAATAATTCGCAAATCTAGAGTGGTAGTGTCTCACCCATTATACCAAGGCAACCGTTCCCTTTAAAACATAAATCTTATCTTCCAAGTTAACATAACTCTCTTCAGGTAGCTCTCATGCCAGGAGAACATAAGGGTACAAAGTAGTAGGAGGAAGCAAGTTGTTGGTTAGGACCATACAGGAGGGAAGTCTGGAATTCAGGGACCTCAGCAGCAGAAAAGTCTAATTTGAAAAACATTCATCCTATTTTTTATAATCCCTTGCAGACCTATCTATATTACTAAAAGATGAAGCTTGGCAAGCAGCCAACGTTCTCAGGTACTGAACACACCCCGGGAAGTACACACACGCCCAGGGGCGGCAGTAGTGTGGAGACAGTTATGTCTCCTTATGCATAACACAGGGGCTTGATTTCTTCCCTGGCTACTCCTGTGAAAATCTCTGCATGGACTTGGCCTCCCAGAGACTTGGCCCCCTCTACATTCACCACAAATATAAACCACTTATTAAAATGTTGAAGCCACGGAGACGGCATACATTTAAATCACCAAAAACATTTTCACCCTTTAACTGCCATAGAAGTATGCAACGCGTCTGTCAGCCAAAGGGTTAAAGCAATGAAAATGACTGCATAATCTGTTCCTCTAACGTTTTCACAGGGTTACACATCCATCCCTATGGTGCCATTCATGCACACGTTTCCTCCTCCACACAACATCCCAGAACGTACCACACTGCACCCTGGATCCATGGAACTCTCACCCTTCTGCCCTGTACTTGCTCCCTTCACACTCTCACGTCTTGGCATGTGAGAGCCAAGGAGCTGCAATACACATTTCAATCACCGAAAACTTTGTCACCTTTTGCCTGCCATAGTGATATGCAACACATCTGGCAGCCAAAGGGTTAAAGTGTGACTTTGTCCCCCTCTATGTTCAACACAAATAAATATATATATATAATATTATAATATAAATTTCCGCATGTGGTAGCCAAGGAACCGTGATACATATTGAAATAACCCAAAAAGTTGTCACACTTTGAGTGCCATAGCATATCTGGCAGCCAAAGGGTTAAAGCTATGGAAAGTACTGCGTACCATGCTAAACACACCCATGTATTGCACTTCCATCTGTATGCTGCTGTTCACACAGCTCTTTCCACCTCTCACAACTCCCCAGAATGCACCACATTGCAGCCTGGAAGAGCTTTTGTTTTTATGAGGAGGTACAGATCACCACTACACACAGTTATTAGGAGTCTCTCCCCCTGTCCCACCTTCCCTCTTCCTTTTATCCTTTGCATGCCACAGTGCTACCAACCACATTTCTAAGTAATATGTTTGACAACCTTTGATTGCCACAGAGGTATCAATCTTCCCTGTCCCTTACTGTCTCTCCCTTGTACCCTTCCTTTCTGTGTCTCCCCCTTACTACTTTCATATTTCCCTATGTGTAAATCCATGGTGAAGAGAGCTGGAGGAGACCGTTGTGTTCAGTCACCTCGTTCTATTATTTCTTCCTGCTTTCAGCTGCTTTCAGTGTGGCTGTTCTGTGCTGTACACCCCCTCCCTGTTACCATGAGGGAGGATTGGACAACAAGGGAACAGCCATACTCATGCTGCACAGCAGAAGGCAGGAGGGAACAACTGGACACACACATACTCTGTACTCCCTTCCAGCTGTCTGCACACCCCATTACTCAGGGAACACCAACAAGGTCAATTATACATCATTAGCCTATTCCTCAGCCACCCACAATCATAATTAATTATACTGTGTATATGTGTCTATGTAGAATATATGTTTATCATATATATAATATATATTCGTTAGATATCCATAACATTACAATCCCTGCCACCTTCCTATCTCCAGTATGTGCTAGTCACCGTGTCTCCCAGGGACATATTGTGCAAGAGAGGTGAAATGGTTTGAGTCTGTCTCCACACATGCACCACTGGCTCTTCACTTCGTTTGTTCCATTTTTTCAAATGTTATGATGGTCTTGTACACAGTGGGACCAACATAGTTTAACAATTCTAACATGTTCAAGGGTTGAGACAGTGCCTAGCAGAAACATCTGACTTGCTGCATTTTGATGATCTGTTCCCAAACTTTCTGGTTGTTTCCAGTCCAACAAAAGCAGTAGATCTGACCAGCTGTTTTTTGGTGCCACACAGTATAGCTTATGGCCTTTTACAAGGTCTCACACTTGGTAACAGTAGTTAATTACTGGAGCATGGTTCATAGTGCAAACTATATCACTTTAAAGAAAATAGCTCACAGTCTAAGAAAAGAGCAGACTTGCTTTGTAATGTGTAAGCTGAAAGTAAAACCCAGATTTAGTGTTTTAATTTTGTAAGCAATGTGCTCTACTGCTTTGTAGTCTGAGTACCCACAACCCCACTTAAAAATTGATCATATATTCATGCGATTAGGATATCTTGCACATACATGCTTTTTAGGCATATTCATCTGTAAAACAGCATTACACTTTTGAAGCTACTAAGCTATCCTACTTTTGTATGCGAACTTATGATTACTCATGAAGTTAAAGGGATAGTAATACTTAAATTTACATTTATTTTACATTGTAGGCATAAAAAAGTTACCTTTTCTTGTCTGTTTGAAAGAAGTCAGCGCTGTAGCTGACAGCTGCAGAATCTGGTCATTTGACCAGATGGAGGCTCTTCAGCAGAGGGGAAAACGCACAATCTAAACATTAATACTTAATTGGAATGGTCTACCAACTGTTCATGCAAACCAGGCACACTTTGTAGACCGTTCCAATGAAGTATTAATGTTTAGATCGTCCGTTTACGGCTCTGCTGAAGAGCCACCATACGGTCAAATGACCGGATTCTTCAGCTGTCAGCTAGAGCGCTGGCTTTGATCAAACAGGCAACAATATTAAAGAGGAACTTTCATCCGCTATAGTCGCCATGCTATAGTTAAGCAGGTAGCGACTAGCTTCTCAATATATATTTTACCTTTCAAAAGTAGCCTGATGTAAAGAAACCCTTAATTGAAGGAGACTGACTGTCGGTTTAGCACGATCTGCACGCCTACGCCGTCAGTTCCTTACGGTAACCATATGGTGCTGTGCAGTCTACACAGTGGCGACTGGGACTGACAGCGCAGGCATGCAGACAAGATGTCTGCACTGTAGCCTGTGTTCCGGTCTCCTTCAATGATGGATTTCTTTACATCGAGCTACTTTTAAAAGGTACAATATATATATTGAGAAGCTAGTCGCTACCTGCTTAACTATAGCAGGGCGACTTTATAGCGGATGAAAGTTCCGCTTTAAATAAATGTATATTTAAGTATTACTATCCCTTTAAGTAGAAAAATTGGCAAAATGAACAATAAAGCACTGGAAATGTTTGTTTTTCCACCCCACATCACTGCTTATAAGTAAAGTATATATCATTTGTGAAGTAACCAGTAGATTTCGGTTGTATACTATAAAAGAATTGAAATCTCAAAGTAACTTTCTTTAAGGTTTTATCAATTTTTTAACAAGCTCCCTAATGAGTGTAGCCAAATGCTAGCCTCTAGCTCTTGGTTGCCAGTCATGTGGCCCACATAACAAATAAGTCCCGCCTGACCCCCGTGTGGGGCCCACCTGCAAATTTTCTGCAATGAAATGTTTTACCAAATTAACTAGCACTGGGTTCCTCAATGACCGTTGCTGGTCATGAGGAGGAGGGTTGAAAATTTGGACTAGTTTTCACTGTCTGCCATACAGAGTTTGGAGACCTATTATTTACATCCCCAAATCACACACTGCCTTTGAGTAACTGTAAAGGACATGTGCTCTGCTATTGGATATCACTATACAAACTGCTTCTACAAAAGAGCCTGGCATGGTGTTAGCTCGCCTGCTCTGTAGAGTCTATGTAGTGTATTATTTCACCTTTTGCTCTATGCCCGTGCCTATCTTATCTTTTTCACTCATCTGTGCATGTGCAATTTTTTTTCTTTTACCACTCTTGCTCCCCATTGTCACTGCCAAGCTTAGAAAGAAGTGGATCTTTCATTCAGATTAGTTCTCCTATGTTCAGACAGGGATACTGCTTAAAAACTTTCACTGTTAGAGGGAAACTTGCGGAACTCTGCTTCATATCTCTTGCCCTATCATGGGAGACTCTTGTTTCCCTCTGCCTCTTTCTTCACTCTGCCATAGTCTGGACCCCAGGGCTTTCTGTTCCCTCAAGCTATATATTATATGCTCTGCTGTGTCCTGCTTTTGCCATATGTTTTCTCTGTCTCCCCTATGTCCCTTTATTGCTTTCCGTGACCTCTTACTCTGCCCACACACACACAATTCTGTTTTGCCCTCTTTTCCTAACTCAATGCTCTGCTTCTATTTGCAACATTGATATAATGGTAAAATACACTTCTGTGTTTGTTGGGTTGTTTTTTGTTTGTTCTGGAATGTGCATTTCGCTGTGTCTCTCCTACATATGGATTTGTGAATGTTGCCTGCGAGTAAAAATATTTGGGCTTGTTATGGATAATGCGGATGCTGAGCTAATGGTAACAACATAATCGCTTTATATATAAATTAACATATTTATTTTTTTCCTTTTTCCTCCTGAATGATTTCTTGTACATCTCTGGCTCTGTTCTGACGCAAGCAATGCAGTCGCTGGTGAAAGTGCCTTGGACAGAATGGCTTGTGGGCTGGGTGGAAAAATAGTTCTTCCTATGATTAAGGAGCACATCATGCAAATGCTTCAAAACCGTAAGTTTTTTTCTATAGCCATGAATGTGTAACATTTGTTTCATTTAACATGTTTAAAGGATCAAACCCTTAAACCTCAACCTTGTCCTCCATGCTAACATCCATGGTCTAAAAATTAGACTTGCATATGTTTTGAAGACGGACATTCCTTGATTTTGCAGGGCTCTCTTGATAGCAGTTTGTGAAGTGAGAGCCCATAATTACTTGTTTACAACCAGAGTGAAAGGTATAGTATTGTTTCACAAAAAACAGCAGCTCCACTTAAGCTTCATAATGCTTGGGCCATGGAGACTGTTGTTGTAGTTATTTGTAGTTAAAGAGTAATTGATAAAGTATTCCCTTCCCACCCCTTTTACGGATGTAACACTGCTCACCTCAGAGAAGCAAGACTGTCCAGATGGATCTCAGAGAGGGACAATCTTCAGTTATCATAAGGGGAAAAACCTGTCAGGGGAGGCAGGGTTTTCCTTATGTTCGCAATAAGAAGATTGTCCCTTGCTGTGAGCTGTCTGGCCCACGGACCAGATTCCACATTTGAGTCCATTTATTGCACTCATGTACTGGTGGATAACAAAGGCTTATACCTCTTGTTAACACAACCGGCATGCAAAGGTCTTTCCCGTCTCTCCTAGCAGAGGGACTCTGTGGGTGAAACTGTTCTCCCAAACAGCATCTTAAAAATCAAATGTATTAAAACAAAATAAACATAAAAAAATAAATTTTATAGTAACAAAGGCCGTTCCGTGCATTTTGAAGGTAGAAAACTGCTTTCTGGAAAACAAAAGTGATACTAACAATGGGAGAAACGGCATCCAGTATACTCTTTAAATATGTTCTTAGAAAATAATGATGGGGAGAGAAATAAACATTGTAACTAAAACAGATCAACACTCCCAAGTATGAAGCATACACATCCAAGTTATTCTATAGTCATTGAGGGATGCAGAGACCATGGGTTTTGGAGTGTGCCTTTAGGCAGCAGGGCACTCTTCAATAAAACTCCTCTTGCTTCCTGGTGGGTATCCCCCACTCCCTCTGCAACATTACCGTTCGTTTCAATAGTGTCCCTCAGGATGTTCAGTGTTTTGCAGTGAAGAATTTGGGCTCAAAATTTCCGCTCGCCATTGGTGAGTGAAAATTTAGCCCTGGCGAGTAGAAATTAAGCCCTGGTGGGTATGTTATGGCTGGCAGTAGCGAGTACCTTTTCAGATCTGGCTAGTAGCAAAGGACTTCAAATTTTAAGCCATGTTGTGTGTGTGTGTTTCTCTGTCGTCCAGTACAGGTTACTGGTAACGTTGGGTAGGCGTTCCATCCCTTTAATTAGGCAGGAACAATTCTAGAATTGTATGCAGGGGGTGGAGCCTACCTTCCCTCCTTGGCTGCAGCTAGCCAACCAGCTCCAGCAAGATTTGTTCCTTGGTAAAGACACAAGGCAAGAGAACAGTTCTATAGTTTTAGAACTTTTTTATTTTTCTGTTGGAAATGAAATACCACCATTAGGCGGATTACCATAACTGACAATGCCCTTAGATGTGGCTAGCTCAGTAACCAGGTGCTTTTGTGAACCTTAAGCCATGGGGGGGGGGGGGATTTTCTTTCCTCAGGAGTTGCCCACCGAGGCTGCTTCTTAATAATTGGTAGTCTGAAGACAGAAGATCTGCAGGAAAGGTAAGCAACCCTTTGAATGCTGCAGGTCCACATGTCCCACAGTGCCCCTCCATACAGGGGTTTCTTCCCTGGAGTTCCTGTTGTACACTCCTGCACTCATTGGGTTTATCTGTATGTCTTTTAGGTGTTTTGGAGCAGGTTTATGTGGTAACTTAACCCTTTAGCTGCTGGTTTTGCATCTTTGGTGGAGTTATTGACACTTTCCCTACTGGGTTCAGTGTTTTCTTAGGTCTGCTAACATGTTTTAGTGATGTTTCATGTACTTTTAATTTGCTGTTTCAACTTTGCAAAAATTACCGCATAGACGCCGTTGCTCCATTAACTTCTATGGGACTGTTATGTTTGGGACATATCTCTGCAACCGCTCAACGTAGTGACTTCAGAGAGAGCCCATTTTAATTGTCTGCCCTTGCTCTGTCATCCATTTAATATTTTAAGTGCTTTGGGCACTGTTGGGGTACTTTTTCTGGGAAAACTACATCTCCCATGAGTGCTCGTTTGTGATAGGCACAAAATGGGTGCTGCGGCAGGAGCCATTTTCAGAACGAGTATCCTATGCAGGGCTTGGACTCTTCTTCTCTCCTCTGCAGATTAACCCTTTGTCTGCCAGATAAGTGTATTTTAGCGATTTCTGGGGTGAAATTTTAATCTGACACACTGTATTTCGGTGATTCCTTATACTCTAAACTTTTTTGACACTGAGAATGTCTAATCCATTGGAACTTGGGGCCAGGCCCAAGACTAAGGACGCTGGGGTCTCTGTGTCCCCTATTGCGCATTGCTCCTCATGTCATTCAGGGTTACCTAGAGAATTCTCAGGTCACTTATGCCCAGCATGTTCTGATGTCCCAGGGACCTTCAGCCATGCATTAGAGCCAGTTTGGGTGCAAGAGTTCAAGGCTCCTACTAGGGACCTTAGGTCTACATTGCAACTCTTTGCATCCCAGTTACAGGGAGTCTTCCATTCATGGCAGACCCCCTCTTAAGTCATATCTTCCCTTCGAAAACTGCAGGGAGTACCTGACGTATCAGATTCCTCTGAGGAGGAACTGTTGGTGGATTCAGATGTTGAGGAATGTTCTGCTGTGGGCTCCTTTCAGTTTTTTGGGGACCCCTTTGAGGCTGATCCTGAGCCTTTGGCTGAGGGCCTAATCAAGGCTGTTTTGACTGCCCTAAACATTCCCTTAGTTCAGGAGGTTTCTTCAGACCTTTCTGATGTGTTTCAGGAGCGTAAAAAGCCCCATACTTGTGTCTGATGAGTGGAAGTCTCCGAACAGGAAACCTTCTGTTTCCAAGAAGTTTGCCAAGCTTTACCCCTTCTCTGAGGTGGGGCTTGCTCAGTGGGTTCTCCCCCCCCCCCAAAGTGGATGCTCCTATCTCCAGGCTATCTAAGTCTACTGACTTGCCAGTTTCTGATGCGTTTGTGCTGAAAGACTGGACTGACAAGAAACTTGAGGTTTCCCTCAAGTCCATCTTTGCCACTGCTGGTACTGCCATGCCTCCAGCGCTCTCTGCGGCATGGGTTAACCGGGCCATTGCGGTCTGGACTGAACAGCTCACCCTGGCTGTCCGTCAGGGTGCCCCTACTTCAGAGATATTGCGGCTTCTTCATTTCTGAGGCCCAGCACACTGTTTCTGCTGCCTTATTTGATGCCATCTGTTTGGTGGCTAAGGTTTTCACCATATCTGTGATTGCCAGACGGGCTTTTTGGCTCAAGATCTGGTCTGCTGACACTGCTTCCGAGAAAGCCTTGCTCTCCTTACCTTTTCAAGGCACTTCATTGTTTGGGCCAGATCTCAAGGATCTGATTAGTGAGGCCACGGGGTGTAAAAGTACCCGTCTGCCTTTGGTCCCCAGGAAGAAAACGCCTCTCAAGTGTAATTGTTTTTTGTTTTTTTTTTCGTTCCTTCCAGACTGAGACACGTCCGGTGAACCAGGCGGTTTCCTCAGCTCTGCGTACCTCCTCCAAGCCCAAACAGGAGCCCAAGGTCTCCGCCAAGCCTAAGGCTTCCAAGCCTTCTCCCATATGATTTACCGAACCCGGGTTCCCACTCTGCTGTGGGTGGCCGTCTGTGTCACTACCACAGCGTCTGGGAGGAAGTGGTGGAGGAGAAGGGTACAGGATCCCTCTTGTCTCTCTTCCTCCCTTTCGCTTTTTTCCTTCTTGTGCACCTCAGGGCGCAGAGAAACGCGGTCTGTTCAGTGGTGCTATCCAGGCCCTTCTGGACAAGGATGTCCTAGAACCTGTTCCAGTTCAGGACAGAGGTATGTGTTTCTACTCAAACCTCTTTGTGGTTTCCAAAAAGGATGGCGGTTGTCATCCCATTTTGGATTTGAAGGATCTCAATTCCTTCGTGATCAGGACTCACTATCACCAGGAGTCCCTAAGGATGGTTATTGCTTCTATGTCCCCGGGGGAATTCCTTGTCTCTCTGGATCTTCAGGAAGCGTATCTACACATTGCCATTCATCTCTACAGCTCCTCAAGCCTTCAGCTGTGTCCTTAGGAGCTTTAGTGTCCGTCCTCCACCGGGACGGCATCGGAGTTACTCCATACATGGAAGACCCTCTGTGGAACTTCATCAGCAGGTTCAGGACTGCATTCATGCTCTTACCCATCATGGGTGGATCATCAACATGGACAAGTCAGATCTTGGCCCATCCCAGCGTCTGGTCTTGGGCCTTCTTTTCGGCACTCAGAAGAGCATGGTGTTTCTCACCAGATCGCCCACAGGGTTTCTGCTGTTCTGGCTCATGATCCGGTTCCAGCCAAGAAGCTGTCCTCTCTAGTGGGGAAATTCATCTCCACCATAAAAGTGGTCCCATTTGTTATGGCTCACCCCAGGAAACTCCAGAGATTTGTGATCCAGGTGTGCAGGGGTCAGCCGGACCTTCTGAAGACATTAGTATCCCTTCCTCTTCATGTGGAACGGAGTTTGTTTGTGGTGGCTCGACCTCTCCAAACTGTTGAAGGGCAAGTTCTTCCTGGTATCCTTCTGGACCACTATAGTGACGGATGCCAGCCTTTCCGGCTGGGGAGCGGTCCTGAGTCGCCTGAGTGCTCAGGGTTGGTGGTCTCTGGAGGAATCTCTCCTTCCTATCAACGTGTTGGAGCTTCGGGCGATATTTCATGCCCTCCTCATTGGACACCTCAGCTGGAAGGCTGCCCAGTCAGGGCACAGTCTGACAACGCCACGGCCGTGGCTTACATCAACAAGCAGGGCGGAACAAGAATTTTTGCCGCTTGGTTAGAGGTCAAGGCTGTTTTATCCTTGGCAGAAGAATACTTTCCTGCTATATCCGCAGTGCACATTCCAGCCGAAAGGTTCTGCTCTTGCTGGAGGGATCCTCTAGCTATAACAGTGGGTGCCATGTCCATTCCTTGGTTATTTCCCCTGGCCTACATCTTTACTCCCCTCCCAATGTTGCACAAGGTGTTACGGAAATTACAACTGGAGCGCTGTCCAGTCATTCTGATTGCTCCCTACTGGCCTCGCCAAGCTTTATTTCCATAGCTTCTGGATCTGTCAGTGACGGAGCCGTTCCGTCTCCCTTGCCGTCCAGATCTTCTACAGGGTTACCTGTGGAAGGAGGATGTTCACTGTCTAGCTTTGATGGCTTGGAAATTGAATCCTCAATACTGAAAGGTTTTTCTTCTGGTGTGGTAGCTACTCTGCTCAGTGCCCTCAAACCTGTTTCTTCTAAGGCCTACCATCCTGTCTGGTCGACCTTTTTGTCTTGGTGTGCTGACAGGGACCTGTCTCAGGAATTTGATCTGCCTACGGTCCTAGCCTTTTTGCAGGACCGTGTGGACAAGGGCCTCAGTTTGAGTTCCCTTAAGGTTCAGACTTCTGCTCCCTCTGTTTTCTTTGAGATGTGCATTGCCATTCTTCCTGATGTCAAGGTTTTCTTTCAGTGCGTTGCTCATACTCGTCCTGTCTTTAAGAATCCCGCTCCTTCGTGGGATCTTAACTTTGTTTTGGCCGTTCTTCAGCTCCCTCCCTTTGAGTCCTTTGCTACTATTCCTCTACACCTGTTGACATGGAAAATGGCCTTTCTCCTGGAGATCGTGTCTGTTCACCGTGTCGCGGAGTTATATGCTCTGTCATGTAAACCATCTTTTTTGGTGTTTCACAAGGACAAGGTGGTGCTTCGCACTTCTCAGGAGTTTCTTCCAAAGGTGGTTTCCGAGTTCCACATCAATCAGGCGATGGTGGTCCTTTCTGCCCTAACCCTACCTCTGACAAGGAGAAGGATCTCCACTTGTTGGATGTGGTGCGTTGTCTCAAGTTTTATGTCCATTGCAATCTGACGCACTGTTCATCATTCCTGAGGGTCCCAGGGCAGGAAGACCTGCATCCAAAGTGACTATTGCATCCTGGATCAAGTCCACTATTTGTAAGGCTTACGAGCTGAGGAAGAAGCCTGTTCCCTTTTGGGTCACCGCTCATTCTACTAGATCTGCTGGGGCTTCTTGGGCTTACAAGAATCAGGCCTCCGCTGATCAGTTGTTCAAGGCAACCACTTGGTTGTCTGTGCACACCTTTTCGAAGCACTACCGTGTTGATGTGCTGGCATCCACTGATGCCAGCTTTGGGAGGAAGATCCTGGAGGCTGTCTTACCTGTCTAGGATCTCCTTCGGTTCTTGGTGCTTTCTTCTCTTTTGAGCCCTGTTGGATCTAGTTCAGTGTGCTGTGTTAACAGTTCCTGGGGTGGTGTTACCCCTGTTCAGTGTCCGTTGACACTTAATTGCTTTGTTGGACTATCTCTGATCTGATGGTTCATATCTATTCTGGTGACTTTGGGGGCCTTGCACCTGGTCCTTGCCTTACATCCCGCCTCTGGGAAACTCATTGGTTGGACATCCCAAAGTTACGAGTAACCTGTTTTGGACGACAGAGTAAAGAGGATTTTAGTGTTACCTGTTAAATCCTTTTCTATTAGTCCATACAGATTACTGGTCCCCCACCCTGTCAATTACCATGCTTGGCTCTCCTTTGGCAGACCGTGGTGGGTTCTTTGGGGTCATTCTCACAGGAGTCTTCTTTCCCTTCTACTATCTAGTCAATAGTGTCTCAAATCTTACTGGAGATGGTTGGCCAGCTGCAGCCAAAGAGGGAAGGTAGGCTCCACCCACTGCATACAATTCTAGAATTGTTCCAGCCTAATTAAAAGGGCAGATCGCCTACCCAAATTTACCAGTAACCTGTGCAGGGTTGTCGTACGGGGTACGACTGAAATAGTCACTGCATAAGCCAGTATGACCAGCATGCAGTGGCAAGTGAAAATTCAGCCCTGGCAAGTAGAAATTCAGCCCTGGTGGGTATGCTATGGCTTGCAGTGGCGAGTAACTTTTCAGGTCTGGCTAGTAGCAATGGGCTTCAAGTTTTAAGCCGTGTGTGTGTGTGTGTGTGTGTGTGTGTGTGTGTGTGTGTGTGTGTGTGTGTGTGTGTGTGTGTGTGTGTGTGTGTGTATATATATATGTATATATATGTATATGTATATATATATATATGTATATATATATATATGTATATATATATATATATGTGTATATATAAATAATTTCCTCTGTGTCCAATCCACGGCAATACTGTGGGTTGTAGCTCCTCCTCTCCAGCTGGTAGGACCAATTAATCTTTTTCTACTTAAGCGCCTGCTCTGCTACTTGTCCTCAGTTATTTTGGTCCTACCACAGCTGGGAGGACGGAGGCTCAGGCCTCCACGCCGTGGAAATTTAAAAAAAAAAAAAAAAAGAGAGAAAAGAAGAAACATGCGGCTTTGTTATTTTTTATGTCGCTAGCCTCACACGCTAGCGGCATGTTCATCCCTCACCTCTGCATGCTGGATCACGGACTCTTGAGCACATACTGAGTCCTGAATCCTTCACCCCGGTTTGAAACACGCCTTCCTCCGATGCGGGCGCCCTGCCCGGCGAGCTACAGCAGACGCGGGCGGCTGGTGAGCAGTCTTATGCACCAGAACAGGAAATCAACAGCGTGCGCTCCAGCAGTGAACCGCACGCTAAAGGAAGCAGAGGGGGAGGCGATCTGGAGGCATGCTGTATATAACAGCACGAGTTAAGGCATGGGGTAAGTCCTGTTAACTTGATACTTTATATATATCGTACATATATATATATATATATATATATATAAGTGTATTTAAAGATATTTGAAGCTGTTACCTGCCAAGGGTTTTTTCTTTTGATCATGTCTGCTCAAAAAGCTGAAAAGCCTAAACCTTCATCTGATTCTAAGGATGATAAAGCAGCCCCTAAGGCAAAAAGCTGTGCAAGTTGTGATACAAAATTGAACCCTTCTGATTCTTCAAAATTGTGCGCAGAATGTTTAAGGAAAGCAGCAGGAGATGTTATTCCCTCCCAATTTCAGGAATTTTTGGGGTGGATGCGCTCATCTATGCAGGAGACATTTTCTGCACTACAAGAGTCATCTAAGAAACGTCAGAGACCATCTGATCCAGATGAGGGGCCTTCCAGGCGAATACAAGACGAAGAAGATGAAGATAGCGTTATGGATATGGAATCAGCACCCTCTTCTGCAGAAGAAGGCGAAATTACTGAAGAGTCAGGCAATTTTGGTATTGAGAAGATTGACAACCTGATTAAGATCATGCGTAAAACTTTAGGTCTATCAGAATCCCAAAAAGACCTTAACGTAATGGATGCAGCTTTCATTGGGTATAAGAAATCGTCACCGCAATTTCCAGTCCATAGTTCCATTCAGGACATTATAAAGAATGAATGGAAACAAGGTGATAAAAAGTCTGCTGTATCGCGCAGATTCCATAAAATGTATCCTTTTCCAGAAGAAGAAGTGGCAACTTGGACTAATCCTCCCAAGGTGGATGCTGAAGTAGCCCAAGTATCCCGCAGAACAACAATCTTAATGGAAGATGGAACAACACTTCGAGACCCAATGGATAAGAGAGCAGATAGTGCCCTAAAGAAACAGTACACTACAATTGGGCATAACCTCAAATCAGCCACAGCAATGGCCTGTATGTTCCGCACCCTGCGTCTATGGCTAACAGATCTGGAAGAAAAGATCGACTCCTCTGTCTCAAGATCTAAGCTCCTGAAGGAAGTCGCCACTATCAAAGACGCGGTCAACTTTTCATGTGACGCATCCTTGGATAATATCAAGTTAACTGCTAGATCTTCAGCACTATCAGTCATAGCTCGCAGGGCCTTATGGATTAAGGCTTGGGAAGCTGATGCCTCGTCCAAGAACAAGTTGGTTTCTCTGCCATATCTGGGAAGCAAACTTTTTGGAGATCAGTTACAAGAAATTATTAAGAAGTCTTCAGGAGGGAAAAGCCCTTTCCTCCCTCAAGAGCGTCGCCAGAGGACATCCTCCCCAAGATCTGCTAGATCTAAGCGTCAGTCCTTTCGAGATTCCAGAAGATATAGGCCTGGTTCTTCCTATAACCAAAGAAGAGGAGGCGCTGGACAGAACACGCGAGCAGGAACCAGAAGAGAGTTCCAGAGAAAGACTAACTTTGCTCAAAACCCTCAATGAAGCCAGCAATACCCTATCTCGTCCGGTGGGGGGCAGGCTTCAAGCCTTCCAAAAACAATGGGAAGAGATTCAACCGGACCACTGGGTATCCCAGATTTTAGAGATAGGGTATGCTCTGGAATTTCGAACTGTCCCCCAACAGTCAAGTTTTCAGACATCCAACATCAGGAACAAACATTTAATCCCAAATATGAGGAAAGAAATTCAGAGGCTTCTTCAGATGGGAGTCATAGAAGAGATCCCTCAGATCCAGAGGTTCAGAGGAATTTATTCGAATCTTTTTTGTGTTTTAAAACCATCAGGAGAAATCAGAATCATTCTGAACCTCAAGCAAGTGAATACATGGCTACACATCAGGAAATTCAAGATGGAAACAATGTCCTCTATTCTCAAGATAATCCAACCTCAAGCTTTCCTGACCAGAATAGATCTCCAGGACGCGTATTATCACATACCAGTAAGAGAATCTCACAGAAGATTTCTGAGATTCCACATACTGGGACGCCATTATCAGTTCAAGGTACTTCCGTTCGGCCTGGCTACAGCCCCCCGAGTTTTCACCAAGATCCTGGCAGTGGTCATGGGTGTTCTGAGGTTAAGAGGAATCCGAATAGTTCCTTACCTGGACGACATGCTCCTGATAGCAGATTCTCCACAGCAAGCGTCAGTCAACACTCAAGCATGTCTGGATCTTCTAAAGCATCTGGGTTGGATTATCAATACACAAAAAAGCCTATTATCCCCCTCTCAGTCACTCATATTTCTAGGGGTCAAAATAGACACTCTTCAAGCACGGGTGACTCTATCAACAGACAGACAAGACAGAATCTATCATGCCGTAAGTCGGTTCAGAAAATAGAGTTCAGTCAGCAAAATCATTTGCAAAACTTTTAGGCAATCTGACTTCTGCCCAACAGGTGGTTCCTTGGTCCAGAACCCACGGAAGACTAATTCAGGAAAATTACTTGAAATTTTTCAAGAAAGACCCATTCAATCCATCTCTACCAATTCCTCTGCTTCCCTCAACCAAGAAGGAATTAGTATGGTGGAGCAGTCGGGGGAACCTCAAAAAAGGGAGATCTCTCTTGGAACCTCAATGGGAGACGGTGACTACGGATGCCAGTCTTCAAGGATGGGGAGGTATTTGGAGGACAAAAACAATACAGGGCACTTGGTCAGCCAAGGAATCAAAGTTCCACATCAACTATTTGGAACTTCTAGCAGTATGGAGAACGTTGAAAGCATTCCAGCCTTATCTAAAGACTACAGCAGTATTGGTGAGGTCAGACAACACCACAGCGGTCAGTTACTTGATGAATCAAGGAGGAACGAAAAGTCTTCGACTCAATCATTTAGCGATCCAGATCTTATACTGGGCGGAACATCACTTACTGAACCTGAAAGCATCATACCTGTCAGGCAGATTAAACAGAGAAGCGGACTTCCTAAGCAAGAACCATTTGGATCCAGGGGAATGGTCCCTGAAAAAGTCCATCTTCAGAAGCATCACGTCATCACTGGGCAGGCCTTTCATAGACCTTATGGCCACTCCGGAAAACACCCAGTGCAAGCAGTTTATGTCCAGATGGAGAACTCCTCTGGCTCTACAGCAGGATGCTCTTCAAACAGCATGGAATTTTCCACTAGCATATGTCTTTCCTCCTCTTCCACTAATCATGGAAGTAGTAAGAAAAATAAGAAGGGATCAAGCCAATGTGATCCTGATCGCTCCAAATTGGCCCAGAAAACTGTGGTATGCAGACCTCATAAAACTCTCAATCCGGCCTCCAGTAAAACTGCCAAACATACCAGACCTACTGTCACAAGGCCCTGTTCTACATCCGGATCCAGCCTTCTTGAATCTGATGGCCTGGAGGCTGAACGGAGCTCTTTAAAATACTCAGGATTATCGGACTCTGTCATCACTACCATTCTTCAGGGCAGAAAGCCTTCTTCTTCCCGGATTTATTATAGAGTTTGGGCAACTTTTCATTCATGGTGTATGTCTAAAGGTCTGAATAGGCATAACATATCCCCAGAAGCCATCTTGGAATTCTTACAAGAAGGATTTAACAAAGGGTTAAAACCAGCATCCTTAAAGGTACAGCTTTCTGCTATCTCTGCCATTCTTGCCCATCCTTTTGCTGAACAGTATATTATCAGAAGATATCTTTCAGCCATTTCTAGAATTAAACCCACGATTAGGGAAATCATTCCCCCTTGGGATTTAAATGTGGTCCTCCAACAACTCTCTGCCCATCCATTCTTTGAACCCCTGGAGCTGGTTTCCTTGAAGCATCTCACTCTAAAAACCATACTCCTTACGGCAGTCACCTCAGCCAGACGTGTGGGAGAGTTACAGGCCCTGCTCTGTAAATCACCTTATTTAGTGTTTCACCAGGACAAAGTAGTCCTGAGGCCTAAATCCTCCTTCAGAAGTAAAGTAATCTCCAGTTTTCACTTAAGTCAGGAGATAGTCTTACCTACTTTTCCTCCAGCCTCTATTCTTAATCCAGATACTCGCCTGCAAAATCTTGATTTACGTAGATGTTTGAAAATTTATCTCAAGCGTTCTGACTCCTTTAGGAAAACAGATGCTCTTTTTGTGCATTTTTGTGGGAAATATAAAGGGACTGCAGCATCCAAGGCTTCCATTGCTCGATGGATAAGAGACTGCATCATCTTAGCTTACCAGTCAGCTGACAAAATACCCCCAACAGGGTTAAAAGCTCATTCTACGAGAGCAGTAGCATCTTCTTGGGCTTTAAAGAACGTGGCTTCAGCAACTGAAATCTGTAAGGCAGCCACTTGGTCGTCAGTATCTACATTCGTAAGACATTATAGTCTAGATGTTCAGGCGGCAGAAGATGCTAGCTTTGGCAGGAAGGTGCTCCAAGCAGCCACTCCTGCCCAGAATCCTTGATTAAAGTCCCGCCCATAGGGATACTGCTCTGGTAAGTCCCACAGTATTGCCGTGGATTGGACACAGAGGAAAAGAGAAAATTTACTCACCGATATTTATATTTCCTCTGTGTCCTTCCACGGCACCCCACCCTGAGAGTATTGGTAATAGTATCGTTCCCTGTATTGATGTTTAATAATGTACAAATAGGGAAAGCTCTCTTTATGTAACCTATAACTAACATGTCCTCTCATTCCAGCTTGGATATACATATAACTGAGGACAAGTAGCAGAGCAGGCGCTTAAGTAGAAAAAGATTAATTGGTCCTACCAGCTGGAGAGGAGGAGCTACAACCCACAGTATTGCCGTGGAAGGACACAGAGGAAATATAAATATCGGTGAGTAAATTTTCTCTTTTTTCCCCATTATTTTATTTTTACTTCAGACATCATTAGGGGGCATCAGAAGGGGTTCTGCACAAAAATATTAGTGCTTTGCAATGCATTGGACACCCTGCAACTCACATATGTGCCTTTTTTTTTTTTTTATTATTATTATTATTCTTTATGCAGACCTTGTTGGGGGGCCCCCACCCCCAACAAGGTATGAATAAAAACAAGCATACATAGGTTTTGTTTAAACAGGGATCACCCATGAGGCATGCACACAAAATGCCTCCAATCCCCCACATGCACACGTACTGTAAACCACCCCACCCCCCCAGTCTGGGTCAACAGCCCACTGATAGTTCCATTTCCCCAACTTGGTTCCACTGCCTCAAGCTACCAGTATGCACTGGATTCAGACTGGGAATCAGTTAGTGTATGTAGGGGATATATAATGTACATTGGTAGCCCCCCCCATCCCCCATATGCACTATCTGACCCCACCACCACCATCCTTGCTCTGTTGCCCACTGATAGATATACCCAGATACACTGCACACACGCACGCATGCACGCCTGATTCCACTGGCAGTCACAGGTCTGCACATACACTGGCTGACCCCCTAGCCATGTTTCTGGCACACAAAATGAAATGTCTTCCCTCATTAGTCTGGTACTATTTTTCTTAGGCTGACAGGAGGTCCTCCTAGGAAGTCACATGGTGGTGAACAATTGCAATATATTGGAAGTGACTGATGTGTACAAAAAAAAGTTGTGTTTGGGTTTTTTTGTTTTTTTTCCTGTAGCACCACATTCTGGAAGTAGTTGTACACGCTTAGGGGTAGAAAGTAAATTACGCCTTATTCGTTGCAGTAGGTTATCTTCTTTCCAAAATGATATGGTTTGTCTACCTTTTCTTCACTTCTGTAGTTATTTCCATTTTCGTACAGGCAAGTCATGGTTGAGAAAGTGTTAGGAAAATTCAGAGGCTGTAGTAGGTGTAGTTTTGTACTTTTAGCTTGTCCCCCTACTGTAAGTCAGCTCATACCAATGGGATGCCATTTTTCTCCTAAGAGCATTAGCTAATGAATACTTTTGAAAATTCCATAGTTTTCCCAGATTACAGTATACTTGACAGGGTGGAAATGTAAAGAAGTGCCACCTTCTGGAAACATTTGTGCACATTAGGCTTGGGGTAAGAAGGCAGGTGACCCCTTGTTTGATGTGGTAGGATATCTACTTTTCAGAAATATGTAGTTATTCCACAGTTTTAGGGTCGTTTAACACTAGAATACGCATATTAGTTCATAAAGTTAAATATACCATTTTGCTCTCTTGGTAACTGGGGCTCTGTGCTAGCCATGGAGGTAAAACTACACAACATTGGTATTTTTGTACTTGGGAGACTCAGGGCTACTTCAAATAATTGAAACTTTCACAATCAATTTAAATGTTTTTGATCTATAGTATGCGATTTTAGCAAAATAAGTAATTTTCACTTTTTTTTTGTAATTATGACCCAACTTTTTGCACAATGTAAAATTCACTTAATGTAAGGCACCATGAAAAAAGCTGTGTTTTTTTTTTCAGAACAATGTATAGTTTTCCAGAAATAACTAGATATTTCCCAGCAGAAATCAAGCCTAAACAGATGGATAGCAAAAATGCTGAAATTGTGTCTAGCCTACAGTATGTAGGAAATGGCCCAAGCCCCTGGCACTGATGGGGGTTAAATATGGTCATAGACGAATGCATACACACTTTTTTTTCAGTCTTTATGGTCAGAATTTGATGCTCCGTACTCCTCTGTGTAACCGTAGGTTTTTGTATGGTGTTTGCGTTCAGTGTCCATGTTTCACATCCGTATGTTAGATATGGGAGGACACATTGGTCAAAAATGTTTCACTTGAGGCAGACAGACTACTGTCACCTTCCCAGCATGTCTTCCACCATGCTTAAAACAGTTTGCTCCCTGCTCCCAATTTTCACCTCTGCAATTAGCTTTCATCCTTGTTTCTTTGCATCAGCTTACCCTTCAGCCCAAGCATTTGTGTACACCTTTCTCCCAGGTCCCTCTGCCCCAATGCTTTGTATTTTCTTTCCCAGTGCTTTCTCCGAGCTCCGCCACCCTCTGTGAACAGATTCACACATCCCCACATACAGCTTGTCACACTCAGCAAGTCCAGTGTCTGTGTTCCCCAGTGAGCATCAGTGGAGGCTAAGCGAACTTTGTCCTGTGATGCATTCACTTGGATAACAGAGAAACCGCATTACATGGCAAAGTTCTATCCATCTCCACAGACATCCACTGAGTTAGAGACACGTTCTCTTCTGCATTACAGGAAAGGGTGGTAGGTTGATGGAAGGAGAGAGCACTCAAAAGAGTGTTACAGAATTGAAGGACATGTTGATGAGAAGTGAATGGAAGGGGATAAAAACTGAATGAGGTGGTGTATTAGGGTGGCAAAATCTGGGAGCGGGTTTGAAAGTAGAAGTGAATAGGTAAGAAAACGCACCAAAGAGATGGAGCAGGTAAAAGTTGTCAATGTTAAAGGGAAGGTTGATGTGAGATTGAGTGTGCATGTGAATGGCACAATGGAAGGGAGGGTGGATGTGAAAGGGGCAGTGGGAAATGAGGGTGGATGGAGGGAGGGTGAAACATGCTTCTTTCTCCAAAATCCTAGGCTGAGTTAATTTTTCTTTGATATAGCGCCAACTTAATCCGCAGCGCTGTACAACAGGGAATAGATGTACAGAGATATTAAATAGTAAATCATATGGAAGAACGGAAGGATCAGAGGGCCCTGCTCGTGAGAGTTTACAATCTAGAGGAAGGTAGGTTGGATACAGAAGGTGAAAGTGCTATTGGGTGTAAGAGTCTCCTGCCACGTGAGCTGCCAGTCAGTGTGTGGGAAAGAGAAGTTTTTTTTGAGTGCAGTGGCCCAGGAAAGGGGTGGTTCTTGGGGATAATGTTTATGGAAGTAGTTGATATGCTTCCCTGAAGAGGTTAGTTTTCAGGGAGTGTCTGAAGGCTAGGGGAGAGTCTGATAGGGTGGAGGAGGGAATTCCAGAGCTCGGGGGCAGCACGGGAGAAGTCCTGTAGGCTGGAGTGGGAGGATATAATACGAGCTGCGGAGAGGAGAAGATCATGTGCAGAATGAAGATGGCGAGTGGGAGTGTATTTGGAAATGAGAGATGAGATATGGGGGGGGGGCGCGAGGTGTTAGTAGGGGCTTTATAAGTTAGCACCAGAATTTTGAATTTAACTCTATGTGCTGGTGGGAGCCAGTGTAGGGATTGGCAGAGGGGGCTGGTGTTAGTGAAGTGGTGGGTGTGGTAGATTAGTCGTGCAGCGGAGTTCATTATGGACTGTAGTGGGGTTAGTCAGGTGAGAAGAAGGCCAGTTAGTAGTGAGTTACAGTGGTAAAGACGGGACATGAGTGTTTGGATTAGAATTTTAGTAGTGTCTTGGGTGAGGAAGGGTCGGATTCTAGAGATGTTGCAGGGGTGAAGGCGGCATGATTTGGAGATTGAGTGGATGTGGGGAGTAAAGGATAGGGCGGAGTCAAATGTGACCCCCAGGCAGCGTGCTGTAGGGGTTGGTGTGATGGTGGTGTTGTTGACAGTGAGGGTAATGTCTGGGGTAGGGCTGGTAGGAGATGGAGGGAAGATAATTAGTTCGGTTTTGCCAAGGTTAAGTTTGAGTTGACGGGAGGACATCCAGGAAGACACAGCAGACAGACCGTTAAATACTCAGGACAGGAGGGAAGGGGAGAGGTCTGGGGAGGAAAGATTTGAGTCCTCAGCATAGAGATGATGGTGAAACCCAGAGGAGTTTATTAGTTTGCAAAGGGATGCAGTATAAATTGAGAAGAGCAAGGTGCCCAGGACTCAGCCCTTAGACACTCCGACAGACAGTGGGAGGGGTGGGGAAGTGGAGCCAGAGTAGTACACACTAAGGAGCTGTTGCAGAGATAGGATGAAACCAAGAGAGGGCAGTGTCACAGAGACCTAGAGAGTGGAGGGCTTGGAGGAGGAGTGTGATCTACTGTGTCAAAGGCAGCTGACAGGTCCAAGAGAATGAGAAGGGAGTAGTGGCGTTTTGACTTTGCGGAGAGCAAGTTGTTAGCCACTTTAATGAGGGCAGTCTTAGTGTAGTGGTGAGGACGGAATCCAGATTGCAAGGAATCTAGCAGGGAATGGGAGCAGAGGAATTTAGTGATCTGGTTGTATGCGAAACGCTGAAGGAACTTGGCAGTGAACGGGAGTAAAGAAGTGGGCCGGCAGTTTGACAGTGAGTTTGGGTCCATGGAGGGTTTCTTTAGAATGGGTGTGATTAGTGCATGTTTAAAAGAGGATGGAAAGGTGCCGGTTAACAGAGAGAGGTTGAATAAGTGAGTAAGGGGTGGTGTTAGTAGAGGTGACAGTTCTTGAGTGACCTGAGATGGGATTGGGTCAAAAGGGCATGTGGTTAGGTTTGAGCAAGTGAGGAGAAGGGAAACTTCGTCCTCGGTGATGGGTGAGAAGGAGCTTAGTGTGTATGTGGGGGAGATGGTAGGGCTATGCTGGATAGGTGGGAGTGAAAGTGATGAGATCTCATGACTGGAGTCAATCTTGTCCTTGAAGTGGGTGACGAGGTCTTGGTCAGAGAAGTTAGTGGAAGGGGTTTGCACTGGTGGGCGTAGAAGTGACTTGAAGGTTGAGAAAAGTCGTTTCGGGTTGGAGGAAAGATTAGAAATTAGAGAGGAGAAGTATAACTGTTTGGCCAGGGAGAGGGCAGAGCTATAGGAACAGAGAATGAATTTGTAGTGTATGAAGTCAGCTGTGGAGCGAGATTTCCTCCAGTGCCTTTCGGCAGTGAGTGAGCACCTTTGGAGGTATCGTGTTTGTCTTGTGTGCCAGGGTTGTGATGGGGTTGAGTGGGGGTGACGTGGAGTTGCAGGAGCAGCTGTGTCAAGGGCTGTTGTGAGAGTGCGGTTGTAGAGAACAGTAGTTTGTTCTGGACAAGCAAGTGTGAGGATGGGGTTGAGAAGGGGTTGCAGGGAATTGGAAAATTGCTGCAAGTCAAGAGAATGCAGATTTCTCCGCATGCTCTTGGTCATGGTGGGGGAAGGGGATCGATTTGAATGGTATGCTGAGGTTTCCGGAGAGGAGGTGGTGGTCAGAGAGTGGATAGGGAGCATTATAAAAGTTAGAGACCGAGCAGAGGTTAGTGGAGACCAAGTCAAAGGAGTGACCGTCACTGTGTGTGGGACAGCAGGTCCATTGTGATAGGCCAAAGGAGGCTGTTAATGAGAGGAGTTTGATGGCAGGGAGGGTGTTATGGTTGTCAACAGAGATGTTGAAGTCTCCCAGGATGAGAGTAGGCACATCAGAGGGTATGAAATGAGGGAGACGTGAAGTGATCAAGGAATTGTGTAGTAGGACCAGGTGGTCTGTATATGACGGCGACATGCTGGGGGAAGGGAGAGCAGAGGTGAAGTGTGTGAGCTTCAAAGGTAGGGAAGGAGAGAGAGGGAACAGTGGGGATTACCTGAAATTTATGGTTAGAGGACAGCAAGATGCCTACTCCACCCCCTGTCTGTTGCCAGGCCTAGGTGTGTGGGTTAAGTGAAGGCCGCCATGTGAGAGTGCGGCAGTGGAGGCAGTGTCTGATGATGTGAGCCAGGTTTAAGTGATGGCAAGTTTGAGGACCTGGAGTTCCCACTTGTATCCTCTTGATGCAAGTTGAGATTTCCGTTCCTAAATGAGACTCAACTTGTACGTTCAAGGAAAGCTGGGTTGGGTTTTCAAGTAAGGTAAGGTAGAGATGGTCTTCTGGGTTACATAATCGCTTGCACATCCATGTAGGTGAGCTGTTCCAGGTGGGGAATCTGCAAATTATGCATTGACGATTACAAAAGTACACTGACCTGGTCTAGTGATAATTGCAGCTGATTTTTTTTCCTCTGGATCAAGCTCCCCACAGATTTCGAAGTGTTGCCAAATTTGATGTGGTGATGTATTCAGTGTATAATTTTCATTTATTTGCTGATATAAATGTCTGTTCTTGCTTTTTTAAACAGCTGACTGGAAGTACAGGCATGCTGGTCTTATGGCATTATCAGCCATTGGAGAAGGCTGTCACCAGCAGATGGAGGGCATCCTTAATGAGATGGTCAGCTTTGTTTTACTCTTCCTTCAAGATCCTGTAAGTTCCATTTTCGTGTCTATAATATTTTGAAAATGCTAATTTTGGCAGAAAGAAATACACATCTTATCCTTCAATAAAACTCCCATTACTTTCAATGTTGCTTTTCTTGGTAAATATGCAGCAGTTGTTTTCCTTTGACACAGGTGGCACATAGTTTTTCCTGTGAGTAAACTTGGGGTACTAAAGTTTTTGTTCTTTATCTCTCTCGCAAACCCCCTATGTTGGCAAACCATACAACATATTTATTTACTTAACAACAGCACAATATGAGGGCGGGTGGTCCTAGAGGACTATGGCACTATAATTCTGGGATCACAGATTAGCATGCAGCCACGCTGCAAACCCAGAATTCCTAAGTTCCCGACCGGCGTGACGTTCCTGGTACGTCATACGTCGTCAAGAGGTTAAAGGGAAACCTAACAAAACATAGGTGTACTTCAAACATACGTCAGTTGTATCTTTTGTTTTATATTGCTAGTTGTATCAGTTTACAATATTCTAGTTAACTAGCCCTTCAAGCTGTTCAGGTATATTGAAGACTATTTGAGACAAGGGGTGATCTAGCAGCAGACTTCAACGGAAATCCCTATCTAAAGGAAACCACAGAAAACACCGCAAATAATCATTAAAAAAAAAAAAAAAACATCCATAGCATTCTAATTATAGTCAAGGAGAGTACCACGTGACTCTTCATAATTCATCACTATCAGCAGGCAGAGTATTTGGGTCTTCTGCTGATCTGTTGGTGCTCACAATGCATCCCCAGCTTTAGTGGCAGGGCCACTCCCAGGGTTGGCTTTAAAACTAATGTAATATTTGGTCTGCTACAGTTACCAGTGATAATTTGTAAGACTGTATTTCAGCAATGACTGTGTATTAGACTGGACCTGTTATGTGTGTCATTAAATGTATCTATTTAAACGGTCTGTTTGCTTTAATTTTTCAAACTGGTTAGTAGTTGGAGATTCGGTAGTTGGGTAACCTAATATCAGCAGAGATAGAAACATAGAATTTGAAAGCAGATAAGAACCATTCGGCCCATCTAGTCTGCCAATTTTCCTACTGTAAAAACATCAAGCCTTTTTTTTTGTCCTAGGTCTTTTCTTATGTTAAGGACAGCCTTATGCCTATACCAGGGCTCAAAATTTCAAGTCCTGAGCTACTAGCCAGGCCTGAAAAGTCACTATCCACCAGTTTTCACGCCTAGCCCCACCCATATCCCTGCATTTAACCCCACCCATCTCATAGCCTAACAATAGCTCCACTTTAAAAGATCAGGCTATAGAGGTACTTATAACAAAACAAGTTCCAGCTTCAACAACTTGGAATAAAACATCTATCAACAGTTGTAGCTTCCATGTTTTAATCCGCAGAATAAACTCTAAATTATATTTTTTCAATATTAAGCTTTAACCCTTTAAGTGCCAGAGGGGTACACAATGCCTTGCAAAGCAATGCGTTACGCACTCCTCTGGCACTCAAAGGGTTAAAGGGATGGTACTGTCCCAGAATATATAATATATATATATATATATATATATATATATATATATATATATATATATATATATATATAAAAAATAAAATTTATTTATTTATTTTAAGCATTTAGTAGTGCTTAAAAACTTGAATGCAAAAAGAAAACTTCTCTCAAACAACTATGGTTTGAGAGAGAGATGCATTCAAAGTTTGATGTTTCCTGTTGTCAGCTGTAAAGAATGATTTCATTGGAATGGTCTACAAAGTATTCTTGCAAACCAGGCACACTGTACGCTATTCCAGTGAAGAGCCTCCGTGTCAGCTGACACAAATCTCCTGTCAGCTTTACCGCTAACAGCAGGAAAGGTCAAACTTTGAATGCAGAGATCTCTCAAACCATAGCGGTTTGAGAGATTACGTTTTTTTGCATTCAATTCAAGTTTTTAAGCACTACTAAATGCTAAAAAAATTTCTGGGACATTACTATCCCTTTAAAATTATTTTAAAGCATTGGGCAACTAATTGTTTAACCTGATGCGATCAGCCTCGTGGAGTCAATTTAGAAAGGAAGCTTAAGTGAATCAAAAGGATGCTTTGTACAACAGAAACGCATCATGCCCTACTCTCACCTGCTGGGTAACTCAACACAGCTTGTGGGTCCTAAAGTACTAGGATGGTTACACTCTCCAAATGAGTAAATTCAACTACATTACTAGTTCCTTGCGCATTTTTTTCTACAGTGAGCGTACATGGTTGCTGATGCCCTGATGGCACCTAATAGCAGGGACATGAGGACCTCACAATTGAAATGGGTCTATAAATTATGTCACAGAGCTTACAATTGAAATGAGGATACACTAGTAAGTCAACAGATCATAGAACTCAATAAAGGTGAATTAAATGGGGTGGATTTAAGGGAGAAAAGGAAGGGAAGAAAGGACTGTAAGAGAAAGAGAGAGTCAGAAGTGTGAGAGAAACATGTGAAAAGCTCAAGTTGGAAGGTGAATAAGTTAAGGAAGCTGGAGAGGAATAAGTGAATGAGAAGGAGGTAACTAATATCTCTTGCTGTCTTTCTCCACTGACCCAAAGTTTTAATGGTATCATGGCAGAAGTGGTGACAACAACAATGAGGATGGAAGCAGCAGAAGGGTTAACATTTTTTTATATTACTGCTTGCATTTATTTAAGCATCCACCCTATCTTATGAAGACAGGACCTGGAGACCACCCTGCTGCAACCCACTTAGCGCCCTCACAAAATTATATAATTGCTGCAGTTTCTCTGAGGAACGTCAAGCCCTTAACCACTTGAGTGCTAGAAAAGGTATACAATGCATTGCAATGCATAGTCAAGCTCTTAACCCCTTGAGTGCCAGAAAAGGTATCCAGTGCATTGCAATGGATAGTCAAGCCCTTAACCCCTTGAGTGCCAGAAAAGGTATCCAGTGCATTGCAGTGGATACCTTTCTGGCACTCAGTGGGTTACATTGATGAGTCCTCATTGTGGAGCTTTCTACATTTTCAGTTACACCTGTCAGACATCAGTGGCACAAGACATGCAGGTAGTCATGCTCTCTTCCTCCTTGCTGTCTCCTTCTTGAATACATTACTGGCAGGAACAGGGAATCTGGCTGCTTGTGAAGAACCCTGGGACAAGCGGCGACACGGTGCATGCTAGGACTTTCATCCTCAGGGCTCCAGGTCACAGACTTCTGCTCCCTCCCCCTCCCGTTGTAAAGAGGAAGTCTCTGAGATCCTCTGAGTCTCATGAAGGTGCAGTGGCAGCAGGACACAGAGTCCGGTCGCAACTGCACCATCTCAAGTTCCATTCCAGCTGGTGAGAAGCACAATGCTTGGCCAAGCCAGCGAAGGCCCCCCCAAATTGCTGGGCCCTAGACAGGCACCTAGGTCACCTCTGCCTCCCAGAGCTGTCGTCATTCATTGCAAGTTAAATTAACTCATGATCATGCATGAGTTCTCAGAGTACCTGGACAGAAGTCCTGATTCTCATATCAGCGTTACCACGTCTGTGCCCTCTAGGCTAGTCTGACTCAGTCACTTTACCGCATGCTATGCAGTCACTCACTCCTCTGCTTCAGAGTAGAATTCATGAGGGCAAGATTTGATTACGACATACATGCACGCTCCAATACATTTTCGGTGCCTCACCTCCTCTTGAGCAGTACGGCTGAGGGAATGTGTCATTTTGGTTTATAATGCTGAAGATTGCTGGGTAGCGGCTTGGGAAGCAGGACATTCCATTTATGCTGAGAGACAGCGGGATTGGCAGCTATGATACAGGGCTTCAATTTTGAGCCCTGGCCTATCCCATGCATGCTTAAAGTCTGTCACTGTATTAACTTCTACCACTTCTGCTGGTAGGCTATTCCACTTATCTACTACCCTCTCAGTGAAGTAAAACTTTCTGACATTGTCTAAACCTATGTCCCTCTAGTTTTAGACTATAGCCTCTTGTCCTAACATTTTTACTCCTTTGAAATGTACTTCCATCCTGCACTTTGTTGAATCCCTTCATGTATTTGAATGTTTCTATCATATCCCCTCTCTCTCTCCTCCAAGATATACATGTTCAGATCCTTCAGTCTATCCTGATATTTATTTTCCTGTAAACCAGTCACCATTTTAGTAGGCCTTCTCTGAATTTTCTGTAAAGTATCTATATCCTTCTGGAGATGTGGTCTCCAGTACTGCATACAATACTCTAGGTGAGGTCTAACTAGAGATCTATAGAGTGGCATGACCACTCCCCCTTTACTGCTACTAATGCCTCTATACAACCCAGCACCCTGCTTGCATTCTCCCACTGCTTTATTACATTGCCTGCCTACCTTTAAGTCATTAGAAATAATAGCTCTCAAAACCCATTCCTCTGTCTCTGACAGCACAGCACCCTTAATAGTATATTTTTACTTTGGATTTATATGTCCCAAATACATTTAATTCCCTGACTACTCAAATAAAGCATGCAAAGTTACTTTTTTTGTCCAGGAAAACATACATTTCCACCTTCTTAGGCTGCTAACACATCTGTTTCCATCAGAAGGGTTATATAAGCATGCAAACCCTTTTAGTTTGAGGCTCCCACTGAGTGGGAGGGCTTGGAAAGGGTGATAAGTCCTCTTAAGAAAACGGCATCTTAGAAACGAAGTATAATTGAAGTAAAATAATTTTTTTAATTAACAGGCTTTTAAAGTGGTCCATTTTTAGTGGTGGACAATAATATTTAGATAACATGCATTTTTTTCTTGTTTCAGCATCCAAGAGTACGCTATGCTGCCTGTAATGCCATTGGTCAGATGGCAACAGACTTTGCTCCTGCTTTTCAGAAGAAGTTTCATGAAAAGGCAAGATTCAGTTTAATACATATGGGTTATTGGTTCATAAAAATCCAGCTTGACAATCATTTTACCCCTTTTAGGTAATTGCAAGCCTTCTGCAAACCATGGAAGACCAGGGTAATCCACGTGTTCAGGCACATGCAGCTGCTGCGTTGATCAACTTCACTGAAGATTGTCCCAAGTCCCTTCTCATTCCATATCTTGATAATCTAGTGAAGCACTTGCACTCCACTATGGTGGTAAAACTGCAGGAGGTATGGCAGAAATACCTGATTAGATGAGATTTGAGAAATTGTTTCCTTTGCATTCATAAGACCTTTAAAGGGATAGTAATGTCAGAAAAAAAGTATTAACTATATGGTGTATACAATTAAAAGAGTACTTGCACTTATTTGGATCTCTCAAACTCTTATGGTTTGAGAGATATAGGAAAATAACATTATCTGGTCCCTCCCCTTTTTGCTTGAAGAGCTGTAAAGCTGTCAGAAGCAGATTCTGGTCCCTTGACCAGATGTGGCTCTTCAGCAGCGTCACATCAATAGAATGATATCTAAAGATATATACTTAATTTGGAACAGTCTACAAAGTGTGCCTGTCTTGCAAGCACACTTCGTAGACCATTCCAATGAAGTATTTATTTCTAATTAGTGTGATTTCAGCTCTGCTGAAGAGCCTCTGTCTGATCAAATGACTGGAATCTGCAGCTGTCAGCTAGATGGCAGACTTCAGTAAAACCAGGAAAAGGTAACTTTAGCAAGTTATATCTCTCAAACCATAAAGGTTTGAGAGATGAGACTTACATTGATGTTAATCTTTTTTTTTAATGTCTACAATATTAAATCAACTTAAAATCAACCATTACTATCCCTTTAAGAAAAGATTCCCCAATTGTAATGTCACAGACTATGAGAAGGGATGCATTGCAGTTGATAACTTAGTATTGCAGTGTGTTGGAGACCTAGCATACAAGCCTTTTAAGTTTTTATTTATTTATTTATTATATCCCTCTCTGTGGTGCATTTGGATTTCTCCACATTTTTGCTTTGCATATCTTTCTGCATATAGCACTTTGTTTTTTTAGGTGTTTGAAATATGTTTTTATTTATGATTTAATTTTTTATTATTGCTGTGCTATATGGTGTATCAATTGACATAAACATATCATGCTCTCCCCTCAGCTGATACAGAAAGGCACAAAACTTGTGTTGGAACAAGTTGTGACTTCAATAGCCTCTGTTGCAGACACCGCTGAGGAGAAATTTGTTCCTTACTATGATTTATTCATGCCCTCATTGAAACACATTGTAGAAAATGCTGTACAGAAAGAACTTCGTCTGCTGAGAGGAAAGACCATTGAATGCATCAGTCTTATAGGGTTGGCAGTGGGTAAGGAGAAGGTAAGCCATTTGTTTCAAGCACACAGATTATGTACAGTAGTAGCCAAATATCTATTTTATAGACTATGTTCATGCAGATCATTGGAATATGTCGATACAAATATTCCTCCTTGTGAGCAAGTTATATGGAGTCCGTTAGAGAGGATAAGACAGTGGAAAAGCACACAAGGCATTGGCTCAACTTGATTGGTGACTGGTTGATGCCCATATGTTCGCCTACACATTCATTACAAGAACCAAATTTTTCTTGGGAATGTTTTCATGACTGCCTCTTAGATTGCTTCTCGAAATCACAGGAAAGTGGGTGCATGCTGTAACTGTTGCCCATGTTGGTAACCCATATGACTGCATAGTAATTACACAATTTCCATCACTTTCTTATGATTCTGCAAATAACAAACCGATTTTTACTATCCAGCTCATTTAGAAGTTAGTAGATTAAGACTGAGTTTTGTAGTCCACAACCACCCAAATAAATAAATATCCTGAAAGGGTTAACATTACATTAGCTGTTTACAGAGATGTTCACTTTTCTTTCAGTTCATGCAAGATGCATCGGATGTGATGCAGCTGCTGCTAAAAACACAAACTGACTTCAGTGATTTGGAAGATGACGACCCCCAGGTGTGTATTTCTGGTTGTATGGTTTGGTCACATGACCATCAGTGCACTCTTGTTTATAGATACCTAGTTTGTTGCTAAGTGTATGCATGCCAAGTTAACAATGGCATTTCAGTACTCTTTGGCAAACATTTGTAATAGAACCTGGAAAACATTATTTTTGTGTGTTTAAAAGCAGAAAGAGCCTTGTCTACTAGATTGCCAGTCCAATGAAATCAATAAATTACTGTGCCGTAGTACTCTTGAGTCCAGGGTTTCTGCATTAGGAATCTTTTAGAGCCATCCTTTTTGCATCGATTAATCAGGCTTTTGAGAACTAGTTATGCAATTATGCTACCTTATTTTCCTTGGGGCATAATACTAGGCCTAACAGGCACTGTTGGGTAATTCTCTTGAACTGTAATTCTTTGAAATTCCTTTCTTTGGAGACATTTTGGATTTTTTTTTAGAAGCAGTTGCTTCAGCCAGAAGATTCTGTGAGACGTTGGCCCTCTTATTTAGACAACCTTATCTGGTCTTCATTCAATATTTAGTGACCTTAAAGTGACCACCTAAATTTTCATTCAGAGTATCCTCATTCTTTCATAGGGGACATGTTTTCATTATCTACTTAGTGCCCCAGTCCAAATAATACCAAAGAAAAAAGACTGAATAAGAAATCGAGAGATGTCTTAAATATTATCTTGACAAAAAGTTATTTCAGGAAAGATTCTTCACACGCTGAGAATTTCTTTGGGCTGAAAGTGCTAAGAATGCTAAGGTCACCATTTCAAATGCCCACACTTCCAAGGGGCAGACGTTCTAGAGGTTAAAAACCCACTCCACTAGAGGTGTAGCTACATCTTGGGGATGAAAAGGCAGAAGTTTCAACAGTGCTGATATGTAGGGCTGGCATTTGGTGACGGATCCATAATGTCTCAGGACAATAAGGACAAATCTTCAAGCATCATGAAAGGCTGTATTGTCTGAAAATGTCTTTAGTCTGTGACTTATTCCTTCCCATTGGTTCTACTCTGTTATGTCTCTCCATTGTGCTACCGGGAGACCCTAAAGGAGAGTGAGAATCTGCTTCTCAATTCCTTTTCCTTCAGGCCTCCAATGGTAGCATGAACCTCTCTCTCTGTAAAAGTATGTGCATCACATGTGCCCTGGATTCTCTCTTCTACAGTGGGGAATAGTGTGGGTTGGAGGTACTTGTAATTATTTCCTGTCTTACCTTGGAAGGTGGGTCCCCAGATATACCATTGTAGACCAGAAGGTAAAGGAGCTGACAGGTAAAAGTTGTCTTCACCCAATAAATGGTCAGAGGCTGCAGGGCAAGTCCTTAAAGGGATAGTAATACTTCGTTTTATCTTTATTTTATTTTGTAGGCATTAAAAAAACATGAACAATATGTCTTATCTCTCAAACCTTTATGGTTTATGAGATATTTACAAGCAAAGTTTCCCCCTCCCGCCCCTTTTACCTAGTGTAAGCAATCTCTTCTCAGATGTGGAATGCAGTCCATAGACCAGACAGATAACAGCAAGGGACAATATTCTTCCTATCAGAACAATGAAAACCCTTCCCCCCCCCCTTGACAAGCTTTTCAGCTTTTTCTCTTATCTTAATTGAAGATTGTCCCTCTCTGCAGTCTACCTGGGCACCTCCCTTCTGCTCTGGCTGAGCAGTGTTACATCAGTAAAAGGGGTGGGAGGGAGATACTTTGTCTTTGAATTACTCTTGAACTATAACTCTGACAGTATTGAAATAACACTCTCCAAAGTCCAAATACTATGATGATTAATTAGCTGCTTTTATTATGAAACATTACTATCCCTTTAAGCATGTGTATCCTTTGACTTCCTCTTAGCTACCAGGCTTGCAGTTATTATTTTAGGCTTAGACATGCCTTTGACATTGTGCCTTTGAAAAAACATTCGACGTACGAAACGGGGAGACGTGTCCTGTACAGTAATTAGTCATTTTGCAGATTTCTAATCTTTTTTTAGATTTCATATATGATCTCTGCCTGGGCACGAATGTGCAAGATCCTTGGGAAGGAGTTCCAACAATACCTCCCTGTGGTTATGGGACCTCTGATGAAGACTGCATCTATTAAGCCAGAAGTGGCTCTCCTTGACAGTGAGTATATGGTCATAGGAAGCTATACAGCGCAGTATCTAGCATCTTTAACTACAGTGACTGCATAAGGCAGTGATTCTCAACTGGTGAAAATATCCTTAAAAGGCTGTTGGAGGCAGAGAGTCCTGCCTCTACTCTACTTTAGCCCCAAAATACATTCTCATTTTTAAAAGTGACCTCTAAGGAGGTGCATTAGGGCAACGATTCTTAGTGTTCTTTTATTTATTTTCTACAACCTGTTTGGGGCTGCGTAATACCTCATTAGGTGTGTTCCAATCTCTGGCCTCTTTGGATACGCACCAAACTGCAGACTCTTTCAGACCTGCTCTAAAGATTGGCTTACACTATCGGCCTTTTTCCTATTTGAATGGCTTGTCTGAGCAATACATGTGTTTTTCTGTATATGTGTAATATATATAGCATAAATTGTTTGGGCTAAGGATTGTGGTATGTATGTTTTCCCACTGCACTGTACATGATTAGAGCTGACAGAACAGAAGAGCAGAGTGCAGAACTAGTGATTTTAACACAGACCCTTAGAATGTGGCTGCTAGACAATAAGGGAAGCACTCACAGCTGGAATCCACTTCAATATTCAGGCTCCTTTCCTGTCTGTAAACAAACACATATATCTGTAATATAAATAGTATATTACATACAAATAGATTGTTGATAGAGGATATGAGCCTGAGTATTGAAGTGAATTCCAGCTGAGAGTGCACAGGCCCTTTGTGTGTGTATCTGTGTCTAGCAGGCACATTCAAAGAGTCTGTGGTAAAATCCCTAGTTCTGCACTCGGCCATATTGGATGGAGCACGAGCAGGTTGTGTCCTCTGCTGCTTCATTCTTCTTCTCTTCATCACAGCTGTTAGGATATGCCCTTGGAAACACCACCACTCCTATCAGGGTGGTGACAGAGTACAATGGCTGAAGAGCCACAGCTCCATTATATTTTTTGGAGGGAATCCATTTCCAAAGACACCCAATTTTTTTTTCTCGCCCCCAGGAGTGGAAGGGGGAGGGTTTTGCTTAATGAGCAATAAATTGATAGTTGAGCATACTCTATATGAAGTGAAATAAAACTTGACTTTATTAACAACCATCAAATCTTGTTGTCCAATGTTTCAGTGTAAACATAGACTTTCATTAGGGACTCAGTCTAGGTTCTTGCTTACCCTCTTCCTTTTTTCTGCAACATTCAGCACACAGAATTGCAACATTTCTGTCCTGTATTCTTTATTTGGGTGTTTCCTGGTTATGCATGAGCTCAAAAGAGACATAGGTAAGTCTAAGACCACCAGGGCTACAGGTTTCACCCCTTAACCATTTTCTTTTCAAGTATATTAGTCCTTCTAAAACTATCATGATACTTTGTCCCTCTTGTCTTTTTGCATCTACACAGCATCCTGTGCCCCTCTTCTACTGAAAAGGAGCCTGCATAGGTTAAAAACTTGATATCTTCTGTGAGTGATGTACCCTCTTCTATTCAGGAGATCCTTGAGTCTTGGTTCCAGGATTGTCCGGTCCCTCATAAGAGGTGGTTTAATCATTTGGGGGGGGGATCCTCACCTGGAAGGGGATTCCTCAGTTGAGAAAGGGGAATCTGATGGTGATAATTTGAAGTTGTCTTTTACCTCTGGGGATTCTTTTGAGTAACACCCTAGCTCCCCTCCTGCGGGTCTTTCCTGTGTTGTCCTGGAGACCCTGTAGGTCTCTGAGGCCTTGGACTCCAGTTCTTCCTCTCCTGATATATTTAAGAGTTGAAAAAGGAGGTCCCTTTTTCCCTTCTCACCATTCCGTACATCATGTGCTCTTGATGCTTCAGCAGTAAACTCTATTTCTCTTCTTTCTAAGCTTACAGCCTTCCCTCTTGCAGATGCTGCAGAGCTTGGACCATGCAAATAAGCTCATGCATTCTCTCTTAAAGCCAAATTTTGCAACTTCTGGTGCTTTTTTTATGCCCCGCCTTTGTGGTCGCTCTGGTGACTATCGTCATAGCATTTTGGAGGCAGTCCATGAGGAAGCAACAAAAGAGGAGGAGGATTTGGCCAGTACAAAGATCCTTGAGCCTAATTTGTATCTTGCTGAAGTAACCTTTGATGCTGCCAGACTTTTTGGGAAAACCTCCGTATTGTCTGTTGCCTTGCATTGTACTCTGGCTGAAGATCTGGCCTGCTGACCAGTCTTCTAAGAAGTCTCCTTCCATTTGTGGGCAAGCAGTTTGGCAGAGATTTGGAGAAGGTTATTAGCCATTCTGCTGCCTCTGGTTAACACCAAAATGTTCTTTCTGCTTAAGACATATGGCTTTTGTTGCAGCTGCCGGTATGGGTACGCGTCTTCTACAGTGATCCAGGTGATCCCTACCCCAAAACCCAAACAGACTTGGACAGACAAGTATCCTGCTCAGAAACAAACAAGTCAACCTCTGCATCCCATGCAGTGGTCTGCTCTGCTTCAGGCTATAGGAGTTCAACTGCTTCTTTTTCATATTGTGCTGCAACTCCAAGCAGGTTACCTAGCTCTGCTGAATTGGCCTCCGTCACTCCTTGGATGCCTGTGCGAATTCAGTCTGATGTGTGATGGTGGTGGCCTACATCAGCTTCTAGAGAGTGACTGGGAGAGTAACCTTGTGGTCAGACGTTCAGCTGATCCTCGTGTGGGCGGAGGTTCACATGCAAGTTTTCTGCACCGTTCATATTCCAGGTGTCTCCAACTTTCTCAACCATCCACTTCTACACCCCGGGAACTAGTGCTCAACCAGATGGTATTAGACTCCATATTCTGTCTTTGAGGTCTTCCGATTGTGGATCTCATGCTTGTGAAGTCGAACTACAAGGTCCCCCTTGTTCTGCTCAGCTCTTGCAGAGGGTAAGGTGGTTATCCTGTTGCAGTTTTGACATCTTTTCTCCATTCCATCTGATTACCAGAGCAATGAGGATGGAGAGAGCTTATGTCATTCCGATAGCACCATTCTGTCTCCGCCTGGTTCTTGAATCTTCTCACTCTATCCATAGCAGAGCTGTTTCAGTTTCCTCTACTTATGGAATTTTAATCTCTGGGTCCTCTTTGTCTCCCAAAGGTGGAGAAGGTGGCTTTGACAGCTTGGCTCTTAAATCCTTCTTCAGAGTAGTGGCTTCATCTGACTGTCATTACCATTGTGATAAAGGTTTGCAAGTCTTTCATCCAAGGCGTATCATAGGATATGTTCTGTAAGTGGTGTGAAGACCAAAACTCAAGGCTGCAACCTTTTCATCTTCCAGTTGTCATACAGTCATGTGAAAAAAGAAAGTACACGCTCTTTGTTATTATGTCCTGGTATGTAAAACCATACAATTCAATCATCTGTTCCTTAGCAGGTCTAAAAATTGGGGAAATACAACCTCAGATGAACACCACCACATGACATATTACACATGTCATGATTTATTTAACAAAAATAAAGCCAAAATGTAGAAGCCATGTGTGAAAAACCAAGTACACCCTTACTGCTTCCATAGGAATTAAGATGCTAAGTAGCCGACAGGTGCTGCTAATCAAATGCCCTTGTTTAACTGATCATCAGCAAGTGTGACCACCGCTATAAAAGCTGACGTTTTAGCAGTTTGCTGGTCTGGAGCACAGTGCCAAGGAGGAATGACATCCACATTATCTTAGAGAAGCAATTGTTGCTGCCCATCAATCTGGGAAGGGTTATAAGATCATTCCAAACAATTTAAAGGGATAGGAATGTCCCATACATTTTTTTTTTTTGCATTTTGTAGTAATTAAGAAGTGGAATTGAATGCAAAAAAAAGTATCTCTCAAACCACTATGGTTTGAGAGAGATCTGCATTCAAAGTTTGCTGTTTGCTGCTGTCAGCTGTAAAGCTGACAGCAGGAGATCTGTGTTGGCCGACACGGAGGCTCTGCAGCAGAGCCGCAATTGCGTTTTTTAAAAAGAATGACTGCACTGGAATGGTGTACCAAGTGTGCTTGCAAAGGAGGGGCACACTTGGTAGACCATTCCAGTGCAGTCATTCTTTAAAATAAAAAAAATAAAAAAAAAAGAGATGGAGGCTCTGCAGCAGAGCCGCAGTGTCTGCCAACGCATCACCTGCTGTCAGCTTTACAGCTGACAGCAGGAAACCTCAAACTTTGAATGCTGAAATCTCTCAGACCATAGCGGTTTGAGAGATACATTTTTTTGCATTCAATTCCACTTTTTCACCAAAATGCAAAAATAAAAAAATATGGGACATTACCATTTCTTTAAAGTCCATCTTTCTACAGTGAGAATATTCAAAAGTGGAAAACATTCAAGTCCGTTGCCAATCTTCCCAGCAAATTCACCCCAAGGTCAGACTGTGCTATGCTCAGAGAAATCGCAAAAAACCCAAGAATTACATCTCAAACTCTACAGGCCTCCGTTAGCAGGTTAAATGTTAATGTTCATGTCCGTACAATAAGAAAAATACTGAACAATTATGGTTTGTTTGGAAGGGTTGCCAAGAGGAAGCCTCTTCTTTCTAAAAAGAACATGGCAGCACGGCTTAGGTTTGCAAAGTTTCATCTGAACAAACCACAAGACTTCTGGAACAATGTCCTTTGGACAGACGAGACCAAAGTGGAGATGTTTGGCCGTAATGCACAGTGCCACATCTGGCAAAAACCAAACGCAACATATCAGCACAAACACTTCATACCAACTGTCAAGCATGGTGATGGGTGATGATTTGGGCTTGCTTTGCAGCCACAGGACCTGGGAATCTTGCAGTCATTGAGTCGACCATGAACTCCTCTGTATACCCAAGTATTCAAATGTGAGGCCATCTGTCCCACAGCTAAAGCTTGGCCTACATTGGGTCAGGCAACAGGACAATGATCCCAACCACGCCAGCAAATCTACAACAGAATGGCTGAAAAAGAAAAGAATCAATGTGTTGAAGTGGCCCAGACAAAGTCCAGACCTTAACCCAACTGAAGTGCTGTGGTGGGACCTTAAGAGAGCTGTGCATAAACAAATGCTTGCAAACTTCAATTAATTGAAGCAATGTTGTAAAGAGTGGGCCAAAATTCCTCCACAATGATGTGAGAGACTGATATTGTAATACAGAAAATGATTACTTCAAGTTAATTGCTGCTAAAGGTGCTTCTACGAGCTTTTGAATCATAATGTGTAATTGGTTTTTCACACATGGCTTCTCCATTTTGGCATTATGTTTGTTAAATCATGACAGAGTGTAATATGTCATGTGGTGGTGTTCTGAGATTGCATTTACCTAATGTTTAGACCTACCAAGGAACAGATGATTGTTATGTCATGATACGCAATACCATAGAATTCAAAGTGGGTGTACTTTCTTTTTCACACTACTGTATACTTTCTTCAGGATGAGCATCGGAAAGTGCTTAGTCTTAACTTTACCAAGGTCCATAATTCTGCTCTTTCTGCTTTTTCAAAGGCTTTTTGCCTTATTACCAGATATGCAGTCCTTTGTGCAGGGAGTTGCTTTTGCCTACCCAGTCTTTTGTGACCCCACCCCTAGGACTTGAACGTGTTCCATATTGTGCTTAAAAAGACTTCCTCTGAGCCCTGTCTTCTGTTTCCCTACAGTTCTTGAGTCTGAAGACCACTTTCTTGTTTGAGATTTTCTGTTCAGCTAGTTGCTGAACTCAGGCCTTGTCCTATAACACCCCCCTCCTTACTGATCTTACATTCTGATAAGGTAGTTTTGAGAACTCATGTAGTGTTTGTCCTTAAAGGGATAGTAATGCTTCATAATAAAAGCAGCTCTGATTAATCATCATAGTATTTGGACTTTGGAGAGTGTTATTTCAATCCTGTCAGAGTTGTAGTTCAAGAGTAATTCAATGACAAAGTGTCCTCCTACCGCCCCTTTTCCTGATGTAACAATGCTCAGCCAGATCAGAAAGGAGGTGCCCAGGTAGACTGCAGAGAGGGACAATCGTCAATTAAGATAAGGGAAAAACCTGAAAAGCTTGTCAAGGTGGGGCAGGGCTTTCATTGTTTTCACTGTAAGAAGATTGTCCCCTGCTGTTATCTGTCTGGTCTTACAGACAGATTCCACATCTGAGAAGAGATGGCTTACACTAGGTAAAAGGGGCGGGAGGGGAAACTTTGCTTGTGAATGTCTCTTAAACCATAAAGGTTTGAGAGATAAGACTTATATCATTCTTCATGTTTTTTTAATGCCAATAAAATAAAGTTAAAACAAAGTATTACTATCCCTTTAAGGTTGTTTGACATTAACCAGGACATTGTCCTTTCTTCTCTTTGTCTAAGAGGAGCTTAATTTTTTGAATGTATTCAGATGTTTGAAAGATTACGTTCATCACATGCATCCTTTCCAGAAATATGACTTTATCATACCTGGCAGCCCTCGTGCGGGCCAAGCTGTGCCTATGGTGACAGTGGCTTCCAGGCCTACACTCTTGGGTGAAAAGCCCTGTGCCCTTTAGGGTCACAAATCATGCCACCAGAATATTGTGTTCCTCTGATAAATACAGGAGCCGGGTCTCTCTTGTATGGCAGCAATGTGGTTGTCCCTTCATACATTTGTTAAACATGATTGTGTTAATGTTCTGGGTTTGATTGAGGCTGTTTTGGCCATAAGGTCCTACAGGCTATTGTGCCAGTGTCTGTATCCTTGTGTTTTTTTTTTTTTTTGTTTGTTTTTTTTTTTTATTATTAGTAACCCATCGGTTTTCCTGTTACTTGGTTTGCTGTGTAGGTGTCTGTTAACACCTGAGGTTCATATTTTCCAGTCTTCTGTTGAAACTGGTTTCTATTTTTGAGGGGTTTTGGTATAGCTTTGGTATATCACCATGATTTCTGTGTTTTGTGTGTGCTTATCAATAAATCCTTTTCTCTTAGTACATGTATGGTAAATCCCTCCTGGAGAGTATCAAGTTTAAGTTCTGGGCATGCAGTTCTTTTGTGTTTTCTAGATCAGGTGACCCCTTCCTGCCTTGCTTCTGTTTTCGATCTTTGCTGTTCGTTGAAACTGAACATGGCTGGTGGAGGGGCAGTCTCTGCCTGTGGATAGCATTTTAAGGCAAGTGCTTTTCCCTCCTGTGGGAGGGAACTTCACTGCATGGTTCCTGTGTTTCACATGTACTAATAAAAAAGAATTGATAAGTACAAAAAATCCTTTTAATTTTTAAGCATACAATTTCAATTAACAGTGACATCCATTAACCAAGTAGATACTAGAAGTCTCCACCGTATTGCCAAATAATGTATTAGAGATCTAGCACCTAAGGCTTTAAGTAATTTTGATATTTGATAAATTTGCTTTCAAGTTGGTACGAGTAACTTAAAACTATAAAACATTTTTTAGGGCAATAGCCAGAGTATAACACGTGCTGTGTCATCACTCCATTCTTGTTTCCAGTCCGCTGTTTATGCTTGTGCTACATCTAGGTATCCCGAGTTCCACGGGACCCATTTTGAAAACCACCTGATAAGTACTGATTAATGGGACCATATTTTCATAAAGGTCAAATATAGTGAATAGGACCTGCCAGTCTGGGTATCATTACAGCAGTTACTATTCAGATGCTAAATGTGCATTGCTGCTTTATTGTATTAAAATCTGATTTCAATCCCTTTGTTACAGCCCAAGACATGGAAAGTATGAGTGAAGATGATGGTTGGGAATTTGTTAACCTTGGTGATCAGCAAAGTTTTGGAATCAAAACTGCAGGACTTGAAGAAAAAGCTACAGCTTGCCAAATGTTGGTGAGTATCAAAACTCAATGGTAACACATCGGTAGTGCTGCCAATTTACCAATATACACTTGAAGGGAAAGTATTACATAATATGGGGGAGGGGAATTTATATTTCTCTGTCCTCCAGTACAGGTTACTGGTAACTTTGGGTAGGCGATCAGCCCCTGTAATAGGCAGGAACAATTCTGAGAAGTGACTGCTGGGTGCAGCCTACCTCCTCTCCTTTGCTTGCAGCTAGCCAATCCCCAACCAGTAAGATGTGTTCCTTAGTCAAAACACAAGCAAAAGAACAGCTTCTATAGTTTTAGCTTTTTTATGATTATTTTTTTTGTTAGATATGGAATACCACCATTACGCGGATTACTTTCACTGACCATTCCCATCACCCAAATGTGGATAGCTCAGTTTACCAGGTGCCTTTGTGGACCTAAGCCCTGGGGGGGAAATCTTGGCTGCAAGTTCTTTCCCCAGGAGTTGCCCACTGAGGCTTCTTCTTGATATATGGTAATCTGAAGACAGAAGATCTGCTGAAAAAGGTGAGCACCCTTTGATGAGGGCCA
Source organism: Rhinophrynus dorsalis (assembly GCA_037306005.1). Classification (NCBI taxonomy): domain Eukaryota; kingdom Metazoa; phylum Chordata; class Amphibia; order Anura; family Rhinophrynidae; genus Rhinophrynus; species Rhinophrynus dorsalis. The sequence goes on along the minus strand of CM074719.1, from coordinate 417,152,416 downwards.
CATGTCCCATGCTTCCCCTCAGCACAGGGGTCTCATTTGGAGTTCCTATTACATACTCATGCACTCATTGGGTTTATTCTGTATGTCTGTGAGGTGTTTGCAACAAGTTTCTGTGGTAACTTAACCCTTTTGTTGCTGGTTAGCATGTTTTGAGGGGGTTTTGGACACTTTCCCTACTGGGACCAGTGTTTATTGGGTCTACTGTTTAATTCTAGTGGGCTTTTGAGTGGTTTTACGTTTTGGTATTCGCCTCATTAACTTTGTTCCGCTTTTACTGCATAGACTCCATTGCTCCATTCACTTCTATGGGACTTTACAGTTTGGGACATATCTCTGCAACCTCTCCATGTAGCAAGGTCAGAGATGGCTCATTTTGTGGGTTTGCCCTTGCTCTGTCATCCGGTCAACGTTCTGGGGATGTTGTGGGCTATAGCGGGCTTCGGACGCTGTTTGGGTACTCTGTTAGCAAAATTACGTTTATCATGAGCGCCTGCTTCGCGAGCTTGTTTCCGATTGGCTCCTATCACGGCAGCCATTTTGTGTATTCACAGGTCGAGTATCCTGTGCAGGGTTTGGACTGTCCTTCTCTCCCCTCCGCAGTTTAACCCTTCACCTACCAGATAAGTCTTATTTAGCGTTTCTGGGGTAAATTTATTTATCATACACACTGTTTTGTGGGTGTTTTGATACTTTGACCGCTTGAATGTCTACTCCGTTAGACTCTGGGGCTAAACCTAAGACTAAGGATACTGGGGTGTCCGTGTCCCCCATTGATCATTGCTCCTCATCTCAGTCAGGATTACCTAGAGAAAACTCAGGTCATGTTTGTCCAGCATGCGCTGCTGCCCCTGAATCCCCTTCAGGGGCCTCCAGCCATGCACTAGAGCCAGTATGGATGCAAGAGTTTAAGGCTACTACCAGGTACCTCCGGTCCACCTTACAACTCCTTGCATCCACTTTACAGGGGATCTTCCACTTGTGGCAGACCCCCTCCCCTATCAGATCTTCCCTGCCTAAACCGCCGGGTATACCTGATGTGTCTGATTCCTCTGAGGAGTTGTTGTTGGTGGACTCTGATGACTGTTCAGCTGTTCCTTCATCTCCATATTTTGGGGACCCCTTTGAGGCAGACCCCATTCCCTCAGCTGAGGGCCTAATCAGGGCTGTGTTATCCACCCAGAACATTCCCTTGGTGCAGGAGACGTCTTCTGACCCCTCTGATGTGTTTCAGGAACCTGTTAGGCCCCATGCTTGTTTTCCACCTATCCCCACTCTTGACCTCTTGGTGTCAGAGAAGTGGAAATTTCCAGACAAGAAACCATCCGTGTCTAGGAAGTTTGCTAAACTTTACCCGTTCGCTGAAACGGCCCTCACGCAGTGGGTCCATCCCCTCAAAGTGGGTGCCCCAGTTTCCAGGCTTTGTAAGTCCACTGCTTTGCCAGTGGCTGACGCCTCTACTCTCAAAGTCTGGACTGATAAGAAACTTGAGACTTCTCTCAAGGCTTTTTTGCGACGGTGGGCTCTGCCCTCCTCCCTGCCTTTGCTGCTGCATGGGTAAATAGGGCTGTGGCTGTTGTGACTGAACAGTTCACTACTGCTGTCCATCAGGGGGCCCCTACTTCTGACATGTTGCGACTTCTTACTAACATTGCTGAAGCTCCGCATTATGTCTGTGCTGCCCTGTTTGACGCTGTCTGTATGGTAGCCAGGGCATCTACCATGTCTGTAGTAGCCAGATGTGCTCTTTGGCTTAAAGGGATAGTAATACTTCGTTTTAACTTTATTTTATTTTGTAGGCATGAAAAAAATATGAAGAACGATAGAAGTCTTATCTCTCAAACCTTTATGGTTTGAGAGATACTCACAAGCAAAATTTCCCCTCCCACCCCTTTTATCTAGTGTAAGCCATCTCTTCACAGATGTGGAATGCAGTCCATAGACCAGACAAATAACAGAAGGGGACAATCTTCTTCCTATGAGAATGAAAGGCCTGCCCCCCTTGACAAGTTTTTCAGGTTTTTCCCCTTATCTTAATTGAAGATTGTCCCTCTCTGCAATCTACCTGGGCACCTCACGTCTGCTCTGGCTGAGCAGTGTTACATCAGTAAAAGGGGCGGGAGGGGGATCCTTTATCATTCAATTACACTTGAACTACAACTCTGACAAAATTGAAATAACACTCTCCAAAGTCCAAATACGATGATTAATTAGAGCTGCTTTTATTATGAAGCATTAGTATCCCTTTAAGATCTGGTCTGCTGACACGGCCTCCAAGAAAGCTCTCTTGTGTTTGCCTTTTCAGGGCTCCTCCCTGTTTGGACCTGAGCTCAAGGATGTCATCAAAGAGGCCACTGGAGGGAAGAGTACTCACTTGCCAGTGGTCCTGAGGAAGAAGGCGCCTTTCAAAAGGAATCTGCTTTTTTGTCCCTTTCAAGCAGTCTTGCGCCAGGTGACCCAGACAGTCCCTCAGGTTCCACACTCCTCATCCAAGCCTAAGCAGCAGTGGAGATCCAAGTCCTTCATGAAGCCCAAGGCTTCCAAGCATCCTTCTGGATTACTTGCCAAACCCGGGCTCCCCACCTGCAGGTAGATGGCCGCTTACACCACTATCTCTCAGGTGGTGGCTACAGGGTACAGGATTCCTTTCACCTCTCTTCCTCCTCCCAGGACATTCTCTTCTTGTTCTCCTTTGGGAACAGAAAAGAGCTGCCTTTTTGAGGAAGCTATACCGGCCCTTCTGTTCAAGGCTGTCCTGGAGCCAGCCTCTCCTCAGGAGAGGTGCTTGGGATTCTACTCCAACCTCTTTTCACTGTCATCCAATACAGGTCACTGGTACTCTGGGAGGCGATCCGCCCCTTTAATAGGCAGGAACAATTATTCAAATGTGTGCAGGGGGCGGAGCCTCCCCTCCTACTTAAGCTGCCTTCAGGCCAGAGCCACCAGATTGATTTGTTCCTGTGTGCTGTGCACACCAGGTGGAGAACATCTATACATTCAACTTAGTATTTTATTATTTTTATTCAAATATGGAATACCACCATTAGGAGGGTGACCATGGCTGTGAATTGCCCTCTCTAAAGTGGCTAGTGCAGCTTCCAGGGATTTTCTGTGGACCTTATGCCCTGAAGAGGGAACAGCTTGAGTCAAGCAGCTTCCCTGCTGGGGAATTTACCTCTGGTCTATTCCTACTTCATCATGGTCACCTGAAGACAGAAGTCCTGCAGACAGGTGAGCACCCCTTGAGTGCTGAAGGTCCACTTGTCCCCACAGTGTCCCTTTGATGGGCTTGTATTTGGGAGTTTGCATTGCACTCCAGCACTCATAGGGTGTTTTTATTTGCATTTCTTATATTTATGCAATTTCTGTGGTATTCTCTGGGTTTTGGAGCATTGGGAATTGTTTTTCTTATGTTTCTCATGTGTTTGATAACTGTTTGGGGCATTTTCTGTTTCAGTTGAACTTTATTAAAATTTAGTGTTCCGCGCCTTTTCCCGCATAGACGTCATTGCTCCTTTACTCTCTATGAGATTACACAGTGTGGGACATATCTGTGGAACCGCTTGTCACAGCAACTTCAGAGATGGCTCGTTTTGTTACTATGCTCCTGCTCTATCATCCGGTGTCTAATTTCGGGGTGTGGGGAGTTCAGGGGGGCTTCGGGCACTGTTTGGGGTACTTCTGAGAGAAAACGCCGTTTCGCGCTCGTTTTCTGATTGGTTGACCTGACGGCAGCCATTTTGTGGTGTTATTTCTCAGCGAGTATACTACGCAGGGACCAAGCCTTCTCTCCTCTTAGCAGATTAACCCTTCGCTGGCCAGATAAGTCAGTTTTTAGGCATTTCTGGGGTGAAACTTTAATCTTTCACACTTTTACTGGGTGATATTTGTTAAGTGGTGTATATTGACGCTGTGAGCATGTCTACTCCACTGGAGCCAGGGGCTAGACCCAAGACTAAGGAGGCTGGGGTGTCTGTTCCCCCCATTGCGCTTTGATCCTCTTGTCACTCTGGGCTGCCTAGAGATTGTTCTGGTAGTTTATGCCCTAAATGCACTGATTGTCATGATAGCAACTAGGGCTGCAACAACTAATCGATGAAATCGATAAAAATCGATAATGAGAATCGTTGTCAACGATTCTCATTATCGATTCGTTGCGCAGCGATTAGTTGTGCCGCCCAGCAGCCCCACAGCCGCCGGATACTGCTGTCTTCCTGCACTGATGACATCCGGAGCGCAACCACTCCAAACGCGGAGACGGAGCGTGCAGGTATTTTCTTCCTCTGTTCTGAGGCCAGTTTAAAACTGGCGCCCAGACAGAGGAAGAAAACCCCTGCACACTTCATGCGGCGTCTCCGCGTTTGGAGTGGTTGCGCTCCGGATGTCATCAGTGCAGGAAAGTGAAAGAGGTACGGGGGAGAGAGAGAGAGAGAGGCACAAGGGGAGAAAGAGAGATAAGTACATGGGGGTGAAAAAGGCACAAGGGGGAGAGAGATAAGTACATGGGGGTGAAAGAGGCACAAGGGGGAGAGAGATAAGTACATGGGGGTGAAAGAGGCACAAGGGGGAGAGAGATAAGTACATGGGGGTGAAAGAGGCACAAGGGGGAGAGAGAAGTACATGGGGGTGAAAGAGGCACAAGGGGGAGAGAGATAAGTACATGGGGGTGAAAGAGGCACAAGGGGGAGAGAGATAAGTACATGGGGGTGAAAGAGGCACAAGGGGGAGAGAGAGAAGTACATGGGGGTGAAAGAGGCACAAGGGGAGAAAGAGAGATAAGTACATGGGGGTGAAAGAGGCACAAGGGGGAGAGAGAGAAGTACATGGGGGTGAAAGGCAAAAGGGGGAGAGAGAGAAGTACATGGGGGAGAAAGAGGCAAAAGGGGGAGAGAGAGAGAAGTACATGGGGGTGAAAGAGGCAAAAGGGGGAGAGAGAGAGAAGTACATGGGGGTGAAAGAGGCACAAGGGGGGGAGAGAGAAGTACATGGGGGTGAAAGAGGCACAAGGGGGAGAGAGAGAAGTACATGGGGGTGAAAGAGGCACAAGGGGGAGAGAGAGAGAAGTACATGGGGATGAAAGAGGCACAAGGGGGAGAGAGAGAAGTACATGGGGGAGAAAGAGGCACAAGGGGGAGAGAGAGAGAGAAGTACATGGGGGTGAAAGAGGCACAAGGGGGAGAGAGAGAGAAGTACATGGGGGTGAAAGAGGCACAAGGGGGAGAGAGAGAGAAGTACATGGGGGTGAAAGAGGCACAAGGGGGAGAGAGAGAAGTACATGGGGGTGAAAGAGGCACAAGGGGGAGAGAGAGAAGTACATGGGGGTGAAAGAGGCAAAAGGGGGAGAAAGAGAGAAGTACATGGGGGTGAAAGAGGCAAAAGGGGGAGAGAGAAGTACATGGGGGTGAAAGAGGCAAAAGGGGGAGAGAGAGAGAAGTACATGGGGGTGAAAGAGGCACAAGGGGGAGAGAGAGAAGTACATGGGGGTGAAAGAGGCACAAGGGGGAGAGAGAGAAGTACATGGGGATGAAAGAGGCACAAGGGGGAGAGAGAAGTACATGGGGATGAAAGAGGCACAAGGGGGAGAGAGAGAGAAGTACATGGGGGTGAAAGAGGCACAAGGGGGAGAGCGAGAGAGAGAAGTACATGGGGGTGAAAGGCACAAGGGGGAGAGAGAGAGAGAAGTACATGGGGGTGAAAGAGGCACAAGGGGGTGAAAGAGGCACAAGGGGGAGAGAGATAAGTACATGGGGGTGAAAGAGGCACAAGGGGGAGAGAGAGAGAAGTACATGGGGGTGAAAGAGGCAAAAGGGGGAGAAAGAGAGAAGTACATGGGGGTGAAAGAGGCAAAAGGGGGAGAGAGAGAGAGAGAAGTACATGGGGGTGAAAGAGGCAAAAGGGGGAGAGAGAGAGAGAGAAGTACATGGGGGTGAAAGAGGCAAAAGGGGGAGAGAGAGAGAAGTACATGGGGGTGAAAGAGGCAAAAGGGGGAGAGAGAGAGAAGTACATGGGGGTGAAAGAGGCAAAAGGGGGAGAGAGAGAAGTACATGGGGGTGAAAGAGGCACAAGGGGGAGAGAGAGAAGTACATGGGGGTGAAAGAGGCACAAGGGGGAGAGAGAAGTACATGGGGATGAAAGAGGCACAAGGGGGAGAGAGAGAAGTACATGGGGATGAAAGAGGCACAAGGGGGAGAGAGAGAGAAGTACATGGGGGTGAAAGAGGCACAAGGGGGAGAGAGAGAGAGAGAGAGAAGTACATGGGGGTGAAAGAGGCACAAGGGGGAGAGAGAGAGAGAGAAGTACATGGGGGTGAAAGAGGCACAAGGGGGTGAAAGAGGCACAAGGGGGAGAGAGATAAGTACAAGGGGGTGAAAGAGGCACAAGGGGGAGAGAGATAAGTACATGGGGGTGAAAGAGGCACAAGGGGGAGAGAGATAAGTACATGGGGGTGAAAGAGGCACAAGGGGGAGAGAGAGAGAGAAGTACATGGGAGTGAAAGAGGCACAAGGGGGAGAGAGAAGTACAAGGGGGAGAGAGAAGTACAAGGGGGAGAGAGAAGTACAAGGGGGAGAGAGAAGTACAAGGGGGAGAGAGAAGTACAAGGGGGAGAAATAGAGGCACAAGGGGGGGAGAAATAGAGGCACAAGGGGGGGAGAGAAGTACAAGGGGGAGAAATAGAGGCACAAGGGGGAGAGAGAGAAGTACAAGGGGGGAGAAATAGAGGCACAAGGGGGGGAGAGAAGTACAAGGGGGAGAAATAGAGGCACAAGGGGGGAGAGAGAGAAGTACAAGGGGGGAGAAAGAGGTGCATAGACCCCATAGTAAAATAATAACAATGACACATGTTAATGTGTAAAGTTTTTTATTCTGCTGTTTGTTTTTAACACTGTTCATTAAATCAGTTTAAATAATGAAAAATTAGCATTTTTTTATCCGATTAATCGAAAAAATAATCGGCCAACTAATCGATTATCAAAATAATCTTTAGTTGCAGCCCTAATAGCAACCCTGGGCTTCCCAGCCATGCTATTGAGCCAACTTGGGTGAAAGAGTTTAAAGCTGCCACTAGGGATCTCAGATCTACTCTCCAACTCTTTCCCCTCTCAGGTACAGGGGGCTCTCCAGGTTTGGCAGACCCCCTCCACAATCAGGACCTCCCTGCCTAAGCCACAGGGGGCTCCTGATGTGTCTGATTCTTCTGAAGAAGAACTATTGCAGGATTCTGATGCTGAGGAAGGCACTGTTATTGAATCTAACAGGTCCATTGGGGACCCTTATGAATGTGACCCTGCGGTTTCTGCTGAGGGTTTGATTAGAGCTGTGTTAACTACGCTCAACCTTCCTCTGACTCTGGAATCTACTCATGATCCAACTGACGTTTTCCAAAAACCATCTAAGGCGGTTGTATGTTTTCCAACTAACCCTACTCTTGCCCGTCTAGTCTCTGAGGCGTGGAAGAATCCTGACAAGTCCTCTTCTGTGTCCAAAAAGTTTGCTAAACTTTACCCGTTTCCTGAGACTGAACTGGCAAAATGGGTTCATCCTCCTAAAGTGGATGCTCCTGTTTCCAGGTTGTCCAAATCTACTGCTTTAGCTGTCTCTGATGCCTCTGCCCTGCAGGATTGGACGGACAAAAAGCTAGAACTTTCTCTTAAGTCTATTTTTGCCTCCATTGGCACTGCCATGCGTCCAACCTTTGCAGTGGCGTGGGTTAATAGAGCTATTGCGGCCTGGACTGAACGACTGACTGAAGCGGTCCGCCAGGATGCACCGGTATCTGAGCAGTTGCAGCTCCTTGCTAATATTACTGAAGCACAGAATTATGTTGCTGATGCTGCCTTTGATGCTGTGCGCATGATGGCGAGGGCCTCCACTTCTTCTGTGGTGGCTAGACATTCCCTTTGGCTGAAAATTTGGTCTGCTGATACAGCCTCTAAGAAAGCCTTGCTTTCCTTGCCCTTTCAGGGGAACTTGCTATTTGGTTCTGAACTCAAAGAGATGATCAGTGAGGCTACTGGAAGTAAAAGTACTCTTCTGCCTTCAGTCTTCAAGAAAAAGTTTCCAGCCAAACGCAACCGGTCCTTTCGTTCCTTTCAGACTGAGACACACTCCACGTCCCAGACGGGGCCGTCCTCTACGCGTCCCTCCTCCAAGCCCAAACAGTCCTGGAAGCCCAAAGTTGCCCCCAAGGCCAAGACCTCCAAGACTGCTTCGGCATGACTCGCCGAACCCGGGTCCGCATCCGGCAGTAGGTGGACGTCTCCATATCTTTCGCCGGATTTGGGAGGAGTCTGTGACGGACCCATGGGTTATTCAGGTAGTGTCAGAGGGATTCTCTTCCCTTCCTCCTTTTCGGTTCCATTTTACTCGTCCTTCTCAGGAACCTACAAAAAGGCGTCTGTTCGACGACGCTATTCAGGATCTTTTGGACAAAGAGGTCCTGGAATTGGTTCCTCCAGAGGACACAGGTTCAGGATTCTATTCCAACCTGTTCGTAGTGGCCAAAAAGGACGGAGGTGCTCGTCCTATCTTGGATCTAAAGGATCTAAATTCCTTTGTTGTGAGTTCCCACTTCCGCCAGGAATCTCTGCGCTCTGTGATTGCCGCAATGTCTCCAGGGGAGTTCCTTGCCTCCCTGGACCTTCAGGATGCATATCTTCACATCCCTATTCATCCAGAGAGCAGACAATATCTCAGGATTGCCTGCCACAGGGGACATTTTCAGTTTTCAGCTCTTCCCTTTGGACTGACTTCAGCCCCTCTGGTTTTTCAGAGGGTATTGGGATCATTGATAGCTGTGCTTCATCGGAAAGGTGTCAGAGTGACCCTCTACATGGACAATCTCCTCCTGAAATCCTGCAGCTGTGTATACACACTCTGAACAGTCACGGCTGGATATTGAATCTGGACAAGTCAGACTTGGTCCCATCTCAAAGACTCCTTTTCCTGGGTCTCCTGTTCGACACTCAACAGTGCATGGTGTTTCTGCCAGAGGAAGTGGCCCATCAGATAGCCGTCCGAGTAGCCGGGATCCTGGAACTGGACAGGGTTCCGGTACCGAAGTTGACGTCTCTGGTGGGGAAGTTCATTTCCACAATCGAAGCTGTGCCCTTTGCCATGGCTCACACCAGGGAACTTCAGAGGTTTGTGATCCAGACGTGCAAGAATCATCCAGATCATCAGCATCTGTCAGTCCCTCTGCCTCCTCATGTCGAATCGAGTCTGCACTGGTGGTTGGATCTCTCTCATCTCCTGAAAGGGAGATCCTTTCGGATTCCCTATTGGACCACGCTCACAACGGATGCCAGCCTCCGGGGATGGGGGGCAGTGCTGGGTCGTTTCAGTGCCCAGGGGAAATGGGGACTGGAGGAATCTCTTCTTCCCATCAATGTTCTGGAACTGCGTGCCATATGGCTTGCCCTGAGGCACTGGGTATCTCAGCTGGAAGGTTGCCCTGCCAGAGTGGAGTCCGACAACGCCACCGCAGTGGCCTACATCAACAGGCAAGGCGGCACAAGAAGTTTCACCGCCTGGTTGGAGGTCAAGGATATTTTATCTTGGGCAGAAGATCACGTGCCTGTCATTTCACCGGTTCACATTCCAGGCGTAGACAACGTCATGGCAGACTTTTTCAGTCGTCACACAGTCGACAGCGGAGAGTGGGCTCTTCATCCAGAGGTGTTTCACCTAATCACCCAGAGATGGGGGGTACCTGCAGTGGACCTGATGGCTACCAGACACAACAGGAAGGTGCCGGCGTTTTGCTCCCGGTGGAGGGACCCTCTTGCTCTAGCAGTGGATGCCTTGTCAATCCCTTGGGATTTTCCTCTGGCTTACATCTTCCCTCCTCTTCCTCTATTGCTCAGAGTCATCCAGAAGCTGGAGCGTTGTCCTGTCATCCTGATCGCTCCGAACTGGCCATGTCCGTGGCGGAACCGTTTCCACTTCCTGCCCGTCCGGATCTACTTCTTCAAGGATATCTGTGGAAGGAGGATGTTCAGCATCTCCATTTAATGGCCTGGCGGTTGAATCCTCAATTCTAGAGAAGAAAGGGTTTTCTCCTTCAGTGGTGTCGACGATGCTAAGTGCTCGCAAGCCTGTGTCCTCCAAGATCTATCATCGTATCTGGGCCACCTTTGTGGCTTGGTGTAATGATCGGAAGATGTCTCTATATTTTCATCTTCCCACTGTCCTGGCTTTTCTGCAGGATGGTGTTGAGAAAGGGCTCAGTCTGAGTTCCCTCAAAGTTCAGACTTCTGCTTTGTCTGTATTTTTCCAGGAACGGATTGCTATCCTTCCTGATGTTAAAGTTTTCTGCCAGGGCGTGACTCATGTTCGGCCTGCCTTCAAGAGTCCTACTCCCCAGTGGGACCTCAATTTGGTGCTGGGAGTTCTCCAGCGACCCCAGTTTGAATCCTTGGCTTCCACTCCATTACGTCTCTTGACTTGGAAGATGGCCTTCCTTTTTGCTATTGTTTCAGTTCGCCGGGTGGCAGAGTTACAAGCGCTGTCTTGTAAACCTCCTTACTTGGTGTTCCACAAGGATAAGGCTGTGCTTCGCACTACCAAGGAATTCTTGCCCAAGGTTGTGTCAGAGTTTCACATCAATCAAGAGATTGTGGTTCCCTCTTTCTGCCCTAACCCTTCATCTGACAAGGAACGAGATCTCCATTTGTTGGATGTGGTGCGTTGTCTCAAGTTTTATGTTCATCGCACCGAGTCTATCAGGAAGTCTGACGCTCTATTCGTCATTCCTGAGGGGCCCAGGGCAGGGAGACCGGCTTCCAAAGTTACTATTGCCTCCTGGATTAAGGCTACTATTCGTGAAGCCTATAAGTTGCGGAATAAGCATGTTCCCTTCCGGGTGACTGCCCATTCCACCAGATATATCGGGGCCTCTTGGGCCTACAAGAATCAGGCATCTGCTGATCAGCTGTGCAGAGCGGCCACTTGGTCCTCTGTGCACACAATTTTCAAAGCACTATCGAGTTGATGTACTGGCCTCGGCTGATGCCAGTTTTGGGAGGAAGGTCCTGGAGGCAGTTTTGCCTGTTTAGGACTTCTACTCTGTGATTCTTAGTGCTTCTTTACTGTTGAGCCCAGTTGGCTCTAGTTCAGTGTGCTGTGTTAGTTCAGGGGTTGTTTTCCCTTGGTTGGTGTCCGTTGACACTTCTATTAATGGACTATGCTATTAACTGGTTCATAGCAGTTCTAGTGACTTGGGCCTTGCGCCTGGTCCTTGCCTTACTTCCCGCCTCTGGGTCAGCTCAATGTTTGTACATCCCAGAGTACCAGTGACCTGTATTGGACGACAGTCAAAATAGGATTTTAGTCTTACCTGTTAAATCCTTTTCACTTAGTCCATACAGGTCACTGGTCTCCCACCCTGTCAAGAGACCATGCTTGGCTCTCCTGTGGCATTTAGTGGGAGACCTTCGGGGCATGCTCACAGGAGTCTTCCTTCTTGCTTATCTCTGGTCAGTTTTAGTGTCTCAAATCAATCTAGTGGCTCTGGCCTGAAGGCAGCTTAAGTAGGAGGGGAGGCTCCGCCCCCTGCACACATTTGAATAATTGTTCCTGCCTATTAAAGGGGCAGATCGCCTCCCAGAGTACCAGTGACCTGTATGGACTAAGTGAAAAGGATTTAACAGGTAAGACTAAAATCCTATTTTTGGTTTCAAAGAAGGACGGTGGCTGTCGTCCCATTTTGTATCTGAAAGAGCTCAACTCCTTTGTGGTCCTGTCCCAATAACACCAGGAGTCTCTCTGCACACTGTGATAGCGGCCATGTCCCCTGGGGAATTTCTGGCCTCTCTGGATCTTCAAGATGCCTATCTGCACATCACCATTCATCCAGAGAGTCAGTAGTATCTCGGCTTTTCCGGTGACCGAGGGCATTTCCAGTTTTCTTCCCTCCCCTTTGGCCTGACCATGGCTCCTTGAGTCTTCAACAGAGTCCTAGGAGCATTGGTCTCTCTCCTACATCGGAACGGCATCAGGGTGACTCCGTATATGGACGACCTCCTTCTGAAGGCATCGTCTCCAGAAATCCTTCACCAGCAGGTGCAGGACCGCATTCATGCGCTCTCCCATCACTAGTGGATCATCAACTTGAACAAGTCAGACCTTGTTCCTTTCCAGAGGATGGTCTTTCTGGGCCTCCTCTTCGACACTCAGAGAGGGATGGTATTTCCTGTCTCAGGATCCAGTTCCGGCCAAGTTGTCATCCTTGGTGGGGAAGTTCATTTCCACCATAGAAGCAGTCCCGTTTGCCATGGCTCATACCAGGGAACGTCAGAGGTTTCTAATCCTGGCATTCAGGGGTCATCTGGATCTCCTGGAATGATCCCTATCTCTCCCTCTTCATACGGAGCAGAGCCTCTCATGGTGGCTCAACTTGAACAATCTCCTGAAATGCAGACCCTTCCGGGTGCCCTTCTGGACCACTGTGATGACGGATGCCAGCCTCTCCGGATGGGGTGCGCTTCTGGGGCACTTGAATGTTCAAAGCCAGTGGCCTCAGGAGTAATCTCTCCTTCCCATCAATGTCTTGGAGCTTCAGGCGATATTTCATACTCTACATTACTGGTCACAGCAACCGGAGGATTGGGTACAGTCGGACAACGCCACGGCAGTAGCCTACATCAGCAAGCAAGGCGGCACAAGAAGTCTCGCAGCTTGGCTAGAGGTCAAGACTATTTTATTGTGGTCAGAGAAGCATGTCCCTGCCATTTCCACAGTTCATATTCCTGGTGTAGACAACGTTCTGGCAGACTTCCTCATTCGACATACAGTGGACAGAGTAGAGTGGAAGCTGCATCCAGAGGTGTTCAACCTTATCATCCAGCAGTGGGCACTTCCTTGCATCGACCTGAAGGCAACCAGGCACAACAGGAAGGTGCCAACGTTCTGCTCTCCCTGGGCGTATCCCCTGGCTCTAGCAGTGTATGCCTCGTCCATCCCGTGGACGTTTCCTATGGCATACATCTTTCCTCCTGTTCCCCTGTTGATCAGAGTACTTCGGAAGCTGAGACTGGAGTGCTGCCCAGTCATTCTGATTGCTCCATACTGGCCCTGACAGGCCTGGTTTCTGGAGCTTCTGGACCTTTTTGGCAGAACCTCTTCGACTCAACTCCCACCCTCCGTCCGGACCTTATTCTACAGGGTTACCTCTGGAAGGAAGGCGTTCATTGTCTGGCTTTGCCGGCATGGAGATTGAATCATCAATTTTGAAGAAGAAAGGATTTTCTTCTGGAGTGGTGGCTATTATGCTTCGTTTCCTCTAAGGCCTACCATCGAGTTTGGTCTACTTTTCCGTCTTGGTGAACTGGCAAAGACCTGTCTCAGGATTTTGACCTTGCTACAGTTTTCCTTCCTCCAGGATGGTGGGGATAAGGGTCTCAGTCTTAGTTCTCTTAAGGTTCAGAGTTCTGCTCTCTGTCTTTTTTCAGAAGTGTGTTGCCATCATTGCTGGTTTTCTTCCAGGGTGTTGCTCATACAGTGGGGCAAAAAAATTTAGTCAGCCAGCAATTGTGCAAGTTCTCCCACTTAAAAAGATGAGAGGCCTGTAATTTTCATCATAGGTACACTTCAACTATGAGAGACAGAATGAGACAAAAAATCCATAAAATCATTGTCTGATTTTTAAAGAATTTATTTGCAAATTATGGTTGAAAATAAGTATTTGGTCAATAAAAAAAGTTCATATCAATACTTTGTTATATACCCTTTGTTGGCAATGACAGAGGTCAAATGATTTCTGTAAGTCTTCACAAGGTTTTCACACACTGTTGCTGGTATTTTGGACCATTCCTCCATGCAGATTTCCTCTATAGCAGTGATGTTTTGGGGCTGTCGCTGGGCAATACAGACTTTCAACTCCCTCCTAAGGTTTTCTATGGGGTTGAGATCTGGAGACTGGCTAGGCCACTCCAGGACCTTGAAATGCTTCTTATGAAGCCACTCCTTCATTGCCCGGGCGGTGTGTTTGGGATCATTGTCATGCTGAAAGACCCAGCCACGTTTCATCTTCAATGGCCTTGCTGATGGAAGGAGGTTTTCACTCAAAATCTCACGATACATGGCCCCATTCATTCTTTCCTTTACACAGATCAGTCATTCTGGTCCCTTTGCAGAAAAACAGCCCCAAAGCATGATGTTTCCACCCCCATGCTTCACCGTAGGTATGGTGTTCTTTGGATGCAACTCAGTATTCTTTCTCCTCCAAACACGACGAGTTGAGTTTTTACCAAAAAGTTCTACTTTGGTTTCATCTGACCATATGACATTCGCCCAGTCCTCTTCTGGATCATCCAAATGCTCTCTAGCAAACTTCAGACAGACCCGGACATGTACTGGCTTAAGCAGGGGGACACATCTGGCACTGCATGATTTGAGTCCCTGGCGGCGTAGTGTGGTACTGATGGTAGCCTTTGTTACTCTGGTCCCAGCTCTCTGCTGTCATTCACTAGGTCCCCCCGTGTGGTTCTGGGATTTTTGCTCACCGCTCTTGTGATCATTTTGACACCACGGGGTGAGATCTTGCGTGGAGCCCTAGATCGAGGGAGATTATCAGTGGTCTTGTATGTCTTCCATTTTCGAATAATTGCTCCCACAGTTGATTTCTTCACACCAAGCTGCTTGCCTATTGCAGATTCAGTCTTCCCAGCCTGGTGCAGGTCTACAATTTTGTTTCTGGTGTCCTTTGACACCTGTGGATAAGTTTCCTCCCATTAAGGTGAACACTCATGCAGCACTAGGCATATTAACCTCCTTGGCCCGAAAGACAGTAGCCACTTCTTAAGAGATTTGCAAAGCTGCAACTTGGTCATTGCTCTCGACTTTCATTAAGCGTTTTTAGCTTGATTTTCAGGCTTCTGCAGATGTAAAGTTTACAAGGAAAATGCTTCAAGCAGTGGTTCCTGATTAAGGGTAGGATTGTGGCCTTCTTCAAGTGCTAAATTCGCTGTACTTTCCCATCCCTATATGGCACTGCTTCGGGAAGTCCCATTATTTCCTTTGCCATATGAGGGACAGAGAAGTAAGGATGAAATGTACTATATTTTTATTGTCCCCTCCACGGCATTCCCCACCTTTGTTTGTATATGTATTTTATATAAGTGTATATATAATATAAAATTCCCAATGTTGTTCAGAGCTACAAAGGTATTTGTTACTACTTGAAAGCGAATACAGTATCTGCAGGCAGAACATCCAGACACACAGAATACCACAAGTTTACTGCCCTTACTGTGAAAAAATCTGTATTTTTTAATCATAAATGCCTTTTCTTTAGTCTTAATGAATGATCTCTTGTTTTTTGCATCGCTTTTTGAATAAATAGTTCCTTACAGAGGTCTCTTTATTGACCTTGAATATATTTGTAAATGGTAATCATATAACCCCTTAGATGTCTTTCTGTAATGTAAACAAACCCAGTTTGGCTAGTCTCTCTTTATAACTCAGATCCTCCAATCCCATTATAAGTTTTGTTGCACATCTATGCATGTCTTCCAGTTCAGTAATGTCTTGTTTAAGAATTGTAGCCAAAATTGTACTCAATATTCCAGTTGAGTCCTTACCAAGGATTTATATACAGCTAGAGCTGTAGTCCCATTCCATGCGTCTATACCATTTTTATACACTATAATGCCCTATTGTCTTTTGCAGTGGCTGAGTGGCACTGCTCACTAAGTGAGATCTGTCAGTACTCCTCAATCAGTAGATGCCAGCTGCCCACAGGTGTGTTGATCCCATGCCACCAAAGGGTTCCCACTACCACCACAAAGCTCCCACCACTGCCTACAGGTCATTGTCCTTTTCTTTCCCCACATGTGCCCCCCACCCAAGAAAAACTCATAGATGTCTCCTCTGACGACTATATATCCCCCAAAACCACACAGGTCTCTCCTTTCCTTGCGCCACAGATGCCCAACCAAAACACACAAATGAATCCCTGCCATAAATGTCCCCCACACCACCACACGCTGGTCTCCCTCCTTCCACAAGCTGCACCCCCCCCACAAAAATAAATAAATAAATAACCACTCCCTTCCATAGGGTTCATTCCCAACCTATGTATTTATGTGTGTGTTGGCCCTTAAAGGAGCAGTAAACTTTTTTTATGAAAAAATATATATCGTAAGGATTTTCCTATTGAGTAAAATAAGGGTACTCCCACTGCAGAGAGATTTATATTTCCAGAGTTATTACAGTTTAAACCCATGTTTTTTTACGTTAGCAGTGCCCTCTAGTGTTCAAATTCTGATTAGATTTTCTGTTCGATTCTAATGGAGAGGAAAGTTAGAAAAGTCAGAGACATACAGTTCTCCATAGAATGTAATAGTAACTGCCTGTCACTTCCTGTCAGTTAGAACTATCAGGAAGTAAACACAGTAAATTCACTTCCTGGTTAATTAAACTGCTGTAAATTTTGAACAAAACATCTGACAGCGATAGGAGTGACCTTGTTTTATTCAGCGGGAAATGCTCTGAAAAATTTGTTTTCATAAAAAAAAGTTTACTGCTCCTTTAACCAGAATCAGAATTGAAAGCCAAATGTAGAAGATCTGAAAATGCCGAGACTGAAAAAGGAGCCATCTATATTTCCTTTGCACAAAATGAATTATGCTGCCTTGGCTTTGTATGAAAAGCAGCACAATTCATCCAGATATGAGTAGTGATCCTTGCAGGCTATTCAGAACTACTGAGGTGGTTGTAAGGAAATGTGAAGTAAAAACTTCAGACCATTATTTAGATGCAAGGGCAGACATGATGCAAAAATGTATATATATACTTGTCTGTTGTGTAAAGGAAACCTAACTAGGTAAGTCATATTGTTGAACATAATACTTAATATAGATATAACGGGGTTTGGACGATGGACTACTAAATAGGCAAGTGATTTGTTTAGCAGCAGCTTTCTATACCTATATTATTACAGTGTATAAAAGAAGGACTTACCTAGTCAGGAGACCATTACACACAAGTCGGGTATATCTATATAATTACTGTGTGTAACAGAAGGACTTACCTACGTAGGAGTCCATCATACAGCAGTCAGTTATATTCTATAATTACTGTGTAATAATATACCTGAAGGACTTACCTAGGTGTGTGTGTGTTCATTATGGACCTCTACCTAGGTAAGTCATTCTGTTACAGTAACTTAGTAATTTAGGTTGAAAAAAGACTTGCGTCCATCTAGTTCAACCCTTTTCCTATTCCTGTTTACCATCATTTATCCAAAAGAAGGCAAAAAAACCCTCAATATAGCAATTTGAAATTCTGCCTTGAATGGGGGGGGGGATTCCTTCTTGATTCCAAATGGCAATCAAATTTTTCCCTGGATCAACAAGCCCTAACTAAATATTAATCCCAATACTAACATACATAGCCCTCTATGTTATACTCTTTTAAATAAGTATCCAGGCCCTTTTTAAAGGCATCTAATGTATTCAACAGCACTACCTCCTCAGGCAGTGAATTCCATACCTTTATTGTCCTTACTGTAAAGAAACCCTTCCGCTGTTGTAGATTAAATCTCCTTTCCTCAAGTCTAAGCGGGTGGCCCCTTGTTCTGTGTACTGTTCTGTTAATGAACAGGTCTTTGGAGAGCCCTTTGTATGGGCCCTGAAAATATTTATATAGTGTTATCATATCCCCTCTAAGATGCCGTTTCTCTAGTGTGTACAAGTTTAACTTTTCTAGCCTTTCTTCATAACAAAACTTTCCATTCCCCTTACTAGTTTTGTAGCCCTCCTCTGCACTTTCTCTAGTTCCTTAATGTTCTTTTTCAGAAAGGGCGCCCAGAATTGAACAGCATATTCTAAGTGGGGTCTTACCATGGACCTGTAAAGAGGCATAATTATATCTTCCTTCCTTGAGTCAATACCCCTTTTAATACATGCCAATATCTTATTGGCCTTTGCAGCTGCCAGCTGGCACTGCATGCTACTGCTAAGTCTATTGTCTACCATTACTCCCAAATCATTTTCATTTGTAGATTTCCACAGAGAAACACCATTTAAACTATATGTTGCATTTTTAATATTATACCCAAAATGTATAACTTTACTCTTGTCTATATTGAATCTCATTTGCCTGCCCAGTTACTCAATTTGTCCAAATCCTCTTGTAATGAAGACACATCCAATTCAGACTTTATTACCTTAATTTTGTGTCATCGGCAAACACTGATACATGGCACCCTATGCTCATTAATAAACAAATTAAAAAGAAGAGGACCCAAGACAGATTCCAGAGGGACTCAACTTATCACGCTTGTCCAACTGGAGAACTTGCCATTTACTACCATTCAGGGTCAGTAATTATATAGATATACTGACCCTGAATGATACACTCCTACCATGGTAAGTCCTTGTTACAGTATTCATAAAGATATACCTAACTGATTTGTCAAGGACAAATTCCTAAGCAAGTCCTTTTAAACAATCTGAGGCACTTTTTAAGGGTGTATTATTCCCTATTTAAAATATATACCCCAGTTTAAAGGGGGATAATTAGTCCCAGCAGTGTCTGAGAAAAAGAAGAAATGGACAGGAAAACAGTGGCATAATGACCCCCTAGAGATGCAGTGGTAGGAAAAAAGGGCCGAGGGGATGGGTTGGTCCTTAGCAATGCCAATCTCTCCATTTTTAACCCTTTGAGTGCCAGAGTGGTACCACTCGCCACACACGTGCTACACTTGTACTCAAAGGGTTAACCCTTTCAATGGAGCTTTCAGCATTCAATGGGTTAAAAGCCTATTATATAATAATTAATAGACTTAATATGCTATTAACCTCTTGAATGCTGGAGAGGGCTCCAGTGTAACTTTTCCCATTTTGTTATGCCCAAGCTATCTATGTGTAACAGTAACCACCAGTGTCCTGCTAAAATCAGTATGTCCCATGTCTAGCTCCAGCTTGCTCAATTACATCAGGGGTGTTAATATATTGAATCAACCATGTGAGACTGGATTGTTTTTTGGGTATATGCATATATGTGGTAATTGTGCACTATTGGGGGTGCAGGCTATTTGTGGCTTTTGTGTACTGATGTGGTTCAGGTTGAGTGTTGGATTTAGGATAAATACCAGTGGTCGAAACCATTGCACACACCTCTGGCGACCAAATGGTTAATATACAAAATAAGAGATTAATAATTCTGTGACTCTGAGAGAAATCCTCTCTTTGGTTCTATGAATGAATCCGCTCTACTCAGCTCTTCACTATGTATTTGTAATCCTATGGATGTCAGGGGGATTTTCAATGGGTGGGACACATCTGTGGCATTAAAGGGTTCAATTTCTTTAGTTTTTGTGACAAGTATGGAAACACCACATCAAAATACAACCTCCACCCCCCCCCCCCCAAAAAAAAAAATCAAATAGCCTTGCATCATAAAATGTCCCTATTCACATAACACAATTTTCCTGAAGTCAAGAGCCTCCACCATATTATGTTCCCCAAGTAGCAGCAAGAAATATCCTTGCAATATCAAAAACCACATCAAGTAAAAACCAGTGAGTTGGCAATCCTATTCTACTACCAGCTATTTTCTTATACATATTTAACCCAGCAATCAACATTAGGTCAAAGATACTCTGTTGTGCCCTTGCCCTTTCGCTCACCACCTTTGCAGTCCTCTTGCCCCAGCTGAAATATAGTTACACTAGTGATACCACAGAGCTTGCAATTCTATGACTTCCCATTGTTAATCAGAATTGTAAGCTCTGTCATGATACTAGTATAGTCATTTCAGTTCTAAGCTCTGTTCTGTCAGTAGATTGTAGCTCTGTTTCAGTTGTAAGCTTTTGTGGTGTCACTGGTGTAGCTCCACTTGCGTTGTAAGCTTTTGTGGTGTCACTGATATAGCTCCGTTTCAGCTGTACACTTTTGTGGTGTTACTGGCGTAGCTTCATTTTAGCTATAAGCTTTTGTGGGGTCGCTGGTGTAGCTCTGTTTTAGCTGTAAGCTTTTGTGGTGGTACTGGTATAGCTTCATTTCATCTGTAAGCTTTTGTGGGATTGCTGGTGTAGCTTCATTTCAGCTCGAAGCTTTTGTGGTATTTCTTGCCTTATTTCAAAATGTTAATGCTGGTTCTAAGAAGTTTTTATTTTTTTAGTCTCAGAAGAAAATATAGGTTACATCTGTTTGATAACATCAGTAAGCATGTTATTGTATTTTAACATATGTATTCAGCGGAAAAAAAAAAACAAACTCCTTACCATGGTACCGTTTCAGTACTGGCAGTTTGATATCTCCAACCTTGTCTCCTCTCAGAAAGTTGAGCATTCGGGCCCAAAAATATTTGCCATCACTGATTTTGACTTTCGCACCACAAACATCATTATTGTTGCCTAGCCCTTTACGTGCTATAGGGATGTTCATTACACACCCCAGTTTCTCTGGAAGGTTCAGACGTTAAACGCTATTGCCACAATTGATTTCTTGAATGTGAAAACCAGCAGAGAAACAAAACAGCTTTGCTGCACTACTTTACTTACTGAACCAGTTGGTCAGCAGGTGATCAGTGAGTAGCATTCTAACTGCTAATTCTGTAATTATAGGACAGCAGAGAAGCTGTTGAGCTTCTCTGCCAGTTATTTCACTGATGAAATCTTCTATTTTCTCTATTTATAAATGATCTACCCATGGTTTATAAAGCATCATCTGCACACATGTATGCTGATGACACTATACTCTAGTTGTGTAAATATGTAACTCTTTACTGTAAACTCTGAAGAACATACTTGAAAACGAGATAAATCTCAGTGTTTTCTTCTTGGTAAAATGAATAAAAATACATTTTGGCAATGGATTTTAATGTTGGAACACATTCAGTGCCACAGCTGCTATCATTAATTCCAGGCTGAGACTGAGCACTCCGAGACTGGGGCGTTCAGTCTCAGCCCTTCTTGCTTGTGCCAGGTTCATGTGATCGCTGTAGCAGAGATCACATGTACCGGCATAGTGAGAGACAGAGGCAGCACAGAAATCACGCTGTCTATGCGTGTCTCTTCTACCTCTGTCTCCCTTGCTATCAAGTAAGGGAGACAGATGTAGAGAGGAGACACACAGTGGCAAATGAAAATACAGCAGCTGGGGGTATTAACCCCTTCACTGCTGGTGCCAGAGGCTTGCTAAATGCAAAAAAATATATTTTATTTAAAAAAATAATCTCATTAAACAATTTTGGAAGTGTGATTGTTGTGGAGCTATGTAATACACTTATACACACCGCCAAATGTCACGGATAAAAAAAAGTGTCAAAATAGGGTGTGAAAAAGGGGACATGGGGATTTTCACCCAAGGGGGGGGACAGTGGCCACTTTAAACTGCACATTTTGTAGGTATGACTGACCAGTCATACCTTTCATGCAGTCGCCATAAAGATTTAACCCTTTGTGCCCAATTGATCCCAAGAGAAAAAAACATAAATGGTGTTTTGTGTTTTTTACTTTAAACTTTAATAAAGTAAATGGTGGGTTATCCATATAAGTAGGGTATCAAATGAAAGCCCTATTTGTGCTTAAACAGTATATAATTTATGGGGGTGGAATAAAAGCCTAAGAGGGAAAACACTGTTGAGCAAAGACATAGTCAAAAAGGTCAGAATTGCTCTGGTCCTTAAGGGAAAACGACCTCAGATTTTCCTGGTCCTTAAGGGGTTAATACTACAGCTCATGAAGCTGCATTTCAATACAAAAGTGAGGTATTGTTGAAATAGTCACTGTAAAATCTTAAAGAGACAGTAATGTCCCACAAAAATATTTTGCAAATTGTAGTCCTTAAAAAGTTGACCAAAGAGCAAAAAACGTATCTCTCAAACCGCTATGGTTTGAGAGATATCTGCATTTAAAGTTTGTGATTTCCTGCTGTCACCAGGAGATGGCTTTGCAGCAGAGCCGCAATCGCGTTATTTACAATGAATGACTTCATTGGAATGGTCTGAAAAGTGTGCCTGGTTTGCAAGAACACTATTTAGACCCTTCCAATGAAGTCATTTGTTGTAAATAACACTATTGCGGCTCTGCTGCAGAGCCTCTGTGTCGGCCGACACGGATCTCCTGCTGACGGCTTTACAGCTGACAGCAGGAAATCGCGAAGTTTAAATGCAGATCTCTCTCAAACTATAGTGGTTTGAGAGATGCGTTTTTTTGCTCTTTGGTCAACTTTTTAAGGACTACAATTTGCAAAATATTTTTTGTGGGACATTACTAGCCCTTTAAAGCGGACAAAGGCATGTTGATGATGATTTATTTGCTTCAGATTCACAGGGATATGTTGTGGATACATCTTGGTGCATATGTCGAGATATAATAGAATCAAATGCGCCTTAATGTTGGCAGCCTAGCCCCTTGCCAATGAATAGTGTATCTTCTTCCCCTCTGAACCTGCGTTGAGTGTGTGGTTCCTGCATTTCTCAATCAACTAAAAGAAAAAGGATTTATTATGAAATTAAAACAAAAGCCCCTTGTTCTGCTTGTTTCTTTGCTTTGTTGTTGTATTATCAAAAATATAAATGACCTAAAAAACTTTGTTCAGTGCTTTCCATCTGCTGTCATTTTAGAGTGACGCTGTTGAGAAATAAATGTATTCTGATATTCATCTTCATTGTTGGACAGTGGTCCTCCTTAAACTACTGTAGTAGCATTGTGACCCCGCCCACCCTAAGAAAAGAAGTTTGGTCTTTAATAACTGTGTGACGCTTTGTACACCCTTCTGGTACTCAAAGTAGAAACAGTCAGTTGGTGTGGTCTTCACAACTGGAGTTGTGAATGTCACTTTAATCCATGGTGTGTCTCTCTTCTTCCCCTGCATTGTGGCCACACATAAAATCCTTGTTTTGGTAACTTTTTGCTCCTCACTGTGCAAATTTGGACACTAAGGCTAGCTTGTGCTTTAAATGTTTTCCTAATGTGTGTTTCACAAAATGTGCATTATTATAAGATACTGGATCATTGGTTGCTAATCAGAATGTACTTTTTTGTAGGTTTGCTACGCTAAAGAACTTAAAGAAGGATTTGCAGATTATACAGAGCAAGTTGTGAAGCTGATGGTCCCATTGCTAAAATTCTACTTTCATGATGATATCCTTTATATAACAAAAAGTTATTTTGCAGTCATGCTGTATTAAGAAAGCTAAGAAAGAGCAATTATTGGGTAAACAAACTGCACCATAGAGAAAAATTTCACAATGGATTTAGATGGTGCTCTAGCATTTGTGGGGTCAAAAACCCATTTGAATCAAATCATTTTTCACTTGGTCCCTATGGTAGTTGGTTTACCCAATAATTGCTCCTCTTTTTTAGTGAATGTGGCCTAAAGTTCTTGTCAGTTGTAAATTTATGTAATTGTAACTAGGGCAGTGATTCTCCATTATGGTGCTGTGGTTTTCTGTGGACATCAATTTATGGTTTAACGCTTATTCTTTTAAGATTTTGACAAAAATGTTTATGCTAAAATAATATACATGCTAATCCTGTTTTGGGTGCCTCCAAAAGGGTTTCTGGTTCAGTGGCAGCTACACCCTGGGTCAGGCTTACTTACAGTAGCCAGCCAATGGGGTATTTGGGACAGGGCTTGAGTTTGCTGCTCAGGCACCTCAACCAGATACACAGTCCGAGTTTGCTGAGAAGGCAGGGGCTTTAGTCAAACTGATACACATCAACTTTTCTACCAAAAAAAAAAAAAAGAGAGACCTCATGGTGGGGATTCAGCTAGGAAATCAACTGAGGCAAGGCGATGCAGGAGAGAGCGCTCCCCTGCTTCCATTCTACCTGGAGCTACCGGGTAGGATTGGGCAGGATCATCAAACACTGAAATCCAAAACGGAAAGCATCCTTAATTGATGTGAGAGGGTTTCCCGATCCTGCCTACTACTACTACCTGGGTCCGGGCAGAATGGGTGCCACACTGTGCCCATTACTTTCCTTGCGCCTCTGGAGGAACCACAGAGCTCCCCAAACCCACAACTATATTAATGCTGTATAGCAAGCGACTGGCAGTTCAACCCAATGCAATGCTCCCACCTGCCCTTAAAGGCTTAATACATTATGTCTCTTTTGTATGCAGGTTGCTCCCTGGCACCTCCATTGTCCTCCGCTGTCCTGTCACTCCTCTCCAGGCAGTGCCACGTGAAAGGGGAGTAATTCTGGGGCCAAACAGTGCAGAGTGCAAATGCAAATCACTGCTTATTTAAATGGGACTATTAACCCCTTACATGCCATGGACATTTCCCATGATTTGCCATGCAATGCACTGGAGATTTCTCTAGGAGTCAAAGGATTAAAAGCCCCATTTGTAAAATGCTAATGGAAAAAATAACTCATGGTGGGGCATCAGAACCCATTCTGACCCATTCTGATGCCCACTAGCTAGTGATCTCCCAGGCAATTCAGCTGGGACAGTAATAGAGGTGACACAGGAGTGAAGAGAGCTCCCTTGCTTCAGTCGAACCCAAAGTATGCAGCATCAGGGAAACCCTCTGACGTCCATGTAGGAGAGCCTCCCTCCCTCACTTGACTTGAGAGGGTTTGCCTATTACACCCATTCCTACCCGGTACTTCAACTAAGATGGAAGCATGGGAGCTCTCATGCTCCATCACGAATGCTGAACTTTCAAAAAAAAAAAAAAAAAAAAAAAAAAAAAAAAGTGAATTAACCCTTTGAGTGCCACAGAGGTATCAAACACATTGCAACTCAATGTTCTGGATACCTCTCTGCCACTTATGGGTTTACTGCATGGTTGAAGCTGTGCCACCACTGCTATTGACCTATAAAATGTTGAGTTTCTTCTAAATGCCCAGACTACGAGTTTAGGGTGCCTTGAGTAAAAAGATTAAGAAATACTGAACTAGGGGAAGTTAATTGCTTTATTAACTAAAAATGCAATTTGTAAAGAGGAGCACAGTTTGGTTTCTGTAATTGGTACAGGTTCAATGTGCATCCTTTTTTGGATTCTCTTCTGTCATAGCTAAGTAATGTGATGTTTATTGCTGTGCTTATTAAAGGGACAGTAATATTTATTTTGTAGGCTTTATTCACCTGTATAAAACAAGGGTACTCCCACTTCTGAAAGGTGTTATATTCAAAAGATTTTACAGCTAAAACTGGAATTTTTTAGGTACAGTATCAAAGTGACCTGAAATTGTACAGTGGCACTGTTGCTACACCATCCTATTGAGAATTATGGTCAACTGGCCAGAGTGTACCATAGGATGGTATAGCAACAGCACCACTGTACAATTTCAGGCCACTGAGATATTGCACTTTAAAAAAAAAAAGAGTCCAGTTTTAGGTGTAATAACTTTGAAAAAAACACTTCATCAGTGCGAGTACCCTTGTTTTTTTCAGGGGGGATAGACACTACAATACATCTTTGTTTTTTTTCCCCCATCTTAGTATACCTTTAAGAAGTCTCACCAGTTTATTCTTTAGTATACATACGCAAAATATGTTTTTATGGGTGTAGGGGATAGAATCAAGTTTTTGGGTCCCCAAAATGGCTGATAGGATCTGTTTTAGGGCTGCACAGTACAGACCTAGACATGAATCGCAGCGCCTTGGATACCCTTCGAGCATTTAGAAGCTTTACGTGAGGTGAGCAATGCATTCACAGTCATGGTATTCCAGAGCAGTTCGGCTGTTTTTATTCTTTGGTCTGACAGAATTGGCAGTGTTGCACTTAATTTTGTTTTTACTTTGGAGGGGGAATGGAATGTGATGAGAGGGGAGGACAGGCATATTGGAGGGTATGTCAGTTCTTGAATACTTTCATCAAACTAAAAATGTGTGCCGTAAAAGCTAGTCTAAAACCACAACTTGTGTAGTATAAACAAATATATACAAAAGTCTTGTATAATGTCTACCTAAGTAAACTACAACCCTCGCAGTTGTGGAAAAGCAAGCAAAAGGATTTCCACGTTTGTCATTAAGGGAGATGCAAGGACCATGGGGTCATTGAGCTTGCCTTTAGAAGACGGGGCACTCTAAGAAAAACTCCTATAACTTCCTAGTGGCTGATCCCTCCTCCTACGGCTCTACCGTTTTTTTAACAGTGTCCCTCAGGAGGCTCAGGGCTTTCTCTTCTCCAGTCAACGATTTCTACAACTTTACTTACTTTATTATTTTTGATCATTGAGTTTCTGGGAACCCGCACAGGGCTTCACAAGCTAGCTCCATTGGAGCAGTACTCTTCTTTTTAGCATACATTTTCTCATTCGGCTCCATTGGGGTACCACTATCATAAGGAATATTTTACTTACAGTAAAATCTCTGGGATAATACGCAACTTTGTTTCTAATAATTCCCTCTCTGGCGACTAGCTGCTTAGTAGCGCTAGTCGCTAGAATTATTACCTGGTTATGGAGAAATATGCATTCATCCTCTGCTGACAGGCAGGACGGAGCGCAGCCATCTTGCCCTAGTGATGTCCGCGCACCTGCGCTGTCAGTCCCAGACGGCTGTAGGAGGTGTTGCTAGGAGCCATTCGGCTCCGGAAGGGACTGACAGCGCAGGCGCTCAGACTTCACTAGGGCAAGATGGCCACACTCCTTCCTGCCAGTCAGCCGAGGATGAATGCAGATTTCT
This sequence comes from Rhinophrynus dorsalis, assembly GCA_037306005.1. Lineage (NCBI taxonomy): Eukaryota > Metazoa > Chordata > Amphibia > Anura > Rhinophrynidae > Rhinophrynus > Rhinophrynus dorsalis. The sequence goes on along the minus strand of CM074719.1, from coordinate 417,125,825 downwards.
TCATAACCAGGTAATAATTCTGGTGACTAGCACTACTAAGCAGCTAGTCGCCAGATAGGGAATTGTTAGAAACAAAGTTGCTTAGCGGTGGTAGCTCCGCTTTAAAAAAAAAAAAAAAAAATGAATGCAAATGTTGCCTCCCTGATTGCATCCTCTCTTCTCATCCTCCATAACGCGTATGTTAGCCCCCACTGCCCTTCCCTCTACCCACCTCCATGTTTTGCAGGAGATTGAGCTTGAACATTGAATCCTGAAGGTTCTGACTGGGCACTCAGACAATTTCGAATGTGCCGAGCGTCTTGGAGGATGAACAGCTGTAAAGGGAATTGGGTGGCAAAGACCAGCTTGCCTCCTGCCGAACTTATTCCCAGGCTGCCTCAATCTTAAGAACCTGGAGGTGGGTAGAGGGATGCACAGTGGGGGCTCACATACTTGTTATGGAGGATGAGAAGAATGGACTCAAACAGGGAGACAAACACTTACATTTATATTCTGTGCATGGAAAGGGGTACGTATTATACCTACATTTTATATATATATATATATATATATATATATATATATATATATATATATATATATATATATATATATATATATATTTATATTTATTATCGATTAAATTTATTTGTTCACACACAATTCTATTGCACTATGGCAGAGCAAAGGGAAGAGAAGAAAATGAAGGGTAATAAAGGCGTTTCTGCCTCATGCATTTTCTGTATGTACTAAATGTTTAGAAACTGAAAACTAACAGGACTACCACTTCAAAAGACTTGCCACCTAATCTTGAACCAGAATGGGCTAAAGCTTTATATGGTTCAATAGCTAATACTTTGGAGGGAGACAGATGGCTAGCAGAAGCAACACGTGTAGCTGTTGACCTCTTCAAAAGAACTTCTCAAAAGATGCCCCAGCTCGTTTACTAGAATAATCGGACAATGAGGGGGAATTATTTGGTGACAACAGTGAGCCATCTATGGCCATGACAGAGTGGTTCACAAACAAGATGAACCAGATTTCACTGAATCTCTAATAAAAACTATTCTAGAATTTCTAAAAGTATTGGACAGACAAGTCATGAATACGTAATCGAAATCCCGCTTTAAGCATAAAATAAAGTCTATCACATTTCCTGCTTATTAGGAACTTGATGAGTAACAGATGAGTGGCATAATCCAGATAAATACTTGATTATTCCCAAGAAATTTGAACGAACATATCATTTTCCAAAAACAATGTAGACACGCCACCAGTGGACACCACAGTGTCAGACTGTCTAAACATACTACTATACATATCCAAAATGTAGCAGCCCTTAAGGACTCAGCTGACAAAAAGATTTATACATTGAATAGACTAATGTTTTCATGACAAGGAGCAATCATTAGCGCTTCATTTGCATTAGCATGGGCATGTAAAAAGCAGTAGAGGCTTGGCAAACACAAATTATAGAAGCAATACTTGAAAATGCACCACATGAGGATATTCTTCCTCTAATGGGTTACATACAAAAAGCCTCCACCTATGTAGGGGAAGTGTCCCTGGAGCCAAATGTTCAGCTATTACGGTTACAGCCTGATGTATCCTTTTCTGCTTTACAATTTGAAGGCTCATTGATATTCCGTTCACAACTGGACAAAATTGTCAGCCACTGGAGATGGAAGTACAATCCTGTAAAGCATTGAACCAATTCCACAGAGTATACCCACGTTCAAGATGCAATCTATCAAGTTACTGATAGCAGCCATGGAACCAGAGGAATCCAATTCTTTCTACAACAATGATGTGTACCTACACATCTCCGTCCATGGCCCAAACACTGGAAGTACCTCAGACTTGCTTTCCAAAACAAACACTTTAAATTTTGATTGTGTTTAAAGGGGTACTTTCACCCCAACAAGATTGGGTCTGTATCCTTTGCTATCTATAAACTGTATTGCATTGTGTGGGTTTTTTTTTTCCCTATTAAAAATGTATCGTACGCTCATAAACTAGTAATAGTAAAAGTTTGTACCTTATGATGTCACCAGCGGTATAAGATGCATTGCACAGGTCAGAAGATCTACCTTAAAGTGACAGTAATACTTGAAATTCAAACCATTTAATTCTGTAGATAATTACAAAATAAACTAATTGCGCCGTTTACGATCTCCAAACCATCATTGCAAAGTTCCTCCTTCCCGCCACTTGTGCTGATGTCTAATTTAAAACTTAGACTGAGATCGCAGTCCATAGACCGTCCTGCGGCTCTTCAGCAGAGCCGTGATCACAGTAGTTACAAAGAAATACTTCATTTGAACCGTCTACAACGTGTGCCCGGTTTGCAAGCACACGTTGTAGACCATTCAAATGAAGTATTTATTTGTAACTACCACGATCAGGGCTCTGCTGAAGAGCCGCAGGACGGTCTATGGACTGTGATCTCCGTCTGTAAGTTTTAAAGTTGACATCGTCACAAGGGGAGGGAAGGGGGAACTTTGCAGACTTATATCTAATTTGCATGATTACCTTACACAAGCACACACCAGGAAAAAAAAAAAAAAAAAACACACTTTAGGGGGAGTATGGGCAGCCTCTTCCTTGATGATTGACACGCACACGCCGCATGCGCAGCCACACATCTTTTGCCAAGATGGCCGTGCTCTCAATCACTATTATGCTTCCACAAAAGGTGCAATTCACTAAACTACATAAACCTCATTAATGTTTAACATATGTTCCCATGATCACACAATATCTATTTACCATGATAGTTCTGCTTTAACAAAAGTAATGGCTCCTCTTATGGTGCACCTCTAATCCAAGGGGGTAAACCTGACTCCATACCTGAACAATCTGTTACTAAAAGTTCTATCCCAGGAGCTAAAACAGCATCATCTAACCATACTAACAGTAGAGTCATTGTTGGATATTAAACCTAAATGAATCCCAACTGGTAAAATCTCAACAGGTCCTATTCATAGGACTGATATTCGATACCAGAAAAGCAAAAAAAGGTAAATTGCCTGGAGAAATTTTGGATCTTCAGGAAAAAAGAGGTTTCTCATCCAACCATAAATCTGTCAGGTATTGCATGAATATTGTGAGAAAGATGGTAGCCACAATATAGGTAGTTCCCTTTGCTCAGTTTCACATGAGACCACTACAGTTGGAACTACTCTGCAATTGGTCCAAAAATCCAAACCATCTTCACCACATGACTATATCACAGACCACCAGACAGTCATTACAGTTTTTGCTCACAAGTTTTCAAACCTGTTCACGGGAAAACATTTCTCCATAACGGAATGAAAGATAGTTATGACAGACGCCAGTCTGTTTGGATGGGGAGCAGTGAATGAACATCACTCCATTCAGGGTCAGTAGACGCTTTAGGAATCCTTTCCACCCATAAATATTCTGGAGTTATGTGAAATTCAAAACGCACTGTCGGCATGGACAAAAATTCTGAAGAACCTTCCCATTCGGATTCAGTCCAACAATGCCACAGCAGTGGCTTACATAAATCACCCATGAAGAACAAAGAGCAAGGCTGCCTGGAGAGAAGTTGAAGAAAAATCCTGCTGTGGGCAGCAAACCATGTCCCAGCACTATCGACCAGGATTGGAGAATTGGGAGGCAGATTACCTCAGCTGCCAGACCATAGACCCAGGGGGTATGTGAATCAAAGCAGGAAATATTCATTCAGATAACAGATTGATAGAGAGTTTCTGAAATAGTCATGATGGGGTCAAGAATAAACAGAAAACTGATGACTTTCTGCACAAGAACAAAAGACCTACAAGCAAAAGCAGTGGCTGACCTAACAGTTCCATGGAATTAGACTAGCTCATGTCTTCCCTCCACTAGGTAGAAGTCCCATAATTGTTGCATATCAAGATGCCAGTTTTGGCCTCAAAGTTCTAGAGGCCATTTTTCTGCCTTCCCCTTCTGCTATTTTTGGGACGTCCCCATGGTCCCTGCATCCATCGATTATGAAAGAGAAAAGGGGATTTTTATACTCTACCGATAAATCCTTTTCTCTTAGTCAGTTGAGGGACGCAGGGCATCCTGCCCACAGAAAAAGAATTGGGTGAGAATGCCTTACCAGGCAGCTCTGTTTTTAAGGTCTATTCCCTTCCTGACTCTGCTAAATGTAGTGTTTGGTCACTAGGAAGGTGCAGGAGTTTTTCTTAATGCCCTGCCTCCTAAAGGCACACTCAATAACTCCATTGTCCCTGCATCCCTCAATGGAATTTAAGAAAAGGATTTATTGGTAAGTATAAAAATCCCCTTATCTGTGTGAATGTTTTTAGTAAATGATACAATGTTGATTATTCATGCCAAGTGTTTCACTATTTTCACCTTGAAAGTAAGATTTCCAGTGTTTTTAGTGGTTTTCCATAACTTCAAGGGCACGTGTTCGAGTAGCTGCTGCAGAGTCCATGCCGCTGCTTTTGGAGTGTGCAAGGGTGCGCGGACCAGAATACCTGACACAGATGTGGCATTTTATGTGTGATGCCCTCATTAAGGGGATTGGAACGGAGCCAGACTCTGATGTGCTCTCAGAAATAATGCATTCTCTTGCCAAGGTAAGAGTTATTGTTTCCTAACTATTTGTTTTCCAGCAAGCTAATAACTTTCATTTACTTAGCCTTTCTGTTTGTGGTATGAGCACGTGACTCCACTCTGAGTAATAGCTAGAAATTCATTCACCAGTCTGGCTCAGGTTACACTCAGTGACATTCATTCAACAATAAATGTCTCCCTTGTGGCTCTTTGATTCTGTGCTTAAATAAAATAAGGCCAGAACTATAGTTTCAGGCTTCCTGTAGCCCAATGGATGGTGCATTAAAGAGATAGTAATGTTTCAAAATAAAAGCAGCTTCAGTTAATCTTCATAGTATTTTGGCCATGGTGAGTGTTATTTCAATACTGAGAGAATTGTAGATCAAGAGTAATTGAATGGTAAAATATCCCCCTCCCGCCCCTTTTACCTAGTGTAAGCCGCCTCCCCTCAGATGTGGAATCTGGTCCTGGGACCAGACCGCTCACAGCAAAGGACAATCTTACTGTGAGAACAATGAAAACCTGGCCCCTTTGACAGTTTTTTTTTTTTTCCTTATTCTAATTTAAGATTGTCCCTCTCTGCAAGCCATCTGGACACCACCTTTCTGTTCTGAGGTGAGCAGTGTTACATCAGTAAAAGGGGCTGGAGGGGGGTACTTTATCATTCAGTTACTCTTGATCTACAACTCTGACAGTATTGAAATAACACTCTATGTGGCCCAAATACAGTGAAGATTAATTGGAGCTGTTTTTATTTTGAAACATTACTATCCCTTTAAAGTCTGTATAGACTACCTGTACAGTTCCCAAGTGCATCCAGAAGCATCTAGTGCTTTGCCTCTGGGGCGCCACTATTTTCTGATCCTGAAGTGGCCTTTTAAATTGTCTTTAGGCTGTCATGTTTTTCTAGAATAGATTTTGTTTTGTGATTACCCTTTTGTTAAAGCTATAGTAACAGTTAATATGGAAATCATAGTGCATGGTTTATTTTACTGAGCAAATCAAGTGTACTCACACTGTTGCTTGCATTATTTGGTGGGGTGCAGTAGCTCCATGGCTGGAAATTTTACAGTGGTGCTGTGATACACCAGTCTATGGACAGCTCCTATAAATTCCCATAGCCTGGTGTAGCAACAGCGCCACCATAATTTTTCAGGCCACAAAGGCACTGCACCCAAAAAATGCAAGTTTCAGAGGCATTACGTTTTGAATAAAGCACCTCTCGGCAGGGTAAACGCCACAATATATATTTCTCTCTCATCCAATATGGAATACAGGTACCATGAGGAAGATATCTTCCTTCCTTGGAAGGTAGGAACATTTTAAAAGACAAGGTCTTGAAGGCGGAGCCTTCCCCTCTCCTCCTACAGACTATCCCCGTCCCAGTTTTGATTTGTTCCTGGTAGAGTGAACAGACTTTGCACATTGCTGCTTAGTTTTTAGCTTATTTTTTATTCTTGGATATGGGGCTGTTACTTTTCCCCCTTTAGGTGAGTTACCATTACTGGCTTCCACTGGATGTTTGGCCAGTGTACAGGTGCTGTTGTGGACCATTACAGTCCTGTGGAGAGAATCTTCCATTCCAAGTTTCTCTCTACCAACTGGGACTCTCTCAGGCTCTGTTTCTTCATAATGGTAACCTGAAGACAGAAGCTGGAGTCGTGAGTAACCCTTTGAGTGTCATGGTCACAATTGGTCCCCTTCCAACAGAGGTTGTTTTGGAGCCTTTGGACTGCACTCATATGTATTTTATTATAAGTTTGTCCATCAGTTTGACGTATGAATGTCTGCTTTAGGGTGTTTAACCCCTTCCCTGCTGGTTTTTATGGGTTTGGGGTATTTCATGGTTTTCCCTTCAGAGTTATTCTTTTTTATTACCTACACACACACCCAAAACACACACGTGTCCCCTTGGGTCTTTGGGTGTTTTAGGTAACGTTTTATTTTTTGGTGCATGATACCTTTAAGGCGAGCTGCACGAAGCAGCTGCACTTGCTCCATTGACTTCTATGGGACAAACTTCTTTGGGACATATCACTGCAACAGTCTGCATACAGAGTTCAGAGATGGCTCATTCTTCTTGTCTCCCCATGCACTGGCATCCGGTTCAAATCCCCAGTGTCTTAGGGGAGTCTGTGGCCCCATGAGGGCAATTGTATGCATTGCTAGGTCACGAATAATAGAAAAAATGACATTTCCCAGAATGTCTGTTTCCTGATCTTTCTTCAGATTGGCTCCTGGTGTTAGATGCCATTTTACTTCTCTATTGCTTATCCTACAGAGGTTGCCTTTCCTTGCACTCCTTTGCAGATTAACCCTTCACCTGACAGATGAGTACCTTTTTGTGCTTTTCTAGGGTGAATTTTTATTCCGGGATACAGTATTTGGTGTATTATACTGTCTTTAGACACTGCTCCTGGACACGGGGCTAGACCTAAGGCAAAAGGACTCAGAGGCATCGCGAATCCCCCCCACACCCCCTTAGTGCTTCTCATTCCAAGTGGGGGGCTCCCTAGAGTATTCAGGATCTCTATGCCTCTCGTGCTATGGCCCCTACCACCCCACCGGGGCCCTACAGCCTTGAACAAGAACCAGTCTGGGTGAAATACTTAGTCCACTATGTCACATTTTCACCTGTTTCTCTAAGGGGTTCCCCACTCATGTAAACCCCTAACACCTTCAGGTTTGTGACCCCTAAGGTCTTACCTGCGCTCATGGATTCCTCTGAGAAGGACTCCTTAGAGGATGACAAAGAGGAGGGGGAATGCTTTTGGAGACCCATTTGAAGCTGACCCTGCTCTGCTATGGAAGGTCTCATTAGAGCTGTCTTACAGATCCTTCGGGTCTCACACCCCTGATGAGCTTCTGTCTTCATCTGATATATTTCATAGAATTAAAAAGTCTTATACAGTCTTGCCACACAATGCCACTCTGGATCAAATCCTTTTGGGCGAGTGGAAGATGCCCGGTAAGAGGCTGTTTATCTCTAAGAGATTCTCTAAGTTGTACCCCTGTGTTTTAAGATCTTGTCTGCGGACCTCTCTTCCAAGAAGTCAATGGTTTCCCTCCCCTTTTAGGGCAAATCTCTTTTTGGTACTGAGCTTAAGCGGATCATCATTGATGCTGCTGAGGGCAATAGCACCCTGTTGCCTCAGATATCCAAATGCCCTATCATGGCAAGTAAGCTGCGTCTTTTTCATCACCGCCAAACAGAGGCGCAAAGGCCACAAGCCTCTCAGCCCTTCTCCCAGTGCCCCACCACCAAGCCCATGCAGCAGTGGCACTTTAAGCGAACCACTGCCAAACCCAAATCTGGCAAGCCTGCCATTGCATGACGGAATCCTGGTCTGCAGGCACCCATTGGCAGACATTTGCTCCATTTCCACAACACATGGGCAGAGTCTACTGCAGACTGCTAGTGGATTTTGCAGGTGTTTTTGGAAGGGTACAAAATAGGGTTCAAGCTCCTTCTTCTCTTCAGGTTTTTCCAATCCAGGGTTCCTCAGGGCCAGGAGGAGCTGCGTCTCCTCGAAGAAGCGGTTCAGTCCCTTCCGGACAAGGGAGTAGCAGAAGGCAGTTTATTTGCCGAAGGGCTGGAAAGCATACAAGAATGAGTGTCTGCAGGCAACAGTGAAGCATAGTGAAGGTTACTTGCAAGTTTGGGGCTGCATTTTTGCAAATGGAGTTGGGGATTTGGTCAGAAATAATTGTATCCTCAATGCTGTGAAGTACAGGCAGATACTTATCCATCATGCAATACCATCAGGGAGGCATATGATTGGCCCTAAATTTATTCTGCAGCATGACAACGACCCCAACAAGGATTCCTGGAAGTGATGGTAAAGCCCCCACAGAGCCCTGATCGCAACATCATCAAATCTTACATGAAGGGAGAGAAGCAACTGAAGTTGGCTAAATCCACATAAGAACTGGTCCGCAGGCAACCGTTGGCAGACATCTGCTCCATTTTCACAACGCATTGGCAGAGTCTACTGCGGACTAGTAGATTTTGCAGGTGTTTTTGGAATGGTACAGAATAGAGTGCAAGCCCTTTCCTCTCTTCAGGTTCTTCCAGTCCAGGGTTTCCCAGGGCCAGGAGGAGCTGTGTCTCTTTGAAGAAGCAGTTCAGTCTCTTCTGGACAGGGGAGTTTTTGTTCCAGTTTCCCTTCAAGAGAGAGGTTCAGGTTTTTATTCAATCCTGTTTGTGCTGTCCAAGAAGGACGGCGGTAGCCACCCTATTCTGGATCTCAAGGACCTCAGTTCTTATGTGGAGAATGCTTGCTTCAAGATGGAGTCCTTACACTCTGTCATCACAGCTGTGTGCCCAGGAGTATTCTTGGCATCTTTGGACCTGTAGGATGCTTACTTGTACATCCTTATCCATCTGGGCAGTCAGTGGTATCTCTGTTTTGCCTTCGAATCTGAGCACTACCCGTTCACCACTCTGCCATTTGGGCTGACCTCCACGCCTAGGGTGTTTGGCAAGGTTCTCTGGTCCTTGTTGGCCTTAATGTACTCAAGGGGTCAGGTAACTCCTTACATGGATGACCTTTTGCTGAAGGCTCCATCGCTGGAACTCTTGGCCCAGCAGTGCAGGAATGTGCTTAGATCTTGCTTCACTATGGGTGGATTCTTCCACAGTCCTTTCTCAGGATTTTGTTTTCCTGTGGCTCAGGGTCAGCACCTGCTGGGGAAGGTTTTTCTGACATATGATACCATTCTATAGATCATGCAGCTGATGTCCCAAGCTCTGGAATGGTCCTCTGCTCTGGTCCGAAAGTACATGAAACTTGCGGGCCACATTGTGTCCACCATGGAAGAGTTTCCTTATTTTATGGCCCACATCAGGGAACTCCAAAGACTCATCAACCAGTCTTGGCAAGGGAATCAGGATCTCCTGGATTGGCAGAGCTCCCTAACTCCAGACATCAGACATGATCTGCAGTGGTGTTTGCACAGGAGCAATCTGGTGCAGGGGAAGCTGTTCATGCTTTCAGAGTGGACCTTTGTCATGATGGATGCCAGCCAGAGGGGCAGGGGTGCTGTTCTGGGTCACCTGGGAATCCAGGGCAGATGGACCTTGGAGTCCATTCAGTCCCTTCAGTACTGGTCCCTTCAACTGAGGAGTCATCCAGTATGTGTCCAGTCTGACACCACCACGGATGTGCCTTACATCAACAAGCAAGGAGGCACTCGAAACTTTCCTGCTTGATCAGAGGCCAAATATATCTTTGGTTGGATAGAAGCTCATTTTCCAGCCATCTCCACCATTCACATCCCAGGAGTAGACAACGTCCTGGTGGGCTTCCTAAGTTGCCAAACAGGTGGACCCAGGATAGTGTGTGCTCCATCCAGAAGTGTTCAACTTTCCTCAGATAGACATGATGGCCACAAGGAACAACAGGAAGGCTCCAGTATTTTGTTCCCGTTGGAGGTACCCACTGGCCTTTGCCGCGGAAGCAATGGCAGTCGCGTGGTGTTTTCACCTCGCTTATATTTTCCCTACAATTCTCGTTCCCAGAGTGCTTGGAAAATAAAGACTGGGGGTCTGATGGTCATTATGTTTGATCCATATTGGACCAGGAGGACATGGTTCCAGGAGCTGGTGTGTCTCTCTATTTCCATTGCCACTCAGTTCAGACTTCCTCCTTCAGGGCTAGTTCTGGAAGGAGGATGTGGAGAGATTGGCTTTGACAGCATGGCCATTGAAGCCTCTATCCTGAGGAGAAAGGGGTTCTCCCCTGAAGTTGTTTCCAATATGATCCAGGCTAGAAAACCTGTATCCTCTAAGACCCTACCACGGTTTATTCTATTTTTCTTTTCTTCAGGAAGGTGTAAACAAAGGACTCTGAGTTCCTTGAAAGTTCAGACTACTGTGCTCTCTCTCTCTGTTATTCCAGAGACGTATTGCTATTTTGCCGGATGTCAACGTGTTCTTTCAAGGGGTTGCACATGCTTTTCCTGCCTACAAGGCTCCCACGCCTCTGTGGGACCTTAATCTGGTTCTGGAAGTTCTGCAGTGGCCTCCCTTTGAATCCCTTGCTACCATTCCTTTGTGTCTATTGACAAAGGAACCTCTCAAGAATTCCTTCCTAAGATGGTCTCTGAGTTCCACATCAATCAGAACCCAAAGGAGGGGGATCTCCACTTGTTGAATGTGATGCATTGACTTGATTTATTTGCACCGTACCAAATCTTTGCGTAAGACTGAAGCCTGAGGGTCCTAAGGCAGGTCAGGCTGCTTCCAAGTCTACCATTTGCAAGGCATGCAAAATCTGGAAGAAACCTGTTCCCTTTCGTGTTACAGCATGTTCTTCCAGGTCTGTTGCGGGGAGGGCCCTCTTAGGCCTACAAGAATCAAGCCTTGTCTGAACAGCTGTGCAAGGCTGCAACCTGGTCCTCCATGCACACCTTTGCCAAACACTAGATTGTGGCACAATGCAGTAGCCTTTGCCTGAAATCGTAATTTCTTAGTGCACTGGAGTACTCTGCTTACATTGACTCTCTCATTTCTACACATATATGTACATAATGGTGTCTGTTTCCCTCCGGTTCAGATGTTCTTTGGGGTGCTTTTGATCACATGGTGGCCTCCAGCTGTGGATTCTTCTGAACCACACTTCCTTCTACCATTGAGTTAGATTTTATTTTATCACCCTCAACCACCCAATTCTTATATGCCAGTTGTATAATACAATTGCAGTTCATCTCACCGGTTTTCTCTGAGACCTCTTGATCTGCAGAGTCCATAGGCATCATGATCGTTGACAGTGCTGGGTGACTCATATAATTTTCATTCCCAGTGCATATCAGAGATGGAGGACCCTGTGCATCATTGCTGGAATGCTTGTGATCCTCAAGCTGGTGTTAATTTTTCCACTTGGTGGCTTAAAACATTATTATTTCAGGTTCTTCTTATTTCCTGCTTAGATATTGGGTTGTAAAATACCCCATTAGGTAGATTACCATCACTGGTCTTCAATGGAGTGGAATGACCAGTTCACTTGTGCTTTTTAGACCTTTTCTTCCCTGTGGAGGGAATCTTGCTGGTAATTTTTACCTCCTGACAGAGTGTCTTGGTACTCTGGCTTCTCTCTAAGACTTTTTTTGTTTGTTTTTCAGTGTATTGAAGTAATGGGAGATGGATGCCTAAACAATGAACACTTTGAAGAACTTGGAGGAATACTAAAAAGCAAACTAGAAGAGCACTTTAAAAATCAGGAACTCCGGCAAGGTACCGTATTAGATACCTCAAACAATATATGCAGCTGGAAAGGCTGCAATGAATATTCAAGTATGAATCTTGTTTTCATTACATGTTTGATTCTTGTTTTTCAGTGAAAAGACAAGATGAGGACTATGATGAGCAAGTTGAGGAGTCTTTACAAGATGAAGTAAGTTTAAGCACTTCTATTGCAGGTGAAGTTGAAATGTAATGCTTCTAGAAATGCTTTGCTGAATTACACATGCTTTTTATATATCTACCTAATTCATCTGACAAGCTCATGCTTTTGAGGCAAACTTGTTAAATATTTTATTTTTTATTTTTGACACTGCTGCTTTATAGTCCTTAATCAGAATTACATTTTAAGTTTTCGGCAGGGACCTAGCTTCCCAGTGTTTCACTATTGCAAAGCACTTGTAAACCTCTATTGTCAAAACCCTTAAATTGTAAAGATCTGCGTACACTTGGGAAGCTGTATAAATAAACTAATTTAGTTCACTAGATTGGCGATGTTAAATGTATACTGATTTGCTTCACACTTAATGTGATATTAAGTTCATTTCATACATCATTCCATAAATGTTACAATTGCCTCAAAAAAGCCAATAACCATGCCAGGTGTTCCTGTTATACTTATTTAGTTGTAAAAAATAGAGCATATATTGTCCCACTTAAAAAATATGGAGCAGCAGGGAGAAAAATAATTCTGCATCCTGTTAGGATGCCATAGCATCCCCAGTTGCTATCTCTAATCCCCTGGAAAGGAAATTCAGTGTGAATTCTACTGTTCTTTCCAATCAGTCTTCAGGTTAATTGGACCCTTGTATCTCTCATAATTGGGGAGTGGTTTTTACAAAGCTGTTAAAGTGCACAAGGGAGTATAATATTACTAATCTAATATTGTAGGTGCTAACGCATACCATGGTAATAATTAGATTTTTCTTTATACTGCACATATTTAAAAAAAAAAAAATCTAACATTTTGCACTGAAAATTGTATCCTTGTTTTACAGGATGATAATGATGTTTACATACTGACTAAAGTGTCGGATATTTTGCACTCTATATTCAGTAGCTACAAAGAGAAGGTGTTACCGTGGTTTGAACAGTTGCTACCATTAATTGTCAATTTAATTGTAAGTATTTTTTTCTAAGCGCAGACACAAATGTGTGTAGATGTTTAAGGTATTTAAATCATTTGTAAAACTCGTGCAGTGTAAAACTAGGGTGTTCCTATTTCTGGGGGATACATTGCTCAAAAGTTATTGGAGAACAAACCTGTTTTAACATAACATTTTTAATTTTTCTGATTTCCACAGACTGAAAAATAAAATACATTTTGTCATCTGGTTTCCACTGTAATAAGGAACAGTTCCTCTGCCAGCAGTGGGAAAAAAGTCTTTCAATTTAACAATTAATACTATAGGGAAAAAATAAGATCAAGCACTAGATCTTCTAGAACAGTGGTTCTCAACCCGTGCCCTCAGTGACTATTAACAGACCAGGATTTGAGAATTTCCTTTTAAGAGCACAGGTGAGTTAATCAATATGACTGAGCCTCTGATCAACACCCTTGTGTTCTAGCAGGGAAATTCCTAAGTCCTGGCCTGTTAGTGGCCACTGAGGGCATGGGTTGAGAACCTCTGTTCTAGAATACCTTTTCTTAAAATGCAAATTGTGATCCTATATTTATCCTTTTTATTTAAATCTAATCTTCTGAATTATATAAAGAGATTATGTATTCAAACACCATTGATTCTTACAATGGTTTATTCATTTTTGTGCTAATGCCACAAAAAGGGGTGCATATGAAACACTGAGTTGCAGAATTCACAATGCACGATGGATTCAGCCTTGTTATAAATCTTACAAGTAGGCTACTTCTTGCAGCAAAATGTGTTCCATACTTTACTTTTTCTGTTTCTTCTACAGTGCCCTCACAGGCCCTGGCCAGATAGACAATGGGGACTCTGTATTTTTGATGACGTAATCGAACATTGCAGTCCATCTTCCTTCAAATATGTTGAGTACTTCCTTAGACCACTGCTACAGTCAATATGTGACAACAGCCCTGAGGTTAGACAAGCAGCTGCTTATGGCATTGGAGTGATGGCACAGTTCGGAGGGGATGGTTATCGCCCCTTTTGCACAGGTATTCTTTAGAGAAATGCCATAATGAATACACCTAGTCATATCATTATTGTTCAAATGCTTGTTGGCATCTGGTGTTCCAAGCATATTGTATACATTTGTTCTTATGATGTTTAAGTGGTTATCATTAAATTTTGATAAAACAAATTGTACTGTTGAATTGAAAGAATACAAATATAAGGCCTTATTAACAGCTATGTCTCTTTCCACTGATTTTTACCTGCAGAAGCTCTTCCACTTCTTGTTGGGGTTATCCAGGCTCCAGACTCTAAAACCAAAGAGAATATAAATGCGACAGAGAATTGCATATCTGCAGTAGGAAAAATCATGAAGTTCCGACCAGATTGTGTTAGTGTGGATGAGGTCTTGCCTCACTGGTTGTCATGGTTGCCTCTGCATGAGGACAAAGAAGAAGCTGTTCATACTTTTAATTTCCTATGTGACCTTCTCGAAAGGTAAATATTTTAATACCGTTAATGTAGTGACCTATTCAAAGAGTTTTTAATGTTTTATTGTCTGTGCAAATTTGTTTACATCCTTTTCTCTGTCATCTAATATAGCTTACAGGTGACTCTGGGAAGGTGACGGCCCCTTTAAGTAGGCGGGTACAATTCTTTGAAAAAAATGCATGGTGGAGCCTTCCTTTCCTACTCAGCTGGTTACCAGCCAATCCCTCCCCGGTTAGATTTGTTCCTTGAACAGGAAAGGAAAAAGAACAGTTCTGCTTAGTTTTTTAGTTTAATTTATTGTTTTCTTTTGGGGTGTAGAACTTTCCCATTAGGCGAATTACCATTACGGACTTCCCAATGGTGGATAGCTCAGGCTCCGCGTTCCTCCACCAAGCCCAAACAGTGGAAGCCCAAGCAGTCCTCCACCAAACCTCCTTCACCATGACTCACCAAACCCCGGACCTCACACATCAGTGGGTGGTAGTCTGCACTATTTTCTCATTGTCTGGACAGACACCATGGTGGATCCGTGGGTTTTACAGGTGATTTTCGAAGGGTACAAGATTCCCTTCACCTTTCTCACACACCTCAGGGACTGGAAAAGCTTTGTCTTTTCAATGGTGCCATCCAGACTCTCTTGGACACGGAAGTTCTGGAACCCTTTTCCGACCCAGAAATAGGTTCCAGCTTCTATTCCAACCTATTTGTTGTATCCAAAAATGATGGCGGCCGCTGTCCTATCCTTGACCTCAAGGATATCAATTCCTTTGTAGTCAACAGTCGTTATCACCAAGAGTCCTTGAGATCGGTGATTGCAGCAATGTGTCCTGGAGAATTTCTGGCCTCTTTGGACCTCCAAGATGCGTATCTGCACATAGCCATTCATTTGGAGAGCTGCCAGTACCTCAGGTTCGCTTGTGACATGAGGCACTTCCAGTTTTCTGCTCTCCCCTTTGGTCTGACCACAGCCCCCCAGGTGTTCACTCGCGTCCTGGGTGCATTTATTTCTGTTATGCACGAGAAAGGCATCCGAGCCGCTCCGTACATGGACGACTTGCTCCAGAACTCCTTCAACAACAGGTTCAGGACTGTATCCTTGTCCTCACCCATCACTGGTGGGTCCTGAACATTGACAAGTCGGACCTGATCACATCTCAGTTTGGTCTTTCTAGGTCTTCTGTTCGACACCATGAAAGGCATGGTCTTTCTGATGGACGATATGGTTCACCAGATCACCAACAAGGTTTCCTCAGTCCTGGCTTGCAACTCCATTCCAGCCATCAAGTTGACCTCTCTCGTGGGGAAGTTGATTTCCACCATAGAGGCAGTACTGTTTGCGGTGGCTCACACAAGGGAACTTCAGAGGGTTGGGATCCAGGTTTGCAAGTGGAACCCAGATCGCCTGAAGCTGTTTGTTTCTCTCCCCTTGCACGTGGAGCGAAGTCTTTCTTTGTGGCAACATCTCTCCAACCACCGCAAGGGCATACCCTTTCTGGTTCCATTCTGGACGACGGATGCCAGCCTATCCAGTTGGGGAACGGTTCTGGGTCACCTGAAAGCACAGGGTCTGTGGTCAGCAAAGGAGTCTCTCCTAACCCTCAATGTCCTGGAACTTCTGGTGATATTCCATGCTCTGAGGTACTGGTCCTATCAGCTCGACGGCTGTCCAGTTCGCGTCCAGTCAGACAACTCCACGGCCGTGGCTTACATCAACAAGCAAGGCAGAACAAGAAGTCTAGTAGCCTGGTTGGAGGTCAAGGCTATTTTAGCCTGGGAGGAAGAACATATCGCTGCCATCTCTGCAGTTCATATTCCAGTAGACAACAGCGAGTGGGAACTCCACCTGGAGGTGTCAACCTCCTCATCCGAAAATGGGGGCTCCCCTGGATTGATCTGATGGTGATCAGAGACAACAGGAAGGCTCTGAATTTTTGTTCCTGCTGGAGGTATCCTCTGGCTATCGCAGTGGATGTTATGTCGATCCTTTGGCAGTTTCCTCTAGCCTACATCTTTCCTCCTATTCCCCTGCTTCCCAGGGTGCTGAGGAAACTATGGATGGAGAGAACTCCGGTCGTTCTAGTTGCTTAGTACTGGCCCCGGAAACCTTAGTTTCCACAGCTTCTGGACCTATCTTTGTCTGAACCTTTCGGCTTCCACACAGACCGGATCTCCTTCTACAAGGCTGCCTGTGGAAGGAGAACATGGAACATCTGGGTTTGACGGCCTGCCGGTTGAATCCTCATTATTGACGAAGAAGGGTTTCACTCCTGCGGTAGTAGCCACTATGCTTCAGGCTCGGAAACCTGTTTCCTCTAAGGCCTACCACAGAATTTGGTCTATTTTCCACTCATGGTGTGTGGACAAGGATCTGTCCTCACAAGAGTTTGATCTTCCGACTGTAGTGTCCGTTTTCCATGATGGTGTGAACAAGGGCCTTAGCATGAGTTCTTTGAAAGTTCAGACATCTACTCTTTCTGTCTTCCGGATGTCAAGGTTTTCTTTCAAGGTGTTGCTCATGCTTACCCTGCCTTTAAGCATCCCACTCCTCAGTGGGACCTTAATCTGGTGCTGGGTATCTTGCAGCGCCCTCCCTGAGTCCTTGGCTACCATTCCGCTTCGTCTCCTACCTTGGAAAATGACTTTCCTCTTGGCGATTTGTCTGTTTGCAGAGTCGCTGAACTACAGGCTTTGTCCTGCAAACCCGTCCTTCCTGGTGTTTCACAAGGACAAGGCTGTTCTTCTCACCTTCTGAGCATTTCTTCCTAAGGTGGTCTCTGAGTTCCACATCAATCAGGAGATTGTTGTGCCTTCATTTTGTCCTGATCCTAAATCTGCCTTATGTTCTATGTGCACCGCACGGAGTCTGTTCGCTAGACTGATGCACTCTTTGTCATCCCTGAGGGTCTCAGGGTTGGTAAGGCTGCATCCAAGGTCACTGTTGCCTCTTGGATTAAGTCTACCATTCGTAAGGCTTATGAACTCAGGAAGAAGCCTTCTCCTTTTTGTGTCACAGCTCATTCCACCAGGTCTGCTGGGGCCTCCTGGGCCTCTAAGAATCAGGCCTCTGCTGATCAGTTGTGCAAGGAGGCTACTTGGTCATCTGTGCACAATTTACTAAACACGATCATGTTGATGTGCTGGCTTTTGCTGACACCAGCTTTGGTAGAAAAGTCCTGGAGGCAGTCTTTCCTGTCTAGGACTTTACTCCCTGTGTCTCAGTAATCTTTAACTGTTGAGCCTGGCTGGCTTTCATTCATTGTGCTGTTAGTTCCTGGCATGGTGTATTCCATTTCAGTGTTCATTGACCCTTTGTTTAGGGCTATCCTATGATCAGATTAGTCCATATGAGCTCTGGTGACTTTGGGGACCGACACTTGGTCCTTGCCTTCCTTCCCACCACTGGGAAACTCAATGTTGGTATACCTGTAAGCTATATTGGACAACAGAGAAAAGAGGATTTTAGTCTTACCTGTTAAACACTTTTCTCTTAGTCCATATAGCTTACAGGTCTCCCACTCTATCAAGGGACCATGCTTTTGTCTCCTGTGATCAAACATGGGAGTTCCTTGTGGTTCATGCTCACAGGAATCTTCTTTTTCCTTCTTGCTACCTAGCCGATCACTTAGAGTCTGAAATCTAACTGGAGAGGGATTGGGTGGTAACCTGCTGAGGAGGAAAGGAAGGCTCCACCCTGCATTCTTTCCAAGAATTGTTACTGTGTACTTAAAGGGGTGGTTGCCTTCCCAGAGTTACCTGTAAGCTATATGGACTAAGAGAAAAGGATGTAAAGGGATAGTAATACTTGCAAATTACTAATCCCCATATTGTAACTTTGTTAAAAAGAAACTTATTGCCTCCAGTGTCCTCTCTCAAGCCCTTATGGTTTGAAAGTTCCCTCCCCCTTCCCTGACTGAACGCTGACTGCATGGGAAGCTGTTGTATGACAGTCTTATGTGCATCAGACGGCTCTGCAGCCGAGCCAGACATTGCGTTTATAAAAAATAATTTTTTCACTGGTTTGCAAGCACATGTAGAAGACCGTTTTAGTGAAAGATTTCTTTTTTTATAAACGCGATCTCTGCAATGCTGCAGAGCCGCCTGATGCAAGTAGTACTGGATATACCTGCAGTCGGTGTTCAGCGTTCAGTCATCTCACAGGGGGCAATACGTTTCTTTTTAACAAACCTATAATATGGGGATTAGTAATTTGCAAGTATTACTATCCCTTTAACAGGTAAGATTAAACTCCCCTCTTCTCTTAAGTCCAATGTAAAACACAGGTACCATGGGGGTTGAGTCCCTCCTCCTGGAGGGCAGGGCACATCACAAAACACAGGGACTTAGCGGACCAGACTCCCTCCTCCAGCTCATCCCTCCCTCCAGAATTCTTGTCCTGCAAGCAAGCTGGATGGGCAAGGCCAAGGACACTTTAAAAGTATAGTAACGTCTATAATAAAGTAGATCTCAGAGTGTTCTCTATTGTAAACATAACACTTTGCTGTATATTTAACTTACTTTTCTGTAGTTCAAAACATGTTCAATGTAAAAAGATTCCCCTCCTGCCCATTCTGACCACGCCATGTTTCCTCTAATTGTAGTCCAGATGGGGAGCGGCGAGGGACAAACTTCAGTAAGCAGAGTAAAATCCTGCCTTCCTTTGTCAAGGGGAGGCAGGATTTTCCTTATACTTACTGACTTAAGTTTGTCCCTCGCTGCATCCGTCAGATCCCACAACCGGATTGCAGCTTCTAAGGGGAGGCGGCTAGAAGGGGCTGGAGGGGAATTTTTTTTTACTAATATCTTTTGAACTACAGAAAAATAACACTTTGCGCTATGGTTAATAACTTATGTTTACAATAGAGAAGACTCTGAGATATACTTTCTTGTAGACATTACTATCCCTTTAATGCAGAGTTATCAGCAGAGGACACTGTGAGCTGTGGTGGGACAGGATCCCACCAGATCAACAGTTCTGTTTTCATTTACAGCACTGGGGTATGTGTATGGCTACCAGTGGAACTGTAAGACAAGACTGGAGTAGCAGAGTATGCATAAAATATGGGGCAGTGGTAGACGGCACACAAATCACTAGTAGGGTTAACTCAAAGTGACTGTTTCTGTTCTTTGGTTTGTGATGTTTGTGTCCATTGGCAACTTCAGTTCGTGTTGTACCAGTTCATTTGCATTGAACCTTTTGTGTGTTGAGGGGTTTTCTCTTAAATCTTAGGAGGGGATGCAGGGGCTGTGGTGTATAGAGTCCCCTTTAAGGAGGCAGGGCTTTTAACAACAAACTCCTCCTCCTGCCCACCCTTTATACCCCAGAACCGATTCCTGAGTGCCCTCTGGGAGACGCAGCTGTTTCCCTGCTATGGGAAACTTTATTCTGCCCAATTCTTTTTTTTTTTTTTTTTTCTCCTTCCTCTTTCTTTGCAAGCTGTCAGGAGCCCCCACTGGGGAGAGTTCTTGGGAATCTTTTGTTGCTTCCCTTTCTCTCTGCTTTTGCATAGGGATAGCGGAGTGGGGGACCATTGACATCTTCATTATGCATGTTCGGAGTTTCCCGGTACGAGCCTGGCTGAGCCCACACAAGCTGGTGCCTGCTGGCAAGCCTCTCCTTTTGCACAAATGTCCCTGGTCCGGGATGATTCTCCATGCACGTCATTAGTATTAGTGTTAGTATCATTATTTCCTGAAGCTTTTGCATTATAGATCTCTTAACATCCGGCTGAGCTGGATGCTTGCAGCATGTGCTTCAGGTTCTCCAGGTACTCAATCGTTTGAGCTCTTGTGCTAAAGGAGGTTTCTCTTGTTATGGGGCGCATCCTGCTTATGTTTTTATGTTGTTTTGCATCCAGCTCATAGCCAGATTCTGTGGATGTGCTGAGACATTACGGTCATGGTCTTTTTTTGGGAATGCATGATGTATGCACTCCTGTGGCAGATGAGCACTTTGCTGTAAAGCTCCCAGTCTTCTCCACTTCGGGTGCACTTTGGAGCCTCACACATGATGCCGAGATGACCAAAACCAGCTAGTGAACTCAGACATAAATCCACCAAATCAGGAGGGAAGAGCAAGCTTAAGGGCTCTAAAGACTCTTCTACAGTTGTTTCCTTGCCTCGGGACCCCCCCCCCCCCCCCCCCCTTCTGTGGTGCTGGCTGAGGGTCCCATTCTTGCAGGGCCCTCCATGTTGCCTCCTACAACTGTTCCACCCACCTTGGAACCAGAATGGGCCAGATCACCGTCTGCAGGGTCATAGCTAAATGGTTGGTTGATCAAATTCATGGGCCCGTAAAGTGTCCACTTCTTATCTAAGGATTCTTCTGCTCTGTCAGACCCTTTCTCTTCCAAGGATGAAGGTGTGGTTCTCAGCAACACCTGGACATTTCTCATTCATGGCTTGTTTTATGCTGTATGGACGAGGCGGAGCCTGATTCAGTGTAGCCCTTAAGTTGGGCTATCTCCAGGTTCCGCTGTTTTGATTTCTAAGCATAAATAGAAATTCTCTGTAGATGTGAAATTGGATACAGCTGCTCTTGATGAGTGGCAATTTCCTGAGGGGACTCACTGTTTCCAAAGCGTTTTCTGCTTTATCCCCTTCCTCAGGATAGGGCTGATCTGTTTTGTCCCTCTGGCAGTGGATTTGGTAGTTTCCTGCATGTCTAAGAATATGACTTTGCCAATGCAGAGTGTGGCTGTCCTTAGGGACTTAGCTAGTAAGAAGTTGGATTCTCTTACCCGATTATTTTCTCGTCGGGGGGCTATCTTGAGAGGGGTGCTTGCTGGGCAATGGAGGCTTGGCTGAGGCATCTGCCTCATGCTGTTTTGTGCAGCCACTTCCCCATAGGAGCTGTTGAATTTGATTACTTTTTTCAGGATGCCACAGGTTACACTGGAGAGGCTTCTTTGGATGTGGCCAAGAATAGCCTCTGTGTTCCCCCTATCTCAGTGGCAGCACTGGGTACAATTTGGCTACAGATTTGAAATGGTGGCCTTGCCGTTCACTGGGTCGCTTTGGTCCCTACTTGACAAAATGGGCAGTCAGGCCACTGGACTAAGAAAATGTTCATTAAGTACACAAAAACGCCCCCATTTTCTTACCTTTATTTATTAATTTGTTTGTCTCTCTAACTGTAAACGGGCCTTGGTGCCTTTATACATACACTCTCAGAACCGGTTGTGCATCCAACCATGGGAAGGGGCAGATGGGACTAGATTTAGTCAAATCAGGAGGGTGTCCCCCTTCTCCCGGGGCTGGAGAGCCAAAGCACTGTTGATGCCCAGGTGATTCCCAAGCTGCAGGGAAAGGAAGTGGAGGTAGGTACTATGACTCTCACTTCTGTAGAGAAACTGCAGGGCACCTGCTTTTCTGCTTTCTGTTCTGGTGGCTGAATCTCCCTCCTGGCATCCTACTTTTAACACCTTAACCCCTTAAGGAATTCCGGGCTCCCCGCGCAGCTGCACACCGTTCGGGGAGTTTGGAATCCGGAAAAAAAAAGGGGGGGGGGGGTTGCTGGTCCTTAAGTGACCGCACCGTGCATCCGTGGCCGGTCCTTAAGGGGTTAATGAGAGAAGTGTATGTTCCTTATTTTCTGTTCTGTATTTCCCTTTCTCTGTCATCCAATACAGGTTATTGGTAACTTTGGGTAGGCTATCCACCCCTTTAATTGTAGGCAGGAACAATTCTAGAATTGTATGCAGGGGGTGGAGCCTACCTTCCCTCCTTGGCTGCAGCTAGCCAACCAGCCCCAGAAAGATTTGTTCCTTGATGAAGACACAGGCAAGAGAACAGTTCTGCTATAGCTTTAGAAGTTTTTTATTTTTCTGTTAGAAATGGAATACCACGATTAGGCGGATTACCATAACTGACAATGCCCTTAGATGTGGCTAGCTCAGTGACCAGGTGCTTTTTGTGGACCTTAAGCCCTGGGGGGAAAATCTTGGCTACAAGTCCTTTCCTCAGGAGTTGCCCACTGAGGCTTCTTCTTAAAACATGGTAATCTGAAGACAGAAGATCTGCAGGGGAAAAGCAATCAACCCTTTGAGTGCTGCAGGTCCTTGTGTCCCACAGTGCCCCTCCGCACGGGTTTTTCCTTGGAGTTCCTATTGCATACTCCTGCACTCATTGGGTCTATCTGCATGTCTGTTGGGTGTTTTGGAGCAGGTTTATGTGGTACTTAACCCTTTAGCTGCTGGTTTGGCATTCATTTGGGGGGGGGGGTTCTATCACTTTACCTACTGGTTGTGTTTTTTGGGTATCCTAACATGTTCTGGTGGTGGTTCATGTCTTTTAATATTACACCTTCAATTTTGTAAAATTTGAGTTTGCTTGCTTTACCGCATAGGCGCCATTGCTCCATTCACTCCTATGGGACTGTACTGTTTAGGACATATCTCTGCAACCGTTTAACCTAGCTTCTTCAGAGATGGCTCATTCTTCTTGTCTGCCCTTTCTCTATCATCCGGTTCATGTTTCCAGTGTGTTGGGGGACTCAGGGGGTTTCGGGCACTGTTGGGGTACTTTTTCTGGGAAAACTAGATTTCCTATGAGCGCTTGCTTTGCGCGCTCGTTTGATTGGCTCCTGCTGCGGCAGCCATTTTGTGCCATTTCCAGAACGAGTATCCTATACAGGGCTTGGACGTCTTCTCTCCTCTGCTGATTAACCCTTCATCTGCCAGATAAGTCTAAATTAGCGATTTCTGGGGTGAAACTTTAATCCTACGCACTGTAACTATGGCGTGGGAGCTTGGGACCAGACCTAAGACAAAGGATTCTGGGGTCTCTGTATCCCCTATTGCGCATTGCTCTTCCTGTCATTCAGGGTTACCTAGAGAATTATCAGATCATTTATGCCCAACATGTTCTGATGTCCCTGAGAGTCTTCCAGGGACCTCCTGCCATGCATTAGAGCCAGTTTGGGTGCAAGCGTTCAAGGCTGCTACTCTAGGGATCTTAGGTCCACATTGCAACTCTTTCCATCCCAGTTAAAGGGGGACAAGTCTTCCCTGCAAAAAACCTCAGGGTGTACCTGACTTGTCCGATTGCTCTGCGGAGGAACTGCTGTTGGGGATTCAGATGTTGAGGAATGTTCTGCGGTGGGCTCCTCTCAGATTTTTGGGGATCCTTTTGAGGCTGATCCTGAGCCCTCGGCTGAGGGCCTGATCAGGGCTGTTTTAAATACCCTAAACATTCCCTTGTGCACGAGGTTCCTTCTGATGTATTTCAGGAGCATAAAAAGGCCCTTGCTTGCTTTCCACCTAACCCCACTCTTGACCGCCTTGGAAGTCTTCAGACAGAAAACAGTCTGTCTCCAAGAAACTTGCCAAGCTTTATCCCTTCTCTGAGGCTGCGCTTCCTCAGTGGGTTCATCCCCCCCAAAGTGGATGCTTCTATCTCCAGGCTGTCTAAGTCTACTGCCTTGCCAGTGTCTGATGCATCTGCTCTAAAGGACTGGACTGACAAGAAACTTGAGGTCTCCCTCAAGTCCATCTTTGCCACTGCTGGTACTGCCATGCTTCCAGCATTCGCTGCACCATGGGTGAACCGGGCCATTGCGGTCTGGACTGAACAGCTCACCCTTGCTGTTTGTCAGGGTGCTCCTGCTTCGGATAAGTTGCACCTCCTTGCCAACATTTCTGAGGCTCAGCAATGTGTTTCTGCTGCCTTATTTGATGCCATCCGTTTGGTGGCTAGGGTTTCCACCATGTCTGTGGTTGCCAAACGGGCTCTTTGGCTCAAGATCTGGTCTGCTGACACTGCTTCCAAGAAAGCATTGTTCTCCTTACCGTTTCAAGGCACTTCTTTGTTTGGGCCAGATCTTGAGGATCTGATCAGTGAGGCCACAGGGGGTAAGAGTAGCCTTCTACCCTTGGTCCCTAGGAAGAAAACGCCACTAAAACTTAACCAGTATTTTTGTTCGTTTCAGAATGAGACACGTCCGGCGAACCAGACTGTTCCTTCAGCTCCGCGTACCTCCTCCAAGCCCAAACAGCAATGGAAGCCCAAGGTCTCTTCCAAGCCTTCGGCATGACTCACCGAACCTGGGTCCGCACTCTGCTGTGGGTGGTTGTCTGCGTCACTATCACAGCATTTGGGAGGATTCAGTGGCAAACCCATGGGTTTTACAGGTGGTGACAGACAGGTGCAGGATCCCTTTAGTCTCTCTTCCTCCCTTTCACTTCTTTTCTTCTCATATGCCTCAGGACGCAGAGAAACAACGTCTGTTCTGCGCTATTCAGGCTCTTCTGGACAAGAATGTTCTAGAGCTGGTTCCAGTTCAGGACAGAGGTATGTGTTTTTACTCAAACCTTTTTGTGGTCTCCAAGAAGAATGGCAGTTGTCGTCCCATTTTGGACATGAAGGATCTGAATTCCTTTGTGATCTGGACTCTTTATCACCAGGAGTCTCTACGTACGGTGATTGCTGCCATGCCTCCAGGGGGAATTCCTTGCTTCTCTGGATCTTCAGGATGCGTATTTACACATCCTCATTTATCCAGAGAGCCGTCAGTATCTCTGATTTTGCCTACTACCGGGAGTATTTTCAGTTCTCAGCTCTTCCATTTGGTCTGACGACAGCTACTCAAGTCTTCAACTGTGTCCTGGGAGCCTTAGTGTCCGTTCTCCACAGGGATGGCATCAGAGTAACTCCATACATGGATGACCTGCTTCTGATGGCCCCCTCTGCGGAACTTCTTCATCAGCAGGTTCAGCAATGCATTCATGCTCTCACCCATCACGGGTGGATTATCACCTTTGGACAAATTTGATCTTTTTCCATCCCAGCGTCAGGTCTTCTTGTGCCTCCTCTTCGACACCCAGAAGAGCATGGTGTTTCTCACGGATGAGATCGCCCACAGGGTTTCTGCGGTCCTTTCTCAGGATCCAGTTCCAGCCAATAAGCTGTCCTCTCTAGTGGGGAAATTCATTTCCACCATAGAAACGGTACCGTTTGCTATGGTTCACACCAGGGAACTCCAGTGGTTTGTGATCCAGGTGTGCAGGGGTCAGCCAGACCTTCTGAAGATGTCTGTGTCCCTCGCTCTTCATGTGGAACGGAGTTTGTCGTGGTGGCTAGACCTCTTCAATCTGCTGTTGGGCAAGTCCTTCGTGGTATCCTTGTGGACCATGGTGACGACAGATGCCAGCCTCTCTCCAGCTGGGGAGCTGTCCTGGGTTGCCTGAATGCTCAGGGTCGATGGTCTCCGGAGGAATCTCTCCTTCCCATCAACATATTGGAGCTTCGGGCGATATTACATGCCCTTCGTCATCTCAGCTGGAAGACTGTCCAGTCCAGGTACAGTCCGACAACGTCACAGCCATGGCTTACATCAACAAGCAGGGCGGAACAAGAAGTCTCGCCGCTTGGTTAGAGGTCAAGGCTATTTTGTCCTGGGCAGAAGAACACGTTCCTGCTATATCCACAGTGCACATTCCCGGCGTAGACAACGTCATGGTAGACTTCCTCAGTTGGCACACATTGGACAGCGGAGAGTGGGAACTGCACCCAGAGGTGTTCACCCACATTGTTCAGAAGTGGGGTTTTCCTTACATTGACCTAATGCGACAAGACACAACAGGAAGGTCCTGAGCTTCTGCTGTCGATGGAGGGACCCTCTAGCTCTGGCGGTGGATGCCATGTCCGTTCCTTGGTTATTTCCTCTGGCTCCATCTTTCCTCCTCTCCCAGTGTTGCACAGGGTGTTATGGAAACTACGACTGGAGCGCGGTCCAGTCATTCTGATTGCTCCGTGCTGGCCTTGCCAAGCTTGGTTTCTGGAGTTTCTGGATCTGTCAGTGGCGGAGCCATTCCGTCTCCCTTGCCATCCAGATCATCTTCTACAGGGTTACCTGTGGAAGGAGGATGTTCATCGGCTAGCTTTAACGGCTTGGAAAGGGTTTGCATTGTCTCAAGTTTTATGTACTTCGCACTGAGTCTATCAGGCATTCTGACACATTGTTCTTCATTCTTGAGGGTCCTAGGGCAGGAAAACCTGCATCCAAAGTGACTACTGTTTCTTGGATCAAGTCCACTATTCGTAAGGCTTATGAGCTGAGGAAGAAGCCTGTCCCTTTCATGGTTACGGCTCATTCTACACGATCAATTGGGGCCTCTTGTGCTTACAAGAATCAGGCCTCTGTTGATCAGTTGTGCAAGGCTGCCACCTGGTAGTCTGTGCGCACCTTTTCGAAGCACTCCTGTGCTGATGTGTTGGCATCAGCTGATGCCAGCTTTGGGAGGAAAATCCTGGAGGCAGTCTTGCCTGTCTAGGATTTTCTTTGGTTCTTGTTACTTTCACTTTTGAGTCCTGTTGGCTCTAGTTCAGTGTGCTGTGTAACAGTTGGGTTGTTACCCTTGTTCAGTGTCCATTGACACTTCTTTGTTTGTTGGGCTGTCTCTGATCTGATGGTTCATATTGGCTCTGGTGACTTTGGGGGCCTTGCGCCTGGTCCTTGCCTTACTTCCCGCCTCTGGGAAACTCAGTTGTTGGACATCCCAAAGTTACCAGTAACCTGTATTGGACGACAGAGAAAATAGGATTTTATTCTTACCTGTTAAATCCTTTTCTCTTAGTCCATACAGGTTACTGGTCTCCCACCCTGTCAAGGGACCATGCTTGGCTCTCCTGTGGCAGACCGTACCACAAAGGCACCCCTCTTTTCTCCTTGCTGCAGCACAGCAGTAAAAGGTAGTGTGTACTGCATCTGAAACTGCTGGTGGAATGTTTGAATAATTTGTTGATAGGACTCCTTGACATTTAATGATATTTCCCTAGGGACTCCCCGTCTTCATTTATTTTGTATCTGTGTTGATGGATTTCCATATATAAATTTAATGGGGAATATGGTTTCTATACAAAGGTTAACAATACCTTTCAAATGTGTGGCTTTTAACTCTGAGTGCCAAAGCGCAATGCATTGAATGCCTTTCTGGCACTCAAAGGGTTAATATAAATCAGGTTAACTAGGTGGGTATTTGGTGTGCAAAGGATTAACAATCATCCTATTTATTATGACCTAAACAGAAGAAATTTGTTTTGGGACCACCCTCTTCTGTTATTGCAGTATAAACATGGGCAGGGGATATCAGTATGGTTGGGGAATGGGTAGTTGATCAGTGGTAGCAAATTCTGTATAATTAACATAAACAACCGAACAACATGCAAATTAAGCAACATAACTCCAACTTTAAATAAAAAATGACTAGCAACATATAGGTCTGCTTTAACTTTTTAATTAAAAAGTTGTATTTTTTAATTCATAATTTTTTAATTTTATTTACAGTAATAATCCCATTGTGCTTGGGCCCAACAATTCCAATTTACCCAAAATATTTAGTATTATAGCAGATGGTGGAGTTCATGAATCTATTAAAAACGAAGACGTGTGTGGCAAACGGCTTGCTAATGTAGTTCAACAAGTTCAGGTGAGTTCACTATATATCTGAAATCTTCTGTAATCTATTTCCTTATATGGCAAATGTATGTTGGGTCTTTAACCGTTTATGGACCAAGGATGTATGCAATGCATTGTTGTACACCCCTCAGTTCCTTAGTTACCTAAAATTTTAAGGCTACCAAATATAGAGTCTGACATGTGACAAATCAATTTTATTAGAACCATATTTTTTATTTATTTTAACTGGAATGTCATTTGTTGAAACCTCTTAAAGGGATAGTAATACTTAAAATGTAAAAAAATATATATTGTAGGGATTATCCCACTGAGTAAAACACAGATACTCCCACTGCTGAGAGATATTTTATTAAAAAATAACAGCTCAAACTTGAATTGTTTTGGTGCAATATCACAGTGGCCTGAAAATGTACAGCAGCACTGTTTCTACACCATCCTATGGACTGCTCTGGTCAGTTGACCATAAATCTCCATAGGATGGTGTAGCAACAGAGCCACTGTAAATTTTCAGGCCACTGTGAGATTGCACAAAAAAAAATCCAAGTTTGAGCTGTTATAATTTTTTTTAATAAAATATCTCTCAGCAGGGGAGCACCCTTGTTTTACTTAGGGGAATAAACCCTACAACATATATATTTTTTTACATTTTAAGTATTACTATCCCTTTAAAACATGCAGCTAGCTATATAAGCCAGTACATGGGTTAAAACACTCAAAGACCTGTCTACTTGTGGTACTGCAGAAGTTAATACAGAGCTTTACATACATTTAGTATTACAGGTATTAAGACACAGGTGTTTACATCCAGCAGTGCCTGTTTTGTGTAATAATCGCACACATTTATGTGCTCTCAATGTTTTCTATTACCATGAGGGGACTGTAGAATGTGCTGCATAAAACTTGCTTCTCTTTAAAAATGTTGACATATACCATTACATACATATACCATACATCTGTTGTATTGATTTTAAGAGTGACTGATGCCAGTCATGCTTTTAATTTCAGCCCCTTTGGAACTATTAAATCTTTATTTCTGCCCCTTTGTCTTATGTCCGCTTCTGCAGTGAAGGACCTGACAGTTAACCATCTTTTTGCTATGGCAACACTTCTCCGCAATGATATAGATTGAAATTTCTTTTGAGAGTTGTTTCATATGGATCCTGGGTGCACACTGCTGTTGTATTTATCTCTCTGTATCTTGTATCCATAGCTCTGCTGGTCTGTCAGCTAGGAGCCGCAATCATGGAAAGGTGGGGGACGCAACGGGTGAAGAATAAAACTTAAATAGTTTCAAAAGGGCTACATTTTATAAAGTCCAACTGACATTAGTCACTCTAAGTATATTTACATGAAGCTGTTTTTATACTGTAGCTTTACTTTAAAAGACACAGGGGGTTTCTAGCCTTTCTGGATCTCCAGGACTCGTACCTGCATGTCCCGATCCACCCGGAACACTTATGCTTCCTGCGTTTTGCTTTCGCTTTCAATCACGAACAGTTTGTGGCTCTGCCATTTGGCTTTGCTTCAGTGCCCAGAATCTTAACCAAGGTCATGGCAGCCCTGGCTACATAAATTCATGTCCAAGGCATTTCTCTTGGATGATCTACTGATCAAGGATCCTTCAGAAGAACTCTTGGCTCTCTATGTCCAAGAGTGTGCCCACATTCTTGTGCATCATGGTTGGATTCTCAATCAAAAGAAGTCTTCCTCTATTCCATCCCAGGTACTGTGGTTTCTGAGCGTGAGATTAAACATCCTTCAAGGGAAGGTGTTTCTCGCGGAGAAGGAGAATCCACTCCTGTGTCAAGATATCTCCCAGGCGTTGGAGTGACCCTCTGCCAAGATCAGGTACTTCATGTGTCTGGAGCCAGTCCCCTATACCCTTTTCCACAACAGACAACTTCAGAGGGGGACATCTTCAGAACATGGTCCAGGGGACCGGAGCATCTCACCCATCAGACTGGCATTGCAGGCCAGGGATTATCTTCAGTGGTGGCTTCATCTTCCACACCTGACAAAGGGGAGACCGTTTGTGATCCCAGAGTGGAAGCTGGTGACGACGTATGGCAGTCTGAGGGGCTGGAGTGGTGCGATGGACCCAGGTGAGGGTTCAGTCAGACAACTTAACAGCAGTGGTGTACATCAACAGTCCAGAAGGGACCCACAGCTAGAAAGAGTTGAACGAAGCGCAAGATCTCCCCATGTGGGCAGAGTCCCATGTCTCAGCCATGCACAACATGCTCGGGCTTCCTCACACACCAAGGCATGGATACTGGGAACTTCATCCGGAGGCATTCTACCAGATAGTTCAAGACTAGGTGTCCCAGCAATAGACTTGATGGCAGCCAGGGAGAACAGAAAGGTGCCTGCATAGTTTGCTCATGGATGAGGGATCCTCTGTCTTTTGCAATGAATGCCATGTCCATTCCAGGGAACTTTCACATGTCCTATGTGCTTCCCATGATTCCTCTCATCCCCAGGGTGATTCAAAAGATCAGGATTGAGAAGGCACTTGTCATCTTCATCACCCCATTCTGGCCCAGGAAGGCATGGTTCGCAGACCTCATCAGTCTGTCCATTCAGAAGCTGATCTGCCTGAAGAAATGCTTCAGGGGCCTTGCTATATGATGCATGTAGAGACCGGCCTTGGGGGCATAGCTCTTGAGGCCACCATTCTGAAACCGAAAGGATTTGCCGATGACGTCCTCATTGCTATGATCCGGAACTTGGAAGCTTTTCTCCTCTAAGGCATGCCACAGGGTCTGGTCCGAGAATGTCTCCACGTCTTTGATCTTCCTATGGTGTAGTCCGTCCTTTCTTCAGGATGTAATCAACAAGTGTCTCTGCTTGAGTTCCTTTAAGATACAGATCTCCGCCATCTGTTCTCTTTCAGAGACATATTGCCATTATCCCAGACATGAAGATGTTTCTACAGGTAGTGGCTCGTGCCTTTCCCTCCTTCTGGTAGCCCATACCTCAGTGGTCTTCAGAGTCCGCTTTTTGAGCCTCTGGCCTCTATCTCCTTCATCAAATAACGCTGAAGATGGCTTCTCTCCTAGCAGTCTCTGTTCAGAGGATGACTGAGTTGCAAGCTGTCTTGCAAATCTCCATTCTTTGTGTTTCTACAGGATAAGGCTGTACTTTGTCCCTCTCAAGAGTTTCTTCCCAATTATGTGCCTTCCTTTTAACCCCTTGTCCGTGTATGATGGGGATCTTTCTCTGCTGGATGTGCTCTTCCTTAAAGGGATAGTAATACTTAAGTATTACTAGTCCCTATATTAAAGTCCTATTAAAAATAAATGTATTGCCCCCAGTGTCATCTCTCAAACCTTTATGGTTTGATAGATGATCGCTCCTAAAGTTGCCCTCTCCCTCCCCCTTCCCCAGGATTGATGTGGAGAGGCCAATGGGGCAATTTGATTTAACAGTGGGTGGAGCTTAATTGTAAGTAGGGGTGGGGCTTAAGAGAAATGTGGAAATGTGTTAGTAATAGGCTGGGGAAGGAAGAGAAGTGGGAGGGAAATGCAAGTTTACAGTGTGAGGGGTTTGAACATGCTCCCTGAGGGATAAAACTTGATACACAACCCTGTGGCAGTCAGTGGGTTAAGTGTGAATCTGATGGCTCCCAGTCCTCTGTGTTGCATGGCAAATGATGACAGTCAAGAAATAATTCAGCAATGAGGGCGTACCTTAACCCGTTGAGTGCCATTTTCTTCCCCTGGTGCTGCAGCCTCCCTTCAGTGGCTGTAGTACAGGTCCTGCTGAGGCCACTGGGAGTCAGAGTGAGTGACTGTGTGTGTGTGTGTGTGTGTGTGTGTGTGTGTGCCATATTTCTTTCTGGTTTTGTGTGTTTGGTGCTGTGTGAGTGGGGCATGTGTGTGTCTGTGGTGTAGGAGCAAGTGGTAGCCAATTTGTTTTTTTCCTCAGTTGGATAGTGGTGGGCAGGCTGGATAGTCCTGTGAAAATCACACCACCATTGATTGCTCCAAAGGGAGCAGTAACTCCTCCTTACTGCCACCCCTGGGTGTGTGTGTGTCTCCTGAGGAGACAAATTATGTAATGAGCCATTCTCCTCTACATGTCTGTTTCCTATATAAGATCAGATTGATATTTCCATCCTCACCAGTGATATATGTCCCAATAGAGACTGCGTGCAGCCACATGGGGAGCCTGGAATTCCATGACTGTCCTGGTACGTCATCGATCCTTAAAGCAAATCCAGCCATGACGTACCAGGGTCCTTAAGGGGTTAAGCATGGGATTTGCTTTGTAAATCATGGGAAAACAGATATTATTTATAGTAAAAGGACTGAATGAATTTTATTTTAAAGGATATGCAACACTCCATTAAACCCTTTATGAGAGCTGGAGGGGAACCGCTCCAGCACTCAAAGGGTTAACTGTGGTTTTTTTTGTTTTTGTTTTTTTTGAGGGGGGGGTTTTGCTTTGACTTATTTAGTGTGTGTTTTGGAAACACACAAAATGGACTTTTTTTTCACGTCCATTGTAGCTACAGATGGTAGGACAATTGAATACTGACGTAATGTGCACTTCTATACAATTGCACAATAGTTCACTAAATGTTCACTACATATGCATTAAAAATCAAAGAAGGATTTTTGAGAGCCAACCTAAAATGTTTACAGATGCTAACTGGTGTACACAGTCTAACAAGCTAACCTGAAGGTTTTCTGTGGAACGTCAGAAATATCTGTACACGGTTTCCATGCACATTTCCAGAATTTAAAATGTAGTTTTAACATTTTTGATATCACAACTTTGCAGTGACACTGTGAGTCATTTTCATGCTGCTGTAAGGTACACTAATGCCTAAAATGAAATTGGGTTATGTATATTTAAATGCCCTGTACTCCATCTTAAAATCTATTTTAAAAAAGGGAAAAAAAAAAAAAAAAAGTTACCAGAAACCTAAAATCTTACATGTGCTCTGTACGTGTATCCATTAATGTTGTTTAATATTCGGACCTCTTTTGCAATCTTAATGTAGTGTCTTAGAAGTGCTAGTGCAGTATTGCCTGTAAACTGCATGGGATTAAAATTTGCAACACTTCTGAATAAAAGTTGCAGAACCAATATTTAAACCGGTGTCTGTATAGGACAATCTTCTTTTGCATTAAAACAATCTAAAGTATTAGGTTTGAAAGCTAAAATGAGAACATTTTTGCACAGATACTAGCTTGACATATGTGATTCTTAAATCTGACCCACATTTCACTTTAGGCATTGGTGTTCCTTTAAATCAGTGAAAGAGAAGTTAAAAATGCAGTCTGACTCGGGCATTTTGACTTTTATCATACAACTTTTACTATAAATTTAACACCACCGTTATTTATTAATTACATGCTTTGGCACTGTTAGAATTGTATACATAAATCCCATTTGATTTTGAATCTCTTTGCTGACCTTCTCGCATTTTATTTTGTAGGCTTCAGGAGCACTGTTCACAGAATGTGTATCACAGCTGAATGCAGCCCAGCAAAAAGCTTTACAAGATCTGCTCAGTACTGCTTGAAGGCCAAGGCCCCTGCATATCAGGAAAACTTAACATCAAATAAACTTACCTCTTCTGATTAGGTTTCTTTGTTTTAGTTTTTGAACAAAACAAACAGTAGTGCTTATAGGCCACTTTGCAGGCAATAAGGTGCAGTTGGCAGAAAAGCACTATATTCCAGACTGCAAGGTGTGTTAAATGGATATTTCTTCAAAAGAAAAATGTTCCCTGCAGACTTAAAAGTAGCTCTTAAAGGATTATTTTTCTATCCTTAAATGTATCCACTTCTTTCCACACTTGTGGCTAGGGAGAAAACTCTGATAGTTGCAAGTATCAATAAATTAGGAGTATGGGTGCTATAGTTAGTTCTTAAGAGAAACTGACTTCAATATCCCATGTGCCGAAAGGGTTTGGATAACTACTTGAAGTGGTGCTCCCAAAATGGCTCCAGTACCAGATGTTTGGTTATTCATTCATTAGCACAGTCTTGTCTTCATAAAGACAGATTTGTCTCCACAAAGTATTAACATTACTGAACCATGAGTTTTTGTGGGATAGAAAAAAAGTCCTGATGCCCTATGAAATAAGGCAAAAACTCAAGGGATGATGTCTATGAAATCCGCATGAAGGTTTATATTGGCATCAAGTAGTTTTTTGTGTCATCTCTTGCCAAGAAGACTTGTGGATTGATGCAGGAAAATAGCTTCTGGCCCTTGAATGTGAAATGTCTTTTGGCATGTCTGGCAATATCTCCTTCACTCCTAAATAAACAACATTGAAATATAATCACCAGCCTGTTCATAAGTTCTTTAATGTCTGTCTTCATTTGTCCCAGGGTGGATCTGATTTTAATCGCTAGTCAGGAATACTATTTAAATCACTACTTGGTAAGACTTAAGTGTAAAAAGTGCACTGTTATTGGTTGTGTTTACCATAATACATATTCTTCAGTTAGGTGTAACCTTCATTTTTAGAAGGTAGAGACTGTAGATTTTGAAACAGTGGTTTATTTAGAAATATCTCAATTTCTCTTGCATCCAGTGTGGAACAAAGGGACCGTGGAGTACAGTTTGCTTCTCCAGAGGCAGGGCACTTTAAAAAAGGCTTTACAACCCCTCCCCCACCCCCCTTCCCACACACACAAACACACACCACCCTTCATTTTGAAGTGAACTGTCTCAGGAAAAGGGCAAGCTGTCATTTAAAGCAATAGTATGTTTAGTTACTAAAGTACAATAGTCGTCTTCATACATTTTTATAACCATGTTTAGCAGTATAGCCTACTAAAACTTTGCTGTTTTACCTTTATTCTATAATAAAGTTTACCTCTCCAGCCCCTTTTTCTTACCTCAAGCAGCCTCAACAAGCTGGTCCGGATGGATAGCTATGAGGGACAATCTTCTTTCACCATAAGGAATAACCTGCCCTCTTTCCTCAAGGGGCCAGGGTTTTCCTTATACTGAAGGAAATAATGTTGTCCCTCTCTCTGCGATCTGTCTGGTCCCGGGACCAGATTCCAGATATGGGGGGGGGTTGCTTGAGGAAAGTAAAAGGAGAAGGAGGGAGAAACTTTATTATAGAATAAAGGTGAAACTGCAGCGTTTTAGAAGGTTACACTGCTACAGATGGTTATAAAAGAAACATTGCTGTCCCTTTAATTTTTATTTCTATGTTCAGATATTGTGCTATATAATCCCTCGTTAACAGGCTTCTCTGGTGTTGTATTGCCCATTTCACAGGTGTATTTCTAGACCATTTTCTTGTGCAGGTTGACTTTATTACAAGTCTATGGGGTTTAAATAAAAGCAAGTCTGCACTTCATATCCTGACCTTTACCAATAAATAACCTGTGACTTACTATAGATAATAAACATAAGGGTTTAGTTACATGTTGCTGGCCAAAACCATAAGAGTGCCTGCCCCATCAAAGCACTGCAAGTTTAGGCAAGTCCCTGTCTGCCTCAAATCCAAGTGAACTTGTGTTTGGTATAATGCAGTGATCCCACCTTACCTAAACTGTAAACAAACACTTTTGAAGGGAAAAAGCAGTGTATTTATACTCTATGTAAATATTCTCTAACAAGGACACCTTAATTCATGTGTTAGACTTTTTGGGTATTTCTGAACAATTTTTCTATCCTCATTGAGGGATGTAGGGACCATGAGGTAAGGAGTGAGCATTTAGAAGGCAGGGCACTGATCAAAACTCCTCCCACTTCCAGATGGTTATGTCCTCCAACTGCAGTTTCACAGTTTTAAGACTATCCCTCAAGAGGTACAGGATTTCACTTCTTCAGAGAAGAAATTTGTTTATTTTTATTATTTTCACTTACTACCAAATATTTATACTTTAGTAGAGAGTAGTGACTGCATCATACTTTTCACTATTGCCATAAGCTAGTTCCATTGGGACAGCGCTTTCTGTGCATACAGTGAACATTTTTGCTTGGCCATTGGCTGAGTAGTAACAAACATATGAGTGAACCTACATTGGGAGATTACGTCAAATAAGGTGATATGCATCCAAAGTAGCACTCTTCCATGTTCGAAGTGAGTGCTACATATTAATTACATCTCCCCCCCCCCCCCCCCCCCCCCCCGGCTGCCTTTTCTAGTTGAGTCGTAGGTGTTCCCTGAGTGCAGCAATTCTCAGCTCAATGTGCAAGTGCACATGATTTCTCTTCACAAAGTAACCAAACACTGTACCACACAATCTAGCTCTGTTAGAGCAGCTTTAAACAAATTACCATAAAGCAAAAGGTTTGTTGGAGCAACACTATTACCATTTACCATTATGAACCTATTTTGACTACAGTCCCATTGAGACAGTAATTATGGAGTTAATAAATTTTGATCTTTCTTTACGAATTGAACACTATGGCAGAGCCAAGGGAGGAAAAGTAACCCTAAGGGTAATAAAAACACTACAACCTCTTGCTCATCAAGTGGTAACAAAGTTTCAAGTAATTCTACATTGTGTGGAAAATGCTTACACAGATTCCACCAGGGGCACCACTTCAAAAGATTTGCCTCCAAATCTTGAACCAGAGTGGGCTAAGGCCTTACCTGGTTCAATAGCTAATACTTTGGAAAGAGTAATAGATGTTAGCAGAGGCTCCACATATAACTGCAGAAAGACCCCTACCTATGAGTTTCTCAAATTATACAACCTTTTCTTTTCAAGATGCATCAGATGATGAGGGTGATAATAGTGAACCACCTATGTCTGACAGTGGTCGGTCCACACATGATGAAAATGACTCGATCAGTAGATTCCCTAATTAAAGAAATTCTGGAAGTTTTACAGGTATCTGACGAACAAGTTAAAGATACTTCTTCCAAATCTCTCTAAGCTTTATACCCAAGAAATGTGAACGTATTTATCCATTACCTAAAGACATAGTAGACCTTTGGTCTAACCTGCCAGTAGTAGACTTCACTATATCCAGACTGTGTAAACATACAACAATTTTAATTCAATAATGCAGCAACACTTACGGATCTTAAGAGGAGATTGATAGATTAAACCAGTTAATGTTCTCAGGACAGGGAGCAATCATTTACAGCATAATTTTTATCCGCATGAGATTGCAGAGTGGTGGAGACATGAAAAACTCTGATACAAGCCGTCCTAGGCAATACACCCCAAGAAAATATTCTTTCTCTGATGGGTTACCTACAAGAAGTCTTTGGCTATATAGGTGAAGCACCCTAGGAAATGGCTAAAATAGCTAAATGTTCTGCTAGCACAGTTGCAGAGTGGTGTACATTGTGGCTCATGATATGGAATGCAGATACTGCTTCCAAAAAAGCCTTAGTAGCCTTATCGTTTACAGTCTCATTTTTTATTTGATACAGAACTGGACAACATTCAGCTAAGCCACTGGCATTAAAAGTACATTTTTACCACAAAACAAGTCCAGAAGAGCTTGGCGCATCACAATAAAGACTTTTCCCAACAAGCATTACCTAATACTTCAGGAAATTCCTTTTGTTACAGTAAAACAAAACCAGATTAGACTCATGAAAACCATACCCAAGTCATCTGGACCCAAACCTACCACAGCATAAAGATTGATGTCCGGAATCCCCCAGAAATCCTCCACTATATCAGTCACAAGACTAATGGGTATTTAAGTTGACACAAGAAGGGTACAGGATGTCATTCACGAAATATCACCACCTCAGCTCATGTCCAGAAGGCCCAAGAAAAAAAAAAAACTTAGAGGCATTCCATCTAGTGATTTAGCAATTCATAGAGAATGAGGTATTAATCCCAGTGTCAAAAGAAAAGTTCAAAGGATTTTATTACAAACTATATGTTTCCCAAAAAAGAGAATTCTGTCCAATTTTGGACTTAAAAGCATTAAATCAATTCCTCAGAGTACCCAGATTCAAAATGGAATCAATCAGATCAGTGATAGCAGTCATGGAACCAAGAGTTCATGACATCACTGGACATAAAAGATGTATATCTCCATTTACCAGTATGGGCCAAATTCACTAAATCAGATTTAAAAAAAAAAAAAAAAATGAAAAAAAAAAAAAAAATACAAGAGGGATGGGGGATGTACCACAGATCAGCAAACGCTGATCTGCATCAAACTCATCACTAATAGAGTGATCAGATGGGGGGAACTGTATTGATCACTGCAGAAACAGTGATCAAAGGGTTAATTCTGATATTAAATGGGGTTTTTTTTGTTTTTCAGGAATGCTGAAACTGCACAGGAACGATCTCACAAGCTGTCTCTCTCCACCTCAGAAGTGTCTAAGATGGAGGGAGGTAGAGAGATGTGACAGGGACAGTATTTACAAATACTGTCTCTGTCGTTCGTTTTTGCAACATTTGATTCGCTAATCAAGCAAATCACATGTTGCTACTGCCCCGGTACCGGAGTGCTTAGTTACAGCCATCCTGCGCTCTCCCATTGCTCCTTGTGGCAACGATGAGAGAGTTTAACCCATGACTGTCCACGACCGTCATGGGTCCTTAAGGGAAAACCACCCATGATGGTCCTGGACCGTCATGGATCATTAAGGGGGTGGTAATATTGTGCCGGTTGATTGGACTAATGTCTCCTGAAACACTGTTACATGGTAACTATATAGTTTAAAAGTAGCGCATGTGTATGTTGTTTGTGTCTATGATTAAGTACGCTTAGTACAGACACGTGAGACATTGAGTTTTGTCTATCCAGGTGTCTGATTTCATGCTTGATTTAAAATAAATTGGATTTTACTAGACACATCTATCCTTTCGAGTGAATCATCTTTTCCCTAGGTTGCTACAAGATTGAGGAGAGTGACCACCTCTCATGATTGCATCACAGGATCATTGCAGAGTTCAGTGAGTCACACATATTATTAATCCCAGAAGATTATCAGAGCCTCCTTAAATTGTTCTATATTTATACATACATAGATACATATGTGTGAATTTTAGGTGTCTTCTTCTCTCCACTTTAGCTATGTCATTTCAGCTAATGGTCTGGACAAGGATCTTTAGAAGGTTGGAGCAGTCACAAAATGGCCTCACGCTCATGGACACCCAGTGATTTTATTGACTTTGCTGACTACTATAGAAGATTTATCAAATACTTCTCCAGAATGTATGCCATCAGCAAGTAAACATGAAAGGGTTCTGATCCCAATTAACCACAGAAAACCACTCTTGCTATTGTTCAGAAATATTCTTAGGCTGTCTTTCATACACTGCATGTTTGAGATTTGCCCATACGTTTTCAATACTATTCAAGTTTGGGGACTAGGAAGGCAATTCCAAAACTTTCCTTGAAATAGTTCATGGTTGATTTTGATCGTTTTAGATCACGGTCTTGTAAAATGCAACCTCTTTTCAGTTTCTTCATTGACTGTGGGACATTAGCTTCCAGGATTTATTGCTCCTCAACCCGCACAATATTTCCTGTGCCACTGGCAACCACATAACCGCAAAGCATAAAAGGTCCACCCCCATGCTCAACAAGTTGTTCTTTTCCTCAGGTGTTTCCCATATTTATTCTTCCATACATCCTTTTAGTGATTGTACCTAAAAAGTTAAATTTTAACCTCATCAGGCCACAGTACTTGGTTCCACACCAACCCTGGCTTACCTAAGTGTTGTGTTGCATACATCAGACATTTCTGTGATGAGTCCACAGATAAGGTTTCCATCTGATGGCTCTTTCATACAGATCATGTTTATGCAGGCAACACTGCACAGTGGACTGGAGAACTAATATTCCTGTGCCAGGTCCTTTGCAGCAATATGGTGTTTTGCTTTGCATTCCTGCCCAGTCTACAGGCAATTCTATTGGACATGTTTCTTGGTCTTCCAGATCATGTCTTGACTTCAGCACTTCCCCTTAACTTCCATTTCTTAATGAAATTTAGGACCGGGGAAACTGCAACCAGGAAGCATTTAGATATGTTTTTATCCCCTAAAGGATCAGGGTTTGTTTTACATGTGTGGACCAGACACATTTCTTTCACGGGACCGGCACATGTGAGGGATCACATGTACCGGCTTGCTAAGGGAAAGGCTGAAACTAACTGATCTTCTCATGAGCAGTCAATTTTAGCCTCTCTGCATGATCATTGCACTCCT
Organism: Rhinophrynus dorsalis; assembly: GCA_037306005.1. NCBI lineage: Eukaryota > Metazoa > Chordata > Amphibia > Anura > Rhinophrynidae > Rhinophrynus > Rhinophrynus dorsalis. The sequence continues at coordinate 417,085,916 of CM074719.1, read as the reverse complement.
TCAGGTGTGCTGTGATCATATAATTTATGACGTGCCAGGACAATCGCTGGTCCTTAAAGGACTGAAAGCTGTTAGTCCTGGCACACCCATGGATGTTAACAGGTTAATAGCCTTCCCCTGCTTTGTAATAGTCTATTATCTTTTTCTGATCCTCAGTCAGCTGCTTAGAGGAGCCCATGGTGGTTGTATAAGCACAACACCCTGAGAAATTGAAAGGGTCAGGGAATTTATTAAGCTCTGGAATTATCACTTCTCTTGGATTAACACCTAAATTCTGAGAACCTACCAAAACACACTAGTGGATTACAGCAAATTTCAGGGGGTTCTAGTATGTTACTCTGCAAATAAAAAAAAAATTTGCAGTAACATGTCAAATTTGTTCTCTGCAGAGGTTTTGTTAAATTTCACTTAGAAAATATATTTTTTTATCATATTTTATGAAGATCTATAGGAATATATTTATCACGCTACAAAATAAGCTGTTGGCTGTTTAATGTTATTCAAGTACCATATTTACAAAAACGCTTGATTGCAGCACTACATAAAAAAAGCTGATTTACTGACAAAAAGTAAATTTATTCTTAGACAACTGCACGAAAATGGACAAGTAAAAAATCCCCCACACTTTGCTCTCCTCCAGGACATTCATTTGTCCGCAGAGGAACACCAAAAATTCTCCAGGGATTGGATAGGACATTGTATCGATGCACCATTTCCCAAAGGCCTTCTGTGGTCTATTCCATGTTGTACTGTGATTACAAGAGATACTAGCAAGTTGATTGAGGAGCTGCGCTACAAGACAAGACATTCCAAGACCTCTGGTGCCCTTAATTAGAACAGTCTCAAATTTCTGGCAGTATAGAGAGTTGCAAAAGAAGGATCAGATCAGACAATACTACTGTGGTTGTTTGTCATTCCAGATCAAGTGGAACAAAAGATGGACATGCACCTTTCCATGAACATCTTAAATTAGGCAGGGTCCAAAATAAGTGCATTGATGGCTATTTGCATTACAGGGCAGCACAATGCCAGGGGAGGGTGCCTGAACAGGAAGTCAACCCGTAATAAGAGTGATTCAATTTCCTGGTGAAGATGTGGTTGTATCCTCAGATAGATCTGATGGCTACCAAGGAAAGCCTGAAGCTCCACAGACTTTTTCAGCTCCCTTGGAATCATAAGGCAGTGGGCATTCCAGCTTTGGTTCCATGCTGGCCTTACGCGCAGGTTAGATTTTGGGTTACAGATTGATTAAAAATGGATCTTACCCTCTTTGAACATGCAGTATCCCTGCTGTAACTCCCATCTCACCCCTCTGATTTTGTTACAAGCTTTTTTTATAAATGAACTGCTAATGCAAAACCTTACTACTTAGGACTGTGGGAAAGAAAACTAGGTACGACTCTTGATTAATGGAAAACTGCTTTTCACTTCTGTACCATGTATGTGAAAGATGTCAGACTGAGGGAAATGTCTTACAAGCTCATCATTAGATGGTACAGAACTCCAGTTGTCTTGATGCAGGTGTACCCAGGCCTCTCCGACCGTTGTTGGAGGTGTCTGTATACCAAGGCTTTCTTTATCCCATTTGGGGGTCTTGTCCTAAATTGACACAATTCTGGGACCAAGTTCTCCAAAAATTAAGTACAGTCTTCCAGACCCAGATCCTTAAAGATCCTCTCTTATGCCTCTTCCATTTGACAACACTTGGTCGGATAACTTGCCCTGTTTGGCTGTGGTAGCGATTCACTCTTCGCGATTCACTCTTCTCTCCTAGTCCAGTCCCTCATCCCCTTGAACTGGCATTCACTGAACCCACCTACATGTGATCAATGGCTTAGTAACGTTACATTTTTTCTTTGACTGGAAAAATGTTATGACCTTTCTACTAGTTCTTTGCCCTCTTTCTATTCAATTTTGGCTTTCTGTCTCACTTGCTTTTGGGACACACCCCTTTCCTTCTGCCATTCCCCCCTACCCACCCTTAGAGCCTCCTGGGGTATCCTAGCATCAGCTCTACGTATCCTTACCTGTCTGCTAGAGTTATGGCTTGGTGATACTCTCCAGTGTACTGACTCCTGTTCATGTGTCAGCAAATGACAGCCATGCCTGTTGAGAATTCCCAGTGGTTCTTTGTGCTCACTGTGCCCTTCTCCTCCACCCTTACTCTTTTACCTAATCCGTTTTAGACATATCCAGCTCCCTCCATTGGCCATGGCTTTCTCTATTTCTTCTCCCTACGTATTCCTTTCTTCCCCTCTTAGTATCCCCTACCTCTATATCTCTCCCCCTTCCCACCCCTTCCTGCAGTAAGCCATGCCCTGGGGTGGTTGGATATCTTAGAGTTGATATGGATAATCTGATGACGTTTATACACTCCTTGATTTCTACTTGACTTGCCTTATCCCCACAGCTCCTGGCACGCTGAAGCAAGCTCTGTGCTTTTTGTATTTGTTAATTCTACCAAAACAGTTATTTTTGCAGACATGCCATATGTGTCTTAATGGATTTCAGATTTAAATCATGCATGTACTTTCGACATTTGTCTTTGCTATCTGAAGTCTTTTTTTTTGTTTGTTTGGCACTGTACCTTGTCATGTTTTTCTTTTTACTGCAGTACTATACACTGATATGTTCATTAAAACTTATCTTAAATAAAACTAAATATAAATAAAATAAAAACTATATATTAATGCTGATGAATTACTTGTCGTGTGAAAAATGTGTGATATTAATAATGACTGTGAATAAAGTGAAGTATTCTGTGGCAATGATACTACTGAAATGAGTTTGAAATATGTGTAATGATAATAGCCGCTAAATGAAAAACATATGAAGATGTAATAATATGCGTGAAATGTGTGTTGTGAAGGTGAATATATGGTAGTGAATAGTGATGTGGAGATAAAAATAATACATTATATATCATACCATACAATATATTGTACTCCTTTGGCTATTGGGAGGAAATAAAGGTATCCACTATTTCATTCAAACCCTTTCGATAAAGAGTATCTAATCAAAAGATCCAATATGCTTCTCTCGTAGCTACATTGTTAAGTCTCCATGCAGAGAGGGGACTATATATTCTATAGAAATTACCTTCATCGCTGTAACCTCTCCATCATGATGCTCCACATTTATAGGCACCTCTGGTATGACTTCTAAAACATTCAATTCTACCATCTTCATTCCCCTTAACTGTCTGAATTTTTCTATGTAAATCTCCTTTTTGTTGTCTTATTTTAGAAAGTGCTATAATATTCTTCAAATTTAAGGCCCATCTGAAAACTACTTTTGAATCCTTTTTATTTTGTCGCATTAAAAAACATGAACGATATAAGTCTGATCTCTCAAACCTTTATGGTTTGAGAGATATTCACAATCAAAGTTTCCCCTCACTGACCAAAATGGTCAAGTCTGCCATCTAGCTGTCAGATTTGGAATCCAGTCTGCGGACCGGCCGTGGCTCTACAGCAGAGCCAAGATCGCTATGCATGACTTGCATCGACAAGTAGGAGGCTTTCTTATTGGTTGCCAATTGTCTCCATCTAGTTGCTCCGGGTCCCATTAGTTGGGGAGCAGGTGCAACAAGATCGAATTAGTATACCAGGCCCGGGAAATATAAACAAAATTGGTATACAGTGGCAGTTGGGCCGGACTGATTGCCACCCTGTTGTCCCTTGTCACTCTGATTCGGCAAGATTGAATGTCCCCATGCCCCCAAAATGTCCCCATGTCCCCAAACAAAGTGTTTTGTTTTGGAACTGAAACTGCATGGTGTCTTTACTACAGGAATGATTCAAATGATCCCCTTTGACCCCCATTCCCAGGAACTCTGTTCTACCGGACCTGGATGGCTACACTTATGCAGCTGCCTCAAGGAGAGGGAAACTAGGCACAATGGCTAAGGACTTACCATTGTCTTTAGATTCCGTTACAGGGTCTTATATGGAACTGCCGCAGAACTGTTTTTCTGACACTCTGTGGCCGCCACCGGGTCCCCGCTACTGCATATGCACGCTTGCTTCCAGCTTCCTCTGCCAATGCTCATGCACCCACACAGTAGTGCACTGCCATGCAGATGTATGATGTCACCCCTATGCTTTCATTGGGCATGGTCATGTAGCCCAATGGGAGTGTGGCCAACCTCCTGTGCCCATTGGACATGTTACAGTCCATTAGGGCTTTTGTTAGCTTTTTTTCTATTTGGCTTAGCCCTGTAGCCCATTAGGGCTATGGTCAGCCTCCTACTCTTATTGGAGGATGGCTGTATATATTCGCAGCCATGCCTCCATTCTTTGCCCGTTCCACAAGCTAGTTTGCTGTTGTCTTCAGAGTTCTTCTGTGTCTTCGATCTGATCTTTGGTTCCCTATCCTGGCTTGTCTGACCACTCCATTTGTTCTCTGACTTCCTGACCTGGATTGTCTAGCCACTCCATCTGATCTTCAGTTTCCTGACCTGGCTTCAGTTTCCTGACCTGGCTTGTCTGACCACTCCGTTTGATCTCTGGCTTCCTGACCTGGCTTGTCTGACCACTCTGCTTGATCTCTGGCTTCCTGACCCATCTTGTCTGACCACTCTGCTTGATCTCTGGCTTCCTGACCCTGCTAGTCTGACCACTCAGTCTGATCTATGGTTTCCTGGACTGGCTTGTCTGTCCACTCCTCAAAAAAGTGTGAAATCTATCTATCTGACTCGTGCTGCCAGCAACAAACAGGCACTGAGAAATAAGATTAAGCTGATATCCCTTGACCTCCTATCCCATCGGGGTAGACTGGGCCTACAGCTGGACTGTGGCTGGTGCCTCTTGTTCCTGCATGCCTGCACTAAATGGGACTGATCCCACATCACAGCATAGGCCAAAACCTTTGTTTTCCCTGTCAGTATGATACTGTGACACTCTCATGCAGCCAGTCCTTGTGGTGCAGAGCACTCAACTTGGCACAGGGCCTTGGAGTTGAGGTCTTAGTTGTCTCCCCTGTGTACATGGAGGCTTTTGCTAAATCACATAGCCTTCCCCTGACTCCCCAGGGAGAAATAACTTGGCGGCTGACCGCCCACCCATCAGACCAGCACACAATGTGCCACTGTGGCCTTTTGATTGGGCTGTGACTCCTCTCAGGCTCTATGCTATGACCCAGCACCTCGTTTAGTGCTGCCAGTTGCTCCCCACTGTACATAACTCCCTAATCTTGTTATTTTAATTTACACTAGCCCATAGCTAGACCTTACACCCACATTTACGTTTGTTTATTTTTTTTCCATTTAGCCTTTCGTACTCGCACTCATCCTCTCTAGCCTCAGGGACTTAGGACAACTCAGTTTTTGGCTTCAAAGGCACTTGGAAAATACCATGTCCAGTGTACATAACACTTTTGCAGCCTACCACCCTAAGACCCCAGCCTCTCCATTGCCTTCTATCCATCCCAAAACCACCCATGATGCCACCTACTAACAGAATCAGTTGACAACTGGAGCCGATCGCTTCCTTCATGGGGTCATTTTAGGCCAGTAGGGGTGCTACACCACCTGAAGCTGCCCACACTGTGCATAGCTTCTTGACCTGTACCCTCTAGCTACAGTATTATTCCTGCCTCACCCTGTCTGCCGCATTCTCCTGCTATTTGTTCTGCCTATGGAGAAATTCCCAACCATGCCTGACCCCTAGGCACCAACGCAGTGACCGTAAGCTTGACAAGAAGTTGTCCTCTCAGGTATCCCCTGACAATACCGATTCCTTGCAGGACTCACTGAAGAATATGGCCTCTGACTCCACTTCATCCATTGCAGATGCAACTGTGGATTACTACTCAAAAAAAGTTTGACTTTATGCAGTCATCTGTTCAGGAGATCCTAACAAAGAAGAAATCCCACAAGGAACAAATGGCCAACACTGACCATCGCATGGAGACCTGTGAGGCCTCTGTAGATTACCCCACACTATCCATACCCTGGAGTGCACAGCTTTCTCTTTGGCTGTACAAAATTGATGATCTGGAAACCCAGAGTAGGAGAAATAATCTTAGTTTAGTGAGGCTGCAGGAGAGGCTGAGAGGCAAGGAGGTGTCGATCTTTCCCATCTACTTCAGCTAGAAGAATACGGGCCTTCCCTGGCTATTAAGCGAGCCCAACACCTCAGCTCCAGCCCCCCATCTGATGGTAGGAGACCACGTCTGATCATATTTAAACTACTCCATAATGACTTTAAAGAGATGCTTGCTAGTGGCACATCTCAGACAGAGGCAATTGGAAAATAAAGGCCACCACTTGCTACGTTTTCAAGACTTCTCTGCATAAGTATCTGCACTCCGCAAAGAATTGTCAGAAGTGTGCTGGAAACTGCTTGAAAAGTGGGTGAAATTTGCTTTACTCTACCCAACTCACTTAAAGTTATGGTGGAAAACCGATCCCTGTGGTTTGACACTCCCAAAGAGGCCTAGTACTATATCTTCCTCGAATGCAGCTTTCTCTCACCAATGTTTTTGGCCTCCTGAGTGGATATGGGAGATGTTCTGACTGTCTGGGGCCCTCCAGGGGCATGTAGCACACTAAGACTTGGTTTTCCCATCTCTAATCAATGATGGAGATGCTCATCCCTTCCTGTCCCTTAGTCTAGCGACTGCACCTGACAAAGCTTTCCCTGTGTTTCGGCTGATGCTTTCACTGAACTGTACCTGCTGGTTGGGGGGGGGGGCGCATTTCTTTTATCCCCCCCCCCATATATAATTGTAAGCATTTGTTAACTGGTTTCTCTCTCTATCCTCTTCCTTGCCTCCCCATGGCCCCAAATCTATTCTTACCCACTCTCTGTCTATATATTTAAGTTGCCATGGGTCTGATCACTTTCAGGAGCAACTTCGCTGGTCCATTGGCCAGCACAAACTCTGCATCCAGTGTCTACCATCGACACCTCTGAGGTTGCGCGCCCCTGTGGCCCCATGCTTTCACCGAACAATTCCACCTATGCTCCTTCTTTTTCAAACAATAGATGTAAGTGCTGCCTAAGGACCTTTTAGAACTTATTAGTTCTTATACTTCCTCAGAGTGTCGTCACTCCTCACTCACTTGTTTTTCCCTTTGCTTCTATTTTCTTAATGTTGTTAAGATAACGTCTCGTCTGTCTCATGCTTTTCAGCTGTTTCTGTCCATGTTTTCCTTGCTGATGTATCGCAAGGCCTCTACTTTCCTGGAACTCTTGGATTCACCCCTCCCTTCCCCAAAACTACTTCCTCGAGCATCTCCTCGTTTGGAGAGAGATGCCTGACCACAAACTAACAGGTAATCATTGTCTCCATATATTTTCCTTGCTGCCAACATAGCAATGGCTTCTTCCTCTTCTAACACATGTCCTCATGCTCTCCAATTTCTCACCTGGAATGTTGGGAGCTTGCACAAAGTCAGACTATGAGATGGTACTGAAAACTGCAGCAAATGGTCTGCTAGATTTTACCAAAATGCGAACAAATGCAGTAAACCAAAATCGTATTCAGGCAGTATGATCGTCTGACTCTACAATCACATCTGACACAGTAACCATCAACAATCTCTTCTTCCCCTATTATAAAGGACCCTACTCCCCACTGCTTAGGCAGGACGTAGACCCTCCGCTCCCTTATGCCTGACCAGGTAGATTCCCTAAATTCAGAATTACACTCCACTCTCACTTCCTTACATAACAGGAAGTTCCCAGGCCCTGTTGGCCTCCCAGCAGAGGGAAAAAGTCTCACCCACATTCTGTTATCAGAACAATTTAATATTCGCACCATGATGAATTGTGGTACTCAATTTGTAATCTATCTACTGTTCTGTGAATGTGGTTTACAACATATAGGCCACACTTCTCAATGCTTTTGTACCCGCATAGGGCAACATAGAAGGAACTTTATCAAAAAGTTCCCCCATGATGGTGTTTCAAGTAATTTTTTTGAAGCACCATGATGGAGAGGTTGGCGGAATAAAGGTAATTACTATAGAATATAAAGTACCATCTCTGCATGTTGATAGACTTAGAAATTTAGCTATGAGAGAATCATATTGGATTTTTCGATTTGATACTCTTCATCCGAAGGGTTTGAATAAAACAGTGGATACCTTTTGGTGACATGCATGTGTATTTCCTCGCAATAGCCAAATGAGTTCAACATATTGTATGGTATAATATATAATGTATTATTTATTTTCTGTCTCCACATCACTACTCACTACTACATTCACCTTCACAGCACACATTTCACACATATTACTACATCTTCATAAGGTTTTCATTTAGCTTATATTATCATTACACATATTTCATTCATTTCAGTAGTATCATTGTGACAGGATACTTAAAGGGATAGTAATACCTAAAATGTAAAAAAAAATATGTTGTAGGGTTTATCCCCCTGAGTAAAACAAGAGTACTCCCACTGCTGAAAGATGTTTCATTCAAAAGTTATTAATTTTCAAAGTTGAATTTTTTAGGTGCAATATCACAGTGGCCTGAAATTGTACAGTGGTGCTGTTGCTACACGATCCTATGGACAGCTCTGGTCTCAGGACCATAAATCTCCATAGGATGGTGTAGCAACAGCGCCACTGTAAAATTTCAGGCCACTGTGATATTGCACCTAAAAAATTCAACTTTGAAAATTAATAACTTTTGAATGAAACATCTTTCAGCAGTGGGAGTACGCTTGTTTTACTCAGGGGGATAAACCCTACAACATATTTTTTTTACATTTTAGGTATTACTATCCCTTTAAAGCAGCACTATTACTCATATCAAAGTGCCCCCCCTGTTAATTTTTACTATAGCGTTAAGCATATATATCCTTTTATAATCCTTATTAAGTCTTGCATTATTTAGAAATCTAAGTTCTTTGGACATTCCTCAGCAGGCGTCTTGCCAAAGAGGCATCTGTGCACCTGCGCTGTCATTCCCTGCCTCCTCAATGATTGGCAAGGGGAAGTTGCATTGTATCTTTAGGTAGACAGGGTCGGACAGCGCAGGTGCACAGATGCCTCTTCATCAAGATGCCTGGCAAAGAACTTAGATTTCTAGATCTATTTTGTATCCATTTTGATTATATTTATTCTTCTCTTTCATGGGTAAGAATTGTATGAATGTATTCCTAAGTACTGAAGACAATTGAGGGTTGATTAGATACTTGGTAAGGAATCTGAACACTGAGTCATTGAGGTGGTTGGGAATTGATATGTTAATTAGTACCTGTTAGATCTAGTTACATACTGTTTTGCTTATTAATGGGAGTTGCCTTCTGTGTATATAAGTGAGTTTGTTATTAGCTGGTCAACACAGCAATTGAAAGTAAGTAATTGTAAGTGTACAAGAAGATATTCTGGAGATAATCTGGAGGTGATCTGTGGTGATTAAAGTCAGAAAACAACTGCAAAATCTGAAAGTATATTACTTTTTGTCCCCTGATTACATTAGTCCTGTGAACATGTCGGGCATAGTGCAATGGATGTTTTGCTTTTCTCCCCCGGAAAACCTTTTGGAGGTTCAGAATTTTACAAATTTGTCAGTAGTTTTCCGTTTTACAACAGGAGATTGATAATTTAAAGGCTGAAATCTACAAGATGTCTGTGAGCTCCACACAGATACAAAATAAAAAAGGTGCCAATGCCTCAGATTTCCAAGAAATGGCAGATTGACTACAGTTGGTTCTGGAAGGGTAAGCACTGTGGACAAGAGGCATGTCCCACAGTCTTTGCCTCTTCATATTTCCTTTGCTGCACTTTCAGAACACTGCCTTAATATTGGAACAACTATGGAAGCAGAGACAACTGGTTCACCAGCCTGTAATCCACAGGTAAATCAGACTGCAACCACTGACAAAGGTAAGAAGTGAAAACTGCTTTACGAGGAAACAACTATTATTGGGGGATTTCATATTAAAGGGATAGTAATACTTAAGTATTACTAATCCCTATAGTAAAGTCCTTTTAAAAATACATGTATTGCCCCCAGTTTCATCTCTCAAACCTTTATGGTTTGAGAGAGGATCGCTCCTAAAGTTGCCCCCTCCCTCCCCCTTCCCCGTAGTCAGCGTTCTAGCTGACTGCAGGGAAGCAAGTCGTACGACCTTCAGGCAGCTCTCCAGCACAGCCGTGATCGCGTTAATAAAAAAGAAAACTTTCACTGAAATGGTCTTCTACGTGTGCTTGGTTTGCAATTAACGCGATAGCTGCTCTGCTGCAGAGCCGCCTGATGATCTAAGACCGGATTTCCCTTCAGTCAGCTACAACGCTGACTTCGGAACTGTAAATTGTCTTCTTTGCCGAGCCGGCACGGCCGCAGTCCTTCACACCAGACAGGAAGTGAGGTTGTCCTATTATAAATTTCATCAGGAAGTGCAGTTCATGTGTTCCACTGTTGGGGAACGCAAGCATGGATTTGGCGTTCTTCCGGTCTCTGGCTTCTTAAGCAGTGGGTCCCTGTAGACCAGCGAAAATGTAAGTGCATATATATATTGCTTATGCTGCTTTTTTCTGGGGTTGTTGCCTAAATCTGAGCTGAGCATGTCCTCTGCTGCAAAGCCTACTGCAGACAAGACCAAAGTGGCATCTGACACTGGGGTCCTATCACAGTGCCTGTGATCTTCCTGTCACTCTCATCTGTGGCATACTCTGATTTGCTGAGTTGGTTTGGCCCACCCCCTGGTGACCTTTTTATACCCGACTATCACATCTGTAAGATGCCCTTTCGTGGTGTTTCTGAGCCAGTCTTGCTGTTGCTGTGTTCCTGTATCCGGATTCCTGTGTACCGACTTTGGCCTGTCCTGACTATGCTCCAGTGTTCCTGATCGTGTTTGACCCGGCTTGCCTGAGAACCTCCTACGTGCTACGACCCGGCTTGTCTGAGAACCTCCTACGTGCTACGACCCGGCTTGGCTGACTTCCTGCTTCGTGATCGACCACGGCCTGTTCCTGCGACCTGTGTTGCCTGTTGTCGCCGCCGCGACATTCTGACTCCTGCTGTGCTGACGCAGTGTGACCATAACACCGGTGTAACCCTTCTCTTGTGCAGAGTTCCTTGCTGACTTGCAGAGCTGTGCTCTTTGTACCGAGCCTCCATACGCTTGCAGAGCTTAGTTACCATATCGAGCCTGGGAGATTTAAACGTACCCTTTAACCCTTGCAGTGCCGTCTCTCTCTTGCCGAACCTCCATTCCAGTCATAGAGCCTTTACCTTATTGGTCTACATCTGCTGAGTTGGCCGCTAACGTGGACGGCGACTCATTTATACAACTGCAGAGTAGTCAAGTCTTGTCGGTCCGGTTGGGCGCCTTAGGCTCTCGGTGTTACGTTGATTACCGGAGGTATCCATTGCGGCTATTGGTTCTGAGAGAAAGCAAGGTTAGGCTTCAAGCTCTTGCAGGTTCCGAAGGTCTACGCCCGTGGGGGCTATTGGCTCGTGTTGTGCTCACTTTGGTCTCCGGTTATGGAGAGCCTTCCCTATGCAGGGACTTTATCAATCAGTTGGAGATCTATTTGGAATTAATGCCCCAGGCATTTCCTAACGACCAGAGCAAGGTCGGATTCATGATATCGCTACTAACAGGCAAAGCTTTGGCTTGGGCGAACCCATTGTGGGAGAGTGCCAAACCTTGCACTCTGAACTTTAATGAGTTTGTGAAAAAGTTCCGCCGTGTGTTTGAGGTTCCTGGCAGAGCTGCCTCCGCTGCTAAGAGGCTAATGGAGATACAGCAGGGCGAACGTATACTGGGCGACTATGTGATAGAATTCCGGACCCTGGCAGCGGAGGTGTGCTGGAATAATGAGGCGTTATTGGCAGCATTTGCTAAGGGGCTCTCTGAACCAATTAAGGATGAAATAGCTGCCCGAGATGTACCTAGTGACCTGGACGAATTCATTGATTATGTCATGCTCATTGACTCTCGTATCCGTGAGAGACGGTTGGCAAAAAGGGCGAGTTCCAGAAACCATGGGCAGGGCAGTTCCTTTGACCCACCCTCTCCACCCTTTCCTACTGAGCGTTCAGAAGAGGCAGCAGAGCCAATGCAGCTGGGTTTCACTAGACTCTCAAAAGAGGAGAGGTCTTTCCGTAAAAGGCGAGGCCTATGTTTATATTGTGCAAACAGGGGCACCTTTTGCGCAATTGTCCGGTAAGGCCGGGAAACGCACGCACCTAAGGTACCTTGGGGGACAGGCCCTAGGTGGTGTACAACAGTCCCTAGATCCGAATACTGTGAAACCCACCATCCAAGTGGTATTCTTTTGGGCTGACAAGGTCGTAGAAACATTGGCACTGGTAGACTCTGGTGTAGCCGGGTACTTTATGGACCAATCTTTTGCTGTATTGCATAATATTCCTCTATGCAAGAAGGAGTCTCCTTTGGCAGTGGAGGCCATTGATGGCAGACCATTGGAACCCGCATTTATTACGATGGAAACCATTCCTATTTCTATGTCAGTTGGGGCTCTCCACAAGGAGGAGGTACGGTTTCAAATTATTCATTCACCTCACCATGCAGTCATTTTGGGGTTCCCATGGTTACTTCTGCACAATCCTCAATTTGATTGGCAAAAATGTGAGGTTTGTTCCTGGTCCGAATATTGTAATAAGAACTGTCTATTATTTCCTGTCAAGATTATGTGTACCTCTCCCTCTGTTCTAGCTGAATATGGGGAATTCAGTGACGTATTTAGCAAGGGGGAGGCTAGCGCATTGCCCGAACACAGACCCTATGATTGCGCTATTGATTTGCCTCCAGGTGTGGTTCCCCCGAGAGGACGCTCTTACCCACTGTCATGTGAGGAGAACAAGGCAATGGAGGAGTGCATTGAGGACGCCCTTAGGAGGGGAATTATTCGCAAATCTACCTCCCCGGCTGGTGCCGGATTCTTCTTTGTAAAGAAAAAAAGTGGCGAACTCAGGCCATGTATTGATTACCGGGGGCTTAATAAGCTGATGCCCAAGAATGCATACCCTATTCCACTCATTACCGAGTTATTTGACAGATTGAAGGGCTCTTCTATCTTCACTAAACTTGATTTGCGGGCCGCCTACAATCTAATTAGAATCAGGGAAGGTGATGAGTGGAAAACGGCATTTAATACCAGAACAGGGCACTACGAATATCTGGTAATGCCTTTTGGCTTATGTAACGCACCTGCGGTATTCCAGGAGCTTATTAATGATATCTTGCGTGACATGCTTCAGTCCTGCGTGGTGGTATATCTGGACGATATATTGATTCATTCCACCACCCTCTCCCAACATATTAAAGATGTCACAGAGGTCTTGCTTCGACTTCGTGAGAATAAACTGTTTTGTAAATTAGAAAAATGCGAATTCCATATGTCTCAAGTACCATTCTTGGGGTTCGTAATCTCTAAAGATGGAATCGCTATGGACCAAGATAAGTTGGCAGCAGTATTACAATGGCCTCGCCCTAAAGGGTTAAAAGCGATTCAGTGCTTTCTAGGGTTTGCCAACTATTACAGAAAATTCATACGTAACTTTTCCACAATTGTGAAAACTTTGTCGGATTTGACACATAAGGGAGCTACTCCCTCTCAGTGGTCCGAGGCTGCTGAAAATGCGTTTGAGACCTTAAAATCTGCCTTTGCGTCTGCCCCAGTGCTGTCCCATCCCAATCCCTCCCTGCCATTTACCTTGGAAGTTGACGCCTCTGAGGTTGGGGTTGGGGCAGTACTCTCCCAGCGTCCTGTGGGAGGTGGTACCTTGAAACCTTGTGGGTTTTTCTCTAAGAAGTTGTCCAGCGCTCAAAGCCACTATGAAATTGGTGACAGGGAGTTATTGGCCATTATTCTGGCACTGAAGGAGTGGCGCCACCTGTTGGAAGGTACCAAGAACCCAGTACTAATCCTTACCGATCACAAGAATCTGACATATCTCTCTGAGGCTAAGAGATTGTCTTCTCGACAGGCCAGATGGGCACTCTTTTTGTCCCGGTTTAACTTTATAGTATCCTACCTTCCGGGTTCTAAGAACGTGAGGGCAGACGTCTTGTCCCGACAGTTTGCGACAGACACTGAGAGGGAGGAAGAACCAGTACCTATCATTCAGCCCGACCGTATTATGGCTACTATTCGCACTAGTATAACTTCGCCACTGGGAGAGGAGATTTTGGGGTCTCAGTCTAGGGCTCCACCTGAGACTCCAGTTGGTAAATGCTTTGTGGATGAGCCATTCCGTACCCGTCTATTGGAGACCTATCATTCGTCAAAAGCGGCTGGGCATATTGGCAGGGATCAACTTGTATGGTCTCTTTCACAATTATTCTGGTGGCCTACGTTCAGAGCAGATTGTTCCGCTTTTACTGCCGCTTGTGCCACCTGTGCCCGTGCTAAGACCCCCAGGCATCTCCCAGTAGGCCTGCTTCAACCTGTGCCTAATGGAGAACGGCCCTGGTCTCCTATATCTATCGACTTTCTGGGAGAATTGCCAGTCTCTAGGGGGTATACGTTTATCCTCATGGTGGTTGATAGGTTCTCTAAGATGGCTCATTTTGTGCCCCTCAAGGGGCTTCCATCGGCTCAGGAATTGGCAATAGTCTTTGCTAGAGAAGTGGTCTCCGACCGTGGGAGTCAATTCGTGTCCAGGTTCTGGAGGGCATTCTGTGGCATGATGGGCATTCAATTGTCCTTCTCTTCCGCCTACCATCCCCAGACCAACTGAGCCGCTGAGCGTGCCAATCAGGGACTGGAACAGTTCCTGCACTGTTTTATTACTGATCATCACGACAATTGGGCCGACCTGTTGCCATGGGCGGAGTTTGCCAGGAATTGTGCAGTTAACTCATCGGCCGGGAGCTCCCCGGGGTTCCAGCCGTGTTTGCTCCCGGACTCGTTCCAGTCACAACAGATTCCTGCCTTGGATGAGCATATGGTGCAGCTCCGTTCCACTTGGGCACAGGTGCAAAGGACCCTCAGTCAGTCTTTCCAGCGTCATCAGCGATATGCCAATCGTAGACGGCTGCCAGCGGTCTCATTCCAGGTTGGGGACAGGGTATGGCTCTCCTCCAGAAACCTCAATCTGCAGGTACCCTCTAATAAGCTGGCTCCTCGGTTCATTGGTCCCTTTAAAATCATCCACAAAATTAATCCAGTCTCCTACGCATTGGAACTTCTACCATCTATGCATATTCATAATGTGTTCCATGTGTCTCTGTTAAAACCCCTGGTTTGCAATCGTTACACTACCACTCCGGTAATTCCTGGGCCGGTGGACGTCCAGGGCCAAGAGGAATACGAGGTTCAGAGCATTATTGATTCTAGGCGACTCAGAGGGAAGTTGAAATATTTGGTCCACTGGAAGGGTTATGGCCCGGAGGAGCACTCTTGGGTTGACCAGAAGGACCTCCATGCGCCCAGACTTGTGCGCAACTTCCACTCTAAATACCCTCAGAAACCTAAACCTCTGGCAGGGAGAGGGGGTCTTTGAGAGGGGGGTACTATCACAGTGCCTGTGATCTTCTTATCACTCTCATCTGTGGCATACTCTGATTTGCTGAGTTGGTTTGGCCCGCCCCCTGGTGACCTTTTTATACCTGACTATCACATCTGTCAGATGCCCTTTCGTGGTGTTTCTGAGCCAGTCTTGCTGTTGCTGTGTTCCTGTATTCAGATTCCTGTGTACCTACTTTGGCCTGTCCTGACTACGCTCCAGTGTTCCTGATCGTGTTTGACCCGGCTTGTCTGAGAACTTCCTACGTGCTACGACCCGGCTTGTCTGAGAACCTCCTACGTGCTACGACCCAGCTTGGCTGACTTCCTGCTTCGTGATCGACCACGGCCTGTTCCTGTGACCTGTGTTGCCTGTTGTCGCCGCTGAGACATTCTGACTCCTGCTGTGCTGAGTGCTGACGCAGTGTGACCATTACACTCCGGTGTAACCCTTCTCCAGTGCAGAGTTCCTTGCTGACTTGCAGAGCTGTGCTCCTTGTACCGAGCCTCCATACGCTTGTAGAGCTTAGTTACCATACCGAGCCTGGGAGATTTAAACGTACCCTTTAACCCTTGCAGTGCCGTCTCTCTCTTGCCGAACCTCCATTCCAGTCATAGAGCCTTTACATTATTGGTCTACGTCTGCTGAGTTGGCCGCTAACGTGGACGGCGACTCATATATACAACTGCAGAGTAGTCAAGTCTTGTCGGTCCGGTTGGGCGCCTTAGGCTCTCGGTGTTACGTTGATTACCAGAGGTATCCATTGCGGCTATTGGTTCTGAGAGAAAGCAAGGTTAGGCTCCAAGCTCTTGCAGGTTCCGAAGGTCTACGCCCGTGGGGGCTATTGGCTCGTGTTGTGCTCACTTTGGTCTCCGGTTATACACCCGTGGGGGCTAAACGCAAGCTTTGCATCTCAGGCTATTCTCCGATTACGCCCGTGGGGGCTACATACTCTCGCACTTGCAGTATCAGTTGTCTCATTGGGTACGCCCGCGGGGGCTATATTGGGTCACTGTTCTGCTAAGATTATGCTGGTCACTGAACATCTACTATCCTCCATCGCATGAACTCTGTGTTGTGCACATATTCTCAGTACATCACTACACCATTTGGGCGTGCCAAACCCCACAGCTGAGACGGACTGATTGTTCTCATTTACCCTTTAGTGACCAGTTTGCTATTATCTGTACCATTTTGTGTGTGCCTTCTATTCAGTATAGTGAATCTCTGTGTACTACTGTATTCACTTTGCAACTGCTGCTGTCACCTGTAGAGGGCGATTATTTGCACTTATTTTCATTCAATAAACGTTGTTTTATTTTAACTACTGGTCTGAGTGTCCTAAAAAACCGTTACAGGTCCCCAAGGAGGATCCGGTGGTCCCAAAGACAAGATGCTGTGCTGGCTGTGACAATAAGTTAGCTACCACAGATACTTCCAAATTATGTGTAGATTGCCTTAAGAAGCTGGCCAACACTGAAATGCCGTCCCACTTTCGGGATTTCTTAGGATGGATGAGGTCTTCAATGCAGGAGACCTTCTCCGTCATGCAAGACTCCGCTAGGAAAAGGCAGGGAACTGCTGACCCAGAGGAAGGAACCTCTACCTTTCAGGAAGAAGAAGAGGGCAGTTTTATGGAGTATGAGTCCCCATCCTCCTCTGCTGAAGAGGGGAAGTTGGTTGAGGAGTCAGGCTCTTTTAACCTAGACAAACTGGAGGAATTTCTCAAATCCATGAGGAAAACCGTAAGTTTAACTGATACCCCTAAGGAGATGGATATCATGGATGTAACATTTATGGGTCGGAAGAAACCCTCTCTGGTCTTTCCAGTACATAAATTGATCCATGATATTCTTAAATCAGAATGGAATCTGGGGGATAAAAGATCTGCCCTCTCCAAAAGATACTTCTACTTGGACCTCCCCTCCTAAAGTTGATGCGGCCATAGCACAAGTCTCCAGGAGAACTACTATTTTCCTGGAAGATGGCACCACGCTCCATGACACCATGGATAAGAGGGCAGACTCAGCTCTAAAGAAACACAGTTTTCTACAACTGGGCATAATTTGAAGTCAGCCACAGCAGTTGCATGTGTGCTCCGTACCTCTAGGATTTGGCTCAATGAGCTTGAAGAAAAAAATTTAGTCAAATGTATCTAGATCCAAGCTTATTAAGGAGGTAGCATCCATCAAAGAGGCAGTAAACTTTTCCTGCAACGCCTCTCTCAACACAATTCAGCTTCCTGTAAAATCATCTACCCTCTCAGTCATTGCTCACCGAGCTCTGTGGATAAAAGCCTGGGAAGCTGACGATCCTCAAAAAACAGGCTAGTATCCTTGCCATTTGTAGGTTCTAAAATCTTTGGCGAACATTTTGAAGAAATTATCAAGAGCTCCTCGGGGGGAAAGAGCGCATTTCTACCTCAAGAACGTAGAAGCAGGGGGGGGCGTCCCCTAGATCATCTGGATTTCACAGACAGTCCTTTTGTGAGGCCAGGAAATACAGGCCGGGTAGGTCCTTTGACCAGTCTAAAAAAGGATAACCTCAAGGTCCTAAGGGAGGACCTAGGAGGGACTTTTCTAGAAAAGCTCCCTTTCCTAGAACCACCTAATGAAGTACAAAAGGACTCATCTCTAATCCCAGTAGGGGGCAGGCTGGGGGATTTTCTGAAGGCCTGTGGGACCGTTGGGTCAGTCAGATATTACAGATGGGGTACCTTTTAGAATTCAAGACTGTCCCGAAGTATCAACTCTTTATAACCTCTCACATCCCAAACAAATCTCTTCACCCGAAGGTCCTCGACGAAATCAAGTACCTTCTGGACAACAGGGCGATAGAAGAGGTCCCTGTGGAGCAGAGGGTTCTGGAGTCTATTCTATCTTTTTCCCAGTCCACAAATCCATGGGTGATTTGCGAATGATTCTGGATTTAAAGATGATAAATCCATTCATTGTCAAGAAGAAATTCAGGATGGAAACACCCGCTTCTGTCATTTGAGCTGTCTTCCTGCAAGCCTTCCTCTCCAAAATCGACCTCAGGGATGCCTGCTATCATGTGCTGATTCGTCTTTGTCACAGACGATTCCTCCTCTTTGCAATTTTTGTAAAATCCTTTCAGTTCAAAGTCCTACCCTTCGGGCTCAGCTCTGCTCCCAGGGTCTTCACAAAGATCCTGGCCCCAGCCATGGCATCTCTGAGGCAGCAGGGGATTTGTGTAATTCTCTATCTGGACAACATCCTCCTGGTGGAGGAATCCAGAGACAGAGCAGTAAGAAACATGACTCTTTGTCTGGATTTCCTCACCAGCTTAGGCTGGATTGTCAACGAAGAAGAGTCTGTTAATTCCATCTCAGGAGTTGGTATTTCTGAGGATTCACTTCAACACTCAAAGAGGCTTTGCCTACCTCTCTCAGGACAGAAGATCCAATCTGTCAAAGAGGGTTCAAACCTTCATCCAGAAGAAGGATCATCAGGCCTAAGAATTATCAAGACTAATAGGCACTCTATCATCAACAGTGCAGATACTGCCTTGGGGGCAGACTCACATGCGTCAAACTCGGCACTATTTCCTTCTATTTTGGAAGATAAAGCCCTGGGATTTCAGTCAAAAGATCCCAGTGCTAAGATCCACAAAACTGGAGTTAGCATGGTGGCAAAAACCTCAAAACCTTCTAAAAGGAAGACCCCTTCAGGAACCCAATTGGCAGATTCTGACCACAGATGCCAGCAATATGGGCTGGGGGGGCATTTTCAATCAAGAAACTGTCCAGGACCGGTGGTCCAAGGTAGAATCGCAGCTTCATATCAACAACTCCCTTGGACCTTAATTTGGTCCTGAATCAAATTGCCTGTTCCAAACAGTTTGAACCCTTGGGGTCTATTCCACTTAAGAATCTCACTTTGAAAGCAGTGTTCCTCACTACTGTGACCTCAGCAAGGAGAGTCAGTGAGCTGCAGGCCTTGTCATGCTCTGCTCTGTAGCACTAGACCTTCATTCAGATCTAAAGTGTCCTCTGAATTCCATCTTAGCCAAGAGATAGTGCTACCTTCCTTTTGTCCCAACCCTCAGAACTGAATGGAAGCCAACCTGCGCCATTTGGACTTGGTCAGATGTTTTCTTACATTTCTTGAGCAAACTAAGAATTTTAGAAAATCTGATGCTCTCTTTGTTCACTTTTTTGGCAAGTACAAAGGATCCGCAGCCTCTAAGCCTTCCATTGCCAGATGGATAAAGGACTGTATACAGCTAGCATACACCTCAGATCATAAGGATCCTCCCATTTTCATCAAAGCACATTCCACCCGAGCTATTGCTACCTCCTGGGCTAGAAAGGCTATTGCAACTCCAGAGGAAATCTGCAAAGCAGCCACCTGGACATCTTTGTCTACGTTTATCAAGCACTATAGCCTGGATGTGCAAGCTTCAGCTGATCACAAATACAAGAAATAGCGGCTCAAACTCCTAACGCCTCAGCTGATGCCAAGTTTGGCAGGAAAGTGCTAGAAGCAGAGTAATATTTCTCCTTACCTTCCTGCCCTTAGTGGCACTGCTTTTGGAAGTCCCATTTTTTATGCTGTGGTAAGGACACAGAGGAAAAGGTGAAATTTACTCATCGATATTTGTTTTTCCTCTGTGTCCGTCCACGGCATGCCCTCTCTGCATTTATTTAGGTGTGGGTATACAACTTTATAGTTCTGATACATATATACATAAACCAAACCAAAGAGGGAAGCACTTGAGTTTAAAATAGCCAGCTGCCTGGGTGCTATACTTTTGGCAAAACATGTATACCACAGAATGGAAGAAAGCACTCGCAGGACTTCAACAGGATGTGATACTTTCAGTGTTTAATTGATACAACGTTTCGGCTGTTAGACTCACAGCCTTCGTCCTGACGGAGGCTGTGCGTCTAACAGCCGAAACGTTTTATCAATTAAACACTGAAAGTATCACATCCTGTTGAAGTCCTGCGAGTGTTTTCTTCCATTCTGTGGTATATATATATATACACATATATATATGAATCTCTACTTGTTACATTCATGTATACATTTCATACATTAGTAATGCTTATCTGCTCTGGAATGGTACTTTGGTGAAATTTCTATGTCTCGCTAACAACTCCTATCTCAACAGCTGGTACAACAGTTAAACTGCATCATCCCTTCCAGAGCGCCCTTTTAATCTTAAGATGATTGGTCCTACCAGCTGGCAGGTGGAGCTAATACCCATTTTTATGCCATGGGTGGACACAGAGGAAAAACAAACATCGGTGAGTAAATTTCACCTTCTGTTTGTCACTAGGTACATAGATTGTGGCAAGTGTTAGAGTAGTACCAATATTTCAGTTCAGTAGTTCAATATTAAGAATCTACCCTGTGTGTCTGAGTATTGGTAGGTAAGTTTAAAGGGAAAGTTATTTTGTAGAATCATCTCTACCCTAGCCGCTTTTTGGTGGGTGAGACAAGGTATATTCTAGAGTAATGTCTATTGGAGAGATGTGAACACCGGAGCCTGGAAAAAAAAGTGGCTCTTGGAGAAAGGCAGCATGGGCTTTTATGAAGTCTACACTGCTGCTAGGCTAGTCTACATTTACTGTCAGAGTTTTACGAACTTTTACTTTTGAGTGAGAAAAATAAGAAGCCTGTCATGTCCGTTAACGGGTGGAATTGAAAAGGATATGGATGGAAATGGGAGGGAAAAGATAGGTAGAAGGAGAAAGATAGGGAAGAGAGGTAGTAGGGAAAAGATAGGGAAGAGATGTAGGAGAGAAAAAAAACCCACATTTAACAACAATAACACAAATTAACAAGAAGCTTTCACCCAAATTAGGGTATAGTAACTAGCAACAGCTTCTTGGACAGTAATCAAACCTGGCCACCATTGGATACAGTCTATCGCTGAGAGGTCAGTCTGGCACAGTAGTGAACCCAGAGAGCGGCCAAGAAATTGTTAGGATCGTTAAGCCTGACGTCCAGAGGTCCCAGGGGGAGAGTCCATGCCCAATCCCAGAAATGATGGAGGGATTCATCACCCCTCTGGAGTACTTAGAAGATAAAAACATTTATCACAAGAATGAACAGTACAAGGGGGAAGGAATATTCATAGACGTTTGGGGTCCAACCTCAATGAGAGCTAGTATGAAAAAAAAGAAAAGAAAAAAAAGAACATATGCATAGAATATTGTCTAACATAATGTAGGTACTTCAAAGGGAGAGTAAAACATTTGAAAAAGTGTTCTATTTTCCCCCTTTAATTTTCATTTATTTCCAACATCCCCTCCACCCACTGTCACCGCCTCAATGAGCTCAAAGGAGTGCCCAAGGAAGCAAGACCCCTAACTCCAACATATTCTGGGTCAATAGCTATCCAGGGGACCTCTCTGTGATTAAACTCAGGTGCAGGAAGAGTATTGAAGGACTGGAAAATATAGGGAAGTAAGGTGGGTCCTTCCTCAGTTCTAGCGGTAATAGTAAAATTATTATCATTCTTTATGGGAATGAGCATGTTATGGTATGTATCACTGAGATCCTCAGGGGTCTGTGGCAAATAGAAGTAGGGGTATTGCATCCCCAGAAAACCAGGTCATCATCATACAAAATCTTGAGTGCAAGAGACAAACCAGTTTAGGAAAAGTGGCATCAAAAAGGAAAGGGTACTTTTCTTCCAGCGTCAATAAGGTCCATCCATGTGTAGAAAAGGCTGGGAAACAATACAGATAGGTTTGACCAAGCAGGGGAGTGATCATATTGGGGGGTGGGTCATAAGGTAATTAAGCTAATCAGGTAAATCCTGGTGATGCTCCATATCTGTCGGTAAATATATAAGCACACAATTTAAGATGGAGGAAGCACTAGCGAGGGAGGAAAAGAGAAAAAAAAAACCACAGTTAGTACATAGATCATAATCTGTTATGATGCAGGTATTTCAATGGGGGCAGCGGTAAAACATTTGGAAAATGACTGTGTTCTAGTATATTCCCCTCCTTCCTCCCTTTCCTTCCAATATCCCCACCCCCTCCCCATTTCCCCCTATTGAGTGCAAGGGAGTTCCCAGGAGAGCAATATCTCCAACTCCATCATATTTTGGGTCAATAGCCAACCAGGGGACCTCTCTGTGATTAAACTTTGGTGCAGGAAGACCATAGAAGGACTGGGAGGTTTAGGATAAGAGGGAAGTCCCTCCTCAGATCTGATGTTGAGTGCACAGTGTCCTCTATCTAAACTAGGTGAAATTTAGTTATCGTTTTTTGCTATGATAATGGGAATGAGCATACTATAGGAGGTATTACTAAGATCCCTAGGGGTCTGCTTCAAATAGGAGTATGGGTATCACCTCCCCGGCAGGTCCTAGACAAGAAAATCATGTCATAAGCATACAAACTCATGAGTGTAAAAGACCAACCAGTTTAGGGAAGGTGGCATAAAAAAGAGGCCGTTGTCATGGAGCATCGACAAGCTCCATCCATGCATAGAAAAGAAGAGGTAAAAATACAAATATATTTTTTTTCAAGAAGGGGAATAATCATATTGGTGGATCAGAAGGTAATTAAGCTAATATGGGAAATCTCAGCGATGCTCCATAACTGTTGGTATACATATAATCATACAATGTAAGGGGAAGAAGAATAAGCGAGGGAGAGAAAGAGAAAAAAAAAAAGAGAGGGGGTTACAAAATTACTTGATGGTTATAGAAACTGTAAAAATATGGTAGTTGTACAATTACTTATAACTGCCTAGGATATGGTAAGTCGCAGATCACATTAGAGGGATAAGAAAAGCTTACGTATTCTGTGATCCTCTTCTCTTCACCAGAGGTTTCTGGGGGCCAGGAGGGCGAGCTGAGGTAGCGGGCTGTGGATGTTCGTCAACCATATCAGACCTGGTAGGATTGGGTGTCAAAATCATATGGGTTGCTTCAGGCGGGTTTATATTCAGGCAACAGAGAAGGTCCCAACTCTGTTCAATATCTTGTGCAATAGGTGGTGCCATTATGGAGAACAACGAGTTTGAAAGGGAATACCCACTGGTAAGAAATGGCTCGATCTCTCAGCGTGTCTGTGACTGGTTTAAGAGCTCTCCTCTTAGCAGTCGTAGTTGGCGAAATATTGGAAATGATTTGTGGAGTGCAGCCTTCGATCATAGAAGTAGGGTCTTGAGCAGCTCTGAGTCTCTCCTCTTTATCAGAGTAGTAATGTAAGCACAAGTTGATGTCTCTTAGGGCTTCTTCCGGGGCTGCTTTCGGGTGAAGGACATTATGGGCTCTATCTAGGATTAAAGGGACAGTAATGTCCCAGAAAAAATATTTAGCATTTTGTAGTGCTTACTTGAATTGAATGCAAGTTTGACTTTTCAGCTGACAGCAGGAGATCCGTGCAAGGCTGTAAATAGTTTGTTCATAAAGTCCTCATGCTGGGTGTCCTCTTGGACCCATTTGATTCTATAGTTGTTCCTGCATGACCTGTTATCAAGGTTCTCTTGGGCATCCCAAAGAGATTCCATTTGTGTGCAGAGTGTATGAATCTCTGATTTCAGTTTGGTCAATTTTATGGGTGTGGTGATGTTCTACTTGTTAGAGTCTACCAACTACCCCTCCGAGTTCAGAGGTCAAGTCAGCTATGGAGGATCTGAAATCCGTTTGCAAGCCTTGTTTTACAGTAAGAAGACATTGTTTGAGGTCTAAAAAGTCATGTTTTGTACAAGGAAAGTCCATACTGAGGTGAGAGTTAGGTTGGGGAGCATTCAGGTGGTCTGTATGAGGTGGTTGAGGAGCATGTGTCTTTATGATGAAAGTTTTCTGGCAGGCACTTGGAAGAGCTTCTATGTGATATTGTGTATGTTATAAGAAACAATAGCCCAAGGAGGTGGATGTCATATTGGCCTAGTAGGGACAGTTAAAGTTGGTGGCAACAAGTGGAGGAGCTTGGTTAGATGGAAGAAGGGAAGCTCACAACAGGAAGGACCTCACTTGGGTATTTGCATTATTAGCAATACATATTTCTTGGACGGTCACTGTGTAGCCTCAGGTCAGGCAGGGTATCGGTTTACGAGGGTCAAATGATGGACGACAGCACCCAGATCTGTTCACTGGGCTCAAAATAGATGCTACCCAAAAGAATCTATCAGGGCCCTAGGGATGGAGTGTCAGACTGAAGAGGGTGCCGTAGAGTATGTATACATGAGGCGGATGGTTGAGAGACCCCAATTAAAGCCCTTGGGCAGGAGCAACTCACGGTTAGTGGACGGAGTGTTTGGAGGTTGATGTCTGTCATCCAAGAGGAAGTGGCTTGAGGCGTGTCACCACCGTGTATTTGCAAGCCCCATAGATCGTTACAGACAGCACGGTATATTAAAGATTGTAGAGAGTGTGCAGCCCAACGTTTCTCTTCTACCCAGAAGCTGGCAGAGTGTATCATTGTAGGCGAGTGCTGTAGGAGTGTGTTGCGCCAGCGGGCCTAGGCCACAACTGTCTGAGGAGCTCCAGGTCGATGTCCGATAGCAGCAAAAAAACAACACAAACGATTCCTTGAAAGATATCAGGGTGGAGGGAGTAGTGGAGCAGAGCTGTTGGAATGCGTGTGTTAAAGTGATAGTAATGTTTCACAAAAACAGCAGCTCCAATTAATCTTCATAGTATTTGAGCCATAGAGAGTGTTATTTCAATACTGTGAGAGTTGTAGTTCAAAAGTAATTGAATGATAAAGTTTCCCCCTCCCGCCCCTTTTACCTAGTGTAAGCCCCCACTCCTCAGATGTGGAATTCAGTCTATAGACCAGACAGCTCACATCAAGGGTCAATCTTATTACTCTGACAACAATGAAAACTCTGCCCCCTTGACAGGTTTTTCAGCTTTTTCCCTTAACTTAATTGAAGATTGTCCCTCTCTGCAATTTACCTGGACACAATATATGTTTATTTTTTTTTTGTTACAATTTACAAAAATATAAATATTTTCTCTGTTGTACTTTAAGATATTATGTATTATTATATGTTCCTTTCAAATATGCTAACAGACATAGTTCCATATTTTGAGATGAACATTTAATTTTTTTTATATTGGCTGGCAAAATGGAATATAAGGGTAGTTATTTTGTGTAGGTATGAATGGTGAGAGAACTTTCTTTTAGGTTTATGATCAACCGTTCTATTGGTCTGAATGGCTACACCATTTTGTAGTTCCAAGAAAAAGCAGTAAAAGTAGTTTGGAGGGACTTTAAATAGGACCTAGACAAGGCTATAGGCACTGTCTGCATTAGGTAGAAAACCTTCGGCAGAAGGACAGATTTCAAGACATTTATGCGACCAGTCCAGGAGAGGTAACAATTCTGAAGATTTCTCAGTTCCTTATCTAAGCGAGATAAAAGGTGAAGATAGTTAGCCGGAAAGAGAGAGGATATCGAGGGTGTTATGCGGATTCTGAGGTATGGGAGTAGCCCGCCCACCAAAATGGAACAGAAGCAGATATGGAAGAGACCAGATGTTGCGGAACAGTGAGGTTTAACATCTTGCACTTCTGTATGTTTGCCTTGAAATTGCTGATGTGACCAAAAGCTTGCAACTCTACGAGGACAGCAGTAAGGAAGGAAAGGGGGTCAGAGAGAAGAAAGATAAGGTAGTCCGCAAAAAAGAGAGAGTTTGTGTTCATGGTTAGCCATGGGTATACCCCTGACCGACAAGGAGGAGCGGATCCTACATGCAAGAGTCTCCATGACCAGGACAAAAATGATAGGCAAGAGAGGGCACCCCTGCCTAGCATCGTTGCAGAGGGGAAAAAGAGGAAGAAAGAGTCACGTTGACTCTGACTTTCACAGAGGGGTTTGTGTAAAGGGACTGGTCGAAGGAAATTAAATGATCACCCAGGCCAAAGCTTTGTAAAACAAGCGTGATTAAGTCCCAATTCACTCTGTCGAACGCCTTCTCAACATCGACTGATAGGAAAAGGGAGGAGGGTGTGAGAGAACGAGCTTGGTCAACCAAAGAGATGAGTCGTATCATTTTGTCCTGGGTCTCCCTACCAGGGACAAAACCTGCCTGGTCAAGGTGGATCAGATCAGGAAGGAAAGACATCAAGAGATTAGCCAAGACCTTGGCATAAAGCTTAATGTCCATGTTTAGAAAGGAAATGGGACGATAGCTGGGACAAACGGTAGGGTCCTTACCCAGCTTATGAATTACAGAGATGTGAGCTTCTGTGAGGAGAGGACGTGAGAAGTTGGCGGTAGGCAAGTGATTAAAAGTCACAGAGAGAGAGGGGACCAGCACGTCAGCAAATTTACGATAGAAGAGCACAGGAAAACCATCCCGTCCTGGCCATTTACCTGAGGGCATTTGCTTAATGGCAGTGAGTATCTCAGTTTCCAAAATGTCCTCTTCTAACTGGAGGGCTTGAGAAGGGGTCAGGGAAGGAAGGTGGGAATCTGACATACCCAGATTGAGCCTTATGACTCTAATTGTTTTAACAAGCCAGCAGAGTATAAAATAATGAGATGGAGGCCAACTCGGTATAGCCTGTATTTCCTGATGAAAGGATCCAGAAACATGTTGATCAGGCTTATGTATTGTATAACCTTTATATACTTACACTGTTTTTAATAAATTTTGTTACACTTTTTCTACGGCTGATCATCATTACAAATGAAGGTTCCAATGACTGTTTTGTGCACCTGTACAGGTACTGGTTAACCACTGTTGTGATTTGCCAGTTGTGAGGTGATCTGATCAGTATACTTCACTTTGTGAGTGCATTTTATTCAATTTATATAATTTCCATGATGTGTTAATTGAACACTGTAATGTGGGGAAAGTTTTTCAACAAGAAAAATTTCTTAAACTACCAAGTTTCACCTGACGCAGGAAGACCATTTCTAATTATATCTGCATAGTTGAATATTTTCTTTCTTCTCCTGCTCCGCTTCTTCGGGCATTCCTTGTATCAAGTCAACACAGCCTTTAAGAACATGCAGAGGAGGCCAAAAAAGAAGCTAACTCTGAGACTAGAGAAAACCCCCACAGAAGTCAATCGGGGCCTGAGGATATCAAATAGGTATGTACGCATGTGTTTGCATGTGGAGGCAATGAAGTGTGTGTGTGTGTGTGTGTGAAATCCATTGAAATCAATTGTATTAAAGGAACAGTAACCCCTAGTATTTGTGTCTCAGAAGTTTGGCCATGTGTCTCTGACTACCACTAAACTACACTGGTGATTCAGGGGTTAATACTCTTCTGATCGTGAAACAATTCTTGCATGGTTGGGTGAACCAATCAACTTCCTGTTTGGCGACTGGCTCCTGTGGCATCTGAAAAGGACAAACACTGGGGAGATCTATAAAAAAACATTCTTCGTGCTTTTTAAAGAACTGTCCTTAAATCACAGCATCTGGAGATAACATCAGGGCTGATTTATAAATGTTTTTATAAATATGGCATTATTACTCTGATGTTAACGTATAGAATGCTTAAGGACAGTATATACCTGGCGTTAAGATTCTGATGAAAATTCTGTTACAAAATTGTCACAAATAGTGACATATCTGTATAAATTTGCTGCACAACTTTTTACAAATGTTGTTACTTTAAAAAAATGTACTACATGGCATACAGCCCTCCTAAACTGGTGTTCTTAATTTTATAACTATCAAATACATTGTTGCAACCATTTTCACACTTCTTTTTGATTAGCTCCACTTTTATAAATCTACCCCTTAGTACTGTTTCTTTTCAATTAACTCTACTCTTATACATATCCCTCTTTCTGGCAAAGCCTAAACATACAGTTTTAGGTTATCTGATATTCCCATGCAGAGGGTACTTGCTTGTCATTTTTTAACTGGACCGCCCTTTTGAGTAAGATTACTTCTAAACTGTAATCCTTCTGAGCAATGACTTGCTGCAGAAAAAGCAATTTGTGAACCTCTGTCATCTTTTGCCTTATTTTTGAAAAGCCTTAGGATTTGTTCCTAAGGGTAAGACATATGTGGGTCCCTTGCTCTCATTGTCTAGGGAAACCAGTTGCATGTCACTGAGGAGGTCCCGGCAAAGAGGAAACATGCATCTGAGGTTAGGCATTATTCCCATACAGAGTGGACTTACCTGTCATTTTGGTACTAGACCACCCTTTTGGGCAGGATTAGTCTGATATGTAATACTACTACAGAGCTAACATGCTTCTGAGCAGTGAATAGCCATGGAACAAGGAATTTCTGCTTATGTTTGTTCTCAGTGAGTTTCTCAGATCTTTTTGGCTAGTGTTACCGCTCTGCCGTTGATAAGGTTTTCATTTCCCAATGGGGTGTGTAATGTGCTGCTATTTACAGGAGCTTTTCTCTCAGAGTAATGTGAAAAATTTAAAAAAAAGTATAGCAATTCTGGGGCAAATCAGCTGCCATCATGTGCACACCTCCCAACACTTCAAATGACCAAAGAAGGCCACCTTTGTTTTAGGTGATGTTGCTGAGTGTGTATCTGCTGGGTGGGGCATTAGAGGATTTTTAGGTTATTTTGTCCTAATGCCACCTCTTTGTGAAACTGAATAAATTATTTAGTGCAAGACCAAATTATTTTATTTACACAGACTATGCTCCCTCCCAAGTGTCCCTCTTTGAGATACAAATCCCTGTGGCCATCTTTCCCACCCTGATGTCCCTCCATTTAGGAGAACAGACTGTGTAGTTTTTAAACAAGTGTATCACATTGTTCCATAGCAATAAAGCTCAAAAGTTTGTTTTATCTTTAGTATATATGTTTATAAATTAGTCTGTATAAATAAAAGAATTTGGTCTTCCGCTAAATAATTTATTCAGTTACACAGATGTTTCAATAAGGTCATGAAGTAACCTAAAATTTCTTGGTAATGAAATGCCCATCAACCCCAGCAACACCACTAAAAACAAGAAGGTACCTCTTTGGTAATTTGAAATGTTGGGAGGTATGAATTTATAGCCACATATATCAAAGTTTAAATTATGTTTTATTACTGAGGAGCAATGTAATATGATTATACCCCCCCCCGTGTTCTCCTAAATTAGAGGGATAGTAGGGTAGAGTGACCAGATCTCACCTTTAAAGGGATAGTAATGTTTCACAAAAAAGCAGCTCCAGATAATCTTCATAGTATTTGGGCCATGGAGAGTGTAATTTCAATACTGTCGGAGTTGTACTTCAAGAGTAATTGAATGATAACGTATCCACCTCCCGCCCCTTTTACTGATGTAACACACTGCTCAGTTCAGAGCAGCAAGACTGTCCGGATGGATCGCAGAGAGAGACAATGTTCAGTTAGCATAATGGAAAAATCTGTCAATGGGGCAGGGTTTTCATTGTTCTCACAATAAGAAGATTGTCCCTTGCTGTGAGCTGTCTGGTGTGTGGACCAGATTCCACATCTGGGGTGAGGTGGTTTACACTAGGTAAAAGGGGAGGAAGCAGGATACTTTATCATTTCAATTACTCTTGAACTGCAACTTTGACAGGATTGAAATAACACTCTCCATGGGCCAAATACTATGAAGATTAAATGTAGCTGCTTTTATTTTGAAACATTACTATCCCTTTAACCAGGGACACATAGGAAGTAGCCATTTTTCAATACTTCACTGAAATCAAAGCAGTCCTGTAGTATGCATTTCTCCTATGCATCCCTGGTTAAAGGGATAGTAATACTTCGTTTTAACTTTATTTTATTTT
Source organism: Rhinophrynus dorsalis (assembly GCA_037306005.1). Classification (NCBI taxonomy): domain Eukaryota; kingdom Metazoa; phylum Chordata; class Amphibia; order Anura; family Rhinophrynidae; genus Rhinophrynus; species Rhinophrynus dorsalis. The sequence continues at coordinate 417,055,795 of CM074719.1, read as the reverse complement.
GTAGGCATTAAAAAAACATGAAGAATGATATAAGTCTTATCTCTCAAACCATTATGGTTTAAGAGATATTCACAAGCAAAGTATCTCCCCCCCTCTGTTCAACCAGATCAGAAGGGAGGTGCCCAGGTAGACTGCAGAGAGGGACAATCTTCAATTAAGATAAGGGAAAAAGCTGAAAAACTTGTCAAGGGGGGAAGGGCTTTCATTGTTTTCCTACAAAGAAGATTGTCCCCTTCTGTTATCTGTCTGGTCATACAACCAGATTCACATCTGAGAAGAGATGGCTTACACTAGGTAAAAAGGGCGGGAGGGGAAACTTTGCTTGTGAATATCTCATAAACCATAAAGGTTTGAGAGATAAGACTTATATCGTTCTTCATGTTTTTTTAATGCCTACAAAATAAAATAAAGTTAAAACAAAGTATTACTATCCCTTTAAAGGCGAGGTCTGGTCAGCCTATAGCAAGGTGGGAAACAGGGACTTGTGTCTCAGAGAGGGTCACTTAGGAGGTGTCATATGGACCAAATCTCTCACTTATTTAGATGCAGCTTTTATGAATGCTAGGGATCACAATGCACTGGAGATCACACCACAACATTCAATAGGTTAAAAGCTCCATTTAAATCAATTGAAAAATTGTATGTATTTCCTAGATTGCAGCTGGTTTTTCTCAGCAATGCTCCCTCCGCTTTAGTACTAGGGTTGCAGATCAGTGTGGACACAGGAGGGAGCTGCGCTCTTCCCTGTCGCTGCCCTTTCACTACCAGAACACGTCTACCTCTCCTCCCAGTGGGCATACAAGGGAGGGAAAGGGAGTGGGCTAGTTCGGACTGGAGGAGGAGAGAACTGATGTTGCTGCTTGGCTCATCTTCCCGCTCCCTGGTCAGAAGGAGGCAACAGCGATCGGCTACACCCCCTCTTCTAGTCATCCCAGGCTCCTGCAAATTCTGTTTGCAAAAGGCAACGTAGTTCCGTCAATGGCGACCTTAAGGCAGATCCCCTTTTCTTGTCTTGCTTGCTCCCATACCCTTTAATGGCATATCCTCCACAGCACCGCTAGGGCAAAAACTCTACAGGCCAACGCGAAAGGATAATATAAAAGAGCTGCGATACACCGCGTGAAAACCAGAGAGACCCTACACTGAGAGGTAAGGGAAGCACAACACAAAGAGAACTGTACGTTTCATATCAAGTGCAAGGGTGTGAGGGCGGTCTATGAGGTTCTGGTTTAGAACAGTATACCTCGTCTATACAATATTGCATCTTGTGCAGGCAGTAATATAACTTATTGAATAGAATTTTGCGCCTTGGAGCAACATGAGTAAGACCCACAGGAGCTACATGGAACAATCTAACAGCGCTGCAGAAAAAATGGGAGAAGAAAGCAGAGGGACAAGGCATCAGAAAGGGGAGGGGGAAGTGTAGAGCTGGCAGGTCAGGTTGAATGAAAGGAGAGTGATGGATTGTAGAAGCAACAAAAGGTGTAGGTGAGTCAAATCAAGAGGCATTGCTGTATGTGTGACAGTGGTGCATTTCTAGGGCAAACTTGCTTTACAATAAACGCCCGATATACGTTCCCAATTAGTTTAAATTAGGATTTTTAATCCACTGAACGCTAGATCGGTAGTTGGACAACTAACCATATAGCATTCAAGGGGTTGAATTTGGTATTGTCTAGTATGATACATATGGATTTTCCAGAATTGCATCCATTCGGCCCATTTTTGTACCAGTCAGGTTAGGTAGGCAAAAGGGCAAGTCTTGAAGCTTTAGCTCTTGTTAATTGGATCAGTATAGGAATCTATGGGAGATTGTAGTTTAACTCTCTCAGTGCTATCCCTGCACGATGAATTGCACAACATGGGCCCTGAGTTAACAACAAAAAGTAGTCGTTAAGGGGAAGGTTAGGTTTTTGTAAGGGTGACACAAATAGGGAAGAATCTGGCATTTTTTATTATAAGGATAACTCGTTAGCCATAAATACAACCAGAAGAGGCGTGCAGTAAATATGATACACTGAGAGCCAATTGGGTTTGCAAGGCATTGCTCAGAAATGGGTTGCATAGCTCTCTGGCACCCGGAAGATTATAATACGAGCTTTCAAAACCACTTGGTCTAGTTGCTTCGCCATATTCTCTAACACTTGATACATGAAAATTGGTACATACACATATGCTGCCCTAATATATACATACAGATACACATTCCCAGTTATATAACTTTGGATTTTAACCTGTCATAGAGAGGTCTACAACGCATTGATTTGTAAAAAGTTGATGCTCACTCTAGTATTTAAATTGATGCTAGATGGCCATTTTTAGATTTTTTTTTTCTCTATTCTCTGTGGTTGTTGGTTTGCCCCATTATTGCTTCACCTTCACTTAGTACATCAGCTTCACTGTGTGTGTGTGTGTGTGTGTGTGTGTGTGTGTGTGTGTATGTATGTATGTGTGTAATATATATATATATAAATATAATCTCTCAGTGTTCAGTCCTGTGCCTGAGTTTCCTTACTTGCAGAGTAAACCCAGCAGAGATCTCCCTTTCTTCTACAGAAAGGGACAAATTGCCCATGTTTTATAAGGTACATAGGCTCAAAAGGGCACTGTACCTGCTAAAATACTACAACGTGAGTGCTGTAGTCACTTTGTCTTGAAATTCTGCAGTTACACCCAATTTAACAAATATCAGTCTCTAATTTTCACTAATCCTCATCCTGTGTAATCCTATCAACCGGCTATCACAGATTTGCAAAAATAGTTGTCTTCCTTCCCCTGATTTTATAACTGGACTTTAACCTCGCATGGAAGATGGATGTCCACCCTTCCCCCTTTTAACCCAAATCACATAACTTATGAATAAAACACACAGACGCAACCGGATAAATGGTGGTAAGGCCACAGTTCTTTATTGAAATAATTAATAAATTCAGTTTGTTAAATTAAACCATTATAAATTCATGAAACCAATCTTACCAGCCCTATCAGCCTGATAAGTCACATTTCACATATATACCATAACCAACTCTGCCCTATCAGCCAGGAGTCACAAATAAATAATTAAATATCATCTTTTAGAAACCTCCACAGCCAGGCCCTGTGGTTTTACTGCAGGGGCTGAGCACCCTCCACTTTGCTTAGCACTAACTCAATTAATGACTGGCCGAGATATTTTTAATTTAGGTATTCAATGTCCGACAGGTGAATCCTATATCCTCTGTAAAAGCCACTACCACCATTTTCCAGGTTAATATGTCTGTAAGAGAAGCCATTCAACTGTGTAAATATTTTAGATAAAAAATCTGTTGACCTTCTTTCGTGTTCGTTCTAAAGTCCTCAAATCCCTTTCTTCACTCCATCTTAACCTAGGCACAATCTCAGAGAAAGCAAGTATCGCTGTAGGAAAATATATCAACACTCTGCTCAATGTTTCTTTAAATTGAGAAAGCAGCTCAACAGATTTTATAGACCCTAAGTCATTGCCCCTTGCATGGAAAATAATTAAATCGGGCAACGGAAAATTCCTAAAACCATACAATAACTCATTCTCAACCTGTTGCCATTTAAGACCTCTCCTGCCGTGCCACCATAACCTGCACACTTCTGTATCAAAGCTTAAGTTCTCTCTGCATGTACGGGTAAGCGCTGTTTTTCAAGACCAAAATGCAAACTAATGGCCTATAATCCAAATGTCCAAAGGTCTTGAGCCTAAAAGAAAAGAAAAACTGACTTAAAGCATGCATTCAACTAATACTTAAATGAGGACGAATATAAATTTAAATCTGTCAGATTTCCAACGACTAATTTTCTTAATAGCCTCAACCCCCAAACCTTTAAATTGTTGCCGCACCTATGCAGAATGAATGTAAAGTCTGACCCGACAGCCCAAGCTTAGACAAGCATGACAAAAATACCTTATTGAATTGAAATTTAGAAACTGGAGAACCATTTTCATGAACAAAGAAACTGACACTCGGCATAACTCTGAACCTTCCAATTCATTCAGAAGAATCCATTCACCTCTTCCTTCTTGATCAGTCTTTGATTGCTGGATAAAAACCTCTAACCTACCATTCTCCAAAACAACATGCTGGTATAGTAACAAACTATGCTCTTTTTTTTGTTCTCTGAAACCACCTCACCGACCCTAAAAGTGCCAAAAAAAAAAAAAAGGAAAACAAAAACAGTGCCTGAAATGGTCACCTCAGAGTTCTTTACCCACTGACAGAAATATTACCAACAAATTAACAAACCAGGAGATACTGGCTTCCTATTATCACTAACAACTTACCCTTACCATAACCCTTTAAAACTGTCTTAAGAACAAAACTATTAGAGCTGATATTAATATTCAACAACTTACAGAAAAAATTAAGGCCTGTCAGTCGCCTCTTAATAGCCGCACTTGACAGTACCTTTGACATCAATTTGTACATAGTTCAACAAACATTCCTCATTAAATAACAGCAGATCCACTACTCTGTCTCGTCTTATCCTGAACCACTCTTTCCATGCTGCAACGTATCCTGCCCGGGTCGACGATGCCAATGAATTAATAATATAACCACTCATGTCCCCTAGATTAATGCCCACAGGTGTTGGGGGGACATGGATAGCCTTGTGGGTTTTCATGAGGTGCCAGCTCTCGAAATCTGCACATCTGGAGGCGAGACAATGCATAAGCTGTCATAATTGTAAACAGCTATGTTTCATTTGTAACCAGATGTTCAAAGTTAAGCATCTCAACACTAAATGCCTCAGCAAAGAAATGGCTGGCTGTGATTTTGCCGATAATCTTTTTACTGCATGCACTACACTAAGGTTATCACAAAACATTGTTATTTTTTATTCGCAAAATGCTGACCCCATAATTCTATAGCAACTAAAATTGGAAACAATTCAAGTAATGTTAAATTCTTTGTGTAACCGAGTGACTCCCCATTCTCAGGCCATGCTTGTGTACTCCATTCACCGTCCCAAAAGACATCATAACCAACTGAACCAGCTGCATCAGTAAATTTGCGAGTTATTGATACCTTTCTCCTGTAGCATTGTCCTACCATTATACTGCGTAGGAATGAATCCCGTACTGAAAGGTCTGCCTTCATATTTGTCGTAAGTCTGACATGTCAGTTGGGCGATTTAAACCCAGATGTAGCAGCTGCCAGTCTCCGAAAGAAGATTCTCCCCAATGGCATAATTTGTGTTGCAAAAGCCAATAGACCCAAAACTGACTGAAGAACTTTCACCCTAACCTTCCTACTAACCAGCAGAAAATGAATTTGACAGAGTAGCTCAACAATTTTCTCTATGGGCAACCTGAATTCCATTCTACCCGTATCGGTTGTAATACTTAAAAATACCAATTCAGTAACCGGCTGCACGGTCTTCTCTTTCGCCAATGGAACACCAAAATCTTCAGAAACTCTACAAAAACAATCTAACAGCTTCTTACAATCTGATGACCCACTTGGACCTACAAAAAGGAAATCGTCCAAATAATGCAAGATCAAACCAAGACCCGACTTGAACTTTACCACCCATTCCAAAACCTTAGCGAATTCTTAAAAATATAAACAGGAAAGGGAGCAGCCCATAGGCAAATAAGTGTCAAAATATAACATAACATTCCTTGAAATCCCAAAGATGTGAAACTTTCGGGATGAATGGGTAATAGATGAAATACTGGTTTTATGTCCGCTTTTGCTTAAAGTGCTCCTTGACCACACCACCTAACCAGCGTTAGAGCCCCCTCAAATGATGCATACGTCACTGAACTCTCCTCTTCACTAATCTGATCATTTAAGGAGGCCCCAGGCGGAGAAGAAAGATGGTGAATGAGCCGAAAGAATCAGTCCCTTTTTGTACCAAACCCAGTGGAGACAATCTGAAGCCTACCAAGCTCTACCTCTTTCTTTATTTTTTCCCATGCTATCTCTGGATTCTCCTCAAATTATTTCAAATTATTTACCCACTGCAGCTTGTTAACTGGGCAGATAGGCAACCTGAAACATTCTTTAAATCCCAGACTAATAAAGGAAGCCCTCCCCCTGTTTGGGCAATGCTTTAACCATGGGAGCATATTTTTCAATATCACTGGGGTTGGTGCTTTTAGGAAAGTTTTGTTCCTGTCTGCTGTGTTGCCAACTGTTTCCTGAAGCAACAAAAACTAGGGTGACTTCCATTGCATATTAAACATTCATGTTTAAACCTTCAATTATTTGGGTATTTACACTGTGATTTGTTGAAAGCCCAGCAGACACCCTTCTTTGGAGCCTGAACAGCTGACGTTTGAGATCTGTGCAAACCACTTGTTGCCTGCTGGGACATCAACTATACCCACAACACTACGTCTTTTTGACCCCAAGTTACCAATGTGTGCACCATTAGCTTTTTGGCGGAACTGCTCGTCGTATGTAAACCAAGCAATTACTCCAAAAGTTCTAAAAGCTTCAAGTATGATCTCAACATGCTGAAACATGCGTGAGCAGCACTCAGGGTGTTTCTCACCCATAACAGCGGCATAGATGCAGAAAGCTTGCAACCAATTATTAAAATTCCTTGCAATTGGGCTCCTTCTGTCCAACTCTGATTTATCATCACTTTTCTTTGCTATAAACTCCTTAGAGGCGAGGAGTAAAGATAGCAAATCAAAAAACTCTCTTCTATATTTTTTTTTCTTTTATTTGAGCGGACAATTGGAGACCAAGAGGAGAACTATTGCAAGTTAACGCTTCTTTCAAACAAAATCCACCCACACTGGCAACATTTTCTTTTCTAATAACATCTTTCTGAACTAAATCTGCAATACCTGAGGAATTTTTTTCCTCAACTGGTGTCTTGGAATTAACACTGGTACTAGTCTTCCAAACACTGACAACACTTTTATTAAAATTACCTAATTGATCTAAAACTTTCTGAAGGGAGCTTACTACTTCCTTCAAAGCATTATCATTGTTTAACACATTACTCTCACCACTATGATGATGTGTTGCTTGAAGCTCAGTTGATCAGATCTCTCTATCTTCACCGCAAGACTGCTGATGCTGTATGCTCTGTACTTGCTGCGGAGTTTGGATGAGCTGGACCTGAGGAAACTGCTGCAACGAAGGTGATTGCTGAACAACTTGTAAAAAGGGAAGAGATGGGACAGAGGGGGAATGAAATGGGAAAATTGGGTCTGAGATGAAGGCTGAGCCAAAGAGCTGGGTAACAGCTGAGACTGAGAAGGAGGGGGGAATTGAAAAGAGGGGATGTGGTCTGAGAGACATCTTTATTGGAAGGACATGTTGAGTGAGGGGATGCAGAGAGGCTTCTCCTGCGACTCCTATGCTTAAAAGATGACCGTTCAGGTGAGAGAGGGTGTTTAGGAGTTCTTCTTTTATTCTTTCCTTCAGCTGGAACACAAGAAGCCTTGTGTGTTCCAGCACTTAAACTCCCCCTCTGAGATGATGCATACACTGAACAGCCCTCTGCTCTTCCTCTCGGCTGACTTGGAAGAAATGATGGAGAGTCACATGATGATGCTGCCAAGCCATCCTCCGATGCTTCTTCTGTGACGCATATTACTGGAGGTGGTGAAGAGACCAAACCAAAAGTTGATTGCTCAGAGTTAAGACAATCCCTCAGCCAAGAACCATCTCCACACTGGATAACTTTCTGTTTCAGCGCTTCCAGCAGCTGAAACCGCTCTTCAGACTCAGATTTTTTTTTTTTTTTAAATGAATGGAACGCACCAGCTTAGCTGCGCTTAGCTACCTCAGGTCCCACTCATCTGAGGCAAAGCCAGCACGAGTTTCCCTTCCCGCCCGCAACAAGCCCGGCGCGAGGCACTTACCGAGCCAATGCCACTGCAGAGCAGGAAGAAATAACAAGAGCCCTGGTAAAGTCCCCTTCAAAACGCACTAAAACAAAAGAAAGGGGGGACCCCAACCCCATGAGGTCCCTCCCTTATACATGTCGATCCCTTTCATTCTATGAGCACTGTGTTCTTGTAATAAAGTTCATATGAGATGATTTCATCATTGAATCATCACTGTTTATGCATATGATTTTAATCTGTTTTGGTTTGTGTGAGGTCTGCCTTAAGGGAGTATACACAAGTGGGTAATTTTGTGGAAAGCCAACTGCATCATATGGAACAAATGAAAACTCCCTAAATTTGCAGTGCATTGAAATGTTTAACCCCTTGAATGCTAGAAATGTCTCCAGCACATTGCTTCACAAGTATTTTAAAGCTGAAGTTTCACCCAAAATCAAGTTTTGAGTATGTGTTTTAATACATAAACCTAGATTAGCACTGTTTTTTTATTCTCAATCGTCTGTTAGTGGAGATATTTAGACTTTAAAATCAGTCAGTTCCGCGTTCTGTGGAACACTGTATGTCCCGCATGACGCCACAGGACTTCCCAGCTGCCCCAGGGAGTGCTTTCCCGCTTCCCTTTGTAGCTGTATTTCTGTAGTCTAACGTTACAGCAGGCTCCATTTACAATGCTACTGAGGTAGCATTGTACATTCTGCTTTAAAGTGTTAAAAGTCCTTTTTAAATCAGTGGGAATTTATTTCTTCCTTATGGGACAGCTTGTTTACCTTAGAATGTCCACTTTTTTGTGAATAGTGTGTCTAGTTTATTATACAAAATGTGACCATGGAATATTTTTTTTTTCTTCTTCAGAATTGCAAGTATGTTGTAATAGGAAAGAGAAACACCTTCAGTTTACTTTGGACTGTTGACACTTGTTTGGAGTTAAAAGGGGCAGTTGTAGGTCAGGGATGACTAAGTCTTAACATATTAATGGTTGCTTATCAGACAAGACAGTGACTTTCTTGCACAGACTATATAGTGTGCAAGCATCATTTATACAGAAATAATTTGCTACTTATTTGGTATGTGGGTATGAAGGTTGTAGTAAATATAATCATACACAGGGCAATTAAACACATTCTTAAACTGTGTTTGATCTGCGTTCTGCCATTGAATGGTAATTGAGAAAATCCATGTGAGAGATTTAGTCTTTGTAATCCGATTTAGTTCCCATCCAATATTGCCCCTATGACAGTTGTGAAGGAAGAAAATGTGTCTGAGTAGCTTTTGATTTGTCACATTAAACCACCTAAAGACACCATATGATCACCTCATTTTGTCTTTGGCTTTGACAGGTCAGTTTAACCTCTTGTGTTCCAGAAAGATGCTTCACAATGCATTAGACATCTTTTCAGTCAAAGGGGTAAAAACATGCAGTTTTGTGTTCACCAATGATTGGTTTCCTTTAAAAATGTATACAGTAAGTAACCTGCAAAAAGTATAAATATAATTAACCCTTTCACGGATGTGCAGTGCATTGCGGAGCAATGGGTTGCACACTTTTCTGGACCTTTAAAGGCTTCAGGAGGAATAAGTGGCTCTTGATTGCTTGCCCTGTCTATTTTTGTTTTTTGTGAACTGGTAGCAGTGGACTGAAAGGGAGAGAGGAAAAAGTTTCAATCAGTAGATTGGAATAAGGAGGACATTGATAAGCCCTTCTCTTAATTAAATTAAGAGCCACATATTTCTGTTTTACAGTATGCTGGCAACTGAACTAGGCCTTAAAGGGGAACATTCACATGAAAAAAAAATTGGAGCGCTAGTTATAAGTCCTAATGCAATACCAGCGCTGGGTTTTGTTTTAAATTTACTGACCTGTGAGCCGAGATATTTATGTTTAAAAAGTGCCACTTCCGCATACTGCGGCACCCTGTATGTGCGGCACGGAGCAGCAGGACTTCCCACTTCGCTCCCAGAAGCCCCAGCGAGCGCGTTCTCGCTTCACCTCGGAGCTGTGTTGTTTTGGGCTAACGTTACATCCAGCTCAGTTTGAGATGCTACGGAGGTTGCAACGCGCTCGCTGGGGCTTCTGGGAGTGAAGTGGGAAGTCCTGCTGCTCCGTGCCGCACATACAGGGTGCCGCAGTATGCGGAAGTGGCACTTTTTAAACATAAATATCTCGGCTCACAGGTCAGTAAATTTAAAACAAAACCCAGCGCTGGTATTGCATTAGGACTTATAACTAGCGCTCCAATTTTTTTTTCATGTGAATGTTCCCCTTTAATTATTTTTAGCAACTGATAAAGGTGAGATTACTTTTATTTAAAAAAAAAAAAAAAAAAATCCTTTGCTTCAGGGAAGTTGGGTGCACAAGAAAGAAATTGCCATTGTTATTACAGGTCTTGTTGGTGTGTGCTTTTTTTTTTTTTTTTTGTTCCCTTCTGTCCAGTCAGTGATCCTCTTAGGAGGTGGGGTATTGGTGTCGGATTGCCTGTGACTTCATACTACAGATGATCTCACCTCCGCTCGCTGCTTATCTACAATTTCCTTGTTGTGCTGAAACATTTGCTTGTTTGAAACAGGTGGATAGACTAACCCTTTTGGTAACCCTCACTGCTTTTCAGGCTCTTCTGCAATAAATAAAGGCATTTGAACAGCTTGAATGCTATACATAAAACAGTGTGTTGGAGATGTCTCTAGCATCCAGTTTGTTAAATGTTTGCCTATCTGATACACACAAAGGAAATATCCCATTATTATCGCGATATGTCCATTCTCTTATTTGCATTAGAGTACTTTTAAAGACGTCGCTCTTAATTTATTTAGTCCTTTGAGTGCCAGAGGGGCAAGCAACGAATTGCTTTGCAATGCGTTGCTTACCTCTCTAGCACTTAAAGGGTTAACGGATGGATTTAGGAGGAGTACTTTGTGTAGAAGTACCTCTTATATTTGTTTATAAGTGTTTTCACATTTTGCACTGTTACCTGTTACCTTTGTATAAGTGTTATTTTAGTGTGCATTTAGATCACACCACTTCAAAATAGACAGTAAGCTACAGTCTGGTTCTTTAGTGTCATTTGAGACTTATGTATATAAAAAAATGTACAATAGATGCACACTCAAGAATATAGAAGAACTATGGGGGAGATGTATAAAACTGGAGTTGGAAAGAAGGTGTCTATAAAATAACCTACATAAGTGTGTGTGTGTGTGTGTATATATAACATCTAGTGACATTTTTGCTAAGTGCTAACTCCATTTAGTTAATTTTTTAAAAAGGGGAGTAGAAATAGTTTTGGCCAAATAAGAATTGTGTCCAAATGTATTTATAAAGAAAAAAAGACAGTTTTAGGAATTAAATCTTAATGCCAGGTATAACATATTCGTATTGGAAGTATATAATAACACTATGTGTTATATATATATATATATATATATATATATATATATATATATATATATATATATATATATATATATATATATATATATATATTTTTGCAGGTGCAGATTTTCTCAGAATATTTTCAGATAGATATATTTATATATGTGACTTTACTTCTTAATATATGACCAGGTGTTGTGAATATTAGCGACAATTCTTAAGTATACAGTAAGGAGGCTTTTTATACATCCCCCACTATGCCCATTTCTTACAATCCAAAGTCCCCCAGCCTTCTACCAGGTTGATTATTACATCAGTAGAATGAATGGAGAACACATTCTGCATCTGTGTATGTCAAATTGGAGCAGTTCTTTGGCAAACCAGTTGCTCGGTATGGGACAGATAACCACCGAAATCTCTCTTGATGTAAATATTTTGGGTACATCTTTAACATTCAAGGGCTTAAGTCTTAACTAAATCAGTGGTAATTTGCATTTGTCCCCTCTGGTTCAATTCATCTTCTATACAGAATTGTTCCAATTTGTTTATACATATTCGTTTTTATTAGGTTGTAAATTGAATGTTACTAGCAATAAACTGCAACAGAGGTCAAACCCAAAAATAAATGCTTAAAGGGATAGTAATACTTTGTTTTAACTTTATTTTATTTTGTAGACATTAAAAAAACATGAAGAATGATATGTCTTATCTCTCAAACCTCTATGGTTTAAGAGATATTCACAAACAAAGTATCCCCCCCTGTTCAACCAGATCAGAAGGGAGGTGCCCAGGTAGACTGCAGAGGGGGACAATCTTCAATTAAGATAAGGGAAAAAGCTGAAAAACTTGTCAAGGGGGGAAGGGCTTTCATTGTTTTCATACAAAGAAAATTGTCCCCTTCTGTTATTTGTCTGATCATACAACCAGACTCACATCTGAGAAGAGATGGCTTACACTAGGAAAAAGGGGCGGGGAGGGGAAACTTTGCTTGTGAATATCTCATAAACCATAAAGGTTTGAGAGATAAGACTTATATCATTCTTAATGTTTTTTTAATGCCTACAAAATAAAATAAAGTTAAAATGAAGTATTACTATCCCTTTAAACTAGTCCTTCTGTTAAACAGGTCAAGATCCATTTATTTATAAGGTATAACCCATTATCATTTACATGGGAGACTTTGTTGTAACAAGCATCCTAGACTAGATACTGTTATCTGTAGAGTAATTTACTTTAGTCACTTTTACAGCTACAGTAATCTTCAGTTATAGCCTTAAGTAAAATAATATAGGGGAGTTAGACTGAAATTCCCCAAAGTCTGTAAAGAGCAGCTGGTCTTCTGGTATCGCAGACAGATACCTTGCAGCATATAATTGTTTGGCTGTATTTCCCTTTTTGCATACACAAGGCAGGGAAAAAAGTGATATTAATGCTGCCATACCTGTGAGACATGCTCATAGTAATGTGTATGTTGCCCCATATTATAACGTTAATTTCACTAGATACAACAAAACCGATGGAAATGGGGTGTGTGTATGTGGTACTCACAGTTTGGATTTAGACACTGGTAGATATTTAACTTTTGCCATTTTCAACCTTATACACAATTTCTACATGGAATCCAGGTGCAGCTGAGCCAAGCTACTGATTGATTGAAATTTGAAGGAAGAACATGATCTGTAAGAAATGGGGTGTGTTGTCTCATTGAGAGAATGGGCATCCCCCGGTGGGCTGCTTAGTCATGGGCTAGTTGGGGAGATTGAGGATCTCCCTTGCTCAGCCCACAATGTCTAATGTGAGAGGGATTGTGCTGGCTGCTGCACAAACTCCCTACTTCTCACACTGGACCACCTATGAACAACACCACTGATGTACCTTTTCTCTTGTAGTTTAGTCCATTAAAGGGATAGTAATGTTTCATAATAAAAGCAGCTCTAATTAATCATCATAGTATTTGGACTTTGGAGAGTGTTATTTCAATTCTGTCAGAGTTGTAGTTCCAGAGTAATTCAATGACAAAGTGTCCCCCTCCCGCCCCATTTACTGACGTAACATTGTTCAGCCAGAGCTGAATGGAGGTACCCAGGTAGATTGCAGAGAGGGACAATCTTCAATTTAAGATAAGGGAAAAAACTGAAAAACTTGTCAAGGGGGGCAGGGATTTCATTGTTTTCACTGTAGGAAGATTGTCCCCTTCTGTTATCTGTCTGGTCTTACAACCAGATTCACATCTGAGAAGAGATGGCTTACACTAGGTAAAAGGGGCGGGAGGGGAAACTTTGCTTGTGAATATCTCTTAAACCATAAAGGTTTGAGAGATAAGACTTATATCATTCTTCGTGTTTTTTTAATGCCTACAAAATAAAATAAAGTTAAAACGAAGTATTACTATCCCTTTAAATGGCATATGTGCTCAGGCATTTCATTTAACAATTCTGTTTGTATTTAAGGGGCTCCTTACTTGTCCTTGTAAATTCAATGCATGTCTTACTAAATGTTAATTTTTGTCTCCTCTGAGCATTTGGGCTTCCTTACAAAAAACATTATTAATATTTGTATTATCTTATATGATATTTAAAGAAGGTAAAAATCGTTCATCTGGAACAGTTTAGTAGGAGGTAGGCTTTTGTTCTGCAAGCAGTTTATTGAACCATTGATTGAAATGGTGTAAAGGAGATCTACTTTAGGTTAATTCTTCTATCTATTCAAAGGAATTGTTTTGTGTAAAAGCTTTCTTTTTTGCCACAGCTTGTTTTACAGCAATTTATTTCAACTCACTATAAATGGAGGGGAATTCAGAGCAACTTTGTGTGGCTCATTCTGTGGTCCTGTAATAAACATTTTCTCCATGTATGTATTTTAAACTTATTTAAAGAAATATCCACAGCAGCCTTCATTTGTAATTAATTCTGTTGCAAGCGTTCCAAATCTTTGCTTGTTTCCATATTACTGGAGATACCTCCAACCCTTTTTGAAGCAATGTGTTAAAGATGTATTTTGCGCTTTCCCACCATCAATATGTGACCAAGGTTTTTTTTTTTTTTTTTTTTTTTTCCTTCTTTAAACTGCATATATAACCTTATGGAAACACGCTCCAGGAGTAGTGGGGGATTGCAGGTGAACTCTGAACAAGAGAGAGTTAGCAGGGAGCTGCTAAATTTCTGTTGCCCATGTGAAATTATTTATTACACCATTAAGATAGCAACTATGTGTCCAACTGCCGCTCCTGTTTTACATCAAAGCATCACACAATGGCAGTTCCTATTTAAAAAACAAAACAAAAAAACTTTCCAAAGAAAAACAAAATTATAATATTAGGGGAGACTATTGAGATAAACTCAAGTTACTTTTTTAATTATATTTTTCTTATTTCTTCTAATAATACTCTGAAGTCTTAGCAAGAGATCAGTGGGAGGAGTTTCTGATCCTGGAGTCTGGCCACAAAGAATCCTTTCCATCTCCATGGACATGATATAAAAACCATAGACCTTGATCGCAAGGAAAACCAGCTGGCCTGTCTAGTCTCTTGATTTCCCTATCTAGTAAGGTCAGACTTTAATTCTTAGAATAGCCATATGTTTTGCTAAGAGTGGGCCTGTCCACAAAACTGTAAAGATGCCCCCCCCCAAATGACATGGACAACCAGCTTAGGAAGGTATAGGCCACAGCATTTCTTAAACTTTAAAACATTAACAATAACATATGCTGAGCGGAATGATACTGCACTCACATAACCAAGAGTCTCCACTCCCACTTATGCTGTTAGCCAGTGAGTGGGAGACTAACTCCACAAAGCCTCCTGCGGGTAACTTGACATTTCCAAATTTATGTTGGTGAGGACCCACCCCCGCCAACCAATCTGTAAGGCGCTGTGACAACGAACTCCTAAACAATTGCGAATGGGGCAGGGTGAAAATCACAAACTATTCCCTGTGAGGCTGTCCTGCTATAATTAAAAATTGCGCAGGCCACCGCATGGAGAATACTTAAAATATTGGTGAAACCCAAGCCAAACTGGGTCACCACCAACCCTGAGCCCAAAAGACCCAAATATTTTGGAAAGGGGAGTCTGTACCCCAGCAGTCATGCCCTACCTCCCCTACTAGGACAAGGAAAGGTTTGTTTGTTTCTACTGTTGTTTTTTTTGTTTGTTTGTTTTTGTTTTTTCTCTCCTTACCTACTTCTGATTAGATGCTCTTCCAATTATGTAACACCTTTTCAGCAAAGTATATAGGAATATATTTATACAGTTTGTAGTCCAAAGAGCCACACTTGCAGGACTTCTTGAAGATGAAAAAAGGAGCAGTTTATCGTATCATCAAGTTTCGGCCCCACTTTGGGTCTTTGTCAAGATAGGTTCTTTGGACTACAAACTGTATGTATACTTGTATGACCTGGCACCCAGGCCTGTAATTAATTTCTACAAAGAGTGCACAGACTATCTATTTGAATATATGCTTACATTTTGGGGCAAGTTCTAGTATTTTATTTTTGAAAATGTATCCTTCATGAACTTAAAGGGATAGTAATGTTTCATGACAAAAGCAGCTCTAATTAATCATCATAGTATTTGGACTTTGGGGAGTGTTATTTCAATTCTGTCAGAGTTGTAGTTCAAGAGTAATTGAATGATAAAGTATCCCCCTCCCGCCCCTTCTACTGATGTGTAACACTGCTCAGGCATAACAGAAGGGAGGTGCCCAGGTAGATTGCAGAGAGGGACAGTCTTCAATTAAGATAAGGGAAAAACCTGAAAAGCTTGTCAAGGGGGCAGGGCTTTCATTATTTTCACTGTAAGAAGATTGTCCCCTTCTGTTATCTGTCTGGTCTTACAACTAGATTCCACATCTGAGCAGAGATGGCTTACACTAGGTAAAAGGGGCGGGAGGGGAAACTTTGCTTGTGAATTTCTCTTAAACCATAAAGGTTTGAGAAATAAGACATATCAAAATACAAAATAAAATAAAGTTAAAATGAAGTATTACTATCCCTTTAAAGGTTGCATATAATGTAAAAAGTACATAATGTTTGTGGTGTTTTTGCAAACTTGTTCCTTGCATTCTGTAATGAGTGTCTCTGGAGGTATCATGTTTACATTGGATACTTTTGTAAAATGCAGTCCAATTTTGCCACTTCCCTTCAGTCCCAAATGCAAACTATTTGCATATGCTGTGAAACACCCTTAACCCTTTGAGTGCCAGAGGGGCATGCACACATCCTGGAATTATGTTGTGTTTTTTTTTTTTTTCTTGGATGTGCAAATGTCTGTCAACTTGAGTCTCACCACATGTTACCGTACTAAAACTCCCATCACAATCAGCCAGTTTACAGTTGTTGGTGGATGATTGGGGCTGTAGTCTGGCAGCAGCCAGAGGGCCGCACTTTTACCACCCATTTGAAATATCTGTATTTTTTTTTTTTTTGGCTTCAAATTCATTTAATTAACCAAATGGGTAACTCCTGTTGTAGAGCAAGGAAAGCTGTCTGTCTTGTTATGTATCCTTATGTCTGTAATATGTAAGAACTACCCCAACAATATTCACCCTTTCTGTTAACCCCTTGGATGTTATCTTTGTTTTCAATTTAGTGTGAAGTGTTGGGGAACTCTCCAGCATCCAGCCTCCTGCTTTAATCTCCTCATACCTTTGTGGGTGCAAGTACCAAAGTTTGAGAAACCAGGCACTATGCAACCTTATAACTCAGAGCTTGAGTATACAGGGGAAAGCTGGAATGTAGGTATTTTACTACTGCGGTGGTAAACTTCACAAGGAAGTAACTATCTTGAAGGTGATTATCCACGTTTAGTAACAAAATATGATTTGAATTATAGCATTATGCAAGGAGTGGCAATTTATTATTTTTTTTTTTTTGGAGTACTGTAATTGAATGACATCAGCAAACAGAACATGGCTCATTGGGTGTGTATGTGTGTTTCACAGGGCTGTTAAATTCACAGCACAGAAAAAAACTTTGTTTAAACCTTCATTAAGGCTACCAGATAGTTTAGGGGAAAAAAAAAAAAAAAAAGTGCCATAACCCATTAAAAGCAAATCCCTGATAGTCTGTGGGAACAGAACAAAACGAATAGCAGCACTTCCCAAAAATCCATCCCTATTTAGGACCATACAAATATGGTCTAATATAACTTTGAGAATGAGACAGTGGTATGGAAAAACTCTCCTAGTTTTAGTTAAACTAGGGAAAGAGGGAGCATAACAAGAGAAAATAGCACAGATAAAGAAATACCTTTTCAGTGAGGCTGATTGTCATGCCAAGGCATGAGTTGGGCTTTGCAGGGCCCTGGTATGTATAATTTGTTTATTTTGTGTATTTTATTGTACATTTTAAAGTGTTAGCTAAAATAGCTAAGTAGCTAACATCACCAGAAACTGAGTGAGCATCGCCACAGCAGAACAGAGTGTCATAAACTATATTGGACTCTCTGCTCTGATGGAGTTCACAGAGAGGACAGTCAAATATTATGAAGTAGGGAGAACATGTGTATACAGTGTAAAATGGCTCAATACAAATATATATTCAGAATGCTCAGGTTCTACCCTTGTGGTGGGTACCAAACATGCCAGGAGGAGGTGTTCCTGCTACAAGAATAGTTACAAGAATAACCACTTTGCAATCCGCTAGACCCAGCATGTTTGGTGTCCAGATATTCACACAGATATGAGGAATATGATTATTATACCATTATAGAGGTGTGATGTGAGTTGCATGTTTTGGGAAGCCTTGTGACTTTTCAGGTAGAACTCTCCCATAAGATCCCTGACAGGTCTGAATGAGTGGGCTGTAAACGGTCAAGCCAAACCCCTAACCCTCCCAGGTAACAACTGAAGGGGGTTGGCCACTTAGAAGGAACTGTGGCAACTATTTAATATGTGTTTTATAAAAAAAAAAAAAAAACAGGGACTTTCTTTGTAACAAATGAAGGGGGATATACCATCTGAAGTTCCAAGAACTCTTAAAATACCGGTAATTGTATTTAAGGATTTCTTGTGTTTCTCTCATTTTATTTTAGGGACTGTTTTGCTTATGTGGAGTCTTTGTGTATGTCCTTTATTTCTGTATTTTTGTAACCAGCACTGTGAAGACTTTTTGTTCAATTAATCAGCTCTTGTCTGTTCTCTAATATAAACTCACTACTCTGAAGGAAGCTCAGTTAGTACACGCTACTAAAGGGTTAATTCTATGTGTCTGATTACTAAGGTGATTTTATACTGTAATTTTGTTGTGTTTGGGGTCACCGAAGACACCCAGATATAAAGTCTTGGTGGTGACAACAAATTGTAGTGCTGGAGGGATTTCAGGGGTTAATGTGGTGGTTGCTAGGAATAGTAACAGGTAGCCAGGGGTCTGGTATTGTTAACCCTTTCACTCCCACACTCTCCCTACTGTCTCAGCAGGGGACTTATGCGTATTATGCTTTGACAGATGTGTATTTCATATTTTAAGAAATCTTGACTGGTTAAACTGGAGACCTGCAAGTGCCTGTCCTATATCTGCTTGTACCTTATAAGTGAACCTGGGCGTTTTGTGAAGGCTAATCTACCAATTTTCTAATAATTTTATATAATGGCTAAAGAAGCATGGCTCCGCCTGTACAAGATGAGTTGTCCACAGTATAGTGCTAACAGTTCCCAGGTGCTGCTTCATGCAGCTGCTTGTGCACAGGGCAGGGATGCTGTATACATCTGTCAGATGGACAACTGTGTTCCAGCTGGATATAAGAATGTTCTACACATGATAGATCTAGACAGTCTCCCAGCTACAGTGCAGTGTAGCAGCATAGTTTGGGAAGAGGAGCAACATTCAGGAATGTCTAATGCTGTCTTAGTAACCAGTTACACTTCAGACAGTAAATCTGGACAAAAGGAATTGCAGTGCTCTAACAGCATAACTATGGGGCTGTAATGCCCTATGCAAGGAAAAGTTGAGAGACACCTCGGAAACCCTTTGCCCCCAATTATCCATCCACCAGGCTTACTGGTGCATGTATGTGGAATCAGATGGCCATTTCACATTACACAGTTATCAGCAGCTCTTACTTCCACTTAGATAGGATGTATCTCTTTAAATTCGGAACCCAAAGCAGAATAGCCGTCTCACAATGGAATGACTCAACATGTGTTACAGGCAAAAATCAATAGGATAAACTATAAGGGTGCATAAAACAAAGCTGTCCCCAATAGCTTTAGAATATACACATGTAACACTACAAGAAATCACACTTCCAAAGTTTCTCCGAACATATATAAAAACAACTTGATTGTTGTACAAAATGTATATACGTAAAAATACCTTCAAGTGAAATGTTCATATATTCTTCCACCACGTGGAGAGACTTAAATCCTGGAGTCACACGTCAGTAGATGAAACTATGTAGCGTCATATTGATCAAAGCATTTCGTGCAAAGACTTTGATCATGATTAAGTGCTTATCACGCAAAATGCATTTATCAGTATGATGTTATAGAGTTTCATCTACTGATGTGTGACTCCAGTCTCTCCATGTGGTGAAAGAATATATGAACATTTCACTTGAAGGTATTTTTTTATGTATAATCAATAAAAGTTGTTTTATGCGTTCGGAAAAACTTTGGAAGTGCGATTTCTTGTTACATGTGAATCAGATGGACATGCCAACCAGAGCAAAAGAAATGCGTTGGCTAGAAAAGAGTCCTTTTGAGAACTAAAATTGTGTGTGTGTATGTTTATCTTCTCCTTTGAATACACCCCAACACATCACATGTGCTGACAAGTTACACTAAACCAACCCTGGGGTGTGTATCTAGAAACAAACTATTTTCCAGAACACCCCTTGCCTTTTTGTGTGTGTGTGTGTGTGTGTGTGTGTGTGTGTGTGTGTGTGTGTGTATATAGTAAAAATGATAGAGGATTATGTCAGTCTTTTCCTTTCTGGTTCTGTTTTTTACACTACCTGAACAACTACTGCTATGCAGAGAAGCATAGGTTTTGGCTTTTTTTGAGCTTGTACAATTAATTGTATTAAACTCCAATTTGTGCTAAAATGTATCCTCCTTACTTTACAGAGAGAGACGGACAGAAATGCTAGTTTATTGCCACAACAGCACTGCTGTATTTGTACAGCCAGCCAGACCCATGGGCCTAGATTAAATCAATCTGCTCAATGGGTCTGGCAGTGGACTGCATTTTTCCTATCTGTGCACTAGACACATCACAGTACATGTGTAATTATGTGAATAATTTGCTGTGTTTGTTAAAATAAAGCCAGATTGGCTTTATTTTAATCAAGCAGTTTATGACAGGATTTTTCTGATGCTCCCTTTCAATCTTTGTGACTGGAATTGCCACCTTCTATGGCCGTTATTAATGCCTGAGACTGTGCCTTGCCTACTGATAAAGGCAATGCTACATTGTGAACCTGCGAGGACCAACAGTGGAGTTGAGTGGGTCTGAAAAGAGACCTGGTGCTCCCTTGTTGATCACATGATAGACTCTGAAGTCTAGTAGTAAAGTCTTGTTAGTCTACTAGTGCATCCTCCATAGACCCTAGTGAAGGGCTAAGTTTATGACTAAGTGTTGCAAACTTCCTGTTTTGCATTTCATCTGAAGACTGGAGGAGAGAGTCAGTTTTCTCCACAATGCTCAGTTCCTGTTAGTGCTGGGAGCAGCAAATCACACTTGTGTGGTTGGTTTGTGTTGGGCAGGACCTATGCACTGGCATGTTGTTTGCTTTAGACCTTTACCCTAGATTTTTGCACGACTTGAATTTATAAAAAAAAAAAAAAATTAAATCTAGAGATGTCTTTGCAAACTTCCTTCTTAATCTGATGTGTTTGCATTACTGTGTTTATGTACTGAATTTGTATTGTTTCCCAATGCTCTGTACACAGTGATTAGACTAGACAAAATACCGTCTGTTGTTTGACTAAAACATGTGACCCAGCTTTGCTTTTCAGGACAGCTGCACAGTTCCTACTCCAAATATCCACCTGTGCTTCTTAGACTTTACACATGAGTATAATGTATGAAATATAGCCTCTTTAACCCATTGA
This sequence comes from Rhinophrynus dorsalis, assembly GCA_037306005.1. Taxonomy (NCBI): domain Eukaryota; kingdom Metazoa; phylum Chordata; class Amphibia; order Anura; family Rhinophrynidae; genus Rhinophrynus; species Rhinophrynus dorsalis. The sequence goes on along the minus strand of CM074719.1, from coordinate 417,034,557 downwards.
GGGCCAGAGTGTACGTGTGTGTGTGTAAGGAATTAATATGCAATGTGTTGCATTCTCCATGCCATGCAAATGGTTATCCAATAATGTTCTGTGCATAAGCTCAGGGTGATTCATTGGTCATCTACTGTGACTTTATTCTTTACAAAATTTCATTGATTTGTTAGTTTTCAAATTAAAGCTAAATCAATTGTACGCAATAAAAATAATAGCTACAAAAGACACTAACGAAAATAATAATGCTATTTTGTAAACAGGGTTATTGCAGTGCATTTAATGACTTTGCTGCTAATCAATCAGTTTCATCCCCGGTGCTATTGGTGCTTTTCTGTGAACAACAAACAAGTCTGCTGCATGTTTCTATTCAGCCGACCATGAACTTTGAAAAGATGTAATTTGATTTGTGGATATCCTCTATATGACCAGAATGCAAAAGGGGATTTTTGAAATTCCAGTGAAGGGAATGTCAGTCAACTGTCCAAGATTTAAAGGGATAGTATTACTTCAAAATTACTATCCCTCATATTGTAGCCCTTAATAAACTGAGTTAAATGACACCAGCGGCATCTCTCAAACCTTTATGGTTTAAGAGATAGCCGCTTTCAAAGTTTCCTCTCCCCTGCTGCCAGCAGGAGAATCTGGTCTCTGAATCAAGAGGAGGCTCTTCAGCAGAGCCGATATCTCGTTACAGAAGGGAAAATGATTAACTGAAACAGTCTTCTACGTGTGCTTGGTAACCAAGCACACGTAGAAGACTGTTTCAATGAATTGTTTTTCCTTCCATAACGAGATATCGGCTCTGTTTAAGAGCCTCCGTCTGTCCCGGGACCGGATTCCCCTGCTGGCAGCAGAACGCTGACAGCAGGGGAGAGGAAACTTTGAAAGAGGCTATCTCTTAAACCATAAAGGTTTGAGAGATGCCGCTGATGTCATTTAACTCAGTTTATTAAGGGCTACAATATGAGGGATGGTAATTTTGAAGTAATACTATCCCTTTAAAAAAATATATATATGGTTCAAAGTATAGTATTAATGTGCCTTTCTAAAACACCAGAAGTAGTGTGTGCGTGTGTATGTAGAAACATAGAAGATTGACGGCAGAAAAAGACCACCTGGTCCATCTAGTCTGCCCTTTAGTATTCCTTTATTGTTATCTTAGGATAGATACATGTTTATCCCAGGCATGTTTAAATTGTGTTACTGTGGATTTATCAACCACCTCTGCTGGAAGTTTGTTCCAAGTTTCTACTACTCTTTCAGTGAAATAATATTTTCTAATGTTTTTCTTGATTTTTCCTCCAACTAGCCTCAGATTGTGCCCCCTTGTTCTTGTATTCAGATTCTTATTAATCACACTTCCCTCCTGAACCTTGTTCAGTCCTTTAACATATTTAAAGGTTTCAATCATGTCCCCCCTTTCTCTTCTTTCCTCCAGACTATACATATTTAGATCTCTGAGTCGTTCTTGATAAGTTCTATGCTTTAGACCTTCCACCATTTTTGTAGCTCTTCTTTGAACCCGCTCAATTTTAGTTATATCCTTTTGCAGATGAGGCCTCCAGAACTGTACACAGTATTCCAGATGTGGTCTCACAAGAGCTCTATACAGAGGGATCACAATCTCCCTCTTCCTGCTTGTTATACCTCTAGCTATGCAGCCAAGCATACGATTTGCTTTCCCCACCGCCTGGTTGCATTGGTTACTCATCTTGAGGCTGTCAGAGATGACCACCCCCAAATCCTTCTCTTCTGAAGTCTTTGCTACCACAGAACTGCCAATACGATAGTCAGATTGAGGGTTTCTTTTCCCCAAGTGCATTATTTTACATTTGGAAACATTGAACTGAAGTTTCCATTGTTTTGACCACTTATCTAATAGTGCCAAATCATTCTCCATATTACAGACACCTCCTGGAACATCAACCCTATTACACACTTTTGTGTCATCAGCAAACAAGCAAACCTTCCCTGCCAAGCCTTCCCTTATGTCACTTACAAATATGTTGAACAGAACAGGGCCCAGAACAGATCCTTGTGGCACTCCACTTGTAACCAGTCTCTGCTCAGAATACACTCCATTAACAACAACCCTCTGGTTTCTGTCCTTCAGCCAACTGCAGATCCACTGAACTATCCAGGGGTTAAGTCCAATTCTTGATAATTTATCTATCAGCTCTTTATGGGGAACTGTATCGAAAGCTTTACTGAAATCCAGGTAGGCGATATCCACAGCACCACCTTCATCCAGCACTTTAGTTACATAGTCAAAGAAATCAATGAGATTAGTCTGACAGGATCGGCCCTCAGTGAAGCCATGCTGGTTTGGGTCCATCAGGTTGTTTTTTGTTAGATGGTCAATTATCTTTTTCTTTAGAAGAGTCTCCATCATTTTTACCACTACAGATGTCAGGCTGACTGGCCTGTAGTTACTAGCTTCTTCTTTACTACCCTTCTTGTGAATGGGTACAACATTGGCCATTCTCCAATCATCAGGAACTTCTCCCGTAAGAAGGGACTGGTTATACAGATTAGTCAGGGGGCCAACTATGACAGATCGGAGTTCTTTAAGAACTCTAGGGTGGATTCCATCCGGACCCATCGCTTTATTTGACTTTAGCCGGACAAGTTCCTCTAGAACATCGGCCTCTGAAAACACTGGGGCTAAAATTATACAACTAGAGGCAATGCTGTGTTCAGCCATTTTCTGATTATGAGGGCCGTATGTATGTATGTATGTATGTATGTATCTGATGTATGTATGTATATATAAAATAAATGTGTGTGCGTGTAGATAGATCTAGATATAATTCTGTAATACAGCATACTGTATTTGACACAAACAATGAGAGGCCATGTAGCCCTCCGTGTGTGTGTGTGTGTGTGTGTGTCTATATTTATATATTAGCAATGTGGGACGGCGCTGCCAGTCAGGATATATAGGGAATTGATGCACACACATGGATGCAAGACAAACACACACAGAGACGCACATGCATGCACTGAGATGCATAAAGAGTGACACAGTCATACACACATACATGCAGACACATAGAGTGTGATACAGACATGGAACACACAGGCACACACAGAGAAGTGAGTCATAAGGGGGTGACTTGTCATTGTAATGAGTTTGTGTTTATACTTATGCCTCCACTGTGGTATTCATTCTTATAGTTGAAATGCATGTGGTAATTGCACATACTATGGTGGAAGGTGGATCGTGCTGGCTCCCGGGGGTGTGAGTGAGTGTATGTGAGTGGCATTCATTCATGTAGTTAAAATACATGTGGTAATTGCACATACTATGGTAGAAGTTGGATCGTGCTGGTTCACGGGGTGTGAGTGAGACTATGGTGGAAGGTGGATCGTGCTGGTTCCTGGGGTGTGAGTGATTGCGTGTGATTGAGTGAGAGAGTGTGTGTGTTTTTTGTCTGATGTTTGTGTCTGTGGTGTAGGAACGAGTGCCAGCCATTTTTGTTTTTTCAGTTACTTTGATAGTGGTGGGCGGGCTGAATAGTGGGGGCAGGCCAACTCCCTGCATGATTTAAATCACTCCCCCATTGAATCACCCAATGGGAGCAGAAACTCCTCCTTACTTAACCCTTTGAGTGCTAGAGGGGTACACAGCAAATTGCTTTGCAATGCGTTGGGTACTCCTCTGGCACTCAAAGGGTTAAGTTGAGGTAACAAAGCAATATAACACACGGTGGCTCTTCAGTTGAGGCAGCGTAGCAATATGCTGAGGGAACAAATGTAAAGTGGTGTTTGAGGCTTGCCCTCTGTAACATACAGCAAAGCGTCTCTCTCCCTTTAAGGAGAAAGGGCAGAAATCAGGATGTGGAGGAGTGACAGTTGAAAATAGACAGTGAGGTTGACTGAAGAGATGAGTTAAATAAGAGTTATTAAGTTTATCCCTGAGTTTGTATTTTATGGAAACATTACACCCTCGTACTGAAACAGAGTGTATGGAGGGTTACAATTATCTGTGGGAGGTGAAACAGTGTGTTTGTGGGGTCATGATCCTGAGTGAGAGTGTGTATGGACCGGGAGAAGTAATTGATATCCCCTACTTCAGGAGCAAGTGGCATCTATATTTTTTTTTGTCAATTGGATAGTGGTGGGCGGGCTGGAGGGGGCGGGCCAACTCCCTGTATGATAAACATGCCCCCATTGAATCACCCAATGGGAGCAGTAAAGTCCCCATTGAATCACCCTATAGGAGTTGTCTCCTAATGAGACATAAATTATGTAATGAGGTGTGAGGTACCATAAATTATGCAATGAGGCTTATTCTTTTATATATATATGATGATGATGATGATATATAGATTATATCGGAAGTAGGAACCGTAAGTGAGCCAGCGCGCTTTCTATATATATATATATATATATATATATATATATATATATATATATATATATATATATATATATATATATAATATTCAAAGACCTGTGATGCTAAGTTGCCAACTTCAGATCCAGCAAAACTTTATGTATGTCTAAAAAAAAAAAAAAAAAAAAAAAAAAAAAAAAAAAAAGCTGCAGGAGAAGAAATTCCTCTTCAATTTCAGGATTTCCTGGGATGGATGTGCTCTTTCATGCAGGAAACATTCTCATCAATGCAGGAGTCAAGTCAGGAAAAGACCCAGAGCTACAGATCCTGAGGAGGGCACATCCAGGAGACATATGGATGAAGAAGAAAATTAGCGCATCTTTGACTTGGATTCAGCCATGTCTTCAGCTGAAGAAGGGAAAATAGCAGAAGAGGTAGGCAACTTCAGTATTGACAAGATTGATGGCCTCATCATATCTATGTGAAAGACCTTTGGTCTCTCTTAAAGCCAGAAAGATCTGAATGTAATGGATGCTGCACTCATAGGATATAAGAAAACAGCACAGCAGTTCCCAGTACACAGCTCTATTCAAGAAATTATTCAGAATGAATGGAAGCAAGGGGACAAGCGTTCTTCTATGACCAGATGTTTCCAACGTATGTACCCCTTTACAGAGGAAGAGGTATCGGCTTGGGCAACTCCTCTGAGAGTAGATGCAGCAGTTGCCCAAATTTCACGCAGAACTACTGTACTGTTATAACACAGAACTACCCTCAGAGATCATATGGACAAAAGGGCAGATAGTGCCCTAAAGAAACAGTATGCCACCATAGGACACAATATGAAAACATCCACTGCCATGGCCTGTATATTTTGCATTTTACGCATTTGGCTTACTGAATTGGAGGAGAAAATCGATTCTTCGGTATCCAGATCACGCCTGCTCAAAGAAATCGCAGCAATTAAGGATGCTGTAAATTTTTCATGCAACGCATCCCTAGATAACATCAAGTTGGTAGCAAGATCTTCTGCAGTATCTGTTACTGCAAGGAGGACACTTTGGATAAAGGCATGGAATGTTGACCTTTCCTCCAAGAGTAGACTGGTTTCCTTGCCATACACAAGTATCAAATTATTTGGCGACCAATTAGAGGACATTATCAAGAAGATATCAGGTGGAAAGAGCCCTTTCTTACCACAAGACAGGCGTCAAGAGTTCCCCACCTGGATCATCCAAATACAGATGTCGTTACAGACCTGGAACACCCTATGAACAAAAGGAAAGAACTACAACTCAAACCTCCCGTGCTGGACCCCACAAAGGGTTCCAGCGCAAACCACATTTTCAGCAATGAAGGTCTCCAATCCCCATCTCTGATCCTAGTAGGGGGCAGACTGGGACTTTTCCTTGACGATTGGAAGAACATTCATCCGGACAGATGGGTGAAAGATCTTAGAGATGAAGTACAGTTTGGAGTTTCAGACTGCCCCAATACATCCTCTATTCAGAACTTCACTGATCAGAAACAAGAACCTGACCACAAAGATGAAGATTGCCATCCACATTCTTCTCATGCAGAAAGTGATAGAGAAGGTTCCACTACATAAGAAATTCAGGGGTGTCTATTCGATGCTTTTCTCTTGTTTCAAAGCCTTCAGGGGATCTATGAGTCATCCTGGATTTAAAGAGACTGAACTCATTTATCAGAATCAGACACTTCAAGATGTGTGGCTCCAAAAGTTACTGACAGCTCAGGTGCACGGACGTCACTATGACAAGATGTCTGTGCTTCCTGCTACTGTGAGCCTCCGAAAAACTCGAAAATCTTTGAAACCAGGTAATATTTTTGGCGACTAGCGCTACTAAGCAGTTAGTCGCCAGATGAAGACTTAATTAATGTAAAGTTATTGCGGGGTGGTAGTTCCCCTTTAAAACAGTGCTACTAACTGCGGTTACATCAGCCAGAAGGATCAGTGAATTACAGGCCCTACTATGCACACCACCTTTTATAATCTTCCATCAGGATAAGTTGGTGCTACGACTGAAACTCTCATTCAGATCTAAAGTAGTCTCTAGTTTCTGCTTAAGCCAAGAGATAGTGCTTTCCAGCATTTAGATCAGAGATCCTTCAAATGTCAGACGTCTGCTCAATTTAGACTTGCATCGGTGCCTTTCAGTATTTCTTCAGAGAACTCAGTGTTTTCGCAGATCAGACTCTCTTCGCCCGTTTTTGTGGAAATTTTAAAGGAACCGCAGCCTCTAAAGCATCCATAGCAAGATGGATCAGAGACTGTTGCTCTATCATACCAATCAGCAGACAAGGATCCTTCTACAGGAATTAGGGCCCATTCTACTAGGTCAGTGGCTACCTCCTGGGCGCTTAAAGCAGTAGCTACGCCTGAAGAAATTTGTAAAGCAGCCACTTGGTCCTCAATCTCTAAATTTATAAAACATTACAGATTGGACCTTCAAGCATCTGAGAACACAAAATTTGGCAGGAGGGTGCTTCCGGCAACCTCTCCTGTTTAGACTCAAATAATCATCCCAACCCTTAGGGGATACTGCTCTGGAAAGTCTCCGCATTGCCGTGGATTGGACACAGAGGAAAAGGTGAAATTTTCTCAGATATTTTTATTTTCCTCTGTGTCCATCCACGGCACCCCACCCTAAGTTAACTGGTATATGTATCGTTCCTTGCTCCTTGAATTCTGACATTTGAATATTATGATTATAAAGGGGTTTCTAACCTCTTTCTCCTTCCAGCTTGGACAAATGTAAACTCAGGAGTCAAGGTGGAGCAGAAAAATTTATAGAAGTTTTTAATTGGTCCTACCAGCTGAGGGGCAGAGATAAAACAGCATTGCAGTGGAGGGACACAGAGGAAAACAAAATATTGGTGAGTACATTTCACCTTTTCACCTTTTTGTTTTAAATACACAAAATTTAAATTTCAATGATTGTGAATGAATCCTTTCTACCACAAGCCTGGTTCGCTATGGGATTGCCAAAATATGACACTACAGCACAACAAACATTAAAAAAATACAAATTGCCCCCACATAATTGCACAGTTTCAACTATACTAAAATTGCTGAACGCCATAGAATACAATATTGGTTTAGGTAGCTAGAGGCCTCTGAGGTAAAATGGTACCCATTGGTATTAAATGACATGCTGTTGGGGCTGCCAAGACCACAAACCAGCACAGAATGTCACCCATAATGTTCATAGCAGCCAAGAGACTGACAAATAATGACATTTTGGGATATACATTTGAAAGTTCTGCCCTTCAAGTTCAAATCTTATTCAGTATTTGTTAGATTCATTTTTTGGAAACTGCCTTATTTAGTCACTGATTTTTTTGTTTTTGCTGTTTGTAATGAGTCACTGAGATTCATGCTCACAACTATTGTGTTCAGAAAGGCTGATATCATATTGCAGGCCATTTATAAATAATGATGCTGTATGACTTATTAGACACCCCGTGAGGATTGCAGTGATAATGAGTAAGTCCTGAAAAAGCCAACAATGGGCACCCACACCGTGCATGTGTAATACTAGCTTTTAACCCCTTAAGGACTGAAAGAGGATGCATCCATCTTTTGTTTTTTGGCAAATATATTTGTATTATTATTTTTAATACTTAAATATTCTGTACTAGTATCTGCAAAAGTGATCTATGTTTACATAACCCCAGTACCCTGAAACTTAGTGCAGCATGCCTCCATGTGTGTAATTCAAATGTAGACAGGGCACCAGATGAGTGAGTGAATAACATTACTAGCACATTTATGTCATGCTCCTGGTGGCCGTGCATTTTTTTCCCCTTGTTACACTCCTGCCATACCATCAGTGGATTCATTTTAAAATTATGTGAAGATCCATTTGTGTTCCGAAAGAGCAAAGTAACAAGGCACTTACTCCTAGTGATACCCTGGTTATCTGGGGAAAATCAAAAACACTTGTTTCTTACTTTTTTCAGGGCATCTTAGAACTATGGATAGGTGACAGCAGTACTTGTTTTTTTTGTGGGATGGTTTTACATTGCTGACCTAAGCATCAAGGCGTTTGTTTGCAGTTGTGCATGTTGCTTCATAGGAGTGCAGATGTGTTAATTGTAGTGATACTTCCAAGTTGTTCCTTATTTCTCAAGGTTTCGTTGTGTGCATTGCTGATGAAAGGCACAGTTCCTTCCTGGCTGCTTTCAAGGGAAAAATTGGTATTCCACAACAACCATGATTTTAAAGGGGATGCAGAAGGAGAATAATAATTGGCCAGCCTCTCTCTAGATGCACCTGAAGTGGTTTTGGGGTTAGCTTGTGGTGGTACTGCTGCCTCAACAACACTAGAGCTAGTAGACGTATATAAGCATATGACTACCTGTCTTATGTCAGTGCTGATGACCCCAGTCCTATGCAGTAGCCTAATCCTCCTGAGTCAACGACCATAAGTACAGCAGTAGCAAATGCCAAAATGGCACTAGTGGCATTTGCCATCACTATATAGCAATGCTGGCAGTAGGTCAGTAGGGCATACTGTTTTTTTTTTTTTTGTTTTTTTTTTCAGGGTTTGATTTTGCAAGCCTGAGGCCTACAAACAGTATTTTTCAGGGCTAGCCTTAACTGAAACCAGCCATCATTATTTTTGTTTTAAGACTAGCCTTGCTGTAATATTTTGAATGTTTAAAAAAATAAATATTTTTCAGGTTTTCTTTCTGCAAGCCTGTATATCACGATTCATAGGGTTGAAATCCGAACCATTTATTTGCATTATTATCTGTGAGTCTTATTTAAGCTTACATTATTCTCAGATTGTCAGACATTAATCAGTGGTCCCAAGAATGATAGATGATAGCAACCCTTCAAATCCTTCCTTCTCCTCTCCTCATTCTCATCCTTGGTGCTGCTATTAATAGTACATGTTCTCGTGGGTTTGCCTGTCTTGTGGTTTTATCCACTTCTGCCACCTAATACTCAGTTGATACTAGATGTTGGTTAATTTTTAGAAATATAAGTCTCCAAACACTGCTGCTTGATAGCTGGGACTTGTGATCATTTACAGTATAACCAGTTGCACTGAATATAACAAGTTGCACTGAAAACCCAGTCACACTACATCATTGTTGGTGGGCAAGTAATGGTTTTCACTGTAGCACATGCCAGTGCTGGCCACATACACTGTTTTGTTTGCCAATAGTCAATGGGGTAATCATTTCTGCTGAGAACGTAGCTATCCTGCAAGTATGCTGTAAACATCACATGTGTTCTTGTGTATCCATTACCAACCCATTCTCTGTGAGCAAGTCCCATAGAGAGATTCTGCCACAATCACCACCACAAGTGTTAGCCCTCCCTCCCCCAAGACACATGAATTGCTTTCTGTGATGATCATGACATGTTTGGAAATATGTTGGGAATGGGATGTTCTTGTTGATGATAATACTTGCTGTGGCCTGATTTTTGCAAACTGTTACTCTCTGGTGCGTGGGAGGCCCAGTGAGCAGTGACAGTTGGATAGTCTGTCCACTTGTCCACATATTTAGTTTTCAAATGAACCTTTCATTATGAATTTTCTAGCCCTTTGCACAGTATTAACTACTTGCGGTTCTGGCATAGCCGTCCTTGAAAATAACTGCAGCTTTGGATATGCCAGCAGGGTGCAACATATAACATCAGTTCTTTAAAATCTCGGTTTCTACAAAAGAATAAGGCAGCATGTCAACTGCCAACATCTTTTCAACTTTGCCATTCCACAGGTGTTCTTTGGTATTTTTGTGAAGTTTCTGACTCCTTCCCAAGAACGCAGTGTGGTTTAGTAGTAGGAGGTGGTGGGTGTTTCGGAGGTGATGTATGAGCGCTCTGACTCTTGCCATCGCCTACAGCAAACTCCGATTTACATCCCTCTGCAGAGGGAGTCACAAGTGTAAATTCAAGTGAAAGAGTGTCCCAAGATTTCTAACACATCAACTTACATAGTAACATAGTAGATAAGGCTGAAAAAAGACATGCATCCATCAAGTCCAGCCCATGCCAATAACCACCCCTGTTGATCCAGAGGAAAGCAACAAAAAAGCCCTCTGGAGCAATTTCCAATGTAGGTGTGTGTGTGTGTCAAATAGTTCCCCGGATCAATATCCTATTTGCTTTGAAGCCATCTGTCATAACTGTAAATATTGTTCTGTGCTAGATAGGCATCCATTGCTTTTTTGAATGCAGTTACATTATCTGCAAGCACAACATCCTGAGGCAAAGAATTCCATAGCCTTACTGCCCTTACTGTAAAGAATCCCTGCCTGTGTTTTAGTCGAAAGTGCCTTTCCTCAAGTCTTAATGGATGACCTCTTGTTCTTAGCTCAGCTCTTTGCATAAATAATTCATTGCATAGTTCTTTGTATTGACCTTGAATGTATTTGTAAATGGTAATCCTATCACCCCTTAGACGTCTTTTCTAATGTAAACAAACCCAGTTTGGCTAGTCTCTCTTTGTAACTCAGATCCTCCAATCCCTTTATCAGTTTTGTTGCACGTCTCTGCACCTTTTCCAGTTCAGTAATGTCTTTTTTTAGAACAGGCGCCCAAAATTGTACTCCATATTCTAGATGAGGCCTAACCAAGGATTTATACAGAGGTAGGATAATATTAGCATCCCTTGCTTCTACACCTCTTTTTATGCAGGCTAGTACTCTATTTGCTCTTGCAGCAGCTGAGTGACTCTGCACACTGCTGTGAAGTCTATTGTCTATCAGTACGCCTAAATCTTTCTCTAATGAGGATTTCCCAAGTTGTTTCCCATTTAGAGTATATGTAGCAAGTTTGTTTCTACAACCCAAATGCATAACCTTACATTTATCTACATTAAATGACATCTGCCACTTTTCTGCCCATTCACTTAGTTTATCTAAATCCTTCTGTAGAGAAAAAACATCCAGCTCTGTATGTATTTCCTTACATAGCTTAGTGTCATCAGCAAAGATTGAGATGCTACTTTCAATTCCCACTTCTAGATCATTAATAAACAAATTAAAAAGCACTGGGCCCAGGACTGAACCCTGCGGCACCCCACTTATAACCCTAGACCAATTTGAAAAAGTTCCATTTACAGCAACTCTCTGCCATCTATTATTTAACCAGTTCTCAATCCATGTACAGATAACACCACCCAAACCGAAGCCTTTTAATTTATGCAGTAACCTGTTGTGAGGTACTGTGTCAAAGGCTTTTGCAAAATCCAAGTATACTACATCAACAGCAATTCCCCTGTCCAAATTACTACTCACTCTTTCATAAAATGCAAGTAAATTAGTCTGACATGATCTGTTCTTCATGAAACCATGCTGATTCCTACTAATGATATTGTTTGTCTTCACATAGTTCTGAATACTGTCAGTTAATAACCCTTCTAATATCTTACCCAATATGGAAGTCAAGCTCACAGGTCTATAATTTCCTGGTTTGGATCTTGCTCCCTTTTTAAACATGGAACTACATCAACTTTCCTCCAATTACAGGGCACTATGCCTGATGAAAGTGAATCAATAAATATTAAGTATAATGATTTTGCTATTACTGAACTAAGTTCCTTAAGTACCCTTGGGTGTATACCATCCGGTCCAGGCGCTTTATTCACTATAACCCTTTCCAGTCTCTTTTGGACCTTGTCCTCAGTAAGCCGTGTAGATGTTGGAGGAAATTCCATGGTTGTGTCTGTTTGCCCACAGCTTGTCATTGTGGCTTCCTTTGTATATACTGAAGCAAAGAACGTATTTAGGGTGTCAGCCATATCTTTATCCTCACTAATCAATTCACCTGTTTCAGTCCTAAGAGGACCAATATCAACCTTAACTTTTTTGTTGTTAATATACTTGTAGAATTGTTTAGGGTTTTTCTTGCTCTCATTTGCAATGTTTTGCTCATTTTCTATTTTAGCTAGCTTAATTGCTTGTTTGCAGATTTTATTACATTCTTTATATTTTTTAAATGATGCATCTGACCCATTTGACTTAAACACCTTAAAAGCCTGATTTTTATTTCTCCTTCCCCTGCTAACCACATTATTAATCCACATTGGTTTTGCTTTACTTCTCTTGTGCTTATTCCCCAATGGTATATATTGACGTGTATATTTGCCCAAGAGCATTTTAAATACATTCCATGACTCTTGTGCATTTTTATCTTTGAAAATTACATCCCACTGGATATCCTTTAAAGCTTCTTTTAACTTTGTAAAATTAGCCTTTTTGAAATTGAATGTTTTGGTTAAACTCTTGCTATTGGGTTTCTCATAACAAACTTCAAAGGATACAATATTGTGGTCACTGCTGCCCAAATGTTCCCTTACCTGCACATTGTTTACAATGTCAGAATCGTTTGAGAGGACTAGGTCAAGCAAGGCCTCTTTTCTAGTTGGCTCCTCTACTAGTTGGGACATAAAATTATCATTTATCATCCTTATAAAAATATTTCCCTTTGTTGTGCCTGAGATCATATTGCTCCAGTCAATTTCAGGGTAGTTGAAATCTCCCATTATAATTACCTTTGCTGACCTAGCAGCCTTTTCCATTTGCAGTAAAAGTTGGGCTTCCTCCAACTCCCCAACATTAGGTGGCTTGTAGCAAATCCCCACCAATATCTTTTTATTATGTGTGCCCCCAGTGTGTATTTCAACCCACAAGGCCTCTACCTTTTCATTGGACTCTTCATTTATATCTTCCCTTAAACTAGGTTTTAAGGCCCGCTTTACATATAGGCATACCCCTCCTCCCCTTTTATTAACCCTGTCCCTCCTAAAAAGTGAATAACCCTCTAGATTGACTGCCAAGTCATACGTATCATCTAACCAGGTTTCAGACACTCCAATCAGATCATACTGCTCATGTACTGCAATCATTTCTAGTTCCCCCATCTTGCTAGCCAGACTGCGAGCATTTGCATGCATAAATTTTATCTTTTTGCCATTCTTAAAGATTTTGTTTTTTCAGATGTATTTGTCTTTTATCAGGCTGTAACAATGGCAACTCCCTATTAGATGAACTAGCCCATTCCCCTTCTCCACCCCCATGACCCTTCTCTAATCCCATTTCCTCAATTATACTACCTTCCCCAGTGTTGCAGCTCCCTCCCCCCCCCTTTCTAGTTTAAAGTCTCGCCCAGCCTTCTAACCATCCTATCACCCAGCACCGTGGCCCCCCTTCCACTAAGGTGCAGTCCATCACTACTATAAAGATTGCACCCAAGGGAAAAGACTGACCAGTGCTCTAGGAACCCAAACCCCTCCTGCTTACACCAAGTCTTTATCCACGCATTTAACTCCCTAATCTCCCATTGCCTTTCTAATGTAGCGCGTGGCACAGGTAGAATTTCAGTAAATACTACCTTAGAGGTCCTCTGCTTAAGCTTATATCCTAGGTCCCTGAAATCCTTCTTAACGGACCTCCATTTTCCACTGACTTTGTCATTAGTATTATTATTATTATTATTATTCTTTATTTATATAGCGCCAACTAATTCCGCAGCGCTGTACAATTGGGAATAGACATACAGAGGTATTAAATAGTACAATCAGATGTGTAGAACAGGAGGATCAGAGGGCCCCAACATGTACCATGACAGCCGGGTCATGCCCAGCCCCTCCCAACAATCTATCAACCCGATCAGCCACATGTCAAACCTGAGCTCCCGGGAGACAGCAAACTGTACGATTGTGGCGATCTTGGCGACAGATTACCCTGTCTGTCTTCCTAATAATAGAATCCCCTACCACCACCATCTGTCTAGGTCTGCCTGAATCCTGGATCCCATCCGTGCTAGAGGGGCTGTTCACTCGGCTGTTAGAGAGAACAGTCCTCTCCAGTAAAGACATTCCTGTGTCAGCATCCCCAACATCATTACTTAATGTAGCAAATCTGTTAGGATTAGTAAACACAGGAGTGTCCTCCCTATTTCTCTGTCCACCCCCCTTGCTATGTCTAACTGTAACCCATCTGGCTACCTGCTCTTTCTTTGTGCAGTCTCCACCCCCAGAACTACCTACCACCGCTTCCTGCTGCTCAGTCAGCAGACCCCCCTCAAGATTGTCCTTCTTTCTCAATGTTGCAACCTGCCCCTCCAGATCTCTAATACGAGCTTCCAGAGAGACCACTTGCTCACATCTGCCACAGAGGTATGCACCCTGGAACGGTTGTTCCAGGTGTGCAAACATATGGCAGTTTGTGCACTGAGTTAAATGGACAATCGTGCTACCATTCATATGTGCCAGTTACCACAAGATAAAAAGGCAGGCAGGCAAAAATAGCTGCACAATAAGTTTGATAAATGTGTTCCCCTGTGTAATCCCCTGTATTTGAATTCCCCTGTTTTAAATTCCCACATTTACCACACTTCTGCACTTACACACTGAGGCACGATTCACACGTTCAAGTATTCACTATGTACCTGCTATTTAAGCCAGGAATCCACCAATTACAAACACAGCAATTAGTCACTCCCACCACACCAGACTTGAATTATTTACTTGTATCACAGCAAAGAGAGGGAAAACAAAACTCAGAGAGATTTGTTTTTAACATCTCCCTTACCACACTACACCACACAATATTCTTATGCTATTATTCCAGCAAGTATCCAGTCTCAGTCTTTCAGGGCACTGATGAACTTACAGAGCTCTCTCACTCCTTGCTATATAAGCCAGGAATCCACCAATTACAAACACAGCAATTAGTCACTCCCACCACACCAGATTTCAATTATTTACTTGTATCACAGCAAAGAGAGGGAAAACAAAACTCAGATTTGTTTTTAACCTCTCCCTTATTCCAGCAAGTATCCAATCTCAGTCTTACAGGGCACTGATGAACTTCACTTCTATTCTGTGTCTCTGAGCCCTGGGAACATATAGTAGTGCTTCAGCTGCTGCTAGTTGTTGCACTTCTGACATGTTGATGTTGTGCCTCCCAATCAGACCTGTGGCTGTGCTTCAGGTGGGATCTCAATGAAGAGGTGCCTAGGTGTGAGCCTGCTGTCACCCTACTTGCATGCTTCTTCCACAGACAACATATAGCAACATGTTTACCTTTTGGATCATGAGTTCAGACTGTTTTCGGATATGCTACTTCTAGTGGGGCAAGATGTTGCTGCAGTGTACTACTAGGTGTCAAAGGTGCTGCATTTCGAACCGCAGCAGAGGAACTCATCATAGATAGGGATGTGGATGACCTGTGCTGATTACATAGCACTAGTTTGTGACAATAACTGACAGGATGATTGTGTGTTTTGGTAACTTGTCTAGAGTCAGACTTTCCAATTGATTTCTCGAACAGTTTATAAACAGGAACAGTGGTCCTTTTCAGCTTCTTCCCCACTACTGTTCTATTTCCCCTAGGCTTATTGAAGTCCTGTGTTTTTTTTTTTTTTTTTATTATCCCCTTACAGGGATTTTCATAATGTTCACTACTACATTCCGGACAGGAGGTGTACTTTTTTTGTGTCACTGTCACATTCAGCATTTTGTTGGACTTCTACACCGCCTTCCATTATGCAATCAACACTAGAAAGTGACTTGTCATCTGAAGTATTGTTAGATGGTTTATTAATATTACTGGTGGTGGTAGAACTTTTTATGTGCCTTTGACAAACCGCCCCTTCAAGAGAAGGATCATTGTCATTGCAGCCATGGCTGCTGCAGCGTGTTCAATCCGTTTTCAGACTACCACTAACATGTCTCTGCACTGCTTCCGCCCTCCTCCTGCTCCTGGTATGTTTACGGGACATTATTAAAGTGTCAGTAATGTCTGTATTTTACAAACAGTAATAGTGCAGCTATTCTAAAATGAAGTTAAACAACCCCAGTACCATCTCTCAAACCTCTATGGTTTGCAAGATATAGAAGGCTAAAGTTCCCTGCTGTTACTGCTTTCCCTGATGTCAGCTGTAAGCTGATGCGAGGATATCCTGGTTCTGGAACAAAAGCGGCTCTTCAGCAGAGCCAAAATAGCAAAATAAGGTGAAATTTACTCACTGATATTTTGTTTTCCTCTGTGTCCTTCCACGGCAATGACTGTGGGTGTTAGCTCCGCCTCCCAGCTGGTAGGACCAAATCAAAACTACAAATATCCAGTTCCTCCTCCTCCCTCCAGTTATACTAATGTCCAAGCTGTAAAATACAATAGGTTAGTAACCAAATAATGCAAAATAACTGATATTTCTAGAAGCATAGGAACACCGTATACCAAGATCATTTGTACTAGAAACAGGAATGATACGTACTGTACCTTAAGGGAGGGGTGCCGTGGAAGGACACAGAGGAAAACAAAATATCGGTGAGTAAATTTCACCTTTTCCTCTGTGTCCAATCCACGGCAGTGACTGTGGGACCTACCAAAGCAGTGCCCCAGGACATTGGGAGGGAGTAATATGTATCCCGGGCAGGAAGCGCAGCTTCCAGCACTTACTTGCCAAATTTGGTGACCGAAGAGGCCAGAGGAACAAAAGAACGTGGAAACTGACGACAAGGTAGCAGTCTGCAGAGCTCCTCACTTGCAGCTACTTGTCTGTGCCCTCGTCATTGATATGACACCTGTGTAATGAGCCCAAACTTGCGATAGGCATATCGAAGGCTGATGTAGAAGCCAAGTTGCAGCAGTCCTAGAATATTATTGATGGACCGTCAAGATGCTGCAGTACACCAAAGGCTACCAGCGAAAGCAGAAAAGCATCTGCTTATGAATTGCCTAAATTAATCAACAGACATCATGCAAGGAAATGAGGGAAAACAAGGATCTTCCCCTGCCTGTATGAGGGGCAGCTCAGAAGGATGGAAAAATAGGCTGAGACAGAAGACATCCATCACCTTGGAACAAACGGATGGTTTAAGTTGAAAGACAACTTGACCTGATAAAGAACCCCCATGTGGAGGAGAACACAATTTTCCCCAACTCTTCAAGCAGATGTAACAGCTGCGAGCAGAATAGTCAAGGATTAAGAGTGACAGAGACCTGCTCCAGAAGGCTCAAAGAAGTTGGGCAAATCTGATAGGCTTAAAACTAAGCTCAATCCCACGGAGAATAATCACCTGCTGGTGGCTTAATAATGTGATTGCAGAAATGTAATTCATGATAAGCATAGAAGATTACAAAGGGAGAAGTTAGCACTTCTGAGAAGCTCATCACAGATCCTGCAAAGATGCAGGGATGAACCATGTCTGACAAAAGTCCTCTGGGGAACGTCTAAGACGTATACAGGGGATAGAGGGAATATCAAGATGTCCATCCCTGCACCCTCTGGAGGTCATGGACCCTGTTCCATAGTCAATCTGAGATGAGGAGGGGCTACAACCGGCAAGGTTAGAATAAATAAGTTGCTCTGATAGGTCCCTAAGCCATAAGAGCTCCTCTCAACCTTCAAGCCGTCGGCAACAATAATGCAGAATCTGGAAGAACTGAGGCCCAGGACAGAAGCATCGGGATGACTGTTAATGGCAGAAGAATTTCCAGTCTTCTGAGATCGCCATATGACACCTTTCATGGCTTGACTATAATGATAATGTTACACTATACTGGTCACTTCCAATTCCCTGGACTAATTTCTGAGAATAGAGGAAGAAAGGCTATACCTACCCTAGTCCCATTAACCCCCCGAGTGCCAGAGCGGCACGGGACGCACCACAAGCATCCGGTACCACTCCAGCACCCAAAGGGCCAAGGCCCAGGATACATATATACACACCAGTACCCACATACATCTAGATATATGTATATATACATAGATACACACCGCAACAGCATCTGGTATTCCCAAGCGTTGTCCCCTCCAGGACCATCCAGGCTATAGCCCGTCTCACTCCCAAAATCAAATGGGTTTGGGTGCATTCAGGCTATAATGGCCATAGGCTGCTTGTCCGAATGGATCTCAAGTGATAACTCAGAGATATTCTAAGTGCTTGAGGAATAGAATGCTGTACTGAACTCCAACCTATTGCAGAAAAGGTTCCCCGACAACACCATAACCACCGTCTAACTGTGGCTGAGGGAAGGAAAGGGCATAAACATTCCCTTTGGCCTGTTCCACAGTATACCCCCAATAGAACAAATCTATGGGAGTGATCAGGATACCTGTAATTATGTCCCTTTTGAGAAAGGAACTCAAACAGAAAGATAGATACATTGTAATTTATAGGAACCCAGCACACAGATCTCCGAATGAGATGACCGGTGAGCTAGAAACATATACATATATATATATATATATATATATATATATATATATATATATATATATATATTTTAATATAATATATACAGACATTACATATACATGCAGATATACACATACATACACCTACAGAAAGCTTTAGTGAAAGATCAGGCAGTCTATGCCTCACCACTTGACCCCCGGGATAAAAGAAATGGGAGGATTACCGAGAAGCTTCCTCCACTGCTGGAGGGAGGAGGAGGAACCGGATATTTGTAGTTTTGATTTGGTCTTACCAGCTGGGAGGTGGAGCTAACACCCACAGTCATTGCCGTGGATTGGACACAGAGGAAATAAAAATAAATACTTCATTGGAACGGTCTACAAAGTGTGCCTGCAAACCAGGCACACTTTGTGGGCTGTTCTGATTAAGTATTTCTTTTTACAATGCGCTATTTTGGCTCTGCTGAAGTCAGCTTACTCTAATCTCCTGCTGTCCACTTCACAGCTGGGAAAGCGGAAGGAGTGGGGAACTTTTAGCCTTCTATATCTATCAAACCATAAAGGTTTGAGAGATGGGACTGGGGTTGTTTAGTTTAATTTTCTAATAGCTGCAATATTAGTGCTTGTAAAATATAGACATTACTTTAAACTAGTGTGTGTGTATATTAATATTGAAGTGCACAACATAATTGATTGTGTGATTGTGTTTACAAAATGCTCCATCATCTAGTATCAGTCTCCCTTAATCACAGCTCATGTCAAGTTCCCCATGTTTGTCACCTTTTTTAATTTGTTTGACTGTCCATATCTCCCTTGACAAAAAATACACACCCTGTGTAGCTGCTTCTCCCCACCCCCGACAGCCCTAACACAGAAGGTTTCAGCCAGCTGGAAAGAACTTGGATCACAGCTGCCTGTGGCTTTCCAGTAGTCTCATAAGATTTTTGGGTACTTGGCGAAAATCTCCTTTGGTCCCTTCTCACACCCCCCCCCCCAGCACAGAACAGCCATCTGGAAGGAACATGGATCTGTCTCCCTGCTTCTGCTCAATCACAAAAATTATTGCGGTATTTAGAGTAAATCTCCTTTGCTCTGTTCTCACTCCCAAAGACTTCACTAAATTGTAATGTTTCAGTTTTAAAAAGCATGAGATTCCTCTCTGCAACATCATACACACCATATTTTTACTCCAAAAAGCACACCACCACTTTCTATTGCAAAAGATCATGTTTGCTACACTTACAATGTTCTTTCTGAACCATTTGGATGGCAGAAAAGTCTCCAGAGGCCTCTCTTGTGTGTAAGGGGTTAATCTGCGTTTTAACCCTTTGAGTGGCTGAGGAGTAAGCAACACATTGCTTTGCAATATGTTGTGTACCCCTCTGGTACTCAAAGGGTTAACGTACTGAGAATGTTTAACAATAATGAGATCTTTTAGGTAGATTTGAGTGTCACAGATGTGGCAGTTGTGGTGAATCTGCCTGTCACAAATGTATGTGTTGGCACCAATATGTAATCCCAGCAAAGGTTAATGGCACAGTCTTGTTACCAAGGACATGTTTTCATTATGCTGCATACTTTAAACCCATCCAGTCAACATAGACTAGTTTTGCTTGTGCATGTGGTTTCAGTTAGTGTAATTTCTGTAATAGTGTGCACAGCTAGGTTTTTATGAGGCATTAGAAATTATGCTTGTGGATTCCTGCTAAGAGTCAAAACACTATCTTCAATAACTCCCTATCTGTGGACTAGCTGCTTAGTAGCGCTAGTCTCCAGCATTATGACCTTATTCAAAAGAAATATGCTTTCTTACCCAGCTGACGGCAACACGGAGTGCGGACATCTCGCCATAGTGACGTACGTGCTCCTGTGCTGTCAGTCCCTTTTGGAGCCGGCTGGCTCCTAGCAACGCCCCCTAGACCCAGCTGGGACTGACAGCACAGGCGCGCAGTCGTCACTGTGACAAGATGTCTGCGCTTCGTGCTGCTGTCAGCCCAGTAAGAATGCATATTTCTTTTGAATAAGGTCATAATTCTGGAGATTAGCGCTACTAAGCAGCTAGTCGCCAGTTGGGGATTTATTGAAGATAGCGTTTTCAAGGTGGTAGTTCCGCTTTAAAGCTTTTGTTTCATTGTTCTCCATGTAGTCAAGTACAACAAGGCACAGGTCACATTATCTAGTTGTGATAACTTTTTCTCATGTTACTGTCCTATAGATATGTTGTTGGCTTGATTTATCTTAGTGAATGCTCCTCTTTTTGTTCTGCATCCGAGTTTGAGCACAAAATACTTTGACTGTTAGACAATATTACTTATGTCATGTAATCATTA
Organism: Rhinophrynus dorsalis; assembly: GCA_037306005.1. NCBI lineage: Eukaryota > Metazoa > Chordata > Amphibia > Anura > Rhinophrynidae > Rhinophrynus > Rhinophrynus dorsalis. Next base: position 417,013,706 of record CM074719.1, on the reverse strand, counting down.
AGGATTTGTGGATTAAAAAAATATTGACTAACCTGAAAAAACATTAAAGTGGAACCTACCACCTGTTTTAAAGTTTGTCATCTAATTCTCCATCTGGTGACTAGCTGCTCAGTAGTGGTGTTCTTGTATTAAAAAAAAAAAAAAACAAAAACAAAAAAAACAAAAAAAAAAAGGACAACATTCTTCAGATGCAAGTTTTTCATTTCTCTTAACCCCTTGTTTTGTACCATAGATATGTGTGGGATGGGTAGATCTTGTTTTGTATTGTTTATGGAGTGTGTGTCTAATATGGATTCAGACTACATATGGACCAAATGTGCATTGTGTAATGGACAAATGCAGGTACAGGTAGGTTAGACTTTAAACAAAGAAATATTCTAAATCTGCAAAACAACTGTATGAAATACTACTGCCATGGTAAGCTGTTCTGTTAGACAAATGTAATTCTTACCTAAAGTTATAAATTCCCTTTAATATTAAAAAACGGTCTATATGTGTGTTTGTTTTCATATGGATTCCAAAGTACATTTTTTAGTATTATACTTCCACTGTTGCTAGGCTGGCCAATTAAAGGGGCATTGCCTCCTGTAGGTGGAGGCAATGACCTCAGCAGAGGTCAGCTTTGGCTGGAAGGTCCTGCGGGTACTACTTCCTGTTTTTTAAGCAGTTTCTGAGCCCTGTTGGCTGTTTTTATGTGCTATGTAAGTTCAGTGTCCTTTGTCACTTGTTGCTTGGGTTATTCAGATACTCTATAGTCCTAGGGAACTCTGGTATCATGGGGACGTGTGGGAATTCTTTTCCCTCCCCAGAAATCCTAGCTTTGGGATATCCCCATGGTAAAGTGGAAGTCAGAGAAGCTCAACTAGGAATGAGCCTGCAATACAAACTTGCAGGCTCTCTAGGAGTGGTGTCCTTTCCAGTGTTGCAGTCTTTTAGCCCACTAGTGCCTTTCACAGAGAGGAAATATCCTAAAGCGTATCATATGTTTACTGCCAAGACAACAGTCCAGCCAGAAAATGCCAGACAATTCCTCTCTGAACATGAGAAGCAACAAACCCCCAGATGTACATGTTGGCCTTGTCAGTGATGTGTAGCTAACCTCTCTAAGCACTGTGTGCAAGGGGTCCACTGCTGGATTCCCCTATTACCCTTGGGGTGACTAATCCCAAGGATAACTTGCTTATGTAAAGCAGAAGTCAGAGGGTCTCAACTAGGAATGAGCCTGCAAAACAAATTTTTGCAGGCTCTTTGAGTAGTGTCCTACCCAGGGTTCTGTCTTGGATTCTTCCTTGTCCTTTACGGTTTGTTTTATCGGGTAAGTGCCAGCCTTTTCTTCGTGATATTGTGGGTTTACTATGAACTGGACTGTATTGGTGTAGGCTTGAGCACCCGGTAAACGTGTAGGTATGGCCAAATGGTCTGAAAGTACAATTACACACATCCTAACCCGTTTAATTAGTTGCTGCATTAGTATCTTGCACTTTCAGTTTCATATGTCCTAGTAGCTGGTATATTGCTTCAAAGTGGAAATATATTAACCTGATTTCATATGTCAATCCACTTTGATGGTTATCTTTCCTAGACATTTTCTAAAGTGTGTTGTCATAGCAACCTGGCTTTGCTTCTAGCAGTACATACACCGTCAGTAATATAAAGTAATGCTGCCTGATAGCTCATGACTTGTTTTTCTGTCGTCCTATAGTAATATCTACTCCTTCATTTTGTACTGTGAAGTTTGTAGCTCTCCCTCTTGGTAAATTTTTCCACATCAAGCAAGTTTTAAATGATGACAGCATTTTATTTACTTATAGGTTTATAGTTTAGGAAAGTAGCAAAGACTACATTTTGGCCACATTTATGAAGGGAAAAGAAGAGTCTGCACATCGGATCATAATAATTTCTCTTCTGTTTTACATGCTTGCTTACATACATTGGGAGCAGAATGAAGGTTTGAAAGGAGACTTTGATGCTTCCTGGTATATCTGTGCTGAGATCCAACAGGATCTTTTCCCTATACACCCTCACAGACTTCCGTTGTTTTTTTGGAATGACTGGTAGGAACCATTTTTTGCAGATGTGCAGAGCAGCCCTAGACTTATGTAGTTTGCTCCCATTGGTGCAAACCCATGCAATATTTTCACTCAGAGGATTCCACATAATCTCTCCTTTGCCTCAGGACAGACTTCCTTTAACATCCACACTGTTGCACCATTTATAAAATGGAATTCAGTTTAATATGTTAAGTGTTTTGCTTCTTATAAGTGGGAAAAAAATTTAATGAACATAATATATAGCCTTTTGGTGATGTCAAGACCCTACCACTATTATGGTAGTTGTAATAACTGAAAATGTGTTTTTTTTTTTTTGTTTTTTTTTTCTCCCCCATGTGTGAATGTTTTAACGACATACTTTTCTTTTGAATGGAACTGACAATCGCAGAGGAAAACACGAATGCCTGTCAGAATTGTTTGAATTCAATGAAATTCTATTGCAATCCATACTACATTTGCTGCATTATGCAGGAGACTAGAGTAAAAGTGATGCCCTTCTTGGCTAAATGGGTAGCTTTAGCATGCAAGCTTTCAAGGCCGCTTATATCTTTGTCGGGTATGTTAGAGCTAAAAATATTTTATATAGATATTCATCTATAATATACTGTATGTAATGTAGATATAGGTACAGCAGCAGGGGCGGATTGTAGGGGAATACCAGCCCGGGCTCCCCCCCCCCCCCCCCCCTCCGGTGCGCACTGAAAGAACTGTTTGCAAGACAACTAACAGGAAAATATATAAGCAGATATACCAGCAAGTACATCTTAACAAGCTGCACTGGTGCCACAGGTTAGGTAATGCACAGTGCTGCCCGTCTCTCTCCACCTCCGATCCACTTTGTCTTGAGTGCTGAATCTCTCTCCCCCCCTCCGGTGTGCACTGAAAGAATTGCAAATAAATTACAAGTGCTGTACAGCGCCGCACATTTCTCTCTCTCTCTCTCTCTCCTCCACTAACTTCCTTTAGTGCCCTCATTCTGCACTCAAGACAAAGTAGAGTGGAGGGGGAGAGAGATGGCCAGCGCTGTACAGCACTTGTATTTTAATTGCAGTTCTTTCAGTGCGCACTGGAGGGGGGGAGAGAGAGTCTGCACTCAAGACAAAGTGGATCGCGACTTTTTAAAAGTGAGCCGATATAGCGGCCCACTGGGGGATGCCCGATCCCCGGATAGGACAATCCGCCCATGTACAGCAGATATCACACCAGTGCAAAATAAAAGTTCTTGATTTGCTTTGAAGGTAAGGACTTTCGTAAGGGGATCTTTTATAGTCCAATAAAATCCACTTCACAATATGATGAGGCAAACTGAAACTGATACACAAATTCCATTGCTTCATTATTGGTCAGCGTGTTAAACGTGGCCATCAGCTTGTACTCTCAGATCTTTGTCTCTTGGAGTCTGTCTGTTCATTGCAGATTTTTTTTTTTTTTTCTTTAACCCCCCTAGCTGTCCTGGGGTGTGTTGTCCTTTAAGGACCACATAGCGAAGTTTGATGTGCCGGCACACGTGACTGATCGCATGTGCCGGCACACGTGACTGATCGCATGTGCCGGCATGCCGAACAGGGAACTGATAGTGACCACTGCACTCTTGGAGCGGTCAATTTCAGTCTGCGTTACTACACACAGCCCCTCCCACAGGAGTGTAGCACTAGGTTAATTAACCTCTTGAAGACCAGAGGGGTGCGCAACACAGTGTGAAACAATTCATTGGACACCATTTTGGTCCTTAAAAGGTTAAGCTCACATTGCAACACAAAGATGAATAAATCACTCATTTATCCACCTCTGCTAAAGCAGGGATATCCTGAAAATATGCAATGTTAGTAGCTTTCAGGGACCATATTTGTAGGGTTGCACCGATACTGGTAGCAAGTACATTGTCTCTGCATCTGGAAATATGTGCATGCAAGATGTATGAAGCTTGAATCTAGATGTGCAATGTATGTTAGTGTGTATGCACTGTACATGAGCTATATATGGTGTATTAATGTATATTAACTGTAATATGAATGCACTGTGTGTATGAGTTGTGAATTACTACATGGACCGGGTGTTATACATAGTGTATGTAAATGGGACATACAGTCCATGTGCTGCCCATGCAATGTTTGGATATGTGATGATGATCATGCAGTGTGTGTGTGTGTGTGTGTGTGTGTGTGTGTGTGTGTGTGTGTGTGTATGTGTATATAGGCCATGATAATTAAAAAAAAAAAAAAAAAAAAAAAAGTGTGTGTATAAATGGCATAGAAAAGTTGCATTGCGGATGATACAGGATAATTTAAAGACAAGCTATGCCTCTGCATCACTATATAACTGGCTGTGTCCTGACACTTGCCCATCTCCTACTACCACTAATTTGATGGGTGAGTTGTAAATAACCAAAGGAGAAGTCAAACAGAGTTGTTCCTGAAAACTTGGGAACAAGTAAGTCCTGATGGCTGCCTGTCCTCCGTCTTTAACAGAAAATGCTGAAACACATGAAATAATTGAAGAACCCCTTGAGATCAAGGACGTTCTCTTCCCTTTGGTGGCTGTACTACAGGTCAAGCTGATATCACTGTTAGTCAGAGTGAGTATGTTTGTGTCACACTGTGTGTCTGTTGACCATATTTTTTTGTTGAGGGTGGGCAAACTCCTTGCACAGATTTTGATAGGAGTGGCCAGGGGGGCCTTCGGCCCTCTGGTGACTCCTATCAAAATCATGACGCCCTGTATCTCCTGGACAGGAAGATTTCTGAGAGTGCATTATGAGAATCTACTTAACTTAGCTGGATGTGTGTTATGAGCAAAACTAAGGCCTTGCGCACTATTGTCAAAATTTGTTGTGCTCAAGGACTGGAGCTCACCAACTTGCCCAAGATCTGTACTTCCTGTGACATGTAAATGGGAAATTATTAGGAAACACTCATGGAAATCCTCTCAGCATTCATCCTTGGGCACACTAGTAGGTCACGTTTTCAAGACATCCCTGTTAATCACAGGTGAGTAAACAGCAACTCAGTCTTTGTGATTAACCTTTTGAGTTCCTGAGGGGTACTCTGGCATTCAAAGGGTTACACTATTTGTGCTTAATTATGGAAATCTGAAAACCTAACCTCAAGGAGCGAATCTGAGAATTGCTGTACCAGTGTGCCACTACATTTAGGAATCACTGCCCTGGAGTGTATATGATTTTCAGATATTAAATTCCTCAGACTTATTTGCTGTTTCCCACTGCCTGCATGTTGTCAGCACCCCCATGAATAAGATAGCTGATACTTATTCCTTTATGGTATGGAATAAGTGGAAAATTTGGGTCTGTATATTTTACTTGCTAGTTTTAAACTTTGTGTGCAGTGACACACCTGCTATTTTGTTTTGTTACAAGGTTGGTGCATCTTTTCAGGGAACAATGAAATATTTTGCTGTAAATCTATCTATATCTATCTATATCTATCTATATCTATCTATATCTATCTATATCTATCTATATCTATCTATATCTATCTATATCTATCTATATCTATCTATATCTATCTATATATATATATATATATATATATATATAAATAAGCCTCATTGCATAATTTATGGTACCTCACACACACAACATAATTTATGTCTCCTCAGAAAACAAATACACATTGAACAGAATGCCTCATTACATAATTTATGTCTCATTAGGAGACACAACTCCTATTGGGTGATTCAGTGAGGACTTTACTGCTCCCATTGGGTGATTCAATGGGGGCATGTTTATCATACAGGGAGTTGGCCCTCCCCCTCCAGCCCGCCCACCACTATTCAACTGACAAAAAAAAAAATATAGCTGCCACTCGCTCCTGAAGTAGGGGATATCAATTACTTCTCCTGGTCCACACACATTCTCACTCAGGATCATGACCACACAAACACACTGTTTCACCTCTCCTCACCTCACTAACCGTCTGTTTTCAACTGTCACTCCTCCACTTCCTGATTCACGCCCCTTTCTCCTCAAAGGGAGAGAGATGCTTTGCTGTATGTTAGAGGGCAAGCCTCAAACACCGCTTTCTATTTGTTCCCTCAGCATATTGCTACACTGCCTCAACTGAAGAGCCACCGTGTGTTATATTGCTATGTTACCTCAACACAGCAAAGCAATGCGTTGCGTACCCCTCTGGCACCCAAAGGGTTAAGTAAGGAGGAGGTACTTCTCCCATTGGGTGATTCAATGGGGGAGTGATTTAAATCATGCAGGGAGTTGGCCTGCCTCCACTATCCAGCCCACCCACTACTATCCAAGTAACTGAAAAAACAAAATGGCTTCCACTCGCTCCTACACCACAGACACAAACACATCAGACAAAAAACACACACACACACAATCACTCTCTCTCTCTCACTCACACTCACTCACACTCACTCACTCTCACTCACACTCACTCACTCTCACTCACTCTCACTCACTCTCACTCACTCTATCTCAATCTCACTCATGCTCTCTCTCACGCGCTCTCTCGCGCGCGCTCTCGCTCTCTCTCTCTCTCTCTCTCTCTCTCTCTCTCGCATGCTCTCTCTCTCTCACGCACACTCGCTCTCTAACGCACGCTCTCTCTCACACGCACTCACACACACCCCTCGGGAGCCAGCACGATACACCTTCCACCATAGTATGTGCAATTACCACATGCATTTCAACTACATGAATGAATGCCACTCACTCACACCCCCAGACCCAGCACGATCCACCTTACACCATAATATGTGCAATTACCACATGCATTTCAACTATATGAATGAATGCCACAGTGTGTGTCTGCATGTTGTGCATTGCATGTATGTGTGTATGACTGTGTCGCTCTTTATGCATCTCAGTGCATGCGTGTGCATTTGCGTGTGTGTGTGTCTTGCATCCGTGTGTGTGCATTAATTCCCTATATAGCCTGACGGGCAGCGCTGTCCCACATTGCTAGTAGATAATAAATGAAAATGGCTTTGAATGTTGTATAGTAAAGGTTTGTTTTGATTGCTCTGTTGAATTGGGCATTGTAAGGGCATTATTTGTGCTCATACATACTTTCCTCACTACTGTTTTTAAATGTTACTCCTGAATTAACCTTTGTACGCCAGTGTGCCATGGAGTTGCACAGCCTTCCAGCATACAGGAGATGGTAGGAATTGATGCTTGATTCATCTCTAAACTGGTGGGAGCTGGTGTGTGAACATTGGTGGTTACAAGGTGAAGTCATTACTAACCTGAGATAAATATTTCCATATTTGTCTCATTTATTACAGAAAATGTAATTCTTTGAAAACCTAAAAATGTACCTCAATTGCAGATGAAACAAATACTATATACTGAAAGTAAACACAAAATTCACTCCTATTATTTAAAGTGTAATTTAATGGTAATTGATTCTTATAGAGAAGTGATGCTATTGCATATATGAGAGGTTGTAATCCTATATAATAGGATGTTTGTCAGAAGCCATCCTGAGCAGTAGACTGCCCGCACTGCAGTCATGCACAGTACAGAGTGCCCTAACACAGCACGGCTGATACGAAGGGAGGTTCTCAGAATTCGGATCAGAGTCCTCTGTGTGCACCTTTCTGGGACCGCTTGCAGCGTGGGCAGTGAGCAGAGAAGCACAGAGCACCAGCCGAGGCTGCTGGGTGGCACTGTGGCCCGTGTACACGGGCTTTTAAATTAGTAAATATATATTTGCTTCCAGAGAGTTTTCTCCCACCCCTTTCTTTCCTCGAATATATTCCTATTGAAGTCTATGTGCTGCATTCACTTGACTAGCTTACTTATTGCAGGTTAGCTCACTGTCATGCTGAGTGCAACTGTTGAATTCTATTTAACTTTAAAAACAGCCAACAAATAATGTTCTCTGTTTCATTATTCTGCCTTTTTGCATAATATGCTATTTTACAGGTGTGTGTTAGCTGAATTTACTTTTATTTAGAATTCTCTAGACCCTTCCCCCTCCCTCCCTCCCTCCCCTCCCTCCCTCCCCTCCCTCCCCTCCATCCACACACACACACGCACACAATTGTGCACTTGGAGGGAGTGAGAATGAATCCGGTGTTGGAGGGAGACTGAGAGTCCTGGGCTGGGAAATGGTGAGCAGAAGTCTTCTGGGTCTGGGAAATAAATGTAGTTGTGAGAGAAGCAGTGGAAATGAGGGCAGAAAATATGGTTAAAGGGGGTCTATCACCTCTATACAAGTTAGCCTTAATAGTTAGATTATATAGCGAATATGTGTAAAAGTGTATTCATTTAGTTTTTTTAAAGCTAATTGACGGGTAACAGCAGTCACTATATAATTTAACTGTTAAGGCTAACTTGTATAGGGGTGATAGATCCCCTTTTAAGAGCAGGTGAGAAAGAAGAGATGGATAATGGGTGGTATGAATGTAGGGACAGATAAAAGACATTTCACAGCACACTCTTGCACGCTCCCGCTTTCTCGCTCGCTCTCGCACACACTCCCTCTCTCTGCAGTTTTCTTCAGATTAAAAGATTTAAAGAAAATGAATAAACACGTTTTGCAGCATTTGCAACATCCCACTGATTTATATATAATAATACTTTTTCAATATTATTTTCCTGAAATTGAGGGATGCCATATAAAGATTTTAATTGTGTGTGTGAATGTCTGTAAAGTTGACTGTTCATTTGCTTTCATTTACATAGATGTGCCAATGTAGTCAGCCAAGTGAATGCATGTTTACAGTGGGGCCTGATGGCAGGTTTCCAGAGGGTGAACATTGACGTGATTGTCTGTTATGCTTTAAGTTTCCATCCCACGGGAGGAGAGGGATGGTTGAAGAAAAGGTGAATTGATTTCAAAATGCAAATACACTTTTTGTAAGTTGTATATATAGAAAAAAAAGAGCATAATTGCTGCATTTTAACTTAGTGGTTAATGTGTGTCATGCAGCCCTACATCTCCTTCACTGTGGCCCCCACACAGAACTACAGTGAAGGAGCCTTAGATTATAAAGTAATTGGCATCATATTGCAAACTGGAAACCTCATTAGCAACAGATCTTGCCTTGCTTTCCAGCTAGCATCACACATCTTTACTGGCAAGTCTCTCCCGGCTACATGTTATGGAAGTCACTCAGTGGTGAAATGCAAGTGAGATAGAGACACACTCACCGGCTCTTGCACAGTGTGATGCTACCGGCACAGGAAAGTAAAAGCTCCAGATATGCACAGGGAGAGATGGGATCTGAATCAAAGTTTTGCTTTACTTCCAAAGGCTTAAACCCAAAGAAGGCTGATGTGGCTAACAGTCTGTGTTTCTCTACCAGTGGAACAAGGTTGGGGTCCATACTGCCTGTGTAGGAGACCTTGTTGCCATTCTTTATAGAAACCTTTTAGCTACTGTTTGGAAGGAGGAAAGTTGAGGTACTAACCAAAAGTGGTGAACAAACAATATTCACCATAGGCAACAAATAAAATATTCATTGCATTAAATGGGGCTTTTAACCCTTTGAATGCTGGGAAGATGTCCAACATTTCTTTTTTGATGTGTTGGAGACCTCTCTAGCATTCAAGGGGGGAAAGCCCCATTTTAAATCAATGTGAATTTGGGAAATTTGTATTTATTCCCTGTGGTGCACCACTTTTCCTTAGTGCATAACAACGTGCAGCCTGCCAATAAAGAAAATAAATGTGCACAGAGTGGTCAGCTGTAGCATCCACATGCACCAGTTCAACAGTATTTGACAATAAGAAGACCAAAATGATCTACTCTGATCTGTACCCACATGCACAATCCCTTCTTTTTCTCATCAACTTACAGTTGGTACTGTGTTGCTCCTTTCCCTAACCACTGCAGTCACATTTCTGTTTGGCGATGTCAGCAAAGGTCCTTTAGCCCACTACCACAATTGTATGTCTGTGCACCATTCCAATATCCTGCAAATTATTCTGTTTGGATTTCAGGATTAGTGAAACTAGGACCGAAGCCTTAAAAACTGCACAGGTGGTAACACTAGGCTGAGGAAAGGAGGGCGGGGGAACATGCTGGCCCACAGAACGTTTAAAGAGTTTGTCTATGGAAGGCCATAAGTTATCAGACAGGGACCTGTGCATTTGACATCCTTGACATCTGAACTTATTAGACAATGAATGGTACACATTTAGGAAAATATTTTGATACTACATAGTGTGCTGCAATATCCTTTTTTCAGTGTGCTTGTACTTTTTCATAGTTTGCAATTTTTGTATGCCAGGTCATCCCCTCCTGACATTTTCCATTAAGTTAACTGGTGTGCGAAGCCTACACTTTTGCATGTGGGATAAGGGCAAACGCCTGCACAAGTTCTGCTTACATTCATTTCATTGAACATATTTCCAAGTACACACTGCATGGGGAAATATTATCCATAAATATTTATATTGGCATTAAACAGCTGTGTATTGCTAGCCTATTTTCCCCCACACGTTAATAGTTCAATCTTCTGCCATGGGAGCAGAAAGTAAAATGTGTCAGATGCCCTATAAGCATGTGAAGTGTGTTTACAGAAGCGTGCATTTTGTTGCTTCTAAGATACTGTTCAGCAATATCATTCTGCATTTCCATTTTTTTATCTGATCTAAAAATGCCAAGGTTTTTTTTTCTTTTTTTAACTATGTAATCTAAGTACATGCCGCATTAACACATGCTGCAGGGGAATTTAGACACCTATGTCTGAATGTACACTGTCAATAAATAATATCTAGCCAATTAGAATGCAGCGTTAAAGTATTTCTCCATTCTTATGTGGACCATTGGTAAAAGGACTTGCGTACTTATGTTCTCCTGTTCTTTTTAACATTGACGACATAATTAAAAAAATCTGTTTAGGATTTAAAGTGATAGTAATGTTTCACAAAAATAGCAGCTCCAATTAATCGTCATCATATTTGAGCCACAGAGAGTGTTATTTCATTACTGTGAGCGTTGTAGTTCAAGAGTAATTGAATGATAAAGTATCCCCCTCCCGCCCCTTTTACCTAGTGTAAGCCCCCACTCCTCAGATGTGGTCCATAGACCAGACAGCTCACATCAAGAGTCAGTATTCTTACTGTGAGAACAATGAAAATCCTACCCACCTTGACAGGATTTTCAGCTTTTTCCTTTATCTTAATTTGAAGATTGTCCCTCTCTGCAATGTACCTGGACACACCTTGCTGCTCTAAGCTGAGCAGTGTTACATCAATAAAAGGGGCAGGAGGGGATACTTTATCATTCAGTTACTCCTGAACTACAACTCTGACAGAATTGAAATAACACTCTCCAAGGCCCAAATACTATGAAGATTACTTAGAGTTGCTTTTATTATGAAACATTACTATCCCTTTAAGTGGTAATAAACACTGTTTGGCCAATGTGCCCTTATATAGCAACAAACTATGGCAATTATTGCTCCTAAGTATTCTAAGGATGACTTTTCAAGAAACATAATTAAATCATGCATTCAAATTACTGTAAAATGAATATGTTCATACTGACAGTGAAACTACAAAAATGTTTTTTTTATTGGTGTAGAGAGGTTTCATTGTCTCTCTTCAACTCCTTCCAGAGTCCATTACTCTGAACAGAAACTGCAAAAATCAACACTGCACCAAAATACTACAATATTTATGTGTTTCCGTTGTGATTTTGATGTCATTGAAATACAATAACATGATTTGGTGTTGTAAAAATGCTTTGTCAGATCGAAGTTGCAACATGCCCTGTAAGCATTGCAAGGGTGAACTACCTCGAAAAAGACTCAATACACAACTTATACATTTTATATTGCTGGTGACTCCATTCTAAAGTCATTAGTGTGGGCAAGCTAGTGGACTACTCTTCTGCTGTCTATAGCAGCATGTTTTCTTGTGATAATGTAATACAGGGTTATTTTCTCAGATTGAGAGTTTAAACCAGATTTGGTAATTTTTCTTCTTAGAAAAATTATCCTGGTTGCTTTTTATTTTCCAACTAGTTTAAAAGCACATGGGCCACAGTGCCACCTAGCAGCCTCGGCTGGTGCCCGGAGCCTTTCTGCTCACTGCCCGCTCTGCAGTCATGCTTGGTACAGAGTGCCAGAATGCGCCGCGGTGCGTTCGGACTATCTGTACTGCGCATGGGTAGTCTCTACTGCACATGACTGCTTCTGACAAACATCCTAGCAAATTATTATATAAGATGTTAACGTATTGGGGGTACCACATTTATAAGTTATTGATGGTAAGGGTAAACCAATAGGTGGTTCCTTTTGTCCTTGACCCACCCCCTTGCAGCCTGTTGTGACATCGAATCAGAGAAACATGATTTTTTTTTTTTTTTTAGCACTCCAATATAAAACCATTTCACTTCTGTTTGTATGTCTTTTAAAGAGATGTTCAATCTACAGCACATCAGTTGCTATTGGACTACAACTCTCATCATTCTCAGCCTGCTGGAGGGCTATAGCTTGTATATCATAGGTCAATCCATAGGCAGTTACAAAACAAATGTTTGGTATTTTATTATTCTACATCCCTTTCTGGAAATCCTACATTTGACCATTGTAACTGGATTTCCCACTAGGCAAAATAGATGGGCTCTTTAGGTGTGTTGGCCACACACTCAAGTGCTAAGTTGTGGCTGTGACTGTCTCAAACCCTGTTTTATAGACCGCTGTTTCCTGCTCGCTGGGTTATTTACCAATGTTAATATTTCTGTAATGTGATATATTGGTCACTGTATTTAACGCTTTACTGACTAGGGCTTTTGGACTTTTTACTATGCCTTTGTTCAACCGTATTTTTCCTCTAATTCATTTAGTCCACTCAAATTATATAACCTTCTTTTTTTTTTTTTTTTCTTTTTAAGCATAAGTAGGGCTTTATTTTGATACCGTATTTATATGGAAACACACCATTTCATTCGATAAAATAAAAACCGTAAGAGAAAAAAAAAAGAAAAATACACGCATTTTTATAGGCTTTCCTGTCATAATTTCTGCTCGATAAGTAACTTATTAGGGACTAGATAAAAGGTGTGAACAGAGATTAATACCTCCCAAATGTTCCTTTCTGATGGGCTACTGTTCTTCTTGGATGACAATCCCTATGTTCCTTATTCCCTGCCTGTAATCCCTCTTTTAGCATATAGACTGTGGTGTGTGTGTGTGTGTGTGTATATGTGTTTCACAAAGCTCCACGGTAATAAAACGCATATTAATGTTAGTTAGACTTCAGTGTATGTGTGTGTATATGTGTATGTATGTGTGTGTATATGTATATGTATGTGTATGTATATATATATATATATATATATATATTATATATAATATTACAGATGTGGAAAGCACTCACTCATAAAATTGCTTTTGCCCAGGTGCACAATCCCTTAAATGTAAGTACAGTATAAACACGGGTGCTGCCCTCTTCTGTTTATACATATACATCTATATATATATATATATATATATATATATATATATATATATATATATATATATATATATATAAAAGAGAAAGGTTCATTGCATAATTTATGTCTCCTCAGGAGACACACACACACCCAGGGGTGGCATTATGGAGGGGTTACTGTTCCCATTGGGTGATTCAATGGGGGAGTGATTTGGCCCGCCCCCACTATGCAGCCACCCACCACTATCAAAGTCAGAAAAAAACAATATGGCCGCCACTTGCTCCTACACCACAGACAAACACACACATGCCCCACTCACACAGCACCAAACTCACACACATGCCCCACTCACACAGCACCACACACACATGCCCCACTCACACACACAGCACCACACACACAAAAGCCAGAAAGAAATATGGCTGACACACAGTCACTCACCCTGACTCCCAGTGGCCTCAGCAGGACCTGTACTACAGCCACTGAGGAACAAAATGGCACTCAAAGGGTTAAGGTAGGTCCTCATTGCTCAATTATTTCTTCACTGTCATCATTTGCCATGCAAAACACAGGACAGACAGCCATCAGGTACACACTTAACCCACTGACTGCCACAGGGTTGTGTATCAAGTTTTAGCCCTCAGGGAGTGTGTTCAACCCCCTCACACTGTAAACTTGCATTTCCCTCCCACTTCTCCTCCTTCCCCAGCCTATTACTAACACTTTTCCACATTTCTCTTAAGCCCCGCCCCCTACACGTGATTAAGCTTCGCCCCCTTTTAACCCAACTTGCCCCATTGCTCTCTCCACATCAGCACCACATGAGGGACTCCACAAGTAAAACTTCCCAGGTATTACACACTCATGCCCCACTCACACAGCACCAAACAACCATACACACACACACACACACAAAGCCAGAAAGAAAGATGGCTGACACACAGTCACTCACCCTGACTCCCAGTGGCCTCAGCAGGGCCTGTACTACAGCCACTGAACGGTGCTTCATCACCAGGGGAACAAAATGGCACTCAGAGGGTTAAGGTAGGCCCTTATTGCTGAATTACTTCTTCACTGTCATCATTTGCCATGCAAGACACAGGACAGACAGCCATCAGGTACACACTTAACCCACTGACTGCCACAGGGTTGTGTATCAAGTTTTACCCCTCAGGGAGTGTGTTCAACCCCCTCACACTGTAAACTTGCATTTCCCTCCCACTTCTCCTCCTTCCCCAGCCTATTACTAACACTTTTCCACATTTATGTTAAGCCCCGCCCCCTACTCACGATTAAGCCCCACCCACTTTTAACCCAGATTGCCCCATTTGTATCTCCACATCAGCACCACATAACTCCCCTCCAGAGACAACACAAGTCAAAGTTCCCAGGTATGAATACACTTCCCATTGCTATTTAACTCTGACATGCCTCTCTATACATTAACCATTTGAGTGCCAGAGGGGTGCACAACTCATGCACGCATGTGTTTCTCCGCCTATATGTTGCGTGTGTGTGTGTACATCTCTGTTACATATTTGTGTGCATCTCCGGTGTGTGTGTGTGCATGTCTTTTGCATGTCTCTGCCGCTCACTGTGTGTATGTGTCTGCCTGTGTGTTGCATATGTCTGTGTTTATCAGTGTGTCTACATTTCACACACGTGCGCCCAACACCGTCCCACATTGGTAGTGTATATATATAAGAGAGAAAACCTGCGTCCCCTGCCACACACACCAATGGGCGGCTATAAGGAACAGTTAGCCTGCCCCCAACATCAGTCTTAACCTTGGCTGACCAGACCTCACCTTTAACTGGGGACGCATAGGAAAAATGCATACTGCAGGACTGCTTTGATTTCAGTGAAGTACTGCCAAATGGCTATTTCCTATGTGTCCCCGGTTAAAGGTGAGATCTGGTCAGCCTACCTTAACCCTTTGAGTGTCAGAGGGGTACGCATACATTGCAATGCGTTGCGTACCTCTCTGGCAGTCAGAGGGTTAGCCCTCTCCTCCACAACTCACCTACTGCTACATCACTTCTCTCGACTTACAACTCCTACAGTAAACAACTCATGGCACAATACTATAACCCACCAACCAGCAGCTCCCATTTTGCTGGGGAGCCACACATTGATCACTTCTTTCAAAGACACACTGGGACACTCAGAGTCAGCTGGGGAATAGGTTAGAACACACAGATCTTCAGTTTCCATGCTAAGAACTGGGGCTGATAGACTCACTTTGTTTCAATTTAACCCTTTGAGTGCTGTTGCAATGCCTTGGATACCTCTCTGGCACTCAGAGGGTTAAGCCCATTAACCCTTGGAATACCACAGATGATATGCAGCACATTGCTCTGCGTACTTCTGTCACTCAAAGGGTTAATATCTGTTTGGAAAGCTTCCACATTTGGGTATTGTGCAGCCCACTCTTTCCTCACAAGTGGCCCACAGGGTTAAACTGATTTCTTTGAAAATGTCCATTGATTTCAGTGAGACTATTAATTCCATGACCGCTACAGACAATGCAAACACATTGCCAAACCAATGCGTTGGGGACCATTGTAGCATTCAAGGGGTTAAAGCCCCATTTATGTTAACATGATTTTCCTGAATTTTCAATTCAACCCTACGGTGTCAGTTTTTTTTTTAGTTGCACCCTTTATCTTGATACATAAGGCCCATAGAGTTCTACTCTTACCCCATTAATCTAAACCCATTTATACTTTTGGCTCTTGCAGCAGCTGACTGCGCACTGTGATCTGTGAGGCTGATGTACTAACACAAAGAGGAACAATTCATCTGTACCATACAGAACAAATACAATGCTTTGCTGACCTCTCTAGCGTTGAAGACGTTAAAACGCCCATTTAAATAAATGGGTATTGTTCCCTGTGCTGCTGTTACTTTTCCACCACTTTCCTTAGTATATGAGCCTTCCTGTTTTGAAGCCTATTAGCTGTTAGGGGTCCCTCTTGCCTACGGCCCATGGACAAATAATCCGGTTCTGTCCCAGCCGACCACCACGGCCTACTAATGCAAGGAGTGCCCAACATGTGTCACATATTCCTTTCACTGCCAGAGGACTATACAACTCATTACACAGCAATGTGTTGTGTACCTCTCTCACACTCACAGTTAAAGTGCTTCACTCCAACCAACTGCTACACTAGGTCTGTATAATGCAGTAACCCTACAGCCCTGTATTTCATGTCTACTTCACTGTCTATGTATAGTCATTTCTCCCCCTCACCCATTACTTTACTGTAACACTTCACTGTCCCTCCTCTCCTCAATCTCTCATCTCCTCCTCCCTTGTCACCCCCACTCACCTATCCCCTTGCCATTCATCCATAGTCCCAATCTCGCCATTTTACTCCCACATCACTATTACATTATCTATCACTGCATCTGTCACTTAACCCTCTGTCTGCCAACCTATTTCTTCAAATGTACTGCAGTATCCACTGCTGTAATCTAAATTATTCCTTTACTCACAAACATCTTCTCACTGTGACCTTCTACAAGTAACACAGCACAGTGACTTCAACTGTAAGGATAAAGGGTCTTATTCATCAAGTAACACAGCACACTCACTTCAACTGTAAGGATGCAGGGCCTTATTCATCAAGTAACACAGCACATTCACTTCAAGTGTAAGGATACAGGGCCTTATTCATCAAGTAACACGGCACACTCACTTCAACTGTAAGGATACAGGGTCTTATTCACCAAGTAACACGGCACACTGACTTCAACTGTAAGGATACAGGGCCTTATTCATCATGTAACACAGCACACTCACTTCAACTGTAAGGATACAGGGCTTATTCATCAAGTAACACAGTACACTCACTTCAACTGTAAGGATACAGGGTCTTATTCATCAAGCTGAAGAGCTGCAATTTAAAACATTTTTTACAAATCTTATCAGCATAACTATATCCCCACTGCGTCTGTCACACACTGTCTACACATGTGACATCATATGCCTATGTGTGTGTGTCTCCGTATGTATGCGTTTCACAGTGTGTGACACACTCTGTCTCTTTAAGTGCGTGTCTGTAACACTGCATATTTCTGTTTCACACAATGTCTCTCTGTGTAAATAATATGACGGGCAACGCCGTCCCACATTGCTAGTATATATATATATATATATATATATATATATATATATATATATATATAAAATATATATATAAAATATATATGTGTGTGTTTAATAAATTGGCTGTGTAAATGCAATAAATTGGGCTTGCTCTAAATTTTATGTCCACTGATACAGTGTGTGTGTGTGTTTATATAATATTTAGAGATGCACAGATACCACTTTTTTTTTTAAGACAGAGTACCGATACTTTTTTCAAGTACTCACCGATACCAATTACCGATACATTTTTTTTTTTTTTCATTTGCCAGTTTTCCAAGTATTTAAAGTGTATATATATATATATATATATATATATATATATATTTTAAATACTTGGAAAACTGGCAAATGACCACAAAAAAAAGTATTGGTGAGTACTTGAAACACACACACACACACACACACACACACACACACACACACACCACCTCTTGACTGTTTCCTTTTGCCTCTTTCTCCCCCTCTTGATTCCCACCTTTTACTTCATTCTCCCCCTCTTAAGCTCCCTCCTTTTGCCTTGGCTTTTTCTCTCCCTTTTGATCCCCCTTTGTCCCCCTCCTTGACTCTTGATCCCACTCTTTTTTGCCTCTCTCTCCATCCTCCCAGTACTTTAAAAGTGCTTTGTTTGGCCATTTGAGGTACTGGGAGTGCTATTCTTTGCTTCTTTTTTCCTCACTATCACAGTGAGGAAGAGAGACATAGAGAACACTGAATACATTGCCTTTGTCATTGACTCAACCGGCATATGTTATCGCTGTAGTGGCAATCACATGTACTGGCTCAACAGGGAAAGGCTGAAACTGACTGCTCCAGATGTGGAGCAATGGTTTACAGCCTCGCCGTCATGGTCACAATGCACCCTGAGGCCCTCTGTGATCACAAAATCTTTGACATGCCAAGGTCCTGGCATGTCATCCGTCACTAACGGGTTAATCTCTGAGTACTAGGAATGTTTCCAGCTCTGTGTGTGTTAATATGCCTAAGAGTGCCTTGCTATGAAATTACATCTAAGAAACTCTATGCTTAAGCCTTTCAGTGCCAGAGGCACTGAAAGGGTTAAGTATCAATTGTTTGCTGCTATTTTTTTTGGTTTACCATTCAAACTTTTGGAAATAGGAGAAAATGTTGTGCACCTTTAAGATCATATTCCATGTCCTTGAGGGCTCTTACACAGATCACGAGTTAGGGATATCCCTGAAGAAGCACAGTTGCGTTAATCCAAATGAATGAGCCAATGATTAGCTCATGTGCAACTTTTTTTCTTTAGAGCAGTGTTTTTGTAGTAACTGCTTCAGTGTAGCAATGCTTACCTAACATCCCATTATCCCATTGCAGGGGAAACATGGGTACCTCATATTTCAATGGAATTCCACTCAAACAGTCTGTAGCTGCATTATTGCACTGTTTAAAAAAAAAAAAAAAAAAAAAAAAAAAGTTGCAGCATATTGCATCTCTCCTGAGAATCACAGGCATGTTGCCTGTGTGAAATATACGATAGGACACAATGATGGAAAGTATGCATTTTTACCATTTTTTTTTCTGACGTAGACACATCACTCATTTGAAAGGGGCCTAAATTCTGGTCTGTGTAAGGACTTTGTGGACCAGTTTGGAACCCCTGATTTAAGGAGTAAAATTGATGTGTCCATAATTCTTTCTTAGTCCAGTCAATCAGAGCATGGAAGCCTCGGTATATGGTTACTAAAATATAATCTACAGCAGTAGTGGGCAGAATATTAGAATCTGGAAAGGTTCAACTAAAAGAGGAGAAAAAAAAAAAAAAAAGCCATCTGGAGATTGTTACAGAATGAGCAGACAAGCTTTGCAAACTATTCAGTATATGGATTTGTCAGAAACTCGTGTAATTGTTAACAAGGACATCCTAATATCCTGCAGTGCTGGTAGGGGTGCACATCTGGCAAACACATGGAATTCTTGCTTTCCTTTCTTTTTCACTGAAGACACATTTTTGACACTCAACGGGTTAAATCTATTTACTACTACGAAGTAATCTATATTGATTTTCTAATTGAAACCAAAAGGCATTTTAAAAAATGAATATGTTGGTGGGTGGTGGTGATCTTAGGACACTAATCAGCCCAGATTTTTATTCATAAGGGAAAGCATCCACTGGAAACAAGTGGTCTATAATACACTTCATATATGTCTTTTCTAGATTGCCAGGCCACAGCAATGACACAGTTCTCACATTTCTTCACCCCCCTTCAACATGTATGGATCTTTAGATCTAATATGACAGATATGGAAAAATGTAAAATAATTAAAATCAGGACAATTATGTTAAAGGACAACTATACCTTTTTAAGAATAAGTGTCTCTAGACATAACTAGGTAATGGTCCTTTGTCCTCCTTTCTGCAGTCACACTTATGTATGTGTATATAATATATATTTTGCATTTTATCTGCTGTTTCTTTTATGTGTGTGTGTATATATAATATATATGATCACTGTTGTCGGGAGTTGTGAGCTAATGGCATACTTCAACAAACAGCTTCAAAAGATGTGACCATCCTACGACATTTGATACGAAAGTTGTTGGTAACACAGCAAAGTTTTTGAGAAATTAACCTTTATTTGTTGGTGGCATAGTTTGTGACACTTTTTGTTAGCTAGTATGTCTACTACCGCACACTGTGCTATGAGTGAATCCAGGCAGAGGCCCACACTGTTGGCGCTTTTAATAGCATAGCAAAAGGATGCCTTTTGGTGTTGAACAGAACTAATTAGCAGACTGTGCAGTGAATTAGCTTAAGGTCCCATACTGTGCAAGTAAAACGTAAAGGTTAATTTATCAAACTATTTATTTTACAGTAAAATGGTTAGTATTTAGGCTGATTTTATTCAGCTGTAAAATAAAGTAAACTTCCTCTTATTCTTATGGTATGATTCCTCTTTTAAATGATGGACAGTATCTCTGAAGAAAAGAGGCATGAAACACCAGAGAAGTAAATTAAAAGAACAGCTTGAAGTGTGGCTGTTTAACATGAATAGTAATATATACTAGCAATGTGAGATGACATTCGCCCAACAGTCATATTATGACTATTGGGCGAATACACACACAGTGAGAGACACAATGTAACAGACATGCACGCAACAGACATGACGGACACACACACACGGGGACACAGTGATAGCGCCCCATCTCTGTAGGTTTCAGCTCTTGCTTGGACAGGCAGTATAGAGGAGACATGAATAAATTATGCAATAATGCTTGCTTGCCTGGACCATCATGGGTATACTTCCCATAAGGACCCTTGAATGTCTTGACACGTCAAGGGTTAAATGATAGCAGCACGTCTCAGTGATCTCTGCCATCATGCTTCACAGGCTGAAACTGATCTCTCCAGGACCAGAGCTCTCAGTTTCAGTCCTTCTCTGTTCTGCCGTACACATGTACCAGCTTTTTCATTCACAAAGGCAATGTGTTTTACACATTGCTTTGTGACTGTTCTCTGCCTCTCTGTTCCTTACTATGAGAGTGGGTGGGGGGGGGGAGAAGCAGAGAACAGACTAAAAATAAAGCTATCTGAGGCCAGAGTTGGGGGTATTAACGCCTTCAGCGCTGGTTCTGGGGGCAGGATAATTGTATGTCCCATAATGACTTACTGGCAGCAACATACCTTTTTATTTATTTAAAAAAAAAAAAAAAAAAAAAATGTGAGCAAGATCAAAATATAGAATTGCACAGACACATTTATAAACACATCTGCTGAAGTTTAAACAAACAATAATGGGATTTTTATTATTGTGGAGCAATTTAATACTCATATACACACCACAAAGTCTGATCAAGCAAAAGCTGGGAGGGAATTTCAGTGCCCCCTAAAACTTCTCATTCTGTAGGTATGAATGACCGGTCATACCTTTCAAGCAGTCTTCATAAAAATTAACCCATTTTGCCTAAATGATTACAAGAGAACCAATAAAATAGTGTGGGTTTTTGCATTTTTTTTGTCATCTTTTTCTTTATTTTTAATGCTTGTGCATGAAACAGTATTTTTTTTTTTTTGTGGCAGGAATAAAAGACTTTGAGGGAAAACACTGTTGAACAAAGACTTAGTCAAAAAGGTCAAAATTGCTCCTGTCCTTAAGTGTAATCCACCTCAGATTTTCTTACTCAGTGGCAAACATTATCACACACAAGCACACCCTTAAATGGACATATACACGTTTCTAAATATTCCAGTATATGCACAGGTTCAGACAAGATCAAATGAAAGCAGCGGTGTAATAAAGTTCTTGTGCTGGGAGATAGAAATAATGAGAGAGTGGAGAGGGGGATAGTGTGGTAACGGCTGAGAAAGATGTCATTTCGAGAGAGGCAGTGGGAATGCGGACAGAAAATAGGATTTAAGAGTGGGTGAGAAAGAAGAGAAGAATAATGGGTTGTAGGAAATATGGAAGAAAGACCTTCCCCCTGCCCCCACACGCATATACACAAATATATGAACGTTCAAATATCACCAATTCCTCCTCTTGAACCATAGTATTACCACGTTATTATTATTATTTTTAATAGTATCTTTGTTTGGCATGGAATCTGGAGTGTGCTTTGATGGCTTTTCAGCAATTAGCAGTGAAACTATGCAACTCCTACATTGCTTTTTGGTAGCAGAGGTCCAAATGGACATCCTTCTGTCCAGTGTCCATATCCCAGACAGTGGACTCTGTACACTGGGACAACAGGAAGGTACCTCTTATCTTTTATGGTTTGAAGGAAAAAAAAATCTGCATCCGACTCTTAGCCAGTTTCACAAAGAACCTACAGAACGTTATATGTGGGTAAAGAGCCTTATGATATGGACAATAGTTACAATTTTAGTATATTATAGATTAGTCTGCATACTCAGTATCACCTTCTCTTCAGGCAGACTTGATTTATATAGTAACTGAAAAAATATACCCATTAAATGTTTGTGGTATTAAAGGGATAGTAATGTCAAATGTTTACAAACACACATATTGTAGGCATTAATAAATGAAACTAAGTGCCCCCAGTGCCATCTCTCAAACCTTTTTGGTTTGAGAGATAATCGTAGTGAAATTTCCCCCCTCGCTCCCCTTTACCTGATGTCAGCACTATAGCTGACTGCAGGGGAATCCTGTCCTGGGACCGGTGGAGGCTCTTCAGCAGAGCTGAGATCGAGATACTGATAAAGAAATCCTTCATTGGAATGGTCTACAAAGTGTGCTTGGTTTGCAAGTATACGGAGACCATTCAAGCGAATACATTTTTTCAATATCTCCATTTTGGCTCCGCTGCAGAGCCGCCGGCTGGTCCCGGGACTGGATTCCCCTGCAGTCAGCTATAGTGCTGACGTCAGGTAAAGGAGAGCGAGGGGGGAACTTTCACTACGATTATATCTCAAACCATAAAGTTTTGAGAGATGGCACCGGGGGCAATTAGTTTCAGTTTTTAATGCCTACAGGATCATGTTTGTAAGTATTTGTCATTACTATCCCTTTAACAACCCATGACGGTCCAGGACCGTCATGGGTCCTTAAGGGGTTAAGATAATAGTGCATGCAAAGTTGTGTTTATTATGTTAGTTAATTGTTCTGTATATAAACAATGGATAAACTTAGAGCCACAGAACCAGAATTAACCCTCTGAGTGCCAGAGAGGTGTGCAACACATGGGTTCACAACGCATTGTAAAGCAGTCTTGCTCAAAGGGATAATGGGGGAGATTTAGTTAAACAAAAAAAAAAAAAAACAACAAAAAAAAATCCCAAAAGATAAACAATCGTAGTACTTTTTAACCCCTTAAGGACCAGCCGTGCACGCACGGTGCGGTCACTTAAGGGCCACGGGGCATTTTTTTTGTTTTTTTTAAGAATCTTATTCCGGATTCCCCGAATGGTGTGCAGCCACTCGGGGAGCCCGGAATTCCATGACGTACATGTACGTCCTTGGTCCTTTAGGGGTAGTTAAGGGGTTAAGAACTGTCATTAAATTATGGCAACTGGAGATAATGTCAGGTCTGATTTATAAATAATTTCTAAATGCCTGGAATGGTTAAGAACAGGTTATAGCTGAAGTTAAGATTCTGGTGAAAATTGTGTTGCTAAAATGTTGCAGTTAGCGACATCTCTTTATAAATTTGTTGCGCCACAATTTTTGACAACTGTATCGTCACTTTTTCCAAAACCCAAGTGGTATTGAGGCTTCTAAAACTGATGTAACCTTTTTAAATGATGACTTTCATTTAATTTCATTCCTCTTCACATTCAGAATGGCTTGCTCTACTAATACGTTTAATTCTTGTTTTTCAGCAATAAAGTAAAGGAGTATTGGGTTTCCTGACCATGGGAGAAACAGAGCAACGACAGACTGCCGGCTCACGATTAGGAGCTCCAGAGAGTGCCGGGATCAGCACACTGGAACATGGAGTAAAGCCGCCACTGTCTCCTCATGGGAAGATTTTCCCTTTCAAGATCCAAATGTTGGATGACACACAGGAAACTATTGAAGTTCCAGTAAGTCTTTCTGTCGTTTGTTTTGTTTTTTAATAATTTTTAGAACATAAGTACATTTTGGCCTAAAAAAATAAAGAAAACACAAATATGTGGGAGATGTACTTCCTGTGTTATTCTATGTAGCCAATGCACTAAGATCTCTACAACTTTGGAGATCTTGGTTCATAGGCTGTATAGAATATCATAAGACAAGTGAAATCACTGGAGAAGTCTTCTCCTCTGG
This sequence comes from Rhinophrynus dorsalis, assembly GCA_037306005.1. Taxonomy (NCBI): domain Eukaryota; kingdom Metazoa; phylum Chordata; class Amphibia; order Anura; family Rhinophrynidae; genus Rhinophrynus; species Rhinophrynus dorsalis. Next base: position 416,989,402 of record CM074719.1, on the reverse strand, counting down.
CCCTCCAGGTGTTAATTAATGATTTATGCTGTCTGATTATGATCTTATACTAAGATTTTTACAGTGTCTGTCAGGCACTTAACTGATACAGCTTTCAATAAAAAATGTATGCAGACAAAACATGCCACTCACGGGTGACTTGGTATTTGGCTCAATCTGTAAAATGTCTACCACCTGACTTCTTTCACTCAACTGACTGCTGATAGCTTTCTGACCTTAAGACCAATTGTGTAGGTGCTGGCTGATGCTAACCATGCTTTGTTGTAGGCCAGGATGTATGTGTTAATGCCAATAGAATGTATAGGCTGCAGTCATCTTGGTTTTCAGTGCTATTCTAAAACACAATTTCTTTGCATTTCCAAGGTCATTTAAATTTATAACAAGAAAATAACTTTCATTAAATACAATATGGTATAGAACACCTTTTCTGTTTGTCATTGCAATCTGTGTACTGATTTATGAGTAAAAGGGAATAACTAATTTGAATTGACGATAATTGAATCATTTAATTGTCTGTCGTTAAAAGTCCTTAACCTTTTGAGGACCAGAGTGGTGTGCAACACATTACTTTACCATGCATTGTACACTCCCTAGTTATCAAGCGAGGAAATCCTGTTCAATTCGTAACACAGACTGGTTTTTTTGCTTGTTGTCTTAAAACGCAAATGGCCTGACTACCTCATGACTGGCAAGGTCCAGATCTAGAGACTGTTATAGGCACGACCTCCTTGTGCCTCCAGTTACAACTGGAGAGAGGCTGAGATGGTTATTATTCTGGGGGAAAAAAGAGTGGGAGATGTGTTTTCAACCCTAAGTGAATGAACAACAACAAACAGATAAGTTATGAGGTGCTTTTTAGCAGCATCTAGTATGTTATGTAACTAAGGACATACCAGGAATATGCTAATAAACCCAAATAGAGCGAAATCGAACTGCTGCTTGAAGGACACCTACCAAATTAAGAACCACTTTTTCCTTGGAAAATGCCACAATGTTTTATGGTATTGTCCAAGGCCATTTTAAAAATAGTACAAAATGGGCAGTTACCTAGGGCCTGCTTCTGGAAGAGTCAATGCTGTTTTGCAACACAGTTTGAATCCCTGTGTATCTTTTTCTCGCTCTCAGATGATCTGATGGTATATAGATGTCTAATCAATGTTTTGAAGATGGGTTTGAAAACTTAGAATTGAGAGAAAATAGGAATGAACACACAGTAATATGTTAGTCTTGGTAAAAATAGTTTGAATTGTGTGAATCCAAATATGATCACACACCATTACTGTAAGGGTAAAATCATTTGAGCTCCTATTAGCTGGAATATTCACTTTTAGGTGGAAGGATCTGCTTTAAAATTTTTGTTAACCTGTGATATGCAAAGCAATTCCATGGAGATCCCTCAAATGTACAACTGGTTAAAGGGCAACTAGCATCTGCTACTGCCCCACGTACAGATGGAGCAGATCTGCCAGTGAGCATTGTAAGCCCTGGAAGACGTACATGTGTGTGGGGGGGGCACGGTGAAAGTCTGAAGAGAGACCTCCTGGGAAGAGGCTGAACTGCATAGCTCAGGCAGTTTCATATCCTGTATGAAGTAGGTCCCCATAGACTATATCGGGCTTGAAAGCTCAACCCAGCGTGTCTGTGGAGGCTGAAACTGTAGGTTTGAGGCATAGGGAACAAATTCATTGGAAAGGTTTACAGCAGTGCTTTTGTGATTACTTAAAATTATATGTTAAAGAGTAACTATCATGAAACATTTGACCACTTAAAATGCTTTCTATTTTGTGCAACTTGCTTGTCATTTTCATTAGACAAGGGAGAGCACTGCCATCTTAACCCTGCTAAACACTATTTGCAGCACTCTCCCTGTCATTCACCTGCCCCTTTCCGTGCGTCTACAGAGATGCCTGCAACAAATAGACATGAAGGCGCAAGCCAGACAACAAATACACAGTAAAAAGCAGACGTTACTTTTTAATGTGTATTCTGTGTCTGGCTTGATCCTTCATGTCTCTGTTTGCTGCAGGCTGCTCTATGGACACAAGCAATGGGACCGACTTCATTGCAGTTAGCTGCCTACTGCAAGGATTGTGCTGCAGACAAGCTCCATGTGATGTAAGAAGGTAAACTTTAAAGGTGTGTTAATAAATAACAGGCATTTTTATGCAAAATGACATTTCTGGATATAGTTGTTTTTGCTTCCATTATCATATCGAAGCATATTATCTTGAGGGGTGATAATTCTCCTTTAATCTAGCTTCTTATTTGCAACCTCGTTGATGTTAAAGGGATAGTAATACTTGTAAATTACTAATCCCCATATTGTAGCTTTGTTAAAAAGAAACGTATTGCCCCCAGTGTCATCTCTCAAACCCTTATGGTTTGAGATATGATAGCGCTCAAAGTTCCCTCCTCCCTCCCACTTCCCTGACTGAATGCTGACTGCAGGGGAAGCTGTCGTACGACAGTCTTATGTGCATCAGACGGCTCTGCAGCTGAGCCAAGATTGCGTTTATAAAAAAGGATTCTTTCACTGAAACGGTGTTCTACGTATGCTTGGTTTGCAAGCACACGTAGAAGACCGTTTCAGTGAAAGATTTCTTTTTTATAAACGCGATCTCGGCAATGCTGCAGAGCCGCCTGATGCAAGTAATACCAGATATCCCTGCAGTCAGCGTTCAGTCAAGGAAGGGGGAGGGAGGGGGGAACTTTGAGCGCTATCATCTCTCAAACCATAAGGGTTTGAGAGATGACACTGGGGGCAATAAATTTCTTTTTAATAAAGCTACAACATGGGGATTAGTAATTTGCAAGCATTGCTATCCCTTTAAAGATGTTTCCAACACATTGCTTTGCAATGCTTAGGTAACATCTCTGGCATCCAAGGTGTTAAAAGGAAATCTGCAACTGCTTAGTAGTGAATATTTTCAATGTATAGTGTTCAGTCTTGTTTGAAAATATATATATGTTGCACATCTGTAAGTGTGACATTGGATTATATTCAGTTTGACAGTGTTGCGCACAGGGATCATTATAAGAGGCACTGAAATGGTTTGTGATGCCTGTGCACTTCCTGACTTAGTTTGTTGTTACACAGCTTGTTAGGAGAAACGGTCTGCCAGAAGCTTTCCACAGGACTCTTCAGTTAAAGCAGAGATAGAGCTGCCTTGTATGTTCAGGGAAACCATATTGCAAAAGTACAGTGTGTACTCTATTTCTGGGTATGAAAAAGGGGGATGGGTAAATTTTACATTATGAATAAATAAAGTCCATGGGTGTTTCTAGAGTGAAAATATTTATGTATTGGTGGGTGTGTGGTTTGTTTATTTATTTATTTTTTTTTTATAAACTTTTTTGTATTGTATGGATATTTAACCCATTAAGGACAAAGGACATGACGGGGCCGTGACGGCTGTCCTTCCCTTAAAGGGATAGTAATGATTACTTTTAAGTGGCTTCGATATTGTAGGCATTAAAAAAAGATGAACATGGATGTAAGTCTTATCTCTCAAACTTGCTAAGTTACCTCTTCCTGGATGTTTCAGCCAAGTCTGCCGTGTAGCTGACAGTTGCAGATTCCGATCAATTGACTGGCTGGAGGCTCTTCAGCAGAGCCGGAATTGCACTATTTAGAAATAATTACTTAATCGGAACTATCTACAAAGTGTGCCTGGTTTACAAACCATAAACTTTTGAGAGATCAGACTTGCATCCATGTTAATCTTATTTTAATGCCTACAATATTGAAGCTGCTTAAAATTAACCATTACTATCCTTTTAAATGGATAGTAATACTTCATTTTATCTTTATTTTATTTTGTAGGCATTAAAAAAACATGAAGAACAATGTCTTATCTCTCAAACCTTTATGGTTTGAGAGATATTCACAAGCAAAGTTTCCCCCTCCTGCCCCTTTTACCTAGTGTAAGCCATCTCTTCTCATATGTGTAATGCAGTCCACAGACCAGACAGATAACAGCAGGGGACACTCTTATTCCTATGAAAACAATGAAATCCCTGCCCCCCTTGACAAGTTTTTCAGGTTTTCCCCTTATCTTAATTGAAGATTGTCCCTCTCTGCAGTCTACCTGGGCACCTCCCTTCTGATCTGGCTGAGCAGTGGGACATCCGTAAAAGGGGTGTGAGGGGGATACTTTGTCATTGAATTACTCTTGAACTACAACTCTGTCCAAATACTATGATGATTAATTGGAGCTGCTTTTATTATGAAACATCACTATCCCTTTAATGAAGGAAACCGTACAGAAATGTATAGTTGTTTTTAGGGTTCACAGTCAGAATGATAACAAAGAGCATATTGTGTAGAATCATTTCTACAAATCTCCTTTAGAAACTCCACCTTAAAATGTTGTCAGTATGCTCATGGAAAAAGTGGGTTACCCTGAGCTGGTGCCCTTGGCACACCAAAGTGCCACGGCACCCTGGTTGAGAACAACTGTATTCGACCCACTGTCATTTTAGGACTGATTTATGCCTAGTTTTTCTTACATGCTATAATTTAGCTGAAACTGAAATAGGCTGAAATTGCATGTTGTGTGTTTAAATAGTATTCCAAAATCTTTCTCTTGCAGTTAACTCTTTGAGGACTGGGGGGCGGGTGCATCGCATTGACTATCGTGCTTCTTAGACGTGACTCTGTGAAACTGCATGGTGCCCTGGAAAAGTGCAAGAGATTATAAAAAAAAAGTGTTAACCCTTTGAATGCCAAGGGGTATCCAAAGCATTGCTTTGCAATAAATTGGTAAACCCTCTGGCACTCAAAGTTTAAGCTTCAGTATAGGAAGTGTCAGGAAGTGACAAAGCTGTTACTATCACATTCTGTGTACAACAGTAGCCTGAGGGTCACCTTTCCCATAGAATACACCATGTGAACTCTCTGAACATCAGATGACACTTAAAGCGGAACTTTCACCCAGATCAAAGCAAGCCTACTCCGCTTTGCTATTACGTTATATTTTATATGTTGTTAGTCAGCAGGTTAAAAAGAGCCCATATAACGTATAAAGTACCTTTTAGTCTATGTGTTTTAGAAAGGTAGAGCGGCGCCATGTCAGCGAACTGCATCTTGATTGACAGCCCACTTCAAGAACGTGCGCTTTAGTGGGCGTTGAAAGTACATCCTTTTTTTTTCTCTGGCAGAGCGCACTGGCCATAGCAACTGAGTGCACGTGAGCACATCTCTGTCACAGCCGACATGCATAAGCTTGTATGCGATCCGCTCCCGTTCGCACCACTTCCTGGGAACCTTTAAGTAACCCAGCAACTGTGCAAAACATAAATAAACAGGAGTTCAGTGAACACGCATGACATGTTCACTGAACTGTACAAGGACGTGCATCTAGATGTGAGCGCTCCCACGCGCCAAAGCTCAGGGCAAAGTGGGAGGTATTATGGGAGGGATATGATGAGAGAAAGGAGGCGGTTTTCCTTTCTCTGCGGTTACTGCGGTTAACCTTGCTCCGCAGTGAGCTGAATGGTGACGTCACCAAGGAAATAAAAAAAATAGAATTACCAGTGAACGGGTGAGTTTAAAAAAAAAAAAAAAAGCTTTTGTTTAAGTGAATTCTGGATACTATTACATGGAGCAAACTTATAGTAAGGTGATACATCCCCTTTAAGCCTTTGGGTGCCAGAGGGGTACACAACACATTATAAAGCAGTATTGCATATCCCTCTGGCACTCAAAGGGTTAATGTTTAAAAACAAAAAAGGGAGTACCATTGTTTAACTCAACAGGAAAAGCCCTACAGTGTACATATTTTCACAGTAAATATTTCATGTTCCTTTAATTATGTTCTACAACTAAGACTGAAAACAAGCTTACATTGTCTATCTCTGGTGTAATTGGTTAGTACATATTTTTCTTTGTCCTGGATCAGTGATTGGTGTAATGATATTTATAATGTTTGGAAACATCTTTCTGTTTTGAGCTGTGTGGGACAGTCATGGGAAAACTTCCCTAAAGGGACCCATGGTCGTCCTGGATTTCAGAGCTCCCCACGCAGGGAGCCCTGGATTGGATTAAATAAAAATAAATGCTCTGTGGTCTTTAAGTTCCGGGTCCATGCATGCTTGGCTGGTCCTCAAGGGGTTAATACACCTACAACACCACGTTGGCATAAATTATAGAGTATACACTATGAAACTGGTAAAGGGCACTTTAACATTAGTTCAATCAAATGGTAAATCGGAGCAGCAGGCATCGTGGTGTATCTTGGCAGGGTATGTTCCAGTACATTAACTGTAAATCATGCTTAAACATATGGAATGTACTATGCCACAAGAGGCCAACCAGTGCTAAAGAAAAAAAAAATAACAACTTAATATCACAAAAACAAGAAAATAACCGATTTCTCTAAATAGGTGTTGATAATGCCAGAATATATATGTATCCCCATAGTTGTATAAAGTGAAATGTTTGAGAGTCACTTTTATGACCTTCTCATAAGTTCCATTTGTTCATCCATTTAGTATGTTTAAACATCTGCAGATTCAAATAGTTTGGTATAATGTAAAATAAGGATGAATGGTTCCCATATTTGAATACATTTTTCTCCCAGGTGATCCCTGTCAGTCAAAGACAGAGGCCAATGCATTGCAGTGAAGAGGTCTAATTTACTCTTTCAACGATTAAAAGGGGGAGGGAAAGGCATTAACCAGTGAGCATGTATACAATTAACAGCTACCTTAAATATAAAATTGAGTAATATATTGCATTTTTTGTTAGGGGGGGTGCCAGAGTCCTATATCCCTAAGATGAAGGCCGATATGGATACTGACATAAGGATTTTAGTTTTATCAATTGTGTGTGATCTAACTTTGTTTCAAAAGACTGTATATGAGGGCAGGAGTACAGCTAGTGAAGTAAGGTTGACTGTGGACAGCTACATTTAGTACAGAGATATGAGAGAGAGGCCTATAGTATAGGCTAGTATGGGTGTGATGTATGTTCTATGTAGGAGCCTGTATGATAATACGTGGAAGTATGCTGCCGGAGAACTGGTCGACTGGTAAAATTCAATAGGATTGTGTCTCTCGTTAGGCTCTGGATGTTCTGCAGCCTCCTGAGTATTCCCAAAGGTCTGCTGGGGTCAGGAGAGGGCAATGGCAATAATTTGTAAATACGTGATATTTTAAATTGAGAGCAGAGATTTTTCACATCCAGGCTAAACAATATAATTGGTATTAGTATTATAATTAGTATTGTAATGAGATTTCAGTTGAAACTAAAGATTTCCATAACAGCAAAAGTTTGAAACTCACCTCATTAAAGTTAATATTAACCCTTTGAGTGCCAGAGGGTCCCGCAACGCAATGCAGAGCAATGCGTTGCTTACCCCTCTGGCAATCAAAGGGTTAATAACACTGTAAACGATAAAATGTGCTGAATGTAGGCATCACCCTGAGGACCACACAGAACAATGCTTGTATATAGTCTGAGTCATTTACAGCATATGGGAGTTTCCTAGTGTAGTTCATTACTAGTATCATTATCACAAGATCACTGGACTCTGTCGTTAAGCTTTCTGCCTGTAATAATAATTAACAGTTGTGTATAGATGGTATCTCCATATGCAAATCAGAGATTTGTTGTTTCTGTAGACAATTATTAGATTTTTTTTTTATTTCCTGCCCTAAAATAACCTGGCATAAAAGTAAGGTCATGTCTCATTGCTTACAGTGCTGTTGAGAATTCTTTGCTGATGCTTTACTACCTCAGTTAATTTTTCTTCTCTTAATCAGCTTTGCAAAGTGCCAACAAATGCTTTTCTGCTTTCAGTGAAATCATTTCTCCTTTCTAGTGCATTTTCCTTGTAGTCTGTGTAAAGAACAGTGAATTTCATATAAACTAACAAATTCCAATGGCAACTGTTCAGAGTGTGTGTGTGTGTGTGTGTGGGGGGGGGGTTGCACTCTGTCGATTCTAATGTACTGTGCGGTTTTGCTGCAATCTGCTGCTGTGAAAAGGAATAAATATGCATTTCCTAAGGTCTGGGCAGGCTATATGCTTTTACTTTCCAAAAGCTGCTTCCTGTGAAAGAAACACATGACAAGTACAGTTCTTAAAGGGAACTTATAACCTAAAATAATAGGGGTGATACCCTTTTAAACATCATGTTCTCCTAGCCAGCATTTATTAAAATAAATAAAATAAAAATCGTAGGCTTGTAAGTCTAAAAATGTTAAGCTGCTTATCGTAGACAGCTGTGTATGACCATTTGATCCCATTTTTTTATGCAAGTGGTAAGGGCAATGTATGCCATTGTCAGAGCTCTGCAACAATCATACATCGATCTATCCGCTCTATCGATCCTATCCACTCTATCGATACTATCTATCTGTCCACACACACACAGACTAGCAATGTGGGACATCATTGCCTGTCATGTTATTTACACAGACATTGTATGAAACAGACTGCGTTAGAGACAGTGTGAGACACACACACACACAACACATGTGAATATGTAGGCAATGTGTGTGACAGATGCAGTGGGGATATAGATATGCTGATAAGTTTTTTTTAATTGTAGCTGTTGAGCTTGAAGCGTAAGGCCCTGTATCCTTTTTGTACCTGAAAAGCTTACAGTTGAAGTGAGTCTGCAATGTTACTTATTGAAGGTCACAGTGAGAAGAGGTTTGTGAGTTGAGGAATAATTTGGATTACAGCAGCAGATGCTGCAGTACCATTTCAAAAAAAAAATAGGTTGGCAGCCATAGGGTTAAGTGACGTTAGATGCAGCGATAAGTGATGTGGGGGTAAAATGTTGAGATTGGAAATATGGATACATGGTAAGTGGATAGGTGAGTGGGAGAAAGAAGAGAGGAGGAGATGAAAGATTGAAGGGAAGAGGGACAGCGAAGTGTTCACGTAATGGAGTGAGAAGGGTGACTGGGAGTCATTACTATACATAGACAGTGAAGTAGATGTAAAATACAGACCTGGCAGAGCAGGTGGTTGGAGTCAAACACTTTTAGTGCTAGAGGGGTAGCACTAGCTCCCCCTCTAGCAATGCGTTGCATAGGCCTCTGGCAGTGAAAGGGTTTAGTGACATGTTGGGCGCTCCTTGGATTAATAAGCCAAGGAGAGGCCGTGGTGGTCTGCTGAGAGTTCACATAAGAGCCCCTAGCTCCCTCCGTGTCCTCCTCTGTAGTATATCGCTCATCCAGCCCCTCCCTACAATGTTGAGTGAGTGGCATATACACTGAAGTAGACCTAAAATACAGGGTTAGTGCATTATACATACCTGGCAGAGCAGTTGGTTGTAGTCAAACACTGTAACCCTGTGAGTGCAAGAGAGGTACGCAACACATTACTGTGCAATTCATTGCGCAGCTCTCTGGCATTGAAAGGGTTAAGTGAGAAATGTTGGGTGCTCCTTGGATTAGCAGGCTATGGAGAGGCCCAGCACAGCTCCCACCCTCCTTCTATGTTTTCCTCTGTATTCTGTGGCTCCTCCAGTCTATCCCCAAAATGTTGAGTGCATGACACATGCCTAGGGACCCTGAGGGTATGTGATGAGAACCGGGGTGGGGGTACAGGGAGTTTAGCGATGTGTCGGCCATGCTTTTTTGTGCTTTAAACGGAACTCAAGGGTGTATATATATATATATATATATATATATATATATATATATATATATATATATATATATATATATATATATATATATAATATACACATATAATATACACACACACGGCTACAATCTTAACCGTTTGAGTGCCAGAGGGGTATGGAATGCATTGCTTTGCTATGGAAGATACCACATACAGCCGCTTAATAAACATTCATTATTTTTTTTTTTTTTTTTTTTTTTTTTTTACTCTCTCCCGTCCCATACCATCTCTTGTATTTTTCCTCTTTCTCTCCCCCCCCCCCCCCCCCAACACACACACACACACACTGCCTTGCACAGGGTATTTATGAGTGTGGATTTTCTCTTGGTCCTTGTCTTATCGATCCCGCTGTGTTAACCAGTGCAAACACAATTTATTAATTAATTTATTATTATTAATTATTATTAATTTATTAACTGTGAATTCTGTGTCCTTGTGCTCAGAAATGCTTTAGACTTGAGAAAGCTTGTCAATCCATAATTCTGTTAGTCCAATAAAAAAGGTATTGCAAGATATATACATATTATAGTTGTACACATATATGTAAAGTCCAGCTTGAGAGAGCGCTCAGAGATGAAGGAAGCAGAATAACATTTAAAGGGATAGTAATAAATGCAAATAAACAGCGCTCTGATTAATGTGCATCGTTTGTAGTCCATGTTGAGGGTTTCATTAATACTAGTCAATTTGTAGTTCGTCAGTAATTTAATTATAAAGTATCTGCTTCCTGCCCCTTTTACTTCTTCTTTTTAGTAGCCTCCCTTCAGATGTGGGGAGAGTTCAAATGAAGTATTTGTCTGTAACTACCACGATCACGGCTCTGCTGAAGAGCGCAGGACAGTCTATGGACTGAGATCTCCGTCTCTGAGTTTGAAAGCTGGCGTCAGCACAAGGGGAGTGAAGGGGGAAATTTGCAGACTTGTATCTCCCAAACCATAAAGGTTTGGGAGATCGAAAATGGCACAATGTATTTTTAAAATATCTATTGAATTAAATTTAAAAGTTTAAGTATTACGATCACTTTAAATTGATGGGAAATTTTAGTTTTCTCCTAAGGTGCAGATGGTTTTGCCTCAGAATGTTGAGTCTCTGCTATGGTGATGTGTGTCTGTCTGTGTGTCGAGCACATGGCCTTGGCACTAGAGGCACACATCACCATATGCACTAAGAATTAGCTATGCAAGGGGCTGGAAGAGACTGTGACATTAGCATATCATCCTGGCATAATGGTGTCGAAATGTTGGAGGGAGAGAACACTGATGAACTAGCTTTGTCTTGCAAATCCCCATACACACTCATCATTTTTACAAGCTATTTAAAAGTTTTCTTCCTTCCACATTAATCGTTAATTGGTACTTTCTTCATGTCCTAGACCTCAGAACTGCAAGGAAGGTTGTCCAATGGGATGTAGTTAGGTGTCTTGGGTGTCAGAAGAGGAGGGCACAGTAAATCTAAAAAAAATGCCTAGAGTTTAACAAGTGGATCAACATATCATTTTGACAGACCCACTTGTGCTAAGGATAAAACAGGACCACATTTGTAAGTCTGATTCAGAACAGGGGTGACCTCTTTGTATTGGACTATAACGGTTATCAGACTGCATCTCGTTTTATTGCCATTTGCTGCATGGGATTGATGGACATTGTAGTCCAATAAGGCTGAATTAAAGACTGTTATTTTGATTGACACGAGCTGTAACATTGATATATGCAAACCTCGGCCTCTGCCTTCTGGCTGCTGCTTTATTAGACCTTGCTTGATTAACTTCTGCACTCATCTACATCTGTCAATTATTCACAGATATTTGTGTAATGGCTCTCTAAGTTAATAAATAATGGGGAGATAAGTTACTATATTAACTTTTGTTTAAATTATTGATTCCTCTGTCATTAAATAAGACTGAAAATATATTTTTTTCTTCCCATCAGTTTCTCTCCTTTTTTTAAACACTTGCTTACTAATCTTCTTCTCAATGGAGCTGATAACTTTTCTACAAGGCTGATTTAACTCCTTGGTTGCTAGTGAGGTCTCATTGAATTAGTTTGAAATATGGAGCATCCAAAGCTTTAAGGAAAGGAACGTTATGTCCACACATTATTTTTACACATTATTAATTTGCATGTTGTACCTTGAGACCTAAACCTTTACGGTATTTGATTGGTCTTAAAATTTTGACTGGCTGTAGCCCATTGCTTAATTTGTAAAATGTAATGGTACAAATGTATTTTTTATTTTATTTTTTTTATATATAAATAGATTGAAGCCACAATAAACTGTGGCTTAGATTTTATGAAAGATGGCATAGTAAACACATACAAGTCCTGAATACATCTTGATGTCAGAGATACAGGAGAGGTCATGAAATGGAAGCATATTTGACAAATCTGATTATATTTACATATTCAAAAACATTGTGACAGTGTGCTGCATATGATTCCCTTGCACATGGAGAGCAAGGGCCCATGCCTGGGATACCCTTCCAACTTAGGGAGACATACAAAGAAAGATTGTGACAAGCACCTCCCGAGAGAGAACAAAATAGTGTGTTGTTCTAAGGCATGGTGGCCTCTCAGTGGTGCTGTAAGTCATGTTTTTCACTCCCATGTACCACTGCAGATAGGATATCTCCATGTCCATATCAGACTGGTCCCACCTGCAGGTAGTCCAGCTTCTGAGAGGAAAGCAAGTGACAAGGCAAAAGAGGTGAGATTGAGATAAGAGAGAATGAGATTGGGAGAATGGGTAGGAAGGAGAGAGGGAAGTGTTGAAACTGGAAGGAAAGGAGAGAAGGAATATGGAACTAGAATTAGAAAAGTGATTTGACATGAAGGGAGGAAGGAAGAAGACATCTGGAGGAAAAAAGAGACTGGTGGGAGGAAGGTTATAAACTGGGGAAGGAATGGAGAGACTGGGACTGTAGCAAAACTTGGGGCAAGAGTTGAGACCAGGAGGTCAGGAAGGGAGACTGGGCATGAAAGCTGGAAAAGAAATGGAAGGTAGGGGAGAGAGAGAGAGACAAAAGGATGGGAGGGAAGGGGAGAAACTGGAAGTTGAAATGGTAGAACCTGGGTAAGGTTGGGGAAAATGAGCAGGAAAGAATGGAGCAAGCCATGGTGAATGATAAGATAGTAACTTCATTATTTAGTCTTTTGACTGCAGAATTAAATTTCTGTCCCAGCAATCACCAAGGCTCCTCACTCTCATAGAACTCATCAGAATGATAGGAGAGAGAAATTACACTTGAAATAACTTAAAATTCCATTTGCTTAACTTGGTGAGCCCCATATCTTAATTCTTCCAAATTAGTTCAGGGTTTGTTCCTATGCAAACAAACCGTTTTGGAGTCACGTGCCTCCAATGCAACTTCTATTTTGGGACAAATTTAGTCTCCCCCTTCAGATCAAGTAAAATGATACTTGCAGCTGCTAATGCTGCACAAGGGATACAGTACCTGCAGCCATTCAGTCAGAACACTGCTCTCTCCTCACTAGAGGGCGGGACTGCTATTCTACCAATGAATAAGATGCATTGGAGGTTTGACTTAACCTTGGGCAAAGTTAATTGGATGGAGAAAAGGTTGTAAATGAAGGAAAGTTACACTGGGGCCCATCAAGCCTCAGGCTCATAGGAGATCCTCCAGTATCCCAGCTGACCAGTCTGATAAATCGGGTGTGGTAGATTTTGTATAAAATGATATTCAGATCTCTCTTGTAGGCGGGGGAGCAGAATTGTCCAGCATTACAGATTTTTCATATTAAAAGTTGGCATGAGAACACTGGTTTCAGTCTCAAAACATCCATTGCACTAACCATAAACATTCATTTTTCAGAGTTTCAGGTGGTGAAGACCTGATGATACTGCTGATATTTCTGCTTCTACCACTTTTTCCACCTCAGTCCCACAGCTGTGGTACAAGGGTGAGGCATCTGGCATTGCTCTAGAAAATTCAACATTCTGAATTAGAGAAGCTATAAAAAAGGAGCAGTGTGAGCACCAATATCTTAGCAAATTTGCTTTAATCTACAAGAATCCAACAGTATTGATGAAAAAAATATGGAAAATGGAATACAGCGCTACACTTAGTGTTATATACAGCAAATAATACAGTGATAATGATACCTAGAGAGCTTGTGGAAAAATGTAAAGAAAGTAGACAGAGAGAGTCAAATAACTTCTATATTAGCAGGACTAATATTGTTGGTTCTATATATCTAAATATATAGAAATTTCCAGGTATTATCTCTCCCTACATAAAAGAAAGTTCTCCCACAAGCAGACTCCGTGCAGCTGATCTCAAATTGATGTAGAAATCCACAATTCGAAGAGGTCCAACATGTAAAACATATAAGGAGAGGGGAGAGACAGCGCAACCAGTATCTAAGTGCAGTATTTATTACAAAATAATGTTGTATTAATGAAAAAATATACATTGTAATACAGTTTCTATTTTATACTTTGTATCGATCACTTCCAGAGACAAAACATTTATGAGTAATAATTATGTGAACTCAAGTTCTGATGGACGTTATCTAAAACTATAAATACTAGGGAACGCTATTAGCCAATCAGATGCTCTTTGAGAAAGGCGCAAACGGAGCGCCGAAACGCGTTAGAGCTGAGAGAGACCCACGTGGAATACGGAGACGCTGAATCTTGACTACTACAGAGGAGCGCTTGAGATGCCGAATGCTAAGAGAATGCAACATATTTAACACTCACAACGGGAGACAACAAACAAGGAGGACATCGGGCTGAGACCCAGAAAGACATACTGGGAGACACGCAAAGACACCACGGGAAACAACAGACAAGAAGAACATCGGGCTGAGACCCAGAGAGATACACTGAGAGACACGCAAAGACACTACGTTTATATCAAGTAAGGGGCCATCCAAACCGGATCGAGGGACATAAGCTGAGCTCTACTTCCCAGTATTGATGCACGCTTATTAAGTCCACTCTCCAGTAAGGAGCCATCTATTACTTATCGCTCTATATACATATATTCAATACTCCATTCTCCCTTATCGTATATCTCTGTTTATATACATTCGGCATTTACATATACCCCAGCTATATGTCATAGATATACCAGCTCTCCATATATATCCATACTATTGCTTTTATTGATATCATTGTTTTATTCTGTTTTACCTTATTTTATATATTTTGTAATAAATACTGCACTTAGATACTGGTTGCGCTGTCTCTCCCCTCTCCTTGATGAAAAAAATGCACTAAATAATAAACAGATCTATCAAGCTAATAAATGTATATTATTTTGGAAAGATGATTATGGAGAGAATCTGATCCTCTGGCTTGGTGGAAATATAACACATCTCCCCTCACTTGCAAAACTTGCTTAAAGCCTACTTGAATTTGCCTGCTACATCAACTCCAGCTGTACATCTGTTTTATGCTGCAGGGACAATTGTTCTAGGAAAAGAGCAAGTCTAAGCCCTGGTCATGTGATCATGCTTTCATTCTTACATGACTGCAGGATTGCTGTAAGAAACAGATATGGAGAGTCAGTAGTCTAGACACCTTTAAAGTTGTCAACCAGCTTGAGAGAGGAAATTAACTTGCAAAATCAGTCTGTTATCCAAATAAGAAACCACTTAATACTGGCTTTTTCCCCATTTTGAAAATCATTTTTCTTTGTATATGCGAACTCATTCAGGACAAATCAGAGGCTGACTATGCTGCTATAGCAATCTGGGAATATTCCAACATTGAGTCTGCAGGACTGTGCTGATAAGTAGGATGTTGTATTCTGGAATGTGCTCTTTAAAGCCCAGACTAATATGACAGTTTAGGCTATCAGTGGTCTGTATGGTATTAGTCATATTAGTGTGCTGGGATTCTGCCTATATTGCACTTGTACCTGTCCCTGGCTGGTAATAGATATTATCTATTGAAGACTGCACTGCAGCTCCCATCTATGTCAAACGAGGACAGGTAAAACTACAAGTGCATATTTTATATATTTTAATGTTTATTTTATATTTATTTATTTTAATTGAAGTTTAAAATGATTAGTTTACGGACATATGTAAAACATTTTTTTTTAACAATATTATATATGAATAACAAAACATAGTACCGAAATATCATAATAGCTATGTAATATTGTTTGTTGTCTACTATATCTATTCAGAATGCATTATAAGTTTAATTACAGAAGTAAATAAGAGGAGTAAAAGAAGAAAAGATGAGGAAAAGTGAATGGGGGGGAGGGGAAGAGGGGGAAAGTTAGTCTGTATGGTGATGTACTCCTTAACGGGAGAGATGTTTCAAGAGTTGTGAATTTTGCAAGCAATTGACATGCATATCAATGTGCTAGTATTAGCTCTTTAGAAAATGTTAGTTTGCTAAGTCTAATGTTAATGTGCTGGGACTGGGCTCTGAGCAGCTGTTTGACTAGAAGTGTACCTGTTCCTGACTGATAATAGATATGAACTGGTTCAGACCGCAATGCAGCACCTGTTTATACCCATCCAAGACAGATACAACTACAAATCCATTATTTTATGTTACCGTCCTTTATTTTATATTTCGTTTTTCACTTTTACTATATCGGTGATGTCATGTCACTAGTTACAGTATTAGTCCTGATTCATGCTGTGCCCATTCAGAGCCTGGAATGGACTCAAGTGTAGATGTTGTGTTTGAGAAGGATGAAGACCCGCACACACCTCATCTAATCTTGTGTCCAGTCTGGCCACTGAATTTAATTGGGAATTAGATTGTAACTTATCAAGAAGAGCTGTTTTTTGTTTACTTGTGGGACATGTTTAGGAATGCACCACCAGATAGGCTAACTTAATATTTGTTCAAAACCCTTCACCAGATTTGCTCTGTGTGGTGCATTTTTCTGCAATTTATATACAAAAAGCTTTTTTTTGTTTAAGGAAACCTCACTGACCATTATTAATTTAACTTCAAAGGCAGTTCTGAATGGCTTTACTATATGCCCCACAGTACTGAGCAAATCTGAAACTATATATATAATTTCCTTTCTTGCTTTGGTACAAAAGAGTATTCTACACATTAAACATGTTGAGTCTCGTTCTGTGTAATTTTACACATGAAAAGATTAATTTAGTTAATTTATTCTGACTTATCAGTCTAGACTCTTAAGTTATGTTTGCCGTGGTTTGTGGACTGTTTTCTTTTTCTCTTTTCAGCAGATGAATAGCTACCTGGTCTGTAGGGAGTAATTCATTTGTCATATGAGTTTATTATATGACTGTGATGTGTTTTTAAAGGGGAAATATATATAGTATACATAGACACACACATTGCATTATACCTTCAGCTTCTTCCATAAAGTACCATACAATGTTAGGTATAATATGCACCTGTGTATAATATGTAGGTGAAAATTAAACCCAATATTTTTGAATAAAATGTAACTACATGTTCTTGTCCCCCTATACCCACATGACTAATTAAAATAATGTTCTCTACATCTTTGGTGGGAGTGCCCAGTGATTGACCCTTATTGGAGGGCTATCCACGGGGTTATCCGCGTCTCTCAGACAGCCCCCATGACTTCAGGCCTAAGCACCACCCATGTCCTCAGCTAGGTATAGGAAGATGGTTGTTCCTCATTTGCTGGTTTCTGCTAACAGTTTGATACCTTCGCACTGGAAGAGCCCTTCCCCTCCTGATTTGACTGCCTATGTGGAAAAGGTGGAGGAGCTTAGAAAGATGGCCGATCTTGCCTCTTCTTCCCCTGCTGCAGTTGCCAAATATAATAAAATCTGGCTCCATTGCTTGCTATTCCTTGATCTCTTAACCCTTTGAGTGCCAGTGGTATGCATTGCATTGCTTTCAAAGGGTTAAGGTTGGGCTATGCGGGTGGGAGAGGGAAATGTGTGTACTGGATGCCATTAATTTTTTTTTCTTTCCTGGACCCGTATGCTCTGAGATTGGTCTGCGCCCCCTGCTATCCTGCCTAGAGGGGTGGTGGGCCAGCACGAGTGGGACTGGGCGGTTGTGTCCTAGGCGTGGGTTGGTCCGTGTAAGTGTCATGTGCTATGCCCTGCATATTTTATTGCTGTGATGTACTGGATTGTTATCTCTTTTGATACTTGCCTGTGTAATGAAATTTTTGGATTGCCCTATTGTAGCTGTGGATATGACCTGCACATGTGAAATATCTCCCCCTTCCTGTGTTCTGTATCCCTCTTCTTTCAGTTCTTACTTTGTTCTTGTTATATTCCTGAAAATCAATAAACTATATTGACAATAAAATAATGTTCTCACCTCAGTCCATCTCCTAGTAGGCAGCTGGGAGCTCTGTCCAGCAGGCTGCATGCATGCCTTGGCTGCCCACTTCCTAGGCTGCTGTTCTCCTCTTCCAGATCCCCTGCCCATTAGGAAATTACTGCCCTTCCTGGTCCTCATAGGGCACTGATGTAGTTTTAGTGCATAGAGTTTGACATGCCTATTTTAAAGTGGAACTTTCACCTTAATTCACATTTGCATATTTGGAATGTCCGTTAAAAACTGGCTATGTGTCATGTTAGCCAAAAGTCCATCAGATGTATAATTTAGGAGATATTCACACTGAGCAAAGTGAAACTAAACACTTCCTGATACTGCACAGAGCTTCATTAGCATATGAAATGTAATTGAAACCTTCATTAGCATATGACATCTCATTGAAGAGGCTTCATGGGGTAGTAATGTCTATATTAAAGTTTAGCTCCTCTTATATATGGGTTTTATAACATGCAGTGCTATGTTTAATTACTCACATGTTTGTAGTTCAAAAGATATTGAAGCTGAAAGGATCCCCCTCCTGCCCCTTCTGGCCATCTCCCCTTAGAGCTGCAATCCGGTCATGGGACTGGACAGATGCAGCAAGGGACAATCTTCAGTCAGTAAATATAAGGAAAACCCTAATCCCCATGATGATGGGCAGGATTTTCCTTTTGCTTACTGAAGATTCTCTCGCCCCTTTCCCTCCGGACCAGATAGAGAGGCAGAGTGATGTGGCCAGAAGGGACAGGAGTGGGATCCTTTCAACTTGAATATCTTTTGAACTACAAACACGTAAGTAATTAAACATTGCTTTGTGTGGTACTAAAACCGTATAGAAGACTCTGAGCTAAACGTTAATATAGACATTACTATACCTTTAATTCACTTATGAGATAGGTAGATTTTAATGCAGTTTTTAAATATGCAAACTTTGTTTCAGGTGAAAGGTCCACTTTAAAAATGACAGTGTTTTTTTATTGAAAAATCCAGTTCTCTAATGGCTATGTGTGTGTGTGTGTGTATTATCAACAGCAGGCAGTGGCACACAATGAAATTTAATATATAAAATACTGTTAAACTGGCTGCATGTCCCTTAGTAAATGCGTATATAAAGGGACTCAGCCTGGGATGACCCCAGTGGATGAGATGAGACGAGACAGCACACATCTGGGTAGAGTTTTACAGAAGGAAGAATTTAATCCAACATCTTGTGCAGCCAAATGTTTTTGATCAAAGTAGTATGTATGTGTATATGTATGTGTATACATATATATTAGTGTGTGTGTGTGTGTGTGTATATATACAGGTATACTCAGCCTAGGAAACTCACTCCATAGCCTTGCTAAAGACAGCACACTGGGTTCAGCAGATAAATTGAGAAAATATGTTAATTTATTGTATCCATTCTGAACAGTTTCAGTCCTATTTGGGCCTTCCTCAGGGCAAAAGTTGTTTGTGTTTTTTTTTTTTTTTTTTTTTTTTTTTTTAAACCCTGAGGAAGGTCCAATTAGGACCGAAACCGTGGCTATGGAGTGTTTCCTAGGCTGAGTATACCTGCATATTCATTTCTATTTTCCTGCAGGACGTGCACCTTTAAATTATAGGTATTCAACCCTGTGAGTGCCATTGTCTGTGTGTCTGTGTCTGTGTGTCTGTGTGTCTGTGTGTCTGTGTGTCTGTGTGTCTGTGTGTCTGTGTGTCTGTGTGTCTGTGTGTCTGTGTGTCTGTGTGTCTGTGTGTCTGTGTGTCTGTGTGTGTGTCTGTCTGTGTGTGTCTGTCTGTGTGTGTCTGTCTGTGTGTGTCTGTCTGTGTGTGTCTGTCTGTGTGTGTCTGTCTGTGTGTGTCTGTCTGTGTGTGTCTGTCTGTGTGTGTCTGTCTGTGTGTGTCTGTCTGTGTGTGTCTGTCTGTGTGTGTGTGTGTGTGTGTGTCTGTCTGTGTGTGTGTGTATATAGATATATAGAGAGATCTATATATATAGAGAGATCTATATATATAGAGAGATCTATATAGATAGATCTATATAGATAGATAGATCTATATATATATATATATATATATATATATATATATATATAGATCTATGTGTAGATATATATATAATATGAGAAAACCTTAGTCTCCACACACACAGGGTGGAGCAGATGTTAAAATCTCTGCCATTCTGCCAGTCCTGGAGATACAGGGAACATAAATTTGAAAGGAATGGACAAGGGTCGAACGCCATGCATTATGCATAGGGAACTTTTTTCTTGGACTACATTTTCATCATCCCCAACCAATTTCCATCCGCTGGCTAACTGAAGATGGGAGTTCTAGTGAAAAAATATTGCCCAGTCCTTCTTTATGGCTTCAGAGTTTCTTATGCAGCCCTCAATAGGAATTTTTCATAAGTGGCCAGAATTATGATTTGCCAATCCTTCTTGCCACATTGAAATTCATTTAGAGAACGGTCTGTGTCTACCAATGGAACAAGGCTGGCAATCTGTGTAGTACGTATCTGTGACTTCCAGCTTGGCTGGAAAACAGTGTAATGTGTGAAGCTGGTGTGTAGCAGATGACTAAATCCATTACAGGGAATGCTTCATCTGATCCACCTTCATGGAGCTGTCAAAACATTCCCTGCCTCTGGTTATTTGTGCTATGAAAGTCCCTCCAGTCGCACATCTAACTACACCCACTGCCAGCGGAGAGGAATTGGAAATGTGTTCAAGGGGTTAAAAGTTGCCCCTATATCAGTGGGAATTTGGTAAATTTGTATTATTCTCCTACGGGTAAATTAGTTTGCTCCAGAGTTGCACCACTTTTTCGTAGTAGTTTGAATTTCCAGGTGGAGTGATTTGGTATCTCTTTTTTTTTTTTTTTTTTTTTCTCAGCAATATACAAATTTGTGTTTTATCAATTGTAAACGTATTAACCAATAGAGGGCCAGAGGGGTGGGTGCATACTGCAAGGAGTTTAAAGTGGATGTGTCACCTATGTACAACACGAATACTACTAAAATGGTATTAATTTTTTTTTTTTTTTAACTTTTTATTTTGTGTAAATTTAACTTGGAAAGTCTGGGCTGCAGCTACTTCCACATAGACTGTGGTTACCTGCTCTGTAAGAGACATAGATCTCTGCCAATGAGACCGCTCCAGCTTACAGACTGAAGCCTCCGTCATTGGAGGAGGGAGGAGAGCAGAGGCAGAGCTATGGACTGTGGTTACAGAGCCCCTTTGTCTGATGTAACACTGCTCACCTCAGAGCAGCAAGACTGTCCAGATGAATGCAGAGATGGAGAATCTTCAATGAGCATAAGGAAAAACATGAAAACCTGTCAAGGGGGCATATTTTTCCTTATGCTCATAGTAAGAAGATTGTCCCTTGCTGTGAGCTGTATGGTCTTAAGACCGGATTCCACATCTGAAGGGAGAGGTGGTTTACACTAGGTAAAAGGTGAGGGAGGGGGATACTTTATCATTCAATTACTCTGAACTACAACTCTGACAGCATTGAAATAACACACTCCATGGCCCAAATACTATCAAAATTAATTGGAGCTGCCGTTTTTTTGAAACATTACTATTCCTTTAAATTTTACCTTTCATTTGAGATTAGACAATGTGTAAGAATTGTTTCAAGATTTATGAATTAGTCTTTTATATAGGGTTCAACTCCTTTTAAGGAGCTATACTTTGGAGACTTCTCTAGCATTCAAGGGGGTTAACCCTTTGAGTGCCTGAGAGGTATGCAACGCATTGCTTTTGCAGTGCGTTGTGTACCCCTCTGGCACTCAAAGGGTTACAAGCACAATTTTCTCTCTCCCCTTCCCTCCCCCCTCTCTCTCTCTCTCTCTCTCTTTGTCTCTGTCTCTCTCTCTTTGTCTCTGTCTCTCTCTCTCTCTTTGTCTCTGTCTCTCTCTCTCTTTGTCTCTGTCTCTCTCTCTCTCTCTCTTTGTCTCTGTCTCTCTCTCTCTCTTTGTCTCTGTCTCTCTCTCTCTTAAGTTTTGATATGTAGTTAAACTGCCAACAAATGCAATTTGTTAGTATCTACTCGCTTCAAAGTGTAGAAAATCAGATATACTTGAAAGGTTTTTTTGTAGTCAGAGCTAGCTTTTTTATGTATTCTGTTTAATACAATGCTAGAGTTTCACAAGTTACATGAAACATTTCCTGGTAGAAATCTGTTTTTATACTTTTCTATATGCTGGGATCATACTTGTGTTATCTAGATAGGGACAAAGTATGCTTGGAATGCAGATTCAACTGCAGACATTTAGTAAATGGCATATTGGATTATGCATCCTGCTCTAGAGTGACTCCCATTCATATATTCTATATTATCAGGAAACAAAAATTATTATGCTTTATTTATAAACAAATTGTGTGCTGAAATAGGGCAGATTCAGAAAGAGCATAGATGTTGCACGTGGATGGACCACTGGCATCTACCACTTAAAAGTATAGTCCAAGCTTTACTGGGATATACATTTACTATAATGCAAAAGCATTCTGATGACCGATTTCACTGAACTTGCTTGTACCAATACTTCAGAGCAGCTGGCTCCCATTTACCAGAGTGTGAATATGAAAATTACAGCCTTACATTCTGTGGAATTTTCAAGACACACTCAACACTAATAGGAAAAATACTTTACAACCTAATGGTCCATATTCAGGGAGTTGAGAAAGAGCAACTCTGGAAAAACCAGGGGCAAATAAGTCCATTCATTTAAATGGTGTTTTTAACCTCTAGAATGCTACAGCTGTCTCCAACACTCCCTGTTGTCCAGGCATTAAAGACCAGTGACGATCCTGGCATGTCACAGAAGTTTGTCTTCGCATCGTGGCTGCATACTGTGCTGTGGTCACAGAAAAGAGCACCCCACTGTCAGAGCGAGCGGTCCTTAAGGGGTTAAACAAACATTAATATGAATTTTATTGCTGTAGTGCAATATGATGCACATATACAGACACACCACATAGTGTGATCTCCTAAAAAGAAGGTCCCCATGGTAGGAAAGAGGGACATAGGGATTTGCATCTCAGAATGACAGCACCCACCCCCTAAGACGGGGCACTTAAGAGGTATCAACACATTTATACTTTATCAAGTCCCTGATAAAATAGATTTTTTTTTTTTAACCCCTTAATAAACCATGACGGTCCAAGACCATCATGGGTAGAATCTCGTTAAGAACCCATGATGGTCCTGGACCGTCATGGGTTAAATGATACTGCACCTCCGTGCATACTGCTATCATTCAATCCAGACTAAGACTGAGCGCTCTGGTACCGGAACGTTCAGTCTCAGCCCCTGTCAGTTGTGCCGGGTCATGTGATTGCTGCTGCAGCATTCGCATGTACCGGCATTCTGAATGAATGAGGCAGTATGAAATGCATACTGCCTCTGTGTCTCCTCTCTGTCCCTTACGATCAAAGTAAGGGACAGAGAAGCAGAGAGGAGACACCTAGTGGAAAAAAAAATGTAGCAGTTGGGTATTAACCCCTTCACTGCTGGTGCAGGAGGCTGGCTGGATGTAGGTCAGTTTCTGACCTTCTAAATACACTTGTGTTTTTTTTAAAAAAAAGAAAAAAACAAACAAACAAAAAAACCCACTTGTTTTACAAAAAAAAAATATAAAAAAAAGTCATTAAACAATACTGGGAGTTTGATCGTTGTGGAGCAATGTAATACATTTATACAGACCGTCAATGCTCATCAATAAAAACAAAATTGGCAAAATAGGGTGGGGGGGGGAAGGGGACATGGGAATTTTCACCCGGAGGGGACAGTGCCCATTTAGAACTGCACATTTTGTAGGTATGACTGACCGGTCATACCTCCCTTGCGGTCGCCATAAAAATGTAATCCATTGTGCCTAAATGATCACAAGAGAAAAAAAAAATGGTGTTTTACATTTTTCTTAAACTGTTTTCTTTAATTTTACTATAAAAAATGGTAGGTTATCCATATAAATGTGGTATCAAAAGAAAGCTCTATTTGAGTGTAAAAACAGTATATAATTTTCATGGGTAAAATAAAGTAAAGAGGGAAAACACTGTTGAACAAAGACATGGTCAAAAAGGTCAGAATTACTCCGGTCCTTAAGTGAAATCCACCTCATACTTTCTTGGTCCTTAGAGGGTTAATACATTCGAGAGAGAGGAAAAAAAAAAAAAAAGCCAGAATCATTGGTCCTCTAGTGTAAAAAAACAAAAAACTTGTCACCAAGGGTTTAAAAGCAATTTGAATTTTTATATGTTCCCTGTGACGGGGGGTTACAGGGGTTACTTATTGGTAGGCCGAGGGTTAAGAGATTTATCCAGCCAGACAAAAAGATAATAAATTGCATTTATTAGAGAGGTCACGGCACAAAACATAGGACAACAATTACAGGCAAACAAACAGGGGTAAAACATAAAAACTAAGCACTTCTGCTGTTCTCTTCTTAGTTGCATAACTTGCCAGGGGTTACAAATAATACTCACAGTCCACTTTAGCTTAATGCTGGAGCTTATTCATAGTCCCACTAGAGGCAAGAGTAGGCATCCTGCCCACTACACATGCTGCTGGAGCACATGAAGGTTCCTTGTATCTTTTAGTCCTGGCAGAGGAGTTGGGGAAGACATCCTAAGATCCTTGTGGTAGGAACATCAGGGTACTCTCTCTCTGTGTCTGAAGCTTCCTTGACTTACAGCCCACAACTGAAAATGGGACCTGGCACTACAGTGCCCGCTCACTCTAACTCTTCTGGTGAGGGCACTCGCCAGTCCCAGTTTCTGCAGTGCTGCTTTAGGATGCCCAGGGACCCTAGGCCTCCCACCATTATGGAGAGGCCCTTTCTCCTGGCCCTACATTCTGCAACCACCCTCTCTCTCTCTCCTCTCTCTCAGGTTTCTCTCTACCCACCTCCTACAGGATGTGTTGTCACAGGTACCATCTACCAGGTCTGTTCTGCTTGGCCTGATGTGAGTGGGGGAGATGCACACATTCCTCTACCCCCCCCTCTCTATCTGACAAACACTGGCTATCTCATAACACAATCTCTGGGTTTAGCTAGACTGAATGGCACCATTCCTCTGTCCATCCTACACACTAACTAACCCATTCACTGCTGGTAACTGGACAACCCTCTCTAATGCATGCACACACAGGGGACATTAAGGTTTCAAGAATGGGAACATGTTAAGACAATGGCAATCACTGAAAACAGACCCATTTCTTTCTCTGGGTGACAACCATTCCGTCACAGTCCCTATTGCAGAATTGGTTTATCCCTGTATTAATCCTCTTCACCTTCCTGAACAGGATGTATTCTGACCCCTTCCCTGATAAAATGAGGCGCCCATGAATCTGCCATAGCACTTTGGGGGAATGCAAGAAAGTGGAGCATTTGCTATTTTTTGAAAGTCCTAAATGTATGCGCTATCTGTGATTACTGATTCCTCACTTTTTGATGCGACAAACATAAGAACGCCTTGATGCTGAATAACACATGCTTCTAAATGAACGGCAAAGTTGGCGAATGCTACTGAATTAACAACAGAGTTAGAGAATGGGCCTAAATTAATTGCAAAGTTAGCCAAATTAATGAAAATGTGTTTGTGGGAGTTTCTTTATGGAGTATGTGTGTTTTTTTTTTTTTTTCTTCAAGTGGATCTCACCACTTTACAAGGTATGGTTATTATGTAGAATACTTGGCGAATAGAGATCGATATCTAGCCAATGAGATCTCTCCAGCTTAGATACAGAATGCCTCCGTCATCAGAGGATGCTGGGTAGAGTGACGGGAGCAGAGGCAGAGCGGAAAACTTCGGCAAGAGCAGCTTTAAACTGTAATTTTCTCTCAAATAACGTTTTTTTTTTTTTTTTTTTTTTTTAAATAGTAACGTTATGTAATTATTTGCTAAGTATTCTACATAATCATAACTTGTAAAGTGGTGAGAGATCCACTTTTAGTTTAACATGTTCATTATTTGTATTTATAATGCAAGATTCTTCCATATATCAGGATTTAAACATATGCAGGACCTTCTTTTGAGACTGGGTTTGACAGGCCACTGTAAAGCATATAAGTATGGCCTATTTAAATGGATTATCAGATATTGTGTAACTTGTTACCCTAAAGTAGACTCTTTCATCGTTTTATTTTAGTATTTGACAAGTATGAAAAAGAAAACTGGTGTATTTTCTGAACACTAATCTTTATCACAGAAATTAGTCCTTTTTGCCCCTTTGTAAACAGAAGCATCTGTGTTTAGTATTTGTTTGAAGTGTTGACCTGTTAGGCCATACTTCTTCTTTTGATCTTTATTAGCAGTTACTTTTGTGAGAACTCTAGTGTGGGAAGTTTGGAGTGGGCCTGTACTTGTAATGAATTCTGTTTTTCTCCTTCTTACACTGTAGAACTGTGCCGACATGTAAGTGACTAGCTTTTGCTGTAATATATTCCTTTTTCCGGTTAACTCCTACACCAGGGAGCACCGACCTTTTCTTTAATGGGAGCTAATTTTAATCAAACATATACTGAGCTGCTCTAAAACATATATTTGAAGATCATTGCATTTATAACTGTACTTACTAAACCATCTCCAAAGCTGCCCTTACCGACTCTTGGCTCCTTCCCACACCTTCCTGCACAGAAAACAAATAACCTTTACAGCTCAAAGTGATAATTCTGTTAGAATACGTACAATTTTTAATAGAAGAAATCCATATTCATGACAGAAGACAAAACATGTGGCTGTCCAGTGATCCAAAGATTTTGTGATTGATAGTGCCTTCCCGTCTGAACAACACTATCCCATGCTATGCAAGGTGAAAGTTAGTATAGTGGCTTATTAAAACATTGAATGACTATAACAGAAAGCTGGCAACTTTTTGTTATGATTGGTTAGTGAATACGGAGTTCCACTCTGGCTCTTATCCACTTTGACACCACATATTCCCCATACTTACTATAGAATTGTCTACAAATCAAGCAAAATAATTTGTAAGCAGCTATTTTGTAAGTGGGGTAGGAAAACCAGTAAAATGCAGAGTGGCACTATCTGAATGACCACTAATGGGTACCACAGATGAAAACTTGCTGCGCTTGGCAGGTCAGATAGCATGATACCTGATTGGACTGAAGAGAGCTACTCATTGGTAGCTGAAGAGTTACCAGTAGCTCATCAGCTACTTGTTGGAGCCCCCTGCCATACACATACATCACAACGTGTGAACCTGCAAAAGATAGACACACATGTATGTAAGGTGCTGTCCAGCACCGCACACACCAAACAAGCGATGGATTTTATTATACCACCTAGCTGTCTGAGGATACAGTCAACCAAGATACTAAACCCAGGGAGCTTGAAATCTATAGAAAAAAGAGGGGTGTGTGGGTATAGGTCACAGATCTTTTAATACTGGCTTGTGCTTTGAGGCAGATGTACCAAAAAGTACTGTAGAAATTCTGGTGCAAAACAAGAGCATTAAAGAGAACAAATAAAAAGTTCTCAAATCACCATTTATTTAAATGGGGCTTTCAAAGCCTTAACCCTTTAAGTGCCAGAGAGGTATGCAAGGCATTGTGATGCATTCCTCTCCAGCATTCCAAGGATTAAATACTAGTAA
Organism: Rhinophrynus dorsalis; assembly: GCA_037306005.1. Taxonomy (NCBI): domain Eukaryota; kingdom Metazoa; phylum Chordata; class Amphibia; order Anura; family Rhinophrynidae; genus Rhinophrynus; species Rhinophrynus dorsalis. Next base: position 416,961,885 of record CM074719.1, on the reverse strand, counting down.
GCTCCAGCTTGTTGCTTTCTAATGGTTTAGCCCCCTCTAGCATACAAAGGGTTAAATGCACCATTTAAATCAATGGACACTTTCGTACATTGGCCTCATTGAATGTTAAAGGCCATTATTGCTATTCTTATCGATTAAAGACACTGCTTGTAAATACACACATTCACAAAAATGAACCTAATGCTCCACTACATGTTTGTAACATGCCTTATGCAATACTTTTACGATTACAATTTTTTTACTATTTCTACACTAAATGCCTCCTTTCAGATGTGCCTTCTCAGCCAATATCTGTCTCATGCTCCACTCACCTCTTACGCTACATCCATCTAGTGCTGCACAACTTGCCTACACCACTGCTCTTACAATTACAACTCCGACACTAAACTTGTCATGCCACAAAATCATAAAACACATGCAGGCACTCCACAAGTATCCTACTCCGCCATGTCAAATGCCCACTCATAAAACTCCCCTTCTATGTACCCAACTCATGAACAAATCATCTACTTCAGTATAATTACTGCTGTACAACTCCTACTTCATATTTAACCCTGCAGTTACATTCCCCACTCTTCAGCAAGTCACCTACTCTGCAAAATTAATGCTGTACAAGTCACACCTCCTACACTACATCAACAATAACATGCTCAACATAGTTCATGTATTCGACTATGCCTCATATATGATATCTTGTATGCCCAATGCACCCTACTCCCCTAAAAATCATGTAACGTCATGCCACTGACCACCTCCGCTACATTTGCACACTCCTGCACAACTCAACTACTCCAGTAGATGACTGTTTTAACACTTACACCACAATAAATGCTTCACCACTTTCACATAGTCCGTGCAGGATGGGGCTTTGCCCCGTGTGTGGCTCACTACCATGGACTACCTGACCAACCTCACTGGTCGGAGTGCCTGGGTACTGAGGAGCACCGTTAACCACCTGTTGCTTGGACTGTGGGAAGTGCACTTCCTGTCGCCAGCTGGGAGACATTGCCTACCATTCGGCGCATACACTCCACACCTCTGTCCACAGGTCAGCAGCCCCAGTGTGTGGTGGTTGGGGGCTGTGAGGAACGCCTTGGCCCTCATTCTGTTCAATATTTCAACTCACCATCACTGAACGTCTGTGTGTGAATGCTGAGTGTCACCTTATGTGCTTGGTGTTTATTGCCTCTTTGCCTATGCTCTTAGCCATATAGTTTTTCATCTGTAGCATATGGCGTATTGTGTTTGTCCTATACTGTTTCCCATATTGCATTTGCCATATAACCTTTGCATTTCACTTTACACATGTTCTTACATGCAACTTCACAAACTACACTAATGCATCATAATGGAATACATGAAAACACAGTTCAAATACAATCAAATGTCACATGTACTACACAACCTTCCATCTGCAATATAATACTTTTAATCATACTAATTTCTCATAATACAATACTGAATAGAATGACTGGCAACGACGTCCCACATTGCTAGTTAATTTATAAAGCTACAGCATATTCTACAGCACTGTACAATGAGGTACTCATTACAAACACAACACATTTAACAGACAATACAAATGGGGTAGACCCTGCTCACATGAGCTTACAATCTTGAGAGAGATGGGGAATAAGTGAAACAAAAGGTATGTTGAGATGAAAAATAATAGGCCAGCTGCAGAGGTGGTCGGGTTGTCAGGAAAAAGTAATGCTGTTATAGCAGCAGCTTTGAGACACTTGGAGGTATTGTGTGCAACTTTCTTTGAACAGATGAGTTTGGGGGAACACTTGTGTAAGTGGTAGCTGGGGAGGAGAGTCTGATGGAGCATGGGAACGAATTCTGGAGGGAGCTGCTCTGGTGTCATTTTGGATTTTGTAAAGTAGTGTTAAGGGAGAACAAATCTGAAGATAGTTTACTGAGCTTAAAGGGGAACTTTCACCATAATTAAAGTTAATACCTATGCAATGCGCAGTTGCCATGTGTCATAATCGTGTGTTGTAATTATACCCTGTAAAGAGAAATTATTATACAGTATACTGAAGCTAGCTCTGTGTGGTACAAGCTGTACCTCATGGCTTATTAGTTCTTCCCCCACTGCAGAAATCCACGTGTAGCTCGGCACTCAGAGGGGAGAGCAAGCAAAAAGGGTCAGCGTTTGCAAGTTTTGCAATGCCCATTAACAAGGACGTTGGCAACATGGCTGTGCTCTCTCTACTGATGTCCTCAGAGCACATGTCAACACAATACTTGATGTCTGCAAGAGTAATAAAGATATTGGGGGGGGGAAGGGAAGGTAAAAGCTCCGCTTTAAAGGGGAACGTTCACATAATAAAAGCTTTTGTGCATGGGCCTTAATTCTTAAAACCAGATTAGCGCTTTTTTACTTTTGTAGATACGAAGACCTAAAATACTTCACTTCTGCGTTTTGCGGCACCCTGAATGTGCGGCACAACGCCGCAGGATTTCTCACCTCCCTCCCAGCTGCCCCAGGGAGCGCATTCAGGATTCCCTTTGTGGTGGTATTAATGTGGGCTATTTTTACAGGAAGCCCTGTTTACCATGCTACTGCTCAGTAGCATGGTAAAAGGAGCTTGCTATAACGACAGCCCACATAAATACCACCACAAGGGGAATCCCTTAAAACGCTAATCTGGTTTTAAGAATTAAGGCCCATGCACAAAAGCTTTTATTATGTGAATGTTCCCCTTTTTAGCAGAGGTTTGGGGTGTACTTCTGAGAGGAGTTTCATTCTGTGTCAGAGAGTTATCATGGAGGACTGTGTGTGTGTGTGTATGTATGTATGTATATATGTGTGTGTGTATGTATGTATGTATATATGTGTGTGTGTATGTATGTATGTATGTATGTATGTATATAATATACTAGTTGAACAGCCCGTTACACGGGCCACAGTGGCGCGGGGCAGTCGCACGCAGTGGAGACTGCCCGCGCCACTGCTGATACAGAGCTGGACGCTCCTTCAGAGCGCCCAGCTCTGTATCAGCCGCGGCGCGGGCAGTCTCTACTGCACATGACTGCAGCACGTGCAGCAGTGTCTACTGTGCATGTTGCGGCGTTACACACGAATTAGCGAATTATTATATAGGATGTGTATGTATGTATGTGTGTGTATATATATGTGTGTGTGTGTGTGTGTGTATATATATATATATATATATATATATATATATATATATATATATATTTATTTAACCCTTTGAGTGCCAGAGTGGTACGGAATGCATCGTACCACTCTGGCTCTCAAAGGGATATATATATAATATATGGAAACTCTCCCACTGCTGGAAACCATTAATTCAAAAGCTAAGATGGCTCAGTCATGCCTGTTTTGTCTTTCATTTTTTCTTTAAGTGTCTGAAAAGGGACAACAAGTTGCTGCTGTTTTGTGATTCTCTATGGCAGTTTTTGTTGACTTATTGTAAAGTTCTATAAACCTTATCATGAGCTCAATATATAACTTTTGAGTACATTCTATCCCAGCAGTATCAGATAAAATCTTTTTATTTTAATATATTTACTAGTATTGTGTCACGGGTGCTGCCAGTCTCTCTCTGTTTCTGTTTAAAAAAAGAAAAAAAAAATCATCCTTGTATTAAATTATGAACACATACATACAAGTGTGTTAAGATCCTGCATATTCTCACCACGTGAAAAGAAAAAAACAAAATTGAGCAGAAGAAATCTCACTTAATGTAGTATTTCTTTGTAAATATATCTTCACAGACAATATAAAAGTGTAAATGCTCTTAAGATTATATATATATATATATATATATATATATATATATATAATGTCATCTTATAAATTCATATTTCCATTTGTGTTTCATTCAAGTAAAAACAATTGATAAGGTAATCAATCCACTGCAGGATATATATTGTTAAAAGTGATAGTGTTGCTGGTGATACACACACACACACACACACACACACACACACACACACACACACACACACACACACACACACACACAAAATGAAGAACGTGGAGAAGGTGAGAGGTGCATGGGACAGAAGGAGAGAGAGACAAGTTGGTGAAGGGTTAAAATGGGGAAGAAATGGGGAGAGAGTGGGGTAAAATGGAGGAGAAGCAAAGGCAGGGATTCTTTACAGTAAGGACTGTAAAGCTATGGAATTCTTTGCCTTTGGATGTTGTACTTGCAGGTAATGTAACTGCTACCAAAAAAGCAATGGATGCCTATGTAGCACAGAACAGCATTGGAAATTATAACGGATGGCTTCAGTGCAGGTAGGATGTTGATCCAGGGATCTATCTGACAGCCATTTGGAGTCTGGAAGGAATTTTTACACCCACTTGGGGCTAAATTGGAAATGGCTTCAGAGGGCTTTTTTTTTTTTTTTTTTTTGCTTCCTCTGAATCAACAGGGATGTTTTTGGCATGGGCTTGACTAGGTGGACGCATGTCTATTTTTCAGCCGAGAAACATGGGCCATAAGGGGCAGAGACATTAGGGAGAGACCTGAAAGGAGAGACGCATGAAGAGAGGGGAGAGAGCAATATGGGGACAAGACAAAGAAAACAGACAGCCCCCTTCTTGCCTTCTCCAGCAGTGGCCTATCCGTTTATATGGAGGGCAACAGTGTTGGAGTAGGTAAGTAGGGGGACTGTCTGTTTTCTTTGTGTTATTGTTCCCGTATTAATCTCTCCCTTCACTTCCATGTGTGTCTCCCTCCATGGAGTGAACAACGCATTGATTGGCAATGACACGAGTATCCTCTGACATTGAAAGCATTGACATTCACGAATTATGAAAAAAAACATTCACAATTTGCCATCAAAAGTACTCTGTAAACAGTGATTGCGCACATTTCTTTCCTTATCCTGTTATTTCAACTGGCATACTGTGCCAATATGGGCATTACCGAGGGAGCCAAAAACCCGAAATAGGTATTTATAAAATGAATTTCCTATTTACGAACATAATTTCAACAGGTAAATCCAATTTACAGGCAATGCTAATATTACACTATCTCTATTTTTAACACCGGTATATTGATATAAATGCATGAGCTAGTAACTGAACTGTGTGGGTCTAAGCAGGGGTGTTTTTTAACATCTGCCTTGAAGGTCCCTAAACGTTTCAGAAGTCCAATTCATTCCTATCGTACAGTCATTTTCTCATATTAAACCTGTGCTAAATTAATATTTGCTGATTGGTTTTGTTAACCCCTTAACGACCGGCGCATGCACGCGGGGCTGGCACTTGAGGACCACGGGGCATTTTTTTATTTGTAGATCCGATTCATGGCTCCCCGAGTAGCGTGCAGCCCTGAATTCAATACCTTGCCAGGACCGTCACAGGTCCTTGACGCCGGACAGCCGCGACAGTCCTGGCATGGCATTGGACATTAAGGGGTTAAAGAGAAGAAACCTCTGCATACAGAATAGCTGTACCATAAGAGGCTTTTAATTTGTTTAACAGATTTAGGTAGAGCCTTCATACATCAGTCAGGTATATCCATTTATTTATATTTTGTATTAATCTGTAGTTTCCCATATTTAAAGATCTCTGAAGTTTGCCTTTGTTTACACCTTCTCACCGTAAGCAATATGCTTCAATAAACCTGAGTGACTTGTAATGGTCATTAGTCTGTCGGAGTGTAAACTGAAACAACTAGAAGTTGACTGTATGGGAGGTGAAATGCAAATATAATTATCCTATATAATAATTCGCTAAAATGTGTGTAACGACAAAGCCACGCGCAGTAGGGACTGCCCGCGCCGCGGCTGATACAGAGCTTCTCTGTATCATCTGTGGTGCGGGCAGTCTCTACTGCACATGACTGCCCCACGACTGGTTGGCAGTGGCACTGTGGCCCCGTGTAAAGGGCTCTTCAACTAGTAGTGATATAATTGACTGTTATGTGAAGGATGCCTAAATAGCTGAGCATTTCTGTTAATTTAAAAGCCATTTATTCCTAGGGTAAATTTCCCCCTTCAAACCTTTTCTTAAAAATGAGGTTTTTATTCTGTGTACAATTTCCTCTAGAGATCAAGCTTGCAGATCAAGTAAAATTGCAGACTATGTTTATATTACATGTAGAGGATACTCTTGTAATTGAAAATAGAAGCAGGATAACTAAAATAGCTGATTCAAGGGAAGTATATAGAATAACATTGGAAAAATGCCAGCAGGTTAAAGAAATTACCCTACGCGTCTAAAATAATACAAGTTAAAATAAAGAATAACTATGTTTTATGTCACATTTAAATAAAAATATGCCACTGACGCGCTTTGTTATGAATTATGTTCTGGGCCTCAAGATGAAATCATTTTACGTAGTCAAGCATGTGAAATCTGAATAGTGGATTTCTTTTCAAGCAAGAACCGCTTGCTATGAGAAGTTTCAACATCGTTTTTAACTGTGGTGAAGCAGCCGGAAGATGTTTGCAGCTGTTTTAATCTACTTCATTATCCCATGTTTCCCAGAGGAATTGTTCCAAGAAAGATTCACTCCAAATGTTATGTGACTTCATCAACCATTTAATCATCTAATTCATTGGATACCTAATGTTTTCCCCTTTTTAACTTTGATGCCAATATTAACTGCTATTACTGTAAGCTGATTTACTTTATTAGGATAAGACATGCCTTTCCAGCAAGTCACTCAAATGAAGAGGTTTTTTGCTAAAATAGAAAATTGTTGTTCCAACTGCCTTTTCATCACTGGTATAATATTAATAAGCTGACATTAAGTGAACTGTGTTTCTGACCACGAATATGCTTTATCTGATGCCAACCTGTTCTCAAGTTCTCTGTGACAAAACTGTAATGGTAACAAAACAAACCAGTGAAGAAGTGTGCTTTCAATGCAATGATGTATTGATCCATATCTGTATTAGGACAACTAGCAGACAGAGTAAAAAAGAAAAAAAAAATAGTTCAGCTTTTTTTTTGCTAGTTAATCACTGTTGCCCCACCGCTATCAGATGAAACAGTATAAATGTATAGAAACTCCAGGGAGGCAGCTGACAATAATGTTGGATATTGTGATTGACGCCAATCTGAGAATCCTGTTTCAATCTTTTGGCTGCTAGAGGCATCTCCATGCCTTGCTTCACAATGCCTTGGGAAAAATCTCTAATTTTCGTGCTGATTGTTCATCCATATTTCCAGTGCTTTATTTACTACTAGTATAAAAGCCCATGTACATGTGCCAAGGTCCGGGTGATGTTAAGAGGCCGGTCCTGCTCTGCATCCTGCCGCCGACGCAGTCATGCACTGTAGACTGGCCGAAAGCACAGAATACTCCCAGCATTGGGTGCTCCCAGCATTCCTACACCTCCCAACATTCCGTGCTCCCAGCATTCTATGCGTTCGGGCAGTCTCTACTGTGCATGTCGGCTTCTGACAAACATTCTAGCAAATTATTATATAGGCTGTTCTTTACAGCGAATTAGCCCTTTGAGTGCCTGCAGAGTGTCCAACATATTGGTTTGCACTGTGTTGGGCACCCCACTGGCATTCAGATGGTTAAGATTATCATGTACAAGTCTGATCTCTTTAGGGCGTAATTTAAAGGGATAGTAATACTTAAAATGTAAAAAAAATGTTGTAGGGTTTATCCCCCTGAGTAAAACAAGGGTACTCCCACTGCTGAAAGGTGTTTCATTCAAAAGTTATTAATTTTCAAAGTTGAATTTTTTACGTGCAATATTACAGTGGCCTGAAATTGTACAGTGGCGCTGTTGCTACACCATCCTATGAACAGCTCCGGTCCCAGGACCATAACTCTCCATAGGATGGTGTAGCAACAGCGCCACTGTACAATTTCAGGCCACTGTGATATTGCACCTAAAAAATTCAACTTTGAAAATTAATAACTTTTGAATGAAACACCTTTCAGCAGTAGGAGTACTCTTGTTTTAGTCAGGGGAATAAACCCTACAACATATATTTTTTTACATTTTAAGTATTACTATCCCTTTAATATAAACTGAGACAGTCAAATTGATGGACTTTTTTTGTCTTATCGTGGAGCATTTGTGGCTGTGAAGTATATTGAATTTACACCCTGAATGTGTTTTCTTCCTGTGGTGTTTTACTGAATTGTTGAATGAATGACCTTTTAGGTTCCTCTCTCTCACTCAGCTTCTTCAGGGACACATTCCAGTCTGATCTTGTAAGAGAACAGTTTAGTTCAAATCTTGTTGTTTTTCATTTGGCCTTATTCCATTAGCAATTTGTCACACAAGACAGCAACTATTAAACGATATTGCTCCCACCTCTTGCCAATTCATACCCCCCCAAAAAAAAATAAAATAAAATAAAGGAAACTGTATTCTTATAGAACTTTTGTCTCCTATTAAATTACTAATATACCAAACATTTTCCTTTCCTCCATTTTACAGTCTAGTAATAAAAAGTTGATATTCCTGGCATGGTTTTTAAAGTGCAGAAATGCAACCTAGTATACAAGTGATGATATAGGCTACACATGTTTGTGTAACATACCTTTTGGAGAAATTAAAGTAAGTTTGTACTGCATCAGGCCTTTAATCATTGGGGGATAAGATAACCTGCTTTTCTATGTTGATACTTGATGCATTTTTTAAAGCAGAACTTTCACATAGTATTAAGTCGCCCTTCAATAATTAAGAATATGGCGGTTAGCTTCATAATACACGTTACCTCTCAAAAGTTGCCAGATTCTAAAGAAATCCTTTATCTTCAGAGACCAGAAGCCAGGCATCAGTGCAGACATCTTCTCTGCTTGCATGCGCTGTCAGTCCGGGTCTCCTTTAAGAAGCATTCTGTGTGACACAAGGTAACCGGAAGGGACTGACTGCGCAGGCACGAGATAGCACTAACCTGGCCGTCAGTCTCCGAAGATTAAGGATTTCTTTAAAATCTGGCACTTCTGAGAGGTAATACATGTATTATGAAGCTAGTCACCAAATGTTTAATTATTGAAGTGCGACTTAAAGGGATAGTAATAATTCGTTTTAACTTTATTTTATTTTGTAGGCATTAAAAAAAACGTGAAGAATGATATAAGTCTTATCTCTCAAACCTTTATGGTTTATGAGATATTCACAAGCAAAGTTCCCCTCCCCGCCCCTTTTACCTAGTGTAAGCCATCTCTTCTCAGATGTGAATCTAGTTGTATGACCAGACAGATAACAGAAGGGGACAATTTTCTTTGTATGAAAACAATGAAAGCCCTTCCCCCCTTGAGAAGTTTTTCAGCTTTTTCCCTTATCTTAATTGAAGATTGTCCCTCACTGCAGTCTACCTGGGCACCTCCCTTCAGATCTGGTTGAACGGGGGGGGGGGGATACTTTGTGAATATCTCTTAAATCATAAAGGTTTGAGAGATAAGACATATCATTCTTCATGTGTTTTTAATGCCTACAAAATAAAATAAAGTTAAAACGAAGTATTACTATCCCTTTAATACTATGTGAAAGTTCCATTTAAATTGTAAAAACCAAGCCTATAAGATCACGCTGCAAATCACATCAACATATTTGTGTAAACACCGTAAACAAAAAAGAAAAACAAGAGGCGCTCCTAGTGTATTAATGCAACGAAAATGGATTCACCAACCACCACCAATTGTAGTGCACTTACAGGGAAAATGGCTGAAAGGAACACTTATGCATTGCTCAGCTATCCAGGCTTTGGGGATATGATTAGGACTGCCCCCCTCTGGCAGTATGTTCAAGGCTGCTCCACTTCACAGGATCATCCACACAGTGTAAGTATGTAATATGCAGAAGAAGAGAAAAAAACAAGAAGGGGTGCCTATAGTGTATTACCAATTGGACAACTGTATATGCAATAAATATACAATAGATAAACTCACATTGGAATGTTGCTGATAACCAGGCATATACCTGTCACCAACTTCCCATGCTTGCAGGGTACTTTACCCATCCCTGCTGGGGTATGTATCATTTGTATTCCAGCGTCCACCCAAATGGATCTCAGGATACAATAACTGGATATCCTCCACAGTAAATATAAATCAAATCAAATAAAAATACCCAAAAATAAAAAAAATATATATATATATAAAAAGGAGCTGTTCTGTACTATAAATATATATATTTCTGTTGTCCAATACAGGTTACTATTAACTTTGGGTAGGCTATCTGCCCCTTTAAGTAGGCAGGAACAATTCTAGAAGTGAATGCAGGGGGTGGAGCCTACCTTCCCTCCTTGGCTGAAGCTAGCCAATCTGCTCCAGTAAGATTTGTTCCTTGGATGAAGATACAGGCAAGAGAACAGTTCTGCTATAGTTTTAGCTAATTTTTTATTTTTCTGTTAGATATGGAATACCACCATTAGGTGGATTACCATAACTGACCCTTAGATGTGGCTAGCTCAGTATCCAGGTTCTTTCTGTGTACCTTATGCCCCGGGGGGAAAGTCTTGGGTTCAAGTTCTTTCCCCAGGAGTTGCCCACTGAGGCTTCTTAATACATGGTGATCTGAAGACAGACGATCTGCAGGAAAGGTGAGCAACCCTTTGAGTGCTGCAGGTCCACATGTCCCACAGTGCCCCTCCGAACAGGGGTTTACCTTTGGCGTTCCTATGGCACACTTCTGCACTCATTGGGTTTATCTGTATGCCTGCTGGGTGTTTTGGAGCAGGTTTATGCGGTACTTTAACCCTTTAGCTGCTGGTTTTGCATCTTTTGGGGGGTTTTCTGACACTTTTCCTACTGGTTCAGTGTTTTTTTGGGTATTCTAACACGTTCTAGTGATGTTTAATGCATTTTTATTTTACTGTTTGTTTTGTAAAATTTGAGTTCCGGCACGCTTTACCGCATAGGCGCCCTTGCTCCATTCACTCCTATGGGACTGTACAGTTTGGGACATATCTCTGCAACCGCTTAACCTAGAGACTTCAGCGATGGCTCATTTTGTTTGTCTGCCTTTGCTCTTTTATCCGGTTAACATTTGGTGTGTGTTGGGGGGCTTCAGGCACTGTTGGGGTACTGTTTCTGGGAAAACTAGATTTCCCATGAGCGTTTGCTTCACACGCTCGATTCTGATTGGCTCCCGCCGCGGCAACCATTTTGTACATTTCCTGAACAAGTATCTTATGCAGGGCTTGGACTCTCCTTCTCTCCTCTGCAGATTAACACTTCGCCTGCCAGATAAGTGCATTTTAGCGATTTCTGGGGTGAACCTTTAATCTTACACACTGTATTTGGGTGATTCCTTATACTTTAAACATTTTGACACTGAGAATGCCTAACCTGTTAGAGCTTGGGGTCAGATCTAAGACTAAGGATGCTGGGGTCTCTGTGTCCCCTATTGTGCTTTGCTCCTCATGTCCTTCAGGATTACCTAAAGAATTCTCAGGTCATTTATGCCCAGCATGTTCTGCTGTCCCTGAGTCTCCCCCAGGGACCTCCAGCCATGCATTAGAGCCAGATTGGGTGCAAGAGTTCAAGGCTGCTACTAGAGACCTCCAGTCTACAATTCAACTCTTTCCATCCCCGTTACAGGGGGGTCTACTCCTGGCAGACCCCTACTTCCATCAGATCTTCCCTGCTGAAACCACAGGGAGTACCTGATGTATCAGATTCCTCTGAGGAGGAACTGTTTGTGGATTCGGATGTTGAAAAATGTTCTGCTGTGGGCTCCTCTGTGTTTTGGGGACCCCTTTGAGGCTGATCCTGATCCTTAGGCTGAGGGCCTGATCAGTGCTGTCTTAACCACTCTAAACATTCCCTTAGTTCAAGAAGTTTCTTCGGATCCCTCTGATGTATTTCAGGAGCCTAAAAGGCCCCTACTTGTTTTCTACCTAACACCACTCAAGACCGCCTTGTGTCTGAGTGGAAGTCTCCAGATGCACCTGTCTCCAGGCTATCGAAGTCCACTGCCTTGCCAGTTCCTGATGCATCCGCTATGAAAGACTGGACTGACAAGAAACTTGAGGTCTCCCTCAAGTCCATTTTTGCCATTGCTGGTACTTCCATGCGTCCAGCGTTTGCTGTGGCATGGATGAACCAAGCCATTGAGATCTGGACTGAACAGCTCACCCTTGCTGTCCGTCAGGGTACTCCTTCTTCGGATATGTTGCGGCTTCTTGCCAACATTTCTGAGGCCCAGCACTACTTTTCTGCTACCTTGTTTGATGCCATCCATTTGGTGGCAAGGGTTTCCACCATGTCTGTGGTTGCCAGATGAGCTCTTTGACTCAAGATCTGGTCTGCTGACACTGCTTCCAAGAAAGCTTTGCTCTTGTTGCCTTTTCAAGAAGCCAGGCTGCTTGGTTAGATGTCAAGGCTATTTTGTCCTGGGCAGAAGAGCATGTTCCTGCCATATCCGCAGGACAGCGTCATGACAGACTTCCTCAGTCGGCACACGTTGGACAGCGGAGAGTGGGAACTGCACTCAGAAGTGTTCTCACTCATTGTTCAGAAGTGGGGTCTTCCTTGCATCGATCTGATGGCGACAAGACACAACCGAAAGGTTCCTATGTTATGCTTTCGCTGGAGGGATCCTCTAGCTCTAGCGGTGGATGCCATGTCAATTCCTTGGTTATTTCCTCTGGCTTACATCTTTCCTCCCATCCCCTTGTTTCACAGGGTGTTAAGGAAACTGAGACTGGAGCACTGTCCAGTCATTCTGATTGCTCCGTACTGGCCTCAGCAGGCTTGGTTTCTGGAGTTTTTAGATCTGTCAGTGGCGGAGCCATTCCTGCTCCCTTGCTGTCCGGATCTTCTTCTACAGGGTTACCTGTGGAAGGAGGATGTTCGTCTAGCTTTGATGGTTTGGAAATTGAATCCTCAATACTGAGGAAGAAAGGTTTTTCTTCTGGTGTGGTGGCTACTATTCTTAGTGCCGGTAAACTTGTTTCTTCTAAGGCCTACCATCGTGTCTGGTCCACCTTTCTTTCTTGGTGTGCTGACAGGGACCTGTGTCAGGATTTTGGTCTTCCTACAGTCCTGGCCTTTCTACAGGATGGTGTGGATAAGGATCTCAGTTTGAGTTCCTTTAAGGTTCAGACTTCTGCTCTCTCTGTTTTCTTTCAGTGGCGCATTGATATTCTTACTGATGTCAAGGTTTTCTTCCAGGGCGTTGCTTTCTCCTGGCGATCGTGTCCATTCGCTGTGTCACGGAGTTGCATGCTCTGTCTTGTAGACCACCCTCTTTGGTGTTTCACAAAGACAAGGTGGTGCTTCGCATTTCTCAGGAGTTTCTCCCGAAGGTGGTTTCTGACTTCCACATTAATCAGGAGATTGTGGTGCATTCTTTCTTCCCTGACTCTACATCTGAAAAGGAGAGGGATCTCCACTTGTTAGACATGGTGCGTTGTCTCAAGTTTTATGTACATTGCACTGAGTCCATTAGACAGTCTGATGCTCTGTTCATCATCCCTGAGGGTCCCAGGGCAGGGAGATCTGCATCCAAGGTGACCTTTGCGTCTTGAATTAAGTCCACTATTTGTAAGGCTTACGAACTAAGGAAGAAGCCTGTTCCCTTTTGGGTCACGACTCATTCTACTAGATCTATTGGGGCTTCTTGGTCTTAGAAGAACCAGGCCTTCGCTGATCATTTGTGCAAGGCTGCCACTTGGTCATCTGTGCACACTTTTTCGAAGACCTACCGTGTTGATGTGCTGGCATCGGCTGATGCTAGCTTTGGAAGGAAGATCCTGGAGGTAGTTTTGCTTGTCTAGGATCTTCTTCATTTCATTGGTGATTCCTTCACTTTTGAGTCCTGTTATGTCTAGTTCAGTGTGCGTTGACACTTTGGGGGCCGGGGGCCTGGCGCCTGGTCCTTGCCTTCCTTCTCGCCCTGGTGAACTTGATGGTTGGACATCCCAAAGTTACCAGTAACCTGTATTGGACGACAGAGAAAAGAGGATTTTAATCTTACCTGTTAAATCCTTTTCTCTTAGTCCATACATGTTACTGGTCTCCCACCCTGTCAACGGACCATGCTTTGCTTTCCTGTGGCAGACCGTGGGGGTCCTTTGGGGGTCATGCTCTTCTTTCCCTTCTACTATCTAGTCAGTAGTTAGTGTCTCAAATCTTAATGTATCTGGTTGCTAGCTGCAGCCAAGGAGGGAAGGTAGGCTCCACCCCCTACATACGATTCTAGAATTGATCCTGCCTAACTAAAGGGGCGGGTCACCTACCCAAAATTACCACTAACCTGTATGGACTAAGCGAAAAGGATTTAACAGGTAATATTAAAATCCTCTTTTACCAAAAAGGCCTTTAGTTGCCTGTGTATAATTATCAACTTGAGCCCAAAGTTGGTGACAGGTATATGCCTGGTTAGCAACATTTCAATGTGAGTTTATCTATTGTATATTTATTGGATATATACACTATAGGCTCCTCTTCTTGTTTTTTCTCTTCTGCTACATTTATGTAAACACCGTAGAACACAAGACCTACAGCATTAAATTATCATATTCTTTTATATCCGCTAATGTTTTAAATTTGATACAATGCACTGCATGTGAATTTGGATGCCACATTGGTGAAACAGGCCTACCACTCAACCTAAGGATGAATACACACAGACAATCTATTGAGAAATAACATAAAACTAAGACCCATACCCCAGTCGGTCATTTTACCCAAGATAACCATTTGCTCCATAGCCTTAAAATAAAAAAACTCAAGAGGGAACTTCAAGAATACACATGAGAGAGAGACATTTGAAATTAAGATGATCACACTGGACTGAATAAAGACTTTGAATTCTTATCACATTATTCAAATTGTATATAATATTCACTTCTATGTATTGTGTTCTGATATATGCTTTACTCCTCTCACTATATTTTTGGACTTCCATCTGTGTACTGTGATTCTGTGCCCCCCATGCTGCTAGCTACTCATATAAAAAAGGTATTGCGTACTGGAATAGTCTTTCATTTGAAATATAGATATGATATTCCTGTTAGAAGACGACCTTGCAGACACCTGGTAGTAGGTTTATTTATCAGTAGTTTTTTGTTTAGATCTGCCTATCTTTTGTGTCCATCTTTTGTTTTACTTACTTTAGCCCTTGATTTTCTTTTTGATGAGCTCACCATTGAACTTGTGCATTTTCTTTTTATGCGCTTCTTTTTGGTCTTGCACATTTCTACATATTCTACAGTTTATAATACAATTTTGTTTCATTTCTCTTTGCTTTTTCATCATGGTAACTGTTTATTCTGATATTTGGGTTGTCTATCCTTGTTTCAGTGTGTACAAGGGCATGGACACGGTCTACGATAGTCTCAATAACCGCTTTTACATTGTGGGTTGAACTGTCTGTGTCTGGAAGGTCTTGCAGAACACTAAAGTGATTATACAGTGATAGCTCAAAATACTTATGATTTTTCAGTAGCTGGCTAGTTTCGATCTTCACATTTGTTGACGTGACTATTTTCCTTTTCTTTCTTGTGTGAATTTTGATTTTTGCTATCACTAGATGCTGGTAAAATGATTTAAGTATGAAGTATGCAACTATGAATTTGATTTAACTTAAGGACATAAACTTGAATGATTTGAAGAACTTGGCAACTGAGTCTGTTAGTATTTTCTTAATCAAAAATCTGATTCCTCCACATTGTCCATCATTGGTTCCTTTATAGTATAGTCAGGGTCCATCTCCTAATTTGACAAAATATGTCTTTTTATGTGTCTCACATAATCCATCGTTTTGGGGGGGGGGGTTTTATTGGGGGGGCATCCTTGGATGGTTGCGCCCCCCCCCCCCCCCTCCAGAGAGGTGAATACCTCAATTATGCCTTTGGACGGACACACTTACCCCATGTGGTATAGTTTTTCCTGTGCCTCAAGGAAGGGGTGGTGCCAGTGGCTGCATTTCCTTCCTGGCATCATGTCTCTAACCCCTTACAGACAAGTATCTTTTCCTTATTTTCTCATCTTTATTCTCTCTTTGGGGGTTTCTTGGCTGTCTGAGCACAAGATAGAAATGGGCAAATCTAAGACCATTAGTGCTTCAAGGGTTTCCTCAGTAACCCTTTTTTCCTCATGTCAGACCAATCTTCTTAGGGATTTTATTTGTATATTTTGCTATTTTGTTCTATGGGCCTGCTCCTCTTGAACAGGATCTTGAATGAGATAAAGTCCTCATTTCTACTATGAATATATTCCTTCCTCCATTAAGGGGGTACTTTAATCCTGGAAAAAGGACCACTCCATCGATTCCCCACAAAAAACAATCATCTTGTAAGGAGGGTTGGTTTTGAGTCCTCATTTACTCCTGGAGATTCACTTAAGGAAGACCCTGTCACACCTATTAAGGATCTTATTAGGGCAGAACCTCACTAGATACTTTTAAGCAGTACATGAGATATGTTGTGCATTTCACTCCCCATCATTCTTTTGACCAAGTGTTTATGGAGGAATGAAAGTCACTTGATAAGAAACTATTTATTCTCAAGTGATTTTCTCTTATATCCCTTTTCTCCTGTTGCATAACAGCAGTGGGATAACCCCTAGCAGTTAACCCACCCAATTTCTCAAATTTCTCCTTTCTAAGTTCACAGTATTGTCACTTTCAGATGCAGCAGCACTTAAAGCAAATTGATTACACAAATTAAAGTTACCTCCAAATCATTATGCACATAGCGATACTTATATCCATGGTAGTGTTATCCTGAATAGGTCCGGCGTGTTTGAGAAATCGAACTCGTTCTGAGATGCACAGACAGGCATCATGCTGTACCGGCATCTGCGCGCTAGTGCCATTCGTCCCTTGCTATACCTTAAGGTAATACAACAACACCTAGAGGACACCGTGATGCACAGCGGAGGCACACAGATGTCTCTTAGGCAAGATGTCTGCACTGATGCCTCCCTGTTCATCTGGGACGGAGTTGGATTTCTCAGTAATGCTGGAATTATTCAGGATAATACTAGTATGGATATCTGTATCGTTATGTGCATAATGATTTGGGGGTAACTTTAATTTGTGTGATAGTTCCGCTTTAAGGACCAGGAGGATAAATGCCTAGAGTGCCTTCTTAAGGTTCATTTCATGGCCTTTTGAACCACTTTACACCTGACCTTTGCTATTACTTGTATTACTAGGGCCATGGCTATTTTGGGGTAGCAACAGTTAGGAGCAGTCCATGTGAACGCACCTAAAGAGAACATTGCTCTTGGTGTTGCTTCTTCATGTCCATAGTCCTTCATAATACGATGCCTGTAATGAGCAAGATTGAGAGCCATTAGTAGAAGAAGAACTGGAAAATCTGGTTTTAGAAAGGAGTGAGTGCTGCAAAGAGTTTTTCAGTGAAGCCTCTGATGAGTTAGTTGTTCTTTGAGAGCTCTTTTGAGGGCATACCCAAGAATGTCTGTGTTAAGCTATAAGGTAAAAAATGGAGGGACAAGGGAGAGTTTGAGAGCATTTTCAGATGCAAATCCAGTCAATGAGGGTGTCCCTAAGATAGTAAAAGATGGAGATAGGTGTGCAGAGATTATGCTCAAGAGTAGGCCACTGGTTTGAGATGAGCATCCGTGTCCACACCACAGAATTGTGTCTTAATGGTGCTCCAAACCAGGGCACAAGTTGTCACATCACAAAACTCTTCAATAAAAGGGTGGAGCTTGGACTGATCCTTAGGTTTTCTCAAGCAAGTACTGAAGGATTCTGTGCTGGTAGGTTTAACAAAAAAAAAGCACTAGTCAATCCTATGCTGTTTAAGAGTTAAGCCTGTAGTGCACCACAGCCCATGCATCCAGTTCCGAAATCAGTGGGATTTACTCCCGAACAAAAAACAACCTGTAAAGGTATAGTCAACACAGATACATATATACCCTCGAAAAGAGATCATAAATTGGCTTGTTTGATATACTTAGTGGAGTCAGGCTGTGGGTATGGCACGTTCAGAGTGTGATAGAGCAAATGTTCTGGCTTCATCTGAAGCTAGTTTTGGAAGGAAAGTCCTAAAGACAGTTTTCACCTGTGTAGATATCCTTGTCTTTTATTCCAAAAACTTATGTTGAGTCACAGTACAAGTATATTTGTGACTCAACATATTTAACAGGAAATACCTTGGTTTATACATAGCTGTACTGAGATATCTTACCCCATATAAGTGTTTATTTTAACATGGTGGATGTTTGAACTTGGGGTGCTGAGTACCAGATAAAGCTGACGGTCTCAGACCCATAAATCCAACACATCACCATTTTTAAATGGCTCTATACTTTCTTTTTAAACACACCTGAATAAAGGTTATGTTTTAGGAGTACCACCTTTAATAAAAATATAATCCAAGGTTTATATTTTCTCTTCTCTTGAATCTATCTTGTCTTTTACTCCAGTAACCTTTTTACTGTTTAGTTTTTTTTTTCTCCCTTCCTCGAATCTTGGTGGGATAGTTTTGGTATATTCTCATGGTTAACCCTTTGAGTGCCAGAGGGGTACGGAATGCATTGCTTTACAATGCATTCCGTACCCCTCTGGCACTCAAAGGGTTAATGTATTCCACAGTAGAAAGAAAAAGGGGGATTTTTGTATGCTTTTGGAGAAAAAAGTGGTTGAGTTCTAGGTACGGGGGTCCTTTGAATTCTCTAATTCAGGTAACCATCTTCATGCCATACTTTATCTGTAGGTACACAAAAATCACCATTTTGCAGCCTGCGGCTTCGTATTACACAGGCATAGCCTAACTCCATAAGTGGCACAGTGTCTCAGCTGAACACCATGCAGACTTTGAGCCTTGAGTAAAAAGCAACAAGGAGCACTTCAGGAACATAACAAATACAGACTTCCCATATGAATCTCTTGAATCGTAGAGAGATCGTCAACACATTGTGAATTTTTGTTACAATGCCGTTAATTTGCTGCAGAATTGCCTCTCTAGCTTCTTGAATGTCCCTTAATTTCTGTAATGATGGAAAATAAGTTTCGTAACCATTAGACTACATAATTGATAGAATTTTTAAGTTTTATTTATTTGTGTCCAAACATTATTTTAAAGCAGTTTTGCAGAAAATGGCATTTTGCAGAACATATCATGGATTACGTTTGGGATTTTTTAGTAAAACTATATAATAATCCTCATCCAAACCTGGGTATATCTGTATTCAGTGACTCAAATATACCAAGTTTGCAAAAAATTATCTACAGTTTTAGTACGCAGTTGGATTTGGGCATCCAAGGGCAGTTGAAATATACTGACGTAAGCCAGTGGGTAAAGTGGTGAATTGCTAGCTGCAGTGATGGGTGTTCTTGTTGGGTTAACAAGGCTTTACTGCAAAACTAGTGTTTGTTGGCTATGATTTGCAAGAACTGTAATTCATACTGTGAACTCAAATTAAATTAAAGCCCTAAATCTACAAAATGGCAGTAGAATAGAATGTATAATTAACTTAGAAACTAAACTGTAATTTTCCATGTTTGGATGGTATGAAACTGTGCAGTGTCTGTTGCCTGTCCTTTTTACTGTGAATGCTATTTAGACATAGTTTGCTCTATGCAGCAGAAACATTATGCTATTTTTTTATACTATATTTTCTCTGTCGTCAAATATGACATACAGGTACCATGGAGAGAGATGCGACAGCTCTTCCCTGTAGGCTGGAACATTTCTAGAAAGATGTGGGTCGAGCCTCCCCTCCTCCTTATCAGGCTTTCCCACTATTTATTCTGATTTAGTTTTTAGAATTTTATTTTTTTCTCTGTTAGATGTGGGGGTGTCAAAATTCCCACATTAGGCGGATTCCATTCATGGCTTCGCATGGAGGATTGTCCAGCTGACAAGTGCTATTGTGGACACTTGTAGCCCTGTGGAGAGAATCAAGCAGCCATGTTTCTCTCTGCTGACTGGGTCTCTCTCATAATGAGGCTCTTTCTCATAATGGTAATCTGAAGAAAGAAGTCGACTAGATGGTGAGTAACCCTTTGAGTGCCATGGTCCACTTGTCCCAGTGTCCCCTCCATACATCCATACAGGGGTCTTCTTGGAGTCTGGAACTCCTGCACTCATGTTTGGTATCTTGTTTGGTTTGATCCCAGGGTTTTTGGAACTTAGATGGCTGCATTTCTGCAAATAACATCTTCGCTGCTAGTTTCTCTGGATTACGGGGCTCATGTTGACTTTCCCATTAGAGTTGTCTGTTTTTATTTATCCCTACAGATTCCCTTGGGTATTTGGGTAACTTTGCTCACTTTTGTAAAGTTCGTGATTTTGTTTGTTTTGAGGCTTTAAGGCGCGCTTATCATGCATCCACACTTGCTCCATTGACTTCTATGGGACAAACTGTCTGGGAGGTATCTCTGCAACCGTTTGACAGACTGAGTTGAGAGAGGGCTCATTCTTCTTGTCTCCTCTTGCCCTACAATCCAGTTCACTTCCCCAGCGTCTAGGGGGCCCATGGTGCCCCTTGAGTGAGGGTTCGAGCTTTGCTAGTTAACATCAAAGCGAAAACTACAACTCCCATAATGCCCGTTTTGTGGGCTTTCTTCTGATTGGATGCTACTGTTTCAGATGCCACGTTCTCTCTTTGCTCGAGTATCCTACACAGAGGCTTGTGTCTCTAGTTGCTCTCCTTCTCAGGTTAACCATTCACCCGCCAGATAAGTACTTTCTTGGGCTATCTAGGGTGATTTTTTTAATCTGTGTTACAGTATTGGGTTTTCTTATACTGTTTAGACACTTTGTCCTGTTAGGATGTCGGATCCAAAAGTACATGGGGCTGGACCTAAGGCAAAGGATTCTGGGGTGTCTTTGACACCCTCCCCCCACACTCTTCCTCATGCCAATCGGGACTTCCTAGAGAGTACTCAGGACACTTATGCTTCTCGTGCTGTGGCCCCTGCTACACCACCCTGGCCCTCCAGCCTTGAAGAAGAGACACTCTGGGTCAAGGACTTAATGTCATCTATGACACTGTTTCCTCCATTCCTGGAAACCTCCCCCACACTGCTTTCATATTTGTGGCCCCCAAGGCACCTGGCATTCCCGACCTCACAGAAACAAACCTGTGAGGAGGGTTCCTTTGAGGAAGATATGGAGGAAGGTGACCCCTTTAAACCTGACCCCATGCCCTCTGCTGAGGGTCTCATTAAGGTGGGGCTAACGACCCTGCTTGTCACTACTACCCCTGATGAGGACTTCTTCTGACGTGTTTCAGAGGTGTAAGAAATCCTACACTGTTTCCACCCACTCTCACTCTGTTTCCACCCACTCTCACTCTGGACCAGGTTATCTTGTATGAGTGGAATACGCTTGACAGGCATCTGTCTCTTTCAAAGAGATTTTCAAAGCTGTACCCTTTTTCTGAGGCCTCTTTGGTTCAGTGGGCTTCACCTCAGGTTGCCCCCCCCCCCTTATTTCTAGACTTTCTAAGTCTACCTCTCTGCCCTTGGCTGATGCTACCATGCTCAAAGACATGCCTGATAGGAAGCTGGAAGCTATCCTGAAGTCTGAATTAGCTGCCATCGGAACTGCTCTGCAGCCTAACCTTTGCTTTTGTTTGGGTCACTAGAGCTGTAGCCATCTGGGGCAAGCAATTTACTGAGGTTGTCAGAAATGGCGCCCCTAAGGAGGACCTTTTAGCCCTTAGCCAAGCCCAAGTCTGAAAAATCTGCCTCCGCATGATTAGCAGTATCTTGGTCCACAGCTGCCTGTGGGTGGGTGTCTGCTCCATTTTGCAAACACCTGGGCAGTGTCAGTTGCGGATCAGTGGGTTTTGCAGGTTGTTTTGGAATGGTATAGTATTCCCTTCAAATCCCTTCCTCCATACAGATTATTCCATTCCAGAACCCCTCTACGCCTGGAATAGCTGTGCCTTTTCAACAAAGCGGTTCAGGCTCTCTTGGACAAGGGAGTCCTGACTCCAGCTTCTCTTCGAGAGAGGTTTAGGTTATTATTCAAACTTATTTGTGGGAGGCATGAGGGATAAGGACAATCGCCCTATCTTGGACCTCAAGGATCTCAGTTCTTTTATGGAGACTTCACGTTTCAAGATGGAGCCCTTGTGCTGTGTCATCGCAGCTATGAGTCCAGGAGAAGTTTTGGCCTCTCTGGATCTGCAGGATGCTTACTTGCATGTTCTGGTTCGTCAGGACAGTCAGAAGTACCTCCATTTCACCTGTGACTTGGGGCACTTCAGGTTCACTGCTCTGCCCTTTGGGCTTACCTCTGCTCATCGGGTGTTTGCCAGGGTCTTAGGAGCCTTATTTGCCTTCCTGCACACCCGGGGGATTCAAGTGACTCCCTAAATGGACGAGCAGCTTCTGAAGGCTGAAGGTGTAGACAACGTCCTGGCGGACTTCCTCAGCCACCAACAGGTGGACCCAGGAGTGTGTGAGCTCAACCCAGAGGTTTTCGACATGTTGGTGCAAAGGTGGGGTCTTCCTCAGATAGACCTGATGGCCAACACGAAGGTTCAGCTGTTTTGTTCCTGTTGGAAGGATCCTCTGGCATTTTCTGTGGACTCTCTGGCAATTCCGTGGGGTTTTCCCCTTTTACATATTCCCTCCAATCCCTCTCACTCCCAGGGTCCTGAGGAAGATTTGAGTGGATGGTCTGGCGGTCATCATGATTGCCCCTTACTGAACTTGTGGCCCTCTCCATTTAGGATCCGTTACCACTGCCTCTCAGACTGGATCTCCTCCATCAGGGATACCTGTGGAAGTAGGACGTGGAGCGCATGGCTTTGGGCTGTTGAAGCCTCCATCCTAAGGAGGGAAAGGTTTGTCTCCTGAGGTGGTCACCACTATGATCCAGGCCAGAAATCTGGTCTCTTCTAAGGCTTACCACAGGGTTTGGTCCATTTTTCAGTCTTCATGTGTTGAGGGGACCTGTCTTCACAAGAGTTTGATCTTCCGGTGGTCCTGTCCTTTTTACGGGTTGGTGTGAACAAAGGGCTTAGTCTTAGCTCCTTGAAGGTTCAGACTTCGGCTTTCTGTCTTTTTCCAAAGACGCTTTGCCATCTTGCCTGATGGTCAAGGTTTACTTTCAAGGTGTTGCTCATGCCTTCCCTGCCTATAAGTCTCCCACTTCTCAGTGGGACCTTAATCCGGTTTTGGGGGTCTTGCAGTGGCCTCCCTTTGAGTCCATGGCTACCATTCCTCTGTCTTCTGACATGGGAGATAGCCTTTCTTTTGGCCGTGGTCTGTATCTGCAGAGTGGCCGAATTGCAGGCCTAGTCCTGCAAACCACCTTTCTTGATGTTTCACAAGGATAAGACTGTTCTTCGCACCTCCAAGGAATTTCTTCCTAAGGTGGTATCTGAGTTCCACATCAGTTGGGAGATTGCTGTGCCTTCCTTTTGTCCTGACCCCAAATCTGACATGGAGAGGGATCTCCACTTGTTGGATGCGGTACGCTGCCTCAAGTTCTGTGTACACCGTACTGAGTCTGAACGTAAGACGGATGCCTTATTTCATTCCTTAGAGTCCTAGGGCAGGTATTTCTGTGTCCAAAGTCACTATTACATCTTGGATTAAGTCTACCATTCGCAAGGCTTACGAACTCTGGAAGAAACATGTCCCTTTCTGCATTACGGCACACTCCAGCAGATCTACTGGGGCCTCCTGGGCCTACAAAAATCAGGCCTCTGCTGAACAGCTGTGCAGGTGGCCACTTGGTCTTCTGAGCACACCTTTGCCAAACACTACCATGTGGATTTTCTCGCTTTGGTGGGAAGGTCCTGGAGGCAGTTTTGCCTGTTTAGGACCTTTACATTCCTGTCCCTTACCGTTCTTTAACTGTTTGAGCCCTGCTGGCTTTTATATTGTTTTCAGAGTCTGTTGACGGTTATATTTGTGCTATTCCTTGTCCTGTATAGTCCTTGTGAACTCTGGTATCATGGGGACAGACTCTTGGTCCTTTCCTTCTCTTCTCACCCTGGGAGCTTAATGTTTGTACATCCCCCTGGTACCTGTATGTCATATTTGAAGATTGAGAAAAGAGGATTTTAGTCTTGCCTGTTAAATCCTTTTCTCTTAGTCCATATGACATACAGGTCTCCCACCCAATGAAAGGAACCATGTTTGGTCTCACTTGACTGGATGTGGGAGTCCGCTTGGGTCCGTTGCTCACAGTAGTTTTCCTTTCTTCTTTCTTGCTATCCTACTTATTAGACTTCTCTCATGTCGAATTAGGGTGGGGATAGTGGGATAGCCTGTTAAAGAGGAGGGGAGGCTCCACCCACATCTTATTTCTAGAAATGTTCCAGCCTACAGGGACGGGAGCTGTTGCCTGTATATCATATGAACTAAGAGAAAAGGATTTAACAGGTAAGACTAAAATCCTCTTATTATAAGCATTTATTTATAAAACACTTGTATATTCTGCAGACTTTGCAATACTACAATTTCCATTCCATTTCCATATAAAATTATATTGTATATGCTAAGCATTTTGTAGTAGCTCCAAAATATTCTTATTGTCTGAAACATATATTTAATTCTAAAAATACAATTTTATGTTCTATGCTTTGCGATCAAAAGATTGAGCTAAGCCAGTTAATGCTTAAGTGCTTCCTTATTAAATGCATTAACCCATAAAATAACTATGGACTCGCAGAGCAATCGCATTTTCTTTCTTCAGGCCTTAATTTTGTAAGATATCATTGAATCAATGTGATATGGCTAGTTTACAGTTGTGTGCAATAAAATGTCTTGGCGTGCATGGTTGAAGGGCACAGGTATGGTATGAATGAAACCTGCCGTTAGCTCTCATTAGTCAAAAAAAGAAAATTATTGTTGCAAAAGTACTCCGTTTTGAGAGAGGTGGATTTACTGGAGGTTAAGTAGTTTAGGATAATCCTGAATGAACGAAAATATGCTCTTGCCTTGAATCTGGCATATGGAGCTGTCACTATATATTACTGCAAGGATTAGGCTGGTATATGTATCACTGGGCAGGCAGAGGGGTGTGTATGATGAGATTAGGTCTGACTGCTGCCTCAGTGTCTTAATGACAGTAAAAATCACAGTAAATGTATATATATTATTATTATTTTTTTTATTTTTTTTGTTCTCAACAGGAAGTCCAGTTTTTAAATGATGCAGATACTAGGATTATCTCTACCACATGGCTCATTAATTTAGTTTTTTTTAATCTGTTTGAAATTTTTGAGAAGCTGCACAGATATACAGTATATACCTATATGGATACCAGAGTGGTGCCCCATTAACATTGACTTCCAGACCTAAGGGGGGTGGTTTGCACAATTAACTATGCAAGTGACAGAAGATGTGGGTGTGGTGAAGGGGGTGGGGTGTAGATGTTCGGATTAATCATTTCAGTGCCTGAACAGAGTGTGGGATGTGATGGAGGTTTGCACCATTCAGTATTTGTGTACTAAAAGTCGGGGTGTATGTTTGAGGGGATGTCACATCATTAACCAGAAGAGAGGGGAGGGTGTCGCACCATTAACCTTGAGTTCCAGAAGTGAGGGGTGGGGGGGTTGCACCATTAACCATGTCATGCTAAGGCATGATTTGGCCTTTGCAGGCCTTTGGTATGTACAATTTGTTTGTTTGTTTTGTATGTGTATGTTGTTCAAAGTGCAGCAGTCCCAGGCCATAAACTGAATGAATAGATAACAATCACCAGAGCAGGACACAGGTTGTCATAAAAGGTATTGGGAAGTCTGCTCTGATGGTGGTTATCCAGGGGACAGCCACATAATATGAACTAGGGAGAACATGTGTATATAGCAAACTGTAAGGCTGGACCTCCTCCCAGGAAACACCCAGGGGGTTTGGCCTCTTAGAAGCAACTGCGGACGCTATTTAATAAGGGTCTTGGATAAAAAACAGGGTGAATTTCTTTGTAACAGCTGGAAGGGTAACATTTACCATCTTAAGTTCCCACAAGGACTCATATATATTGCATGTAGGTATTTCTTGTGTTTCTCCATGTTTAGTTTATGGACTGTTTTGCCCAGCACTGTGAAACCTTTCAGATTAAATGTTCAATTAATCAGCTCTTGTCTCTGTTCTCTAATATGAACTCACTACTCTGAAGGAAGCTCCATTAGATCACGCTACTAAAGGGTTAATTCTATGTCTGATTAGTAAGGTGACTTTATACTGTAATTCTGTGTGTGTTTGTGTTTGTGGTAACCTAAGACGCCCACATATAAAGTCTTGGTGGCAGCAAATTGTAGTACTGGGGAGATAGTGCAGGAGGGATTTCAGGGGTTAATTTGGTGGTTGCTAGGAATAGTAACAGGGAACCAGGGATCTGGTGGTGGTAACCCTTTCACTCCCACACTCTCCCCACTGTCTCAGCAGGGCCTATAGCTCTCGCTTGTGACAAACCATTTCAGTGCCACAACAGAGGAGTGAATTGGTTGTCACCAGTTGTTTTTGGGGGGAGGGTTTTGTTTTGCATTGGGATTCTCGCCATTATTCATTTTAGTGGTAGGAGAGGTGGGGAGGTCGCACGATAAACCATTTCAAAGCCGGGGGTAGGGGTGGATGCATGATTAACCATTTGACAGCCAAAAGTTGGGGGTGTGCATCAATAACGATTTGAAGTGTGTGTTGTACTTAAGAATTTGCGTACCAAGGGTGACTGTGTGTCTGTGTGCACTAGTGTTTTAGTGTGTGTATGTATCACTACTTAACATAAAACTGTATGTATTTGGTGGATGAATACAAATGTTTCTTTCTGTTAGACTGTTTACTTTGTGGATAGAGAGAAACTCTGCAATGTATTTGTGCTTGTATATGCCCATACATAGCCTATATATTACAAAAATTAAGTGTCTTCTGGCCGTGAGGCAATCTATAAGCAACTACACAGTACTTACAATTCTTTAGCACCAAATGTAAAAAATAACCTATATAGCCTATAAAGACTTTCTTCTTGCTTTCTTAAAAATGTCATTTTTTTTTAATTTTTTTTTTTTTTTTTTTTTTTACTATATTTTATTTGTGCACAGGTGGACCAGTCATTACCAAAATGTATTGGTAAGAATAAATGTCAGTGATTTATCTTAGAAAGCCACACTGTTACATCTTGAGGACCAGCTCTAAGAACATATGCTTCATTGATGCATAAATTGTTACTTGAAATCTTTGTATCTCTATAATCATAGTTGGAGTAGTAAGGTCTTAAAGCAGCATTATCCCTCCTCGGCAACTTGTTGTTGTATTAACCCTTTGAGTGCCAGAAGGGTACGCAACACATTGCTCAAAGCGATAAATAACTTGTTCAGTGCTTTACTAACTGTGCCTGGAAAGACATCCTAATTGTATTTACCAGAATAAATAATACATCAAAGGAAACTGTTGGTACCAAGCAGCACGGCGTTTAACCCTTTGAGTGCCAGAGATGTATCTAATGCATTGCAATGCACTGCATACCTTTCTCTCACTCAAATGGGGTAATAAAAGCTGTTTAAGCAGCTGTTTTGTTCTTTTCTCTATGTCTAGGGGTCTGCAGCCTTAACCCTTTGATTGCCAGAGGGGTGTGCAAAGGTACCCCTCCAGAATTCAGATGGTTAAACTACTGTCTTAATCTGTTAAATCTTATAATTAAATGCCCTACCACCTTCAAAATAGACAGGTTCTTTCATTAATCTATACATATATAAAAAGAACACAAATAGATTAGTGAAATTCTTGAAGAACCTCTCCTGTGAATAATGGAAATGTAATAATTGCTTTATAAAAGGGAAAAAAGCTTTTTGGCTTAGCACCAACTTTAACAGCATTCAAAATTGAAAGACCTGTTTCACAGTTTTAGTAATATTGGGATTTGCACACGTTTTACGTTACTCTGCTCAGAGTACACAGCATGATCCATTTGTCTAATGTAGCTTTTCTCCCACACACTGGTTATGGAACAACTTAAACCTAACAGCAGTTCAGGTGGTAGGGGCAAATTCACGTATATCTGTGGGTTTGGAACTCTGTGAATTGTTCAGCAATAGAACAATCTTGATGGCATCTAAAATCAATTCCTATGCCAAAAGCCCACCAGGTATAATTAATACTCCATTAAACACTGAAAGCCAAACACGAAAATATAGAGACAGCTTATGTTTGTCTATATGCTTAATTTATTGTAAACAACAGTATGTATTTGAGCCTGCCTGAATTGTATTACATACATACTAGTTGAAGTGCCCGTTACACGGGCCACAGTGCCAGTGCCAGGTGGTCACGGTGCAGTCATGCGCAGTAGAGACTGCCCGCACCGTGGCTGATACAGAGCCTTCAGTGTGCCCTGCTCTGTTTCAACCTCGTCACGGGCAGTCTCTACTGCGCATGACTGCGTCGTAACAAACTTTATAGCAAATTATTATATAGGATTAAGCCTTTTCTGGATGGATTGTACATCTGTAAGCATACACACAATGGAATTTGACAATATAAAAGCAAAACTTGTACTCTGTTTTTATATTAAATGGATAGTAAAACTTAAAATGTAAAAAAAAAAAAAAAAAAAAAAAATGTTGTAGGTTTTATCCCCCTGAGTAAAACAAGGGTGCTCCCACTGCTGAAATGTTTTATTCAAAATGTATTACAGCTCAGTTTTTTAGGCTGTAATACCTTTTGAATAAAACACCTTTCTCACTTCAGCAGTGAGAGTACCCTTTTTTTCTTAGGAGGATAAACACTACAATATATATATATTTTTTTACATATTAAGTATTACTATCCCTTTAAAAAAAATGGAACCATAAATGTTTGTATTCACATTCCAACCTCTAATGCATTTTGGGCCAGCCAGTGTTGGGCCAGCCACGTATGAGAACACATACATAAACCCCACAGTCTGGTTTTACACAGGAAAAAAAACAATGTTCCAGAAACTCTCATGTGGAATAGATAGGTAGATAATTAGTAATGTGAAGAAATGTGTACTAAAAATAGACCTAGTCAAATAATAAACATGAATCTTTTTAACCCCTTAACGACCCTTGACGTACCAGGACCGTCAAGGGTAAATTTGCTTTAAGGACCAGTGACGGTCCTGGTACGTCAAGAGTTAAATGGTAGCAGCACGCCGCCGTGCACGCTGCTACCATTCAATCCAGGCTGAGACTGAGCGGTCCAGTACCGGACCGTTCGGTCTCGGCCTCGGTTGGTTGTGCCAGGTCATGTGATTGCTGCGTCAGCTATCACATGTACCGGCATTCTAAAAAAATGAATGAGGCAGTGCTACTTACTGCCTCTAGTGTCTCCTCTCTGCCAATGCGTCCCTTACATCAAAGTAAGGGACACAGAAGCAGGGAGGAGACACCTAGTGGAAATACAAAATACAGCAGCTGGGGGTGTTAACCCGTTCATTGCTGGTGCAGGAGGGTGGCTAAATGCAGGTCAATTTCTGACCTGCTAAATACACTTTTTTTTTTTTTTTTTTAATAAAAACACATTTTTTTTTTTTTTTTTTTTTTACAAATAAAATATTTTATTTAAAAAAAAAAAAAAAAAAAAAAAAACATCTCAAGAAACAAAATTGGAAGTGTGATTGTTGTGGAGTCATGTAATACACTTACACACACCGCCAAATGTAATGAACAAAAAAGTGGGAAAATAGGGTGGGAAAAAGGGACATGGGGATTTTCACCCGGGGGGGGACAGTGGCCACTTTAAACTGCGCATTTTGTAGGTATGACTGAGTGGTCATACCTTTCATGCAGTCACCATAAAAATTTAACCCTTTGCGCCCAATTGATCCCAAGAGAAAAAACAAAAATGGTGGGTTTTTTACATTTTTTTTTACCTTTTTCTTTTAATTGTAATAAAGTAAATGGTGGGTTATCCATATAAGTGGGGTATCAAAGGAAAGCCCTATTTGTTTGTAAAAAAAAAAACAGTATATCATTTATGGGGGTGGAATAAAAGCCTAAGAGGGAAAACACTGTTGAACAAAGACATAGTCAAAAAGGTCAGAATTGCTCCGGTCCTTAAGTCAAATCCACCTCTGATTTTCCCGGTCCTTAAGGGGTTAAAGAATGAAAACGACAAAAGAAAATGGAACAATGAAATTGGATAATTTAGTAGAAATAACTTGGGTCCCATTCACTATTTAACTTATGTGCCCTAATGCCCAGTCTGTTCTCACTCAGGTGAACCTTGCAGGCAGTGATGCATTCTCTGTTCCTGTTACAGGAAAATCAAATTGTAACCATGATACAGTTGCTTTGACCAGTTTTTTTAGTTTATCAGCCTACCTATGTTCTAGAACACTAACATAGCAGCACTGATTTTACTTACCTGGTTGGCCGAGTTGTTTTCTGTGCCCTTATGATCTCTGTTGCAGTATGTGCTGCCTTTTTATAGTCCAGCTAAGTTACTGTTGACAGTTCAGGGTGTTAAAGCTGAACTTTCATCTGATATAAAGCCACCCTGCAATAATTAAGCAGGTAGCGGCTAGCTTTATAATATATATCTTACTCTCAAATGTAGCCAATTATAAAGAAATCTTTTATTTTCAGAGACTGATGGGCAGGTTAGTGTAATCTGCGTTCCTGCGCCATCAGTCCATTTCAGTTACCATGTGGCACACTGCAGTGCTTCTCAAAGGAGACCGGGACTGACAGCGCAGTCGCACAGATAAGATGTCTGTGGTGCTGTCTGGCTTCCAGTCTCCTAAAATAAAGGATTTCTTTATAATCTACTATATTTTAGAGAAGAATATAATATATAAATACGTGTATATATACATACACTAGTACTAAAGGCCCGTGTACAAATTGGCAGCCATCAGCCTTGGCTGCTGTCACTGAGCCGGGGGCACTGGGCTGTTCAGAGCACCCCACTCCGGATCAGCAAAAGCCTCTGACTGCAACGTTCCCTACTGCGCACACAGGGAGTGACGCATTCTAGTGCTTTTATGTTATTTAGATAGATATATGTATCATAAAGGTAGTCACTACCTGATTCATTATAGCAGGGCGACTTTATACGGGATGAACGTTCCGCTTTAAGTTTCCCTTTTGGCCACAAACTTGCATTTATATTGGACAGGTCCACACTATTAGCTGAATTCATGATTTGGGCAACAAACTGCAGCAACCTGCCAGTTCATGAGACTAGAAATTTGTAGCTGGTGATGAATCACAACTTCTTTAAGTATTTCTTGTGCCAATTCCTTGTAAATTTAGGATAATTTACAAGATCTTCTTTTTTTTATTTATTTTTTAACAGCTTGCTGTATTATCCAGCTTGTGAAAAATGTCTCTTGCAAACCTAAAACAACAACCTTACTTTATTTAAATGTCCATCCTAATACATTCTAAATGAAGGGTTTTTCTTTTTATAGAATATCATTCAACTAGCATAATCTGCTTTGTGTCTCAGAGGGGTACACACTGCATTACACCCATCTTGCACTCAAAGGGTTAATGTTTTTCTTGCAGCAAACTGTTGTCTAGTGTTCACCTAACCTTGGGTTGCAGGCAGTGGCCCACACAGTCTCACGTTTGTTTCCCTGAGAATGCATGTATTTAGTGCCATTACATGGTGCTCATTGTTCTTGTTCTTGAGGAATAACGTTTGCACAACCTTGCTGTAATAGGATCCAAAGTCATAAATAAACCTGTTAGTATCTCTTGTTCTAACATGACTTGAAACTTGTTGGAAATTCAAGGAGATGATTTATATCTCCAACTTTCTGATGTTGTGTTTGTGTAACTGGTAGTAAACTAGTTTGATTCGGTGAGATAAAGAACCGTAGTACATAAAGAACGTTCACCCTTCAATAATTTAACATATGTCAACTAGCTTCATAGCACATGTATTATCTGTCAGAAGTGCCAGATTCTAAAGAAATCCTTATTCTTCCGAGACCGACAGCTAGGTTAGTGCAGTCTGCGCGCGTGCACTGTCAGTCCCTTCCGGGTTACCTTGTGGCACACTGCAATGCTTCTTAGAGGAGACCAGGACTGACAGTGCAGGCACGCAGACAAGATGTCTGCGCTGATGCCTGGCTTCTGGTCTTCAAAGATTACTTTAGAATCTGGCACTTCTGACGAGTAATGCACGTATTATGAAGCTAGTCGCCATATGTTTAATTATTGAATGGCAACTTAATACTATTTGAAAGTTCCACTTTAACCTATTAAGGGCCAGAGGGGAGTGCAGTGAGTTACCACTGCTGGTCCTTAAGGGGTTACTCCCTTCTGAGAAATCTTGTGTGTATATCCAACATTGGCAACTATGCACCTCCTAAGGAATGTTTACTACACATTTTTAATATGAATCAAACCTTCTGTGGCATACTTTATCTTTTCGTGAGAGGTTATTAACATCTCCCTCCACCAAGCCCTTTCAGAGGCTGAATAAAGCAAGGTTAGGTGACAGAGGGAAGAGGATTGTACAGATTTCATTAACCCCTTAACAAGGCATGACGTACATGTATGTCATGAGGTTGCGGTCCGTAAAGCACCAAAAACTTAAATGTACGTCATGGAATTTTGTTCTCCCCACGCGGCTGCATGCCGTTTGGGGCGTCCGGAATCGAATGGGTAAAAAAAAAATGCTCCGTGGTCCTTAAGCGTGCGCGGCCGGTCCTTAAGGGGTTAATATTCTGTCCCCTATAGAGGTAAGCAGCTGTTCAAGGAAAGGTTCAGTCTGCTATTCCCAAGACTCCACTTCTGTCTCTCTGGCTTCCTTCCAATTGAGGGGTATGTCATTGGCAACAAACTCAATAGAGAGGGACTGTTTTCTTCGGAGACCGTTAAGCCTTCAGGACTGACTTTTTAATTGTATTAATATTGGTGTATACCTGCTTCATTTGAAAAAGAGATGTTTTTGACAATCAAAGCATTGTAACACTAAACAAATTCTATTAGGAGGAGGATGATTTGACAGGTTATGCTCTCCTACAGCTTACGCAGTTTGATGAACTAATAATTCAATGTCTGGTTTCTTATCTAGGTTGTGGTCACAAGGGAGTAGTGGTACCGAGTACAAAACTAGGGCTTTGAGGACAAGCTATTTTTTGTTGAACGTGTTGGCACATCATTGTTCTGTATTTTGTAGAAATTACAGAGGTAACTTGTGTATACAGACACATTTTTGCATAAAAGCAGACTGGAGCAATTCTAGGGCAAACAATGTGTGTCATAGGGTACAAAAATAATTTCCATGGGGCTTTTGAATGCTAGAAAAGTGCCCAATACTTTGGCAAAGCATTGTGAGCCACAACAGGTCAGCTGGGGAGTTGGTCAGTGGTCAGACTTTAAGCCCGTGACTTAAAGGAACATGTGGAGGATGATTTCCTAGTCAGCAGAGCCCCCTCCGTGGAATCTTGTCCTCAATTCTCTGGATCAGGCAAAAAGCAGGAACAGATGGCTGCCACTTGTCCATAGACCATTGGCGCTAGTGAATTTAGTTACAGAACAAAGGGTGGGGTTCGCAGGAGCCACACACCATTAGACTGGAGAGACAAGTGAATTCACTCTTGCAGTGGCTGGGGTTGGAGTGCCCAGCAAAATTTGCCCCCAGAAAAATAGCAGAAACTTGTATTAAGGAGGGTAGAACAGAACTGACTTTATTTGCAGTGAACAATCTTGTGTAAAGCTTGGAACAGTGTTGACACATTAGTCCCCTAGGGCTCCCCCTAATTGGGCAATCCGAGACAGTACTTTAGTCTCAAAGCCAATCCAGGCAAAAGAAGAGAATTTATCTCACAGCAGGATTCATTTAGTATTTCTTTGTCACTCCACAGGGGCTTCCTGCCCGAAACTCTCTTGAACTAACTGATAGTTTTAGGCACCAGAATCCTATGTACACAGAATGCACCTCAAACATGAAGAATCAAGGTACATAACATAGGGAATCACAAAAAATACACCAAATTGTAATAGAAGCGGCACAATGCAGGTTACATTGTAAGAAGACCTTGGCAGCAGGGAAAGTAGTTCATAGCTTAAAGAGATAGCAGTGGCTCATTATAATGCAAGGTTCCGTTGTACTTTATAGTGTGTATGGATGCTCTGCAATATTGGCAATGTTTACATTGCGCTAGTTTGTATAAAGTCTCTCTACCACCCCCCCTTTCAATATGTTAAGGAGCCTCCCCTCAGATCTGAATTTCGGTCACCTGCCCAGAGAGATTGCAACAAGGGACAATCTTCTGTCCATTAGTATAAGGAAAACCCTGCCTCCCCCTTGGCTAAGGAGGGAAGGTTTTTCCTTATACTGGCAAAAGATTGACATAAGGGAAAGGGGCAGGAGGGGGACACTTTTTAATAGAATGTTATAGAAACTAGAATGATATATTGTAAAATCTCAGGTATAACACACAGGTGTATATTATACCCAGGATTTTAGGGGAAAACAAGCGTGCTTATGTACAATATATATACCCTTGTTTTCCCCTTAGGTGGCATGCTTGCATTTGCCGTCCGCTTCCTTCAATGCCCTGTCAGGACCTTCCGTCCCCAGCCAATGGTAATGTCCTGTGAGGATCTCAAGGTCCTTGCAGGGCAATACCGTAGGCAGAAGGTCCTGACAGCGCATTGAAGGAAGCGGGCGGCAAATGCAAGCATGCAACCCACAGGGAAGATGTCAACTCCAGTCAAAGTAAGCATTCTCTTATACGAGTGAATTGCGTTGGGGGGGAAGGGGTCTGGCAGCCCTTTTTATTTGTTGTTTTTTCTTTTTTTTCTTTTTTTTTTTTTTGCGGCAAAAATAATTCTTGTGTATAATATGCACCCCCCCTTCACATAAGGTCAAGAGGGGTAAAATTGTGCGTATTATACCCGAGATTTTACGGTAAACATTGGCAACATTGTAGAGTGTTAGTACATACTATAAGGAACGACAGAACCTTAGGTTTTAATGAGCCATTACAATCTCTAGTATTTATTCATGGAGAACTCTGGTTCCTCACTGCCAACACAATATACACAACTTAGAGTAGAATACCACAAACTATATTGCATTCTACTATGCAATATACAACACAATGAGCTATGTTTCAAATGTTAGTCCTGGGGGAATGTCATTACATGTTCACCCCATGTTTCTCCTCATTACACTAACCTCCTGATAATCAATACTTATTTTTCTTTCTCTTCAGCAAAACCTAAAGGCCGTAACTCCGTTCTTTGTGGATTGGTTTGCCAAAATTAAAATTTCCTTATTGCTAGACGCCATGTTCATGGTGGCAGCCATGATTCTTTGTGTATTCTTAGAATGGCTTCATTAGGAAGACTTGTGGCCTTGACTCCTGCAAAAAAGAATTGTCTACTTCTAAAGACATAACATCCAGTTATATTTAGAGATTCATTTTGAATCATAATATAATTGAATCATAGTGGTCATCTGGATTTTTTGCACAAATTGAGGCAAGTGGGCTAATTATCATGAATTGTTAGTCTTCCATTAAACCACAGATTTCCTTGTTTTGCCTAGACTCTCTACCGAGCAAGGGGGTTAGTTTTTCAGAATCTGCAAACTGCTAACAAGAATTGTTTGGGGGCTGCAAGGTGCCATAAACGGAGACTCAGTAAAACCCGATAGTTGACCTTTTAATTCCATATTGTTTGTTTTATTAGTATAATAATGTATATATGCTTATTCTTACAAACTCAAGCTTTCTAATGGCTGTTCTATATTAAGCACATTGATACTCAGTACCTTGCATTCCCCACCAAGGTGGATGTTCACATTGCAATGATGTACATTGGAGAGGTCATTAATATCTATTACAAAGTCTGTGATACGGAGTTATTTATTTGTATCTTTTACATCAGAATGAATAATAAGGATACCTTTTTCTAGTGTGAGCAGAAAATCACTGGTAGTGTAATGTGCCCAACAAGGTGGGAAAAACTATCAGTCTCTGATGTTCCTGAACCCTTAAAGGGATAGTAATGTTTGTCATAAAGTATCTCTCAGTCTTCTCTAGTGTAAAAATAACACATTGCGTGTTGCAGGTTAAATCATCTACTTTGATGTAGTTCCAAAGATATTGCATGTAAAAAGATCCTGCCCCCACCTCTTCTGCGCCCCTCCACTTAGAGCTGCAGTCAGGTCCCAGGGCCAGACAGATGCAGCGAGGGATAAACTTCAGTGAGTAAGTATAAGGAAAACTCTGGCCCCCTTGGCAAAGAAGGGCAGGATTTTCCTTTGTTTACTGAAGTTTGTCCCTCACCACTCTCTATTCAACAGAAGCAGCGTGATGTGGCCAGAAGGGGTGAGAGGGGAATCTGTTTACATGTAATATATTTGGAACTATATCAAAGTAAGTGATTTAACATAGAGCAAGACTGAGAGCTACTTCATGGAAGACATTACAGTCCCTTAAAGAACCAGAGGAGTGTTCATTGTGTTGCTTTGCATGGCGTTGTACACCCCTAAGTGTGTTAATGCCCTTATTCACAATAAACCGATGAAAAGTGTACTTCTTTTTTTGTATCTTGTTGAGCATGTTTCTTCTAAAACAATGGGTACACACCTCTTGCTTAAGCACCACCAACAATTTATATTCCAGAGTGGGACTGTCCAAGTCCAGTCTTCAAGGACCACAAACAGGCTAGGATTTCCTTGCTTTAAGCACAGGTGAGTCAGTCAAAATGAATGAGCCACTGATTAACTCGCCTGTGCTTAATCAGGGGGATACTTACCTCCTGGCCTGTTGGTGTTGAGGACTGAACTTGGTCATTGCTGTCCAAGAGCTTTCCTCAGTGCATGCATGCTGGCCTTGATGTTAATCAGTGGTTCTGTCATTGACACACACAGACATGACCTGAATATCCTCTCTGGAATAATGCTGCTTATTTTTAAAGGGACAGTGTCTCTCTGGACATAATTAAGTGCAGTAATGTGTTACAGGTTAAAAAAAACAAAACATTTTTGTCCCCTCTCTTGTTCATATAAAAATATTAAACAGTTTACCAAGCTTACTGTGCTATGGCAGTGGGGGAGAATCTTTGTTCTCAAATTCTCCTTCTCTGGTGATGCCAGCTCCTTAAAGGGATAGTAATACTTCATTTTAACTTTATTTTATTTTGTAGGCATTAAAAAAACACGAAGAATGATATAAGTCTTATCTCTGAAACCTTTATGGCTTAAGAGATATTCACAAACAAAGTATCCCCCCCCTGTTCAACCAAATCAGAAGGGAGATGCCCAGGTAGACTGCAGAGAGGGACAATCTTCAATTAAGATAATGGAAAAAGCTGAAAAACTTGTCAAGGGGGTAAGGGCTTTCATTGTTTTCATACAAAGAAAATTGTCCCCTTCTGTTATCTGTACTGTCATACAACCAGACTCACATCTGAGAAGAGATGGCTTACACTAGGAAAAAGGGGCGGGGAGGGGAACTTTGCTTGTGAATATCTCATAAACCATAAAGGTTTGAGAGATAAGACTTATATCATTCTTCATGTTTTTTTAATGCCTACAAAATAAAATAAAGTTAAAACGAAGTATTACTATCCCTTTAACTCCTTAAGGACAACACACACACAGCCTGCACTTAAGGACCGCAATCCTGTTCAGGGCTCTATCCAAATGGTGTGCAGCTGTGCGCGGAGTCCTGAATTCCATGACCTGCCAGGACAGTCGTGGGTCCTTATTGAAGTTCCTTAAGGGGTTAAATCCCACCACTCATCTCTGTTCATGCTGTTTTTTTATTTTATTTATTTTTTTTAATATTCCTTCAGTGGGCTTGCCTTTGTTTATTACTGGAAGTTTTAACCCCTTAAGGACTGGCAGCTCATGCATGCAGCTGGCACTTAAGGACCTCCATTTTGAAAAAGGAGGAGCAATTCTTTTTCAAACAAACTACAAATAGGGAACAAATAATTCTAAAAATTGTAAAGCAATTCTTTGGTGACCTCTATAGCATCCAAAAGGTTAAAACCACATTTAAATCAAGAGAAATGTTCATTTGTACACTGTGGTGCCATAGTAGTATGCTTCTTGTGTTCCGGAGTATGGCCTCTTTTGTTGCAGGGAGTAGAGAATATTCAGGCATTTAAACAGAGTATTAAAGAAGGTCAGTCCGTATCGCAAGTCTCAAAATTACCTAAATATATATTTGAAGAAAAGAGACAAAAGATATAGGGTAATCTATCTTATTCCTAGAGAGAGACTAGTTCAATACTTTCACAAGTTGGACCATAATGGTCTCCTGATTAAAACCACATATAACGTGTAACTCTAAACAGATTTTATTAATACCATCTATACATATAAATGAAAAACGCTGAACTGTACAGTTTGTGTGTGTCTGTTCTAAAACCTCTTAATAATTAAGTGAGTATAAAGAGGGAGGAAACCATTCATGTATGGTGCTATAAGTCCTTACTTATTCCAAATACTATCCGATCCCTTTGTGTATAGATGCTAGCTTATATATATATTTCAAGCACTTAATTTCTAATGTATCCAACATATACCTCGTTGTTTTCTTTATACTCCATTTGACTCCGTACCGATGTAGGATACCTTGGCTGCTAATATTTAATAACTGTTAGTGAATACTAATATCAGCTTCAGCTAACATTTCAAAGGTTAATCATCATCCTTATATTTCTCCTATATCTTGTCCAGTGGTTCTGTTTCAGTAATTAGCACTAAATATTAATTTCTGACTTTTCGATATCGACTAGATACGCTAAGTCCTTAATCAATCTGTTAGAACAGATTGGATAATGTAGTAATATGCCCACATCCAGTCGGAGTGAAAGACAGACAAGTGGGACGCTATCTAGCTCAGCTCGCTATTGGTTCACTGATGTAACATTAGAGATATGTCGCACATATTGTTTTGATTTTACTAGCAACTTAAGCCACATGATACTGGTGGCACCTAACCCCTATAATCGACCTTTCACTGTCGTCCAATACAGGTCACTGGTACTCTGGGAGGCGTAAGTCCCCTTTAATAGGCAGGAACAATTATGCAAATGATTTGCAAGGGGCGGAGCCTCCCCTCTTACTTAAGCCACCTTCTGGCCAGAGCCACTCATATTGATTTGTTCCTGGTGTGCTTCCACACCAGGTAGAGAACATCTATGCATCTTAGTATTTTATTATTTTTTATTCAAATATGGAATACCACCATTAGGAGGGTGACCATGGCTGTGAATTGCCCTCTTTAAAGTGGCTGGTGCAGCTTCCAGGGATTTTCTGTGGACCTATACCCTGATGAGGGGACAGCTTGTGTTAAGCAGCTCCCCTGTTGGGGAATTTACCTCTGGTTCTTTCCCTCCCTATCATGGTCACCTGAAGACAGAAGTCTGCAAGGAAGGTGAGTCACCCATTGAGTGCTGAAGGTCCACTTGTCCCCACAGTGTCCCTTTGATGGGCTTGTATTTGGGAGTTTTAATACACTCCAGCACTCATAGGGTGTTTTTATTGCATTATTTCTGTTTATGCAATTTCTGTGTTATTCTCTGAGTTTTGGAGCATTGGGTATTCATTTATTTATGTTTCTCATGTGTTTCATGCTTGTTTGGGCACTTTTTAATGCTTTACTAAACTTTATTAAAAATGGTGTTCCGCGCCTTTAAGCGCGGCTTTTTCCCGCTCAGACGCAAGGGCTCCTTTACTCTCTATGGGAATTCACAGTATGGGACATATCTCTGGAACCGCTTGTCACAGCAACTTCAGAGAGGGCTCATTTTAATTCTAGGCTCCTGCTCTATCATCCGGAATGTGTTTTATTTATGTGGGGTGTTCAGGGGGGCTTCGGGCACTGTTTGGGGTACTTGTAGGGAAAAACTACATTTCCCATGAGCGCTTGGTTCGCGCTCGTTTCTGATTGGCTGTCACGACGGCCGCCATTTTGTGGTACTTTTCCTAGGCGAGTACACTACGCAGGGACCGAGCCTTCTCTCTCCTCCACAGATTAACCCTTCGCTGGCCAGATAAGTCCGTTTTTAGAACATTTCTGGGGTGAAACTTTAATCTTAACACTTTTTCTGGGTGATAGTGTTATTAGTGGGGTATATTGACGCTGTGAGCATGTCTACTTCACTGGAGCTAGGGGCTAGACCCAAGTCTAAGGAGGATGGGGGGTCCGCTACCCCCATGGCGTTTTGCTCCTCTTGCCACATTGGACTGGATGGCGATAATGTGGGGGATCTATGCCCTAATTGTACTGGTCAAGATAGCAACCCTGGGCTTCCCAGCCATGCTATTGAGCCATCTTGGGTGAGGGAGTTTAAAGCTGCCACTAGGGATCTCAGATCCACGCTTCAACTCTTTCCCTCTCAGGTACAGGGGGCTCTCCTGGTCTGGCAGACCCCCTCTACTATCAGGACCTCCCTGCCTAAGCCACAGGGAGCTCCTGATATCACTGATTCTTCTGAAGAAGAACTTTTACAGGATTCTGATGCTGAGGAACGTACTGTTATTGAATCTAACAGGTCCATTGGGGACCCCTATGAGTGTGACCCTGAAGTTTCGGCTGAGGGTCTGATCAGAGCGGTTCTGAACACGCTCAACCTTCCTCTGACTCAGGAATCCACTTATGATCCTACTGATGTTTTTCAGAAAAAGCCATCTAAGCCTGTTGTTTGTTTTCCAACTAACCCTACTCTTGCCCGTCTGGTCTCTGAGGCATGGAAGAATCCTGATAGATCTTCCTCTGTCTCCAAAAAGTTTGCCAAACTTTACCCTTTTCCTGAGGCGGAGCTGGCAAAATGGGTTCATCCTCCCAAAGTGGATGCTCCTGTGTCTAGACTATCCAAATCTACTGCTTTGGCTGTCTCAGATGCCTCTGCCTTGCAGGACTGGACGGATAAGAAACTAGAGCTCTCTCTTAAGTCTATTTTTGCCTCCATTGGCACAGCCATGCGCCCCACTTTTGCTGTGGCATGGGTTAATAGAGCTATTGCGGCCTGGACTGAACGACTGACTGAAGCGGTTCGCCAGGATGCGCCTGTATCTGAACAGTTGCAGCTTCTTGCTAATATCACTGAAGCTCAGAACTATGTTGCTGATGCTGCTTTTGATGCTGTGCGCATGATGGCGAGGGCCTCCACTTCTTCTGTGGTGGCTAGACGCGCTCTTTGGCTGAAAATTTGGTCTGCTGATACAGCCTCTAAGAAGGCTTTGCTTTCCTTGCCCTTTCAGGGGAATTTGCTTTTTGGGTCTGAACTCAAAGAAATGATCAGTGAGGCTACTGGCGGTAAAAGTACTCTTCTACCCTCAGTCTTTAAGAAAAAGTTTCCAGCCAAACGCAATCGGTCCTTTCGTTCCTTTCAGACTGAGACACGCTCCTCGGCCCAAACGGGTCCTCCCACTACGCGCTCCTCCTCCAAGCCCAAACAGTCCTGGAGGCCCAAAGTCGCCTCCAAGGCCAAGACCTCCAAGACTGCTTCGGCATGACTCGCCGAACCCGGGTCCGCATCCGGCTGTAGGCGGTCGTCTCCGCATCTTTCGCCGGACTTGGGAGGAGTCAGTGGCGGACCCATGGGTTATTCAGGTGGTGTCAGAGGGATACAGGATCCCTTTCTCTTCCCTTCCTCCTTTTCGGTTCCATTTTACTCGTCCTTCTCAGGAACCCACAAAAAGGCGTCTGTTCGACGACGCTATTCAGGATCTCTTGGACAAAGAGGTCCTGGAGGCGGTTCCTCAGGGGGACACAGGTTCAGGATTTTATTCCAACCTGTTTGTGGTAGCCAAAAAGGACGGAGGAGCCCGTCCCATCTTGGATCTCAAAGATCTCAATGCCTATGTGGTGACTTCCCACTTCCGCCAGGAGTCCCTGCGCTCTGTGATTGCAGCAATGTCTCCAGGGGAGTTTCTTGCCTCCCTGGACCTTCAGGATGCTTATCTTCACATCCCTATTCATCCAGAGAGCAGGCGGTATCTCAGGATTGCCTGCCACAGGGGACACTTTCAGTTTGCAGCGCTCCCCTTTGGGCTGACTTCAGCTCCTCAGGTCTTCCAGAGGGTGTTGGGCTCCTTGATAGCGGTGCTCCATCAGGATGGGATCAGAGTGACCCCCTACATGGACGATCTCCTACTGAAGGCCTCCTCAGCGGAGCTTCTCCACCAGCAATTACAGATGTGCATGCACACCCTGAACCGTCATGGCTGGATCCTGAATCTGGACAAGTCGGACTTGATTCCATCTCAGAGGCTTCTGTTCCTGGGTCTCCTGTTCGACACTCGCCAATGCATGGTGTTTCTTCCAGAGGACGTGGCTCACCAGATAGCTGTCAGAGTGGCTGGAATTCTGGACCTGGACGTGATTCCAGTTCCGAAGTTGTCGTCCTTAGTGGGGAAGTTCATTTCCACAATCGAAGCAGTACCATTTGCCATGGCCCACTCCAGGGATCTTCAGAGATTCGTGATCCAGACGTGCAAGAATCATCCAGATCATCAACATCTGTCTGTTTCTCTTCCTCCTCATGTCGAGTCGAGTCTGCACTGGTGGTTAGATCTCTCTCATCTCCTGAAAGGAAAATCCTTTCTAGTTCCTCCTTGGACCACAGTAACTACGGATGCCAGCCTTCGGGGCTGGGGTGCAGTCTGGGGTCGCTTCAGTGCTCAGGGGAAATGGGGTCTGGAGGAATCCATGCTCTCCATCAATGTTCTGGAACTTCGAGCTGTCCGGCTGGCCCTGAGGCACTGGGAGTCTCAATTGACCGGTCTTCCAGTCAGAGTGGAGTCCGACAACGCCACGGCGGTGGCTTACATCAACAGGCAAGGCGGCACAAGAAGCGGTTCCGCCTGGTGGGAGGTCAAGGATATTTTGTCTTGGGCAGAAGATCACGTGCCTGTCATCTCTGCGGTTCATATTCCAGGCGTGGACAACGTCATGGCAGACTTCCTCAGTCGTCATACCGTCGACAGCGGAGAATGGGCTCTGCACCCAGAGGTGTTTCACATGCTCACTCAACGGTGGGGGATGCCTGTGGTGGATCTGATGGCTACCAGACACAACAGGAAGGTTCCGGTGTTTTGCTCCCGGTTGAGGGACTCCCTTGCTCTAGCAGTGGATGCCTTGTCGATCCCTTGGGACTTCTCCCTGGCTTACATCTTCCCTCCTCTTCCTCTATTGGTCAGAGTTATCCAGAAGTTGAAGAGGGAACGTTGTCCTGTCATCCTGATTGCTCCAAACTGGCCTCGCCAGACCTGGTTCCCGGAATTGATGGCCATGTCAGTGAAGGATCCAATCCCACTTCCAGCCCGTCCGGACCTGCTTCTTCAGGGGTATCTGTGGAAAGAGGATGTTCACTCTCTCCATTTGATGGCATGGCGGTTGAATCCTCGATTCTAGCTAAGAAAGGCTTTTCTCCTTCTGTGGTATCGACGATGCTCAGTGCTCGTAAGCCTGTGTCTTCCAAGATCTATCATCGCATATGGTCAACTTTCGTGACATGGTGCTCTGACAAGAAGTTGTCTCTTGACTTCCATCTTCCCACTGTCCTAGCCTTCTTGCAGGACGGTGTAGATAAGGGGCTCAGTCTGAGTTCCCTCAAAGTTCAGACTTCTGCCTTGTCTGTGTTTTTCCAGGAACAGATTGCTGTCCTTCCTGATGTGAAAGTCTTCTTCCAAGGTGTGACTCATGTTCGACCTGCCTTTAAGAGTCCTGCTCCCCAGTGGGATCTCAATTTGGTGCTGGGAGTTCTACAGCGACCACCGTTTGAATCCTTGGCTTCCATTCCATTACGTCTTGTGACTTGGAAGATGGCCTTCCTCTTGGCTGTTGTGTCAGTGCGCCGGGTAGCAGAGTTACAGGCCTTGTCTTGTAAACCTCCTTACCTGGTGTTCCACAAGGATAAGGCTGTGCTTCGCACTACCACGGAATTCTTACCTAAGGTTGTGTCTGAGTTTCACATCAATCAGGAGATTGTGGTTCCCTCTTTCTGCCCTAATCCTTCATCTGACAAGGAAAGAGATCTCCATCTGTTGGATGTGGTGCGTTGCCTCAAGTTTTATGTTCATCGCACCGAGTCTATCAGGAAGTCTGACGCTCTATTCGTCATTCCTGAGGGGCCTAGGGCAGGGAGACCGGCTTCCAAAGTTACCATTGCCTCTTGGATTAAGGCTACCATCCGTGAAGCCTATAAGTTGAGGAATAAGCATGTTCCCTTCCGGGTGACTGCCCATTCCACCAGATCTATTGGGGCCTCTTGGGCCTACAAGAATCAAGCTTCTGCTGATCAACTGTGCAGAGCGGCCACTTGGTCCTCTGTGCACACCTTTTCTAAGCACTATCGAGTTGATGTACTGGCTTCGGCTGATGCCAGTTTTGGAAGGAAGGTCCTGGAGGCAGTCTTGCCTGTGTAGGTCTTCCGCTCTGTGATCCTTAGTGCTTCCTTACTGTTGAGCCCGGTTGGCTCTAGTTCCGTGTGCTGTGTTAGTTCAGGGATTGTTCCCTTGGTTGGTGTCCGTTGACACTTACAGTTTGGGCTATGTTATCAACTGGTCATAACAGTTCTAGTGACTTGGGCCTTGCGCCTGGTCCTTGCCTTACTTCCCGCCTCTGGATCAGCTCAATGTTTGTACATCCCAGAGTACCAGTGACCTGTATTGGACGACAGTGAAAATAGGATTTTAGTCTTACCTGTTAAATCCTTTTCACTTAGTCCATACAGGTCACTGGTCTCCCACCCTGTCAAGGGACCAGTCTTGGCTCTCCTGTGGCATTCAGTGGGAGACCGTTCGGGCATGCTCACAGGAGTCTTTCTTTTTGCTTACCTGAGGTCAGTTCTTGGGGTCTCAAATCAATATGAGTGGCTCTGGCCAGAAGGTGGCTTAAGTAAGAGGGGAGGCTCCGCCCCTTGCAAATCATTTGCATAATTGTTCCTGCCTATTAAAGGGGACTTACGCCTCCCAGAGTACCAGTGACCTGTATGGACTAAGTGAAAAGGATTTAACAGGTAAGACTAAAATCC
Source organism: Rhinophrynus dorsalis (assembly GCA_037306005.1). Lineage (NCBI taxonomy): Eukaryota > Metazoa > Chordata > Amphibia > Anura > Rhinophrynidae > Rhinophrynus > Rhinophrynus dorsalis. Next base: position 416,917,102 of record CM074719.1, on the reverse strand, counting down.
TATTTTTTGTTATCAACTAGATTTGCTAACTAAGTGTTTGCCCAGTTCATTCGAATAGTGATCAATGTAGTCATATGCCCACATCCAGCCGAAGTGAAAGACAGACAAGTGAACAACACGCTATCCATCTCAGCTCTTTATCTAGTCTCTGACTTAACATTAGAGATATGTCATATTGTTACAATTTTACTAGCAGCATAGGCCGCACGATACTGGCTGCATCTAACCCCTATAATCGCCATACGCATTTCGCCAGGCACTATAGTAATAATTTGTTTACTAAAAGGACTTGCTTAAGAATTTGCCATTCATTCAGCACTCGGGCATATCTATTTACTGTTTATGTATGTGAACTCTTCTGTAGTCTAAACTGATCTGGGAAAAATGACTACTTTTTTTTTTTTTGTGACTGATTACCTCTGATACAATCTATTTGTGTGGAGATGGAAACAGAATACAGACAAATTTTCTGCAGCAAATGCAGGTACTTTGCAGAAAAATAAATATATATGTATTGTTAAATTTGACTGCTGTATGAAGTACTCTTCTGTTAACCCCTTAACGACCCATGACGTACATCACGAGGTGGATGTCCCTAAAGGGCCAAGGACGTACATGTACGTCATGGAATTTGGGGCTCCCCGCGCGGCTGCACTCCATTTGGGGAGCCCTGAATCCGATTGCAAAAAAAAATTTTAGAAATGGTCTGTAGTCCTTAAGTGCCGGCCTTTAAACACATTAAAGGTGAACTATATCCCAATAACTGACTCTTAATTTAACAGAAGAGCTTACCTAGCTATGTGTCCTTCAAACAGCAGTCCCTTACATCTGTACAATTTTTCATTTTTGTTGATTACTTCTATTTATATAATTTATCAATCAGATAAACTTAGTATTTTCTACCAACCATTTTGGTCTACTGAAGTCCATTTTGTCGTGAGGTGCAATCTAGACGTAGAAAGATATTTGTATAGAAAACTGCAGATTGCTTTGCAATGCATTGCGTACCCCTTTGACACTCAAAGGATTAAAGGGACAGTAATACCTGGAAGGTTTTCTATTGTTCATATAAAAAAACTAAATGAAATTCAGTAAATCCCATTGCTTAAAGATGTATATTTTAATATTTATATATTTGTAAAGCACCCCCCTCCCCTTTTACTCACGTCGGCACTCTAGCTGACAGATCGAGATTCTGTTCATGCGACCAGATGGCCCTTCAGCAGTGCTGAAATAGCGTTGTCTACAAATAAATAGTTCGTTTGAACAGTCTGCAAAGTGTGCCTTTAAGATTGCTGGACTCCATAAAGGGGAACTACCACCTGCGCTGGCAGTCCCAGCAGGATCTAGGAGGTGTTGCTACAAGCCGATCAGCTCTGAAAGGGACTGACAGCGCAGGCGCCCGGACGTCTTTATGGCAAGATGTCAGCAATCCGTCCTGCTCTCAGCCCCAGAACGATGCATGTTTCTTTAGAATAAGGTAATCATTCTGGTGGCTAGTGCTACTAAGCTGCTAGTCGCCAGATGGGGTTTATTGAAGTTAAATTCTTGAAGAGGTGGTAGTTTCGCTTTAAAGCTCTTGTCTGCTGTTCTTTCAGAGATAACACACTGAAGTACCATAGAAATATTTGTGCTATTTGCTGTTAGTCTTGTTTAGCAAATCTGTTTTCATTGTCTTATCGGTGGAATCTGCTGCTTGTGAATTTTCCATTTATATGATGATTTAGACATCTTCCCTTAGACATCTAGTTATAAACAAGGTAGTCTGACAATATAGGGGTGTTGCTTACCCCTCTGGGACTCAAAGGGTTAACTCTTTGAGTGCCAGAGTGGTATCCAGCTCAATGCAATGCTTTGAATGGCTCTCTGGCACTCAATGGGTTAAAAGTGTGATAAAGGTCTTTAAAAAAAAAAAAAAAAAAAAAAAAAAAAAAAATGTGGCTGGTCACTATCTGGATTTACAATGAGGCTGCAGTAATCTTATTATTGGTAACCCTTTAAGGACCAGAGGGGTGTGCAGTGCATTGAATACTCCTCTGGCCCTTTAACCCTTTGAGTGCCAGAGGGTTTACTATGCCTTAAGGTACCAGCGTATTCCACAGTACTAATATGGGTACAATACAAAAAAGAAATTGGTCTGTGCTAATGCAACAATGCGTTGTGTAACTCTCTGGCACTCAAGGGCTTAAGGACCAGGTGTGAGTGTAACACCTTCATATCAAACCTTTGCACATACGTCTAGACCTTATCCCTTTGGGTGCCAGTGGGGTAGCACAGCTCATTGCATTGTGTGCCGCTCTGGCATTCAAAGGGCTAAAGGATTAACCCTTTGAGTGCCAGAGGGGTACACAACGCATTGCAAAGTGTTAAACAAAATGAAGGCTGATGCAATAAGGATTGGAGGGATTCTGTAGCAAACCATTGGGATAAATAAACATTTCTATTGTGTTAAATTGTGCTTTTAACCCCTTGAATCTTCAAGATATTCCCAAGCATTGCTTAAAAAATGCTTTGGATATCTGTCTAGCTCTGAAAGAATTAAGTCCCATTTGAATCAATGGGTATTTGGTGAATGTTTGTTTGTGACGTATGGTACATTTGGTTTGTTACATAATTGTTCCACTATCTTTCTGTGACTTGTCTGCTTCCTCCTAATTACAAATTAGCTGTTTGATGATGATCTGTGGTAGAGCTGGTCCCATTCTCCCTCGCTGTCAGTGGCTCTGTATGGGAAAGGCAACAGCATGCAGTTTGCATCAGTACTGAGAGCTCTAACCTACGGAGCTGTATTGACTATTTAATGCAAACTGGTAGTTATGAAATGGGAAAACTATTGCAAGATTAATATGATAAAACCAGCTATTTTTTTTTCATTATATTATAAGACACATTCTAGGTAATTGTGGGCTGTTTCTGTGGAAGCATATTGGTGTTTCTATGGATAATTTGTTCAGCAATAGCATTTTTCCCCCTAAATTTCCCTAAAGTTGATTTAACCCTTTGAGTGCCAGGGGGTACAGAACACATTGCTCTGAAATGCGTTCAGTACCCCTCTGGCACTTAGTGTTTTATGTATTTAAATGAATCCCAATAGATTCATAGGAACAAGCGCTTTTAATCCAATGCATTGTGAAGAGAGCTCTGTAGCAAATGCGTTAAAAGATCCATTTAAATCAAGTGGGATTGTGGGAATTTTTTATTTCTCTCAAAATTGGTTTAGTTCTTCTTAGAACAGCCTCGATCTGTTCTATGACCAAATTGTATTCTAGTCTCATTCTGCTGGATGTGGAACTGAATGACTTGATTCATGCTTTCTGCTAAACTGGAACACATCACAGTTGGAGGTTTAAGAATCCACAGTAATCCTTAATGGGACAGGCTCATTCTGTATATCTCGAATGAAATCTATTTAATGGAGCTGTGTAGTTAAAAGAACACAACTTCTGGAGGGGGGTGCAAAACAAAATGAATCTTTAATTGGTACTGGATGTTATGGCCAGAGCGCCTGATATATTTTTTTGCAAGACTCCTGTATTTCAAACTAAGAAATATTCATAGGATGGAAGAAATAGGAATAGTTTTGAGTCCTTGTGACCTACATGAACATATTAAGTTTGTTAAAGGTTAATTTTGGAGAACTGATCCCGCGGAATGTATTAATAATTAGCTTTCTCTGCCCAGATTAAGGTAAGTGGGGACTTTGGAGGATTTAGGTCCGTATCTTGAAACAGAGAGTATAGGAATTCTGGGACAAAACAATTGCACTACAGGGGAGAACAAAAAAATCCCATTACTGTAAATGGGGATTTTATCCCCTTTAATGCTAGGGAGGTCTCCAAAGCATCACAAGACCTTTCTAGCTTTCACGTAGTTAAAATCCTAAATTAATTCTAGTTCTTCTCTTTAGTGCAATTGGTTTGCCCCAGAATTCCTGCACTTTTCTGTTGAAGATATGGCCCTTAGTGTTCCTATAATGTCTCGCAGAGAGGCATTGCCATTCCAGGGTACTTTTGCTTCTTGAGCCCCCAGAGAGGGCTTAACTGGGGTGTTTAAGGGAAATAAATGTTGTGATTGGCGTCACAAAAGGGGTGGGACTTAATTACGAGTGGGGGCAGGACTTAGCGATCTATCTCATAAAGTGGGCGAGAAGTGGGAGGAATGCGGTGGGAAGGAGGAGAAGTGGGTGATATTGGGAGGAACAGGGTGGGAAGGAGAAGAATGTAGCAGCGTTTCATAAGAAACTCCTCACCACTGGAGAATCAGCCTCTGTCCCCGGAGACCTGGTAATTCACTGTAAAAATGTATTTTTAAACACGTCTGACTTGGGGGGGGGGGGCATTTTCCCCAATATGTTGCCCCCACTCTGGTCTTTTAAAAGGTTAATGTAGTATTTAAAACTATTAACCCTTTGAGTGCCAGAGGGGGTGTCCAATGCATTATGAAGCAATGCTTTGGATACCCCTCTGGCACTAAAACAGTCAAACACTAGCCTTAATCTGGACAGAAAATAACTTCTATGGAAGAGTTGTCTGTGGATTGGTTCTCCAAAGTCAGTAGCTTGGACTTCTGAATGCCATGCCATCCACTAAAGTCTTCTTAGGTGGCCTCATTGGGATGGGTATGGCTTCATGGAGTCCGGCAACAAAGAAAAATGGCTGGACATGAAATCCAGTAATAATTAAAGACAGACTTGAATCATTGAGGCCATTAAAAGTTTAAGGTAAGTGAGGGTTTATTTAGTGGAGTTGGTATTGCTTTAACACTTCAACAATTTTAGATTAGTATCTGAAAAATAACTAATGTTAAGAATCGACATTGTAAAACACCTGGGTAAACTTTGGATACATGTGCATTTCCTTGGAGGAATCTCAGAAATTCCATATCCCAGATATCTCTTGTGTAATTTTAAGAGCTTGATAGATAAACTAGTAACTGCAAAATTTTCTTCCTAGCTCAAATTCCTGATGAGATGTTAACTGAACTTTGTGTCTGCATCTGTTGTAGTTTTCCCTAGATGAGCAACATGCCAAAATAGGAAACTGAAGTTAGAACTTGTTTAGACTGTGGAAATTTGCTTTGTACTTTTACCAAAACATCACCAGGAAACAAAATAATGTTGTTTCCTTAATTGTATTATATTTTCTCTTCTTACCAATAAACCAAGGAGTGTTTGTTTATATCCAGACCTTCTTAAGAAGCTGGGGCGTTAACCCCCAACAGTACAGGTTCTAAGAATAACTGACTTAAAACCTTGAGTTCCACAACCATACAGTGTACAAGCTTGGCCAGCTGTGCACCAAAAAACAAACAAATGTAGAGACTGGTGGGGGAATCAGGATCCCTTCTGACGTCTTGTGTCCCCCACCCACTGATCTCGTAGCCAATTCAGCTGGTGACGTGGAAGGATTTCCCTGATCCTGCCCACTCATAACTGTTATTTTGGCAAGAATGGAAGCAGGGGAGCCTTGCCACTCTCCTGCATCGCCATTATTGATCCCCTGGATCAGTTAGTTGATAAGTAGCTGGTGGGAAATCAGGAGGGGTTTTGATCCCCCCCTTCCCAATGAGGTCTACGTGTAACCCTTTGAGCACCAGGGAGCTGTCCAATGTATTGAATTGAATATCTCTGTGACACTCAAAGGATAAATATACATTAAAAAAAAAAAAAAGTTTGCCAGAGGGGTGTCCAACTAATTGCTTTGCAGTGCGTTGGATAACCCTTTGGAACTCACATTAACACCCCCAGACCTTTGATTCACTGTCCACTGGTAGTAACAGCCCCCTCACATACACTGACCACACTGCCTTGTTCCACTGCAGGTCCTTATATTCAGTGTCAGGCTCTGAAGCTGGTTTCTGCTGCCCAATGAAAGTAAAAAATCATGACATACACTGTCTGACCCCCCCCCCCCCACACACACACACACACACTCCAGACTTTTTCCACTGCTCACCATTCGTCACAGAACCCTGCCCCTCCACAGCCTTGCTCCACTGGTAGTCATTGAATCGCACGCACAAACTGCTTACTCTCCCTGTAGCCGCTCTGCTGGCATCCAGTACAGTTTGTCAACCCATACCAATGGGGTACCATTTTCTCTGGCTGGCATTAGGTACTAAAAATTCAAGGAAATTCCATAGTGTTGAAATATTTTAGTATCTTGGATACTGAAGTGTATAAAAATGTGTGTGTGTGTGTTTTTTAGACAGCACCATTTTCTGGAAAGAGTTGTACACACTAGCCTAGGGGTAAAAAAGCGAGTGGCCCCTCATTTTAATGTGAGCAAATGTCTGCTTTCGAAGATGGTATGTCTTGCTGACCTTTCCTCATATCTACTGGTTAAGACCATTTTAGTGTAGGCAGGTAATTTCAAAAAATAAATGAGGAAGGTGTCACCCCCTAAGGTATGTCAGCCCATACTAGTGGAGTACCATTTTTCTTGCACTGGTAGAAAGTACTGAAAACTGCAAGACATGCCATGCCTTCCAAAGATTTTATTTTATATATATATATAATATATATATATATATATATATATATATATATATATATATATATATATATATATATATATATATATATATATTTCACTGTCGTCCAATACAGGTCACTGGTACTCTGGGAGGCGTAAGTCCCCTTTAATAGGCAGGAACAACTATGCAAATGATTTGCAAGGGGCAGAGCCTCCCCTCTTACTTAAGCCACCTTCTGGCCAGAGCCACTTTAGATTGATTTGTTCCTGGTGTGCTTGCACACCAGGTAGAGAACATCTATGCATCTTAGTGTTTTATTATTTTTTTATTCAAATATGGAATACCACCATTAGGAGGGTGACCATGGCTGTGAATTGCCCTCTTTAAAGTGGCTGGTGCAGCTTCCAGGGATTTTCTGTGGACCTTATGCCCTGAAGAGGGGACAGCTTGTGTTAAGCAGCTCCCCTACTGGGGAATTTACCTCTGGTTCTTTCCCTCCTTATCATGGTCACCTGAAGACAGAAGTCCTGCAAGAAAGGTGAGTCACCCATTGAGTGCTGAAGGTCCACTTGTCCCCACAGTGTCCCTTTGATGGGCTTGTATTTGGGAGTTTTAATACACTCCAGCACTCATAGGGTGTTTCTATTGCATTATAACTGTTTTATGCAATTTCTGTGGTATTCTCTGGGTTTTGGAGCTTTGGGTATTAGTTTATTTATGTTTCTCATGTGTTTCATGCTTGTTTGGGCACTTTTTAATGTTTTACTAAACTTTATTAAAAATGGTGTTCCGCGCCTTTAAGCGCGGCTTTTTCCCGCTCAGACGCAAGGGCTCCTTTACTCTCTATGAGAATTCACAGTGTGGGACATATCTCTGGAACCGCTTGTCATAGCAACTCCAGAGAGGGCTCATTTTAATGCTAGGCTCCTGCTCTATCATCTGGAATGTGTTTCATTTATGTGGGGTGTTCAGGGGGGCTTCGGGCACTGTTTGGGGTACTTGTAAGGGAAAACTACATTTCCCGTGAGCGCTTGGTTCGCGCTCGTTTCTGATTGGCTGTCATGACGGCCGCCATTTTGTGGTACTTTTCCTAGGCGAGTACACTACGCAGGGACCGAGCCTTCTCTCTCCTCAACAGATTAACCCTTCGCTGGCCAGATAAGTCCGTTTTTAGACATTTCTGGGGTGAAACTTTAATCATTTACACTTTTTCTGGGTGATAGTGTTATTAGTGGGGTATATTGACGCTGTGAGCATGTCTACTTCACTGGAGCTAGGGGCTAGACCCAAGTCTAAGGAGGATGGGGGATCTGCTACCCCCATGGCGTTTTGCTCCTCTTGCCACATTGGACTGGATGGCGATAATGTGGGGGATCTATGCCCTAATTGTACTGGTCAAGATAGTAACCCTGGGCTTCCCAGCCACGCTATTGAGCCATCTTGGGTGAGGGAGTTTAAAGCTGCCACTAGGGATCTCAGATCCACGCTTCAACTCTTTCCCTCTCAGATTCAGGGGGCTCTCCAGGTCTGGCAGACCCCATCTACCATCAGGACCTCCCTGCCTAAGCCACAGGGAGCTCCTGATGTCACTGATTCTTCTGAAGAAGAACTATTACAGGATTCTGATGCTGAGGAACGTACTGTTATTGAATCTAACAGGTCCATTGGGGACCCCTACGAGTGTGACCCTGAAGTTTCGGCTGAGGGTCTGATCAGAGCGGTTTTGAATACGCTCAACCTTCCTCTGACTCAGGAATCCACTTATGATCCTACTGATGTTTTTCAGAAAAAAGCCATCTAAGCCAGTTGTTTGTTTTCCAACTAACCCTACTCTTGCCCGTCTGGTCTCTGAGGCATGGAAGAATCCTGATAGATCTTCCTCTGTCTCCAAAAAGTTTGCTAAACTTTACCCTTTTCCTGAGGCGGAGCTGGCAAAATGGGTTCATCCTCCCAAGGTGGATGCTCCTGTTTCTAGACTATCCAAATCTACCGCTTTGGCTGTCTCAGATGCCTCTGCCCTGCAGGACTGGATGGATAAGAAGCTAGAGCTCTCTCTTAAGTCTATTTTTGCCTCCATTGGCACGGCCATGCGCCCAACCTTTGCTGTGGCATGGGTTAATAGAGCTATTGCGGCCTGGACTGAACGACTGACTGAAGCAGTTCGCCAGGATGCGCCGGTATCTGAACAGTTGCAGCTACTTGCTAATATCACTGAAGCTCAGAACTATGTTGCTGACGCTGCTTTTGATGCTGTGCGCATGATGGCGAGGGCCTCCACTTCTTCTGTGGTGGCTAGACGTGCTCTTTGGCTGAAAATTTGGTCTGCTGATACAGCCTCTAAGAAAGCCTTGCTTTCCTTGCCCTTTCAGGGGAATTTGCTTTTTGGGTCTGAACTCAAAGAAATGATCAGTGAGGCTACTGGCGGTAAAAGTACTCTTCTACCCTCAGTCTTTAAGAAAAAGTTTCCAGCCAAACGCAATCGGTCCTTTCGTTCCTTTCAGACTGAGACACGCTCCTCGGCCCAAACGGGTCCTCCCACTACGCGCTCCTCCTCCAAGCCCAAACAGTCCTGGAGGCCCAAAGTTGCCTCCAAGGCCAAGACCTCAAGACTGCTTCGGCATGACTCACCGAACCCGGGTCCGCATCCGGCTGTAGGCGGTCGTCTCCGCATCTTTCGCCGGACTTGGGAGGAGTCAGTGGCGGACCCATGGGTTCTTCAGGTGGTGTCAGAGGGATACAGGATCCCTTTCTCTTCCCTTCCTCCTTTTCGGTTCCATTTTACTCGTCCTTCTCAGGAACCCACAAAAAGGCGTCTGTTCGACGACGCTATTCAGGATCTCTTGGACAAAGAGGTCCTGGAGGCGGTTCCTCAAGGGGACACAGGTTCAGGATTTTATTCCAACCTGTTTGTGGTAGCCAAAAAGGACGGAGGAGCTCGTCCCATTTTGTATCTCAAAGATCTCAATGCCTATGTGGTGACTTCCCACTTCCGCCAGGAGTCCCTACGCTCTGTGATTGCAGCAATGTCTCCAGGGGAGTTTCTTGCCTCCCTGGACCTTCAGGATGCTTATCTTCACATCCCTATTCATCCAGAGAGCAGGCGGTATCTCAGGATTGCCTGCCACAGGGGACACTTTCAGTTTGCAGCGCTCCCCTTTGGGCTGACTTCAGCCCCTCAGGTCTTCCAGAGGGTGTTGGGCTCCTTGATAGCGGTGCTCCATCAGGATGGGATCAGAGTGACCCCCTACATGGACGATCTCCTACTGAAGGCCTCCTCAGCGGAGCTTCTCCATCAGCAATTACAGATGTGAATGCACACCCTGACCCGTCATGGCTGGATCCTGAATCTGGACAAGTCGGACTTGATTCCATCTCAGAGGCTTCTGTTCTTGGGTCTCCTGTTCGACACTCGCCAATGCATGGTGTTTCTTCCAGAGGACGTGGCTCACCAGATAGCCGTCAGAGTGGCTGGGATTCTGGACATGGACGAAATTCCAGTACCGAAGTTGTCGTCCTTAGTGGGGAAGTTCATTTCCACAATCGAAGCAGTACCATTTGCCATGGCCCACTCTAGGGATCTTCAGAGATTTGTGATCCAGACGTGCAAGAATCATCCAGATCATCAACATCTGTCTGTTTCTCTTCCTCCTCATGTCGAGTCGAGTCTGCACTGGTGGTTAGATCTCTCATCTCCTGAAAGGGAGATCCTTTCTAGTTCCTCATTGGACCACAGTCACTACGGATGCCAGCCTTCGGGGCTGGGGTGCAGTCTGGGGTCGCTTCAGTGCTCAGGGGAAATGGGGTCTGGAGGAATCCATGCTCTCCATCAATGTTCTGGAACTTCGAGCTGTCCGGCTAGCCCTGAGGCACTGGGAGTCTCAATTGACCGGTCTTCCGATCAGAGTGGAGTCCGACAACGCCACGGCGGTGGCTTACATCAACAGGCAAGGCGGCACAAGAAGCGGTTCCGCCTGGTGGGAGGTCAAGGATATTTTGTCTTGGGCAGAAGATCACGTGCCTGTCATCTCTGCAGTTCATATTCCAGGCGTGGACAACGTCATGGCAGACTTCCTCAGTCGTCACACCGTCGACAGCGGAGAATGGGCTCTTCACCCAGAGGTGTTTCACATGCTCGCTCAACGGTGGGGGATGCCTGTGGTGGATCTGATGGCTACCAGACACAACAGGAAGGTTCCGGTGTTTTGCTCCCGGTTGAGGGACTCCCTTGCTCTAGCAGTGGATGCCTTGTCGATCCCTTGGGACTTCCCCCTGGCTTACATCTTCCCTCCTCTTCCTCTATTGGCCAGAGTTATCCAGAAGTTGAAGAGAGAACGTTGTCCTGTCATCCTGATTGCTCCAAACTGGCCTCGCCAGTCCTGGTTTCCGGAGTTGATGGCCATGTCAGTGAAGGATCCGATCCCACTTCCCGCCCGTCCGGACCTACTTCTTCAGGGGTATCTGTGGAAGGAGGATGTTCACTCTCTCCATTTGATGGCATGGCGGTTGAATCCTCGATTCTAGCAAAGAAAGGATTTTCTCCTTCTGTGGTGTCGACTATGCTCAGTGCTCGTAAGCTTGTGTCTTCCAAGATCTATCATCGCATATGGTCAACTTTTGTGACATGGTGTTCTGATAAGAAGTTATCCCTTGACTTCCATCTTCCCACTGTCCTGGCCTTCTTGCAGGACGGTGTGGATAAGGGGCTCAGTCTGAGTTCCCTCAAAGTTCAGACTTCTGCCTTGTCTGTGTTTTTCCAGGAAAGGATTGCTATCCTTCCTGATGTGAAAGTCTTCTTCCAAGGTGTGACTCATGTTCGACCTGCCTTCAAGAGTCCTGCTCCCCAGTGGGATCTCAATTTGGTGCTGGGAGTTCTACAGCGACCACCGTTTGAATCCTTGGCTTCCATTCCATTACGTCTTGTGACTTGGAAGATGGCCTTCCTTTTGGCTATTGTGTCAGTGCGCCGGGTGGCAGAGTTACAGGCTTTGTCTTGTAAACCTCCTTACCTGGTGTTCCACAAGGATAAGGCTGTGCTTCGCACTACCAAGGAATTCTTACCCAAGGTTGTGTCCGAGTTTCACATCAATCAGGAGATTGTGGTTCCCTCTTTCTGCCCTAATCCTTCATCTGACAAGGAACGAGATCTCCATCTGTTGGATGTGGTGCGTTGCCTCAAGTTTTATGTTCATCGCACCGAGTCTATCAGGAAGTCTGACGCTCTATTCGTCATTCCTGAGGGGCCTAGGGCAGGGAGACCGGCTTCCAAAGTTACCATTGCCTCTTGGATTAAGGCTACCATCCGTGAAGCCTGTAAGTTGAGGAATAAGCATGTTCCCTTCCGGGTGACTGCCCATTCCACCAGATCTATTGGGGCCTCTTGGGCCTACAAGAATCAAGCTTCTGCTGATCAACTGTGCAGAGCGGCCACTTGGTCCTCTGTGCACACTTTTTCAAAGCACTACCGAGTTGATGTACTGGCGTCGGCTGATGCCAGTTTTGGAAGGAAGGTCCTGGAGGCAGTCTTGCCTGTGTAGGTCTTCCGCTCTGTGATCCTTAGTGCTTCCTTACTGTTGAGCCCGGTTGGCTCTGGTTTCGTGTGCTGTGTTAGTTCAGGGATTGTTCCCTTGGTTGGTGTCCGTTGACACTTACAGTTTGGGCTATGTTATTAACTGGTCATAGCAGTTCTAGTGACTTGGGCCTTGCGCCTGGTCCTTGCCTTACTTCCCGCCTCTGGATCAGCTCAATGTTTGTACATCCCAGAGTACCAGTGACCTGTATTGGATGACAGTGAAAATAGGATTTTAGTCTTACCTGTTAAATCCTTTTCACTTAGTCCATACAGGTCACTGGTCTCCCACCCTGTCAAGGGACCAGTCTTGGTTCTCCTGTGGCATCCAGTGGGAGACCGTTCGGGCATGCTCACAGGAGTCTTTCTTTTTGCTTACCTGAGGTCAGTTTTAGGGTCTCAAATCAATCTAAAGTGGCTCTGGCCAGAAGGTGGCTTAAGTAAGAGGGGAGGCTCCGCCCCTTGCAAATCATTTGCATAGTTGTTCCTGCCTATTAAAGGGGACTTACGCCTCCCAGAGTACCAGTGACCTGTATGGACTAAGTGAAAAGGATTTAACAGGTAAGACTAAAATCCTATTATATATATATATATATATATATATATATATATATATATATATATATATATATATATATATATATATATATATATATATATATATATATATAATTGCTTCATGTACAGACTTTTGCTCAAAGGTGGATAATGCGTACCCAGTCCCATAGACTGCAACAGTCAGGTTATGTGGACTGCTGGGTAGTGTACCTTATGAAGGCTCACAGTCTCCTTTGGCATGAATAAGAGAGCAATAGATTACACTTTGCAGACCCCCATTTTGTGTTGCAGATTCCCAAGACTTTCATATAAGCAGTGTTTTTAAAACATCATAGTTTTCCACAGGACAGTGGCTCTTAAACTGTTTTTTGGAATTCCTTAAGATGTGCAAGGGATTCTGCAGATGACACTCGAGTAGTTGAAGACTTTTGAAACAAGGCTGGAGTGTCATACTGTGTGTCTGAAATTCTGTGACTGCCACAGAGCATGTGGATTGTAAATGTTTTCTGTAAAAACCAATATAACTAGTCTATATGAAAATATGATCTGATGCAATTATCAGATATGTCACCCATGCATGTTAGAGTAACAATACTAATAAGACTAAATTATCGATCATTCTACTAAACTTTATACAAATAGTATTAACCCCTTGGGTGCTGGATATCTCCAACACATGGCAACGTGCTGGAGACTTCACTTGCATTTAAGGGTTTAAAGGCTTTGATTGTTGGTGTTTTACAAATATTAAATATGGAATAAAAGGGTTTTGACCCTGCAAAACATTTAATAAACCACTGTTATAGACATTAGCAGTTGCCATAAAATGAAAAAGCTACAAAAAAAGTCAAACTCTTGCAGTAAATATTTACTACCCTTTTAACTTTGTGCTCTATCAGTAGGAATCAGTGGCTGGATATACATTTATCAATGGTTTCATCTCTGTATTTCCATGTGAACTACAATGACTATATTTAAGATAAAATGTAGAAATATGTCTCTCCTGAAACCATCTGTCAATAAATTAAATAAATAAATAGATGAACATTGCCCCCTCCCCCCACAAAAATATTGCCTTCCTGCAATTCTCAAGGGCTTAAGTTTCAATATACAGTACTGTTTAAAATTCACTTTCCCCTTTTGTAGAACGGAAAATAGATATATATATATTTTTTTTTAAATGCATTTTTAAGTATTCCATGTAGTTTTTAAGCTATTCTGTTTGCATTAAGAGCACAGGATATGAATAGTACAACAGCCTATTTTGCTACTTTCCCAGGCATTCTCTTGTCCACAGCTGGAGACTAAAGATTTGTCTTCATTAGATGGTCTCCTGAAGTTACAGAAGATCAGTCACACTTCTCTGGCTGGAAGAATAACAGATATGCGCATGAAAAAGAGAATTTAAAGGAGAACTTACACCTCCTAATAATAACTCACACTTGCCTTACTATGGCCTGAAAATCCTAATGGCTCCTTTGAATGGAGGTAATGTCCACGTATGCAGACATGATAGTTTGCTGACAAATTTTCAAACTGTGTATGAAACCCTTTAAGGTCCTGGCTGAAAATACTATCCTTTGGAAAAAGGCAAAAGGGCAAAAATCATAGGGAACATTAGGATTTTCTGTTTGCAAGGTAAGTGAGGGGTTATTTAAAAAATGTTGTCTCCACTTTATCATGCCTTAGTGCATTCCCCCTATAGTTTCTGTCAGATGGATACTGTTTTTGTAATTTCAGGTCAGTGCCATGGACGGGCTGCTTCTAAGGCTACTTTGGCTTTGTGGATTTTCTACCATCGAACAGGCTTATGTGTTTGTACAAAATCGATTCCATTTGGGTTTCTGCTCATTCTACCAGAGCTCTTAGTACGTCTTGGGTTTATAGGAACCAAAGTTCTGCAGAGCAATTGTAGAAGTCTGCTGTATGGGCTTTTCTTTACGCTTTTACTAAGCACTGTTTACCACTGCCACTAGAATTTCCACCCTGCAACTTGCTCTGCAGAGGTAGTCGATTAGTATAATTTCTTGCTGCTTTATTTCTGTGTTTTGTTTGCTGAGCTTGTGTATATATTTTGCGACAATAGTTTGAACAATACAGAGCATCTGCAGTGGTATAGTATAGAACTTCAGTACAGTGAGATCTCTGTAGAATTCAAGTTGTTAATGCAGAAATACAAAATGAAAACAGGAGGGGTGGGGGCACTGCTAGTGCAATAAATTTCAGCAACACCAGTGTATGGAAACAACGCACAAAACACGTGACTAGAATAACCCATTCCATAAAATCTCTGGTATAATACGCACCTGTGTATAATACGCAGGTGTACCTTATACCCAAGACTTTAGGAGTAAACAAGAGTTCCTATGTATAATACACACCCTTATTTTCCTCTGTCACACACACCACACACACACACACACACACACACACACACACACAATCTCCATTGTCACTGGTTCCCTCCCTTCCCGCTTACTCATATCCTCCTCCTCTGCCCCTCCGTAGTGCAATTTCGGCATCCTGACAGGGTCCCAGCGGACGGCATGCTTGTACTTACTCCCACTTCCAGCATTGCCCTGTCAGGACCTCTTCTGCCTTGCCAATGGCAATGTCTTGAGAGGACCTTGCACACACACACACACACACACACACACACACACACACACACACACACACACACACACACACACACACACACACACACACACACACACACACACACACACACACACACACACACACACACTTCACATAAGGTGAAGAGGGGCAAAATTGTGTGTATTATACTCAATATTTTGCGGTATATTAAATAAGAAATGAGGCTTCTTAGATCTCAGAAGAATACCATCCCAAAAGATTGCATAATATTTCACTGACTGCTCTTCTCCATACATCCACATTCAGTGAAAGAGCTCAAATATACAAGAGAAACAAAACGTAGATGACGCCTGTAGTTTCTTATCAAAATTATAAAACGCAAGAATGTATAGTGTAACTCATTCTGATTTAACTCTTTGAACCTGCTTGCTCCTTTTTCTCTCTCTGACATACCCATAAAACTAATCCACGGCCATGGCTTTATATTGGATATGAGCTTCCTCCACTTCTGTACCTAATCAGATGAATGGCTCTGGGGAAAGTCGGGCTCCCTGGCAGACTTTCTACACTACAGATCGCTCCTTTTACTTTAACTCTGCTCTGTCCTTGACTAAAAAACATTACGTTTTGCAACTAATTTGCACTCGTAAATCCAACCTTCTCTACCTTTTCTTTGCCTTTGATTCATTTCTCTGCCCTCCATCTGCCTCCCTCTCAAACTTTGTACAGCCACAAAACTTTGCTGACTTCTACAAGCCAAGGTAGACTCCATCCGGGAAAATATCCCACCTTGTAAATACCCTCCAATCCTACCTCGTTCCCCTCCTACAACTCTGGACTATTTTTTTCACTAGTCACCTCCACTACATGCTCACTTGATCTGCTCCCCTCTTACCTCATCTAGTCCCTCTCCCCAACTAACCTCTAACTTATTACAGTTTTTAGTGCCACCTTTCCACAGTTTTTAGTGTGGAGTCCTGATGAATTCAAATATGTCATAGAAATACCCATCCTTGAACAGTTCCACTGACATTACCATACGATCTAGCTATTGACTCTAAGCTTTTGGAAAGCCTAGCCTACTCCCACCTGACACTTTACAGTCTGGCTTTTGCACTGCTCACTCCACTGAAACTGCTCTCACAAGCATGGTCAATGATCTTCACATTGCCAAATTACAACGTCACTATTCTATACGTATCCATCTTGATCTCTCAGCTGCTTTTGACACTGTTGATCATGTGCTCCTCCAAATTCTTCACTCCTTAGGAATCCGTAACTTAGCACTGGACTGGCTGTCTTCTTATCTAACTAACCGATCCTTCATTGTCTCCTCTGCCACCTCTTCATCCTCTCCCATCCACCTCTCTGTTGGTGTTCCTCAAGGTATATTCTAGGACTGCTTTTCTGTTCTCTGTTTATAAACACTTGGTGATCTTAACTCATTCGGATCCAAATATCATCTCTATGCAGATGACACCCAGCTTTATTTATCTACACCCTGACTAACTTCTTATATTCAATCTAGTCACAGATTGCCTCTAGCCTATCATCTCATACTAGAGATCTCATAGGCACCTCAAGCTCAATATGTCTAAAATGAACAGAATACTCATCCCACCTAAGTCTGGCCCAGTAGTGCTCTTCCAGGTGATTGTAAATGGCACTACCATAAATCCAGTATCAGAAGCATGGTGCCTAGGGGTGATAATTGACAGCTCTCGTACTCTCCTCACATTAACGCCATTGCTAAATCCTGCTGTAACATAGCTTAAACCAGTTTCTTCCTCCGTTTATCCACAGCTAAAATTCTTACATAAACGTTCATCCTTTCCCTCATGGACTACTGTAACCTTCTCTCTAGCCTTCCTGCCTCACAACTCCATGCTTTTCAATCCATTTAGCATTAACTTTGTCACTTAGATTTGTCTCTGCTCCCCTCCTCCTAAAATCCCTCCAAAGGATGCCTATCAAATTCCAAATCTCTTGCAAAATTTTGCTGCTTTCATTCAAGACCATAATCTCCTCTACCGCTTCCTACATTTCCCACCACTTACAATCAGCCAATGACAGTCTTCTCTCCGCTACTTATGTGCCTACAGCTCTCACATAGCAAACCTTTTTCTCATTGCGCCTTATCTATGGAATGCTCTACTTCTACCCTGCGCCATTGTCACAGGATTGATGTGCCAGAATTTTGCGAATTCTGGGCACTTATGATGCTGATGGGCATCATCAAGAAGCCCTCCATCCGCTCTTACTGGAGCACTAGACCCATCTGCTGTACCCCCATTTACTCCCAGCGTATGTCTAGGCAGAGGTATGAAATGATACTTCATTTCATGCACTTCGCTGACAACAGCCTTTGCCCCCCTAGGGATCACCCCAAGTTTGACAGGCTGTATAAGAGCCACCCCATGATTACCCACTTCGCTGCCAGGTTTACAGAGGCTTATACACCTGGAAGGGATATCTGCGTGGATGAATCCCTGATGAAATATAAGGGAAGGCTGGGATTAAAGCAGTATATTCCTTCCAAGCGCTCCAGGGAGTGAAAGTGTATAAGCACTGTGAGAGCAAGAGTGGTATACTCAGGCCTTCTGGGTGCACGAGGGAAAGGATAGCCACCTTGACCCTCCAGGTTGCCCAGACCATCTGGGAACCAGTGGCAAGATTGTCTGGGACCTAATTCTCCTCCTGTTGAACAAAGGGTAACACTTGTATCCTGACAATTTTTATACAAGTGTCCCGTTGTTCAAGCTACTGTATCGTTTTGAAATGGCAGCTTGTGGTACTATTCGCGAAAACCACGTAGGATTCCCAGAACAACTGGCACGCACCCAACTATGAAGGGGGAGACCTCAGCTCTGCGCCAAGAGGAGCTCTTGGCAGTCAAATACAGAGACAAGAAGGATGAATGCCTTATCACCACCATCCACACTGAGAGGACTGTGGAGGTCTCTGTATGTGGCAGAGCTGAGGTCACAAACAAACCAGTGTGCATCAAGGCCTATAACCGGCATATGGGTGGGGTTGATCTGGCAGATCAGCTGCTACAGCCCTTCCTAATTATGCGAAAGACAAGGGCCTGGTACAAAAAGGTTGCAATTTCTTATGTAAATTGCAACCTACAGCTCTTTTATACCGTACAAAAAAAAGCAAACCCCGGAATGAAACTGACTTTTTTTACAGTTCCAGCTCCAGGTCATTTTGGGGATTTTGTACCAAGATGCACCTGCTCCCAGGGTGGTGATGGGGAAAAGCAGAGTTGGAGCTACCCACTTTATTTTTAAAATTCCCCCTACTACGACACAGCAGAAACCCCAAAACAGATGCAGAATCTGTTATAAGAGGGGGCAAAGAAAGGACACCACATTCTGCTGTCCTGATTGATCTGGACAACCTGGACCCTGCATTGGTGACTGCTTCAAACGCTACCATACTCTGGTCCATTTTTAAATTTTCTTTACTGTTCCTGAGTTAATTTTGTTTTACTGTTCCTGAGACTTACATGTAACTGCTCCTTTTTTATGAGCAAGTTCTAAAATTGGTGCTGTATTTTACCAAAACCCTTGTCAAACCTATGCATGGGGGCATGGGTGTACTGAGAAGGCCTTGCAGAAAACAACCTGGGGTGTTTTCTTGCAGTAACCTACAACAGTCTCTCTGAAATCGGTCAAAAAGCAATGTGTGTGCAAAAATGAACATTGAAAAATTACCACCACACACTTTCTACATTTTTTTTGGTTAAAACGGTTGCATCAAAGGCATCAAAACACTCCTTATACAATACCTTGGGGTGTCAACGTTTCAAATAAACACACATTCATGGCAATAAATAAAACTGGAGTATGCAATAGGCCCCAAACTAATGATAGGTCTATCAGAAGAAATACTCTCAATTTCAATTCAAAAGACAAGTCCTACAATTGTAACTGAACCTTCCCCAAATCCTGGCAAAACTATGAATGGGGGGCATGGGTGTACGCGAAAAGCCTTGCAGAAAACAACCTGGGGTGTTTTTTTTGCAGTGACCTACAACAGTCTCTCCTAAATCGCAATCAAAAAGAGATGTGTGTGTAAAAATAAAAAATTACCAGCACACACTTTCTCCAATGTTTTTGGTATCAAAACACTCCATATACAATACCTTGGGATGTCAACTTTTCAAATATATGCAGATTCATGGAAATAAAATAAATTGGGATATGTAAAAAGGTCCCAAAAAAAGAAAATAGGCAAAGAAGATATATCAGATTGGAAAAATGACATGCACATGTCAGAAGTTTGGCATTGAACCTCCCCCAAAAACTAAACAAACCTATGCATGGGTGATATCACTGTACTCGGGAGATGTTGCTGAACACATATTGGGGTGTTGTTTGACAGTAACACATAACTGGTTCTGTGAATTCATGCCTGAAGTACAATGTATGTGAAAATAACACAAAAAAATTGCTACCCAAAAGTTTGGCAAATGCTGGTTACAGAATTAGTGCAAGGAAAGTGTAAAAATACCACCATTTGAAATACCCTAGGGTGTCTACCTTTCAAAAATATATGCTTTGATGGGGGTAAATTACTTTGGCCGGCTTAAAAAATGTCCCAAATAGGACATGGGTACAGATGTCAAAATTCCAAGTTGGAAAACTGAAATGCGCACCTCCCAAATAAGGCCTTTTATCCCCCAAAGACCCTGATAAACCTATACAGGGGTGGTATCACTGTACTCAGGAGATGTTGCTGAACACATATTGCTTGTTGTATGGCAGTAACACTTTAGATTCTCAGTAAATGTATAATCCTAAATTGCAATCTGTGTCAAAAAAAAATCACCAAAAAACGTTTCTCTTCAAAATTTGGCAGAGATTGGTGTTAAAATGGTTACATGAAAATACCCCATGTTTAGAACCTTGTGGTGTCTACTTTTAAAAAAAATATAAACATGTGGGGGGTTATTCAGTGATTCATGACAGATATCCGTGTTACAATGTTACTATCGCTAATTTTGAAATAGCAAAGTGCTACTTGTACTTATTGCCCTATAACTTGCAAAAAACATGTAAACATGGGGTATTTCTAAACTCAGAACAAATATTAGGATATATTTAGGAACTTTTTTAATTACCTTTTGTAGATAAGTAAAAGATTTTTCAAGTTAGGAATAGTGGTTTTTATTTACAATTTTTAATATATATTTTTTTAAATACATTGCATGATATGTTGAAAATAATTACATCTTAAGAAAGCCCTCCTTATAGCGAGAAAAACAATATATAATGTGTGGGTGCATTAAATGAGAGAGAGGAAAATTACAGCTAAACACAAACACCGCAGAAATGCAAAAACAGCCATTGTCACTAAGGATGCAAAAATTTGTAAAACAGTCCGGTGACTAAGGGGTTAATCTTACACACTGTATTTGCGTGATTCCTTATACTTTAAACATTTTGACACTATGAGAATGTCTAATCCGTTAGAGCTTGGGGCCAGGCCTAAGACTAAGGACGCTGGGGTCTCTGTGTCCCCTATTGCGCATTACTCCTCATGTCATTCAGGATTGCCTAGAGAATTTTCAGATCATTTATGCCCAGCATGTTTTGCTGTCCCTGAGTCCCCCCCAGGGACCTCCAGCCATGCATTAGAGCCAGTTTGGGTGCAAGAGTTCAAGGCTGCTACCAGAGACCTCCGGTCTACATTGCAACTCTTTCCATCCCAGTTACAGGGGGTCTTCCACTCCTGGCAGACCCCTAATTCTGTCAGATCTTCCTTGCCTAAACCACAGGGAGTACCTGACGTATCCGATTCCTCTGAGGAGGAATTGTTGGTGGATTCGGATGTTGAGGAATGTTCTGCTGTAGGCTTCTCTCCGTTTTTTGGGGACCCCTTTGAGGCTGATCCTGATTCCTCAGCTGAGGGCCTGATCAGGGCCGTGTTAACCACCTTAAACATTCCCTTAGTTCAAGAGGTTTCTTCGGATCCCTCTGATGTATTTCAGGAGCCTAAGAAGCCCCATACTTGTTTTCTACCTAACCCCACTCTTGACCGCCTTGTGTCTGATGAGTGGAAATCTCCAGATAGGAAACCTTCTGTTTCCAAGAAATTTGCCAAGCTTTACTCCTTCTCTGAGGCGGCGCTTGCTCAGTGGGTTCATCCCCCTAAGGTGGATGCACCTGTCTCCAGGCTATCTAGGTCCTCTGCCTTGCCAGTTACTGATGTGTCTGCTATGAAAGCCTGGACTGACAAACTTGAGGTCTCCCTCAAGTCCATTTTTGCCACCTTTTGTACTGCCATGCGTCCAGCGTTTGCTGCAGCATGGGTGAACCGGGCCATTGCCGTCTGGACTGAACAGCTCCTCCTTGCTGTCCGTCCGGGTGCTCCTGCTTCGGATATGTTGCGACTTCTTGCCAACATTTCTGAGGCCCAGCACTATGTTTCTGCTGCCTTCTTTGATTCCATCCATTTGCTGGCGAGTGTTTCCACCATGTCTATGGTTGGCAGACAGTCTCTGATGCGCTGTTCGTCATCCCTGAGGGCCTCAGGGCAGGGAGACCCGCACCCAAAGTGACCATTGCGTCTTTGATTAAGTCCACTATTCGTAAGGCTCACGAGCTAAGGGAGAAGCCTGTTTCCTTTTGGGTCACAGCTTATTCTACAAGATCCATTGGGGCTTCTTGGCTTACAAGAATCAGGCCTCCACTGATCAGTTGTGCAAGGCTGCCACTTGGTCATCTTTGCACACCTTTTTGAAGCACTACTGTGTTGATGTGCTGGCATTGGCTGACGCCGATGGGAGAAAGATCCTGGGCGCAGTCTTGCCTGTCTAGGATCTTCTTCGGTTCTTTTGTGCTTCCTTCACTTTTGTGTTCCTTCACTTTCAGTGTGCTGTGTGACAGTTCCTGCGGTGTTGTTACCCCTGTTAAGTGTCTGTTGACACTTCATTTGTTTTTGTTGGGCTGTCTCTGATCTGATGGTTCATATGCGCTCTGGTGAATTTGGGGGCCTTGCGCCTGGTCCTTACCTTACTTCCCACCTCTGGGAAACTCAGTGGTTGGACATCCCAAAGTTACCAGTAACCTGTATTGGATGACAGAGAAAAGAGGATTTTAGTCTTACCTGTTAAATCTTTCTCTTAGTCCATACAGGTTACTGGTCTCCCACTATGCTTGGCTGTCCTGTGGCAGACCGTGAGGGTCCTTCGGGGTCATGCTCACAGGAGTCTTCTTTCCCTTCTACTATGTAGTCAATAGTTAGTGTCTCAAATCTTACTGGAGCTGATTGGCTAGCTGCAGCCAAGGAGGTAAGGTAGGCTCCACCCCCTGCATTCACTTCTAGAATTGTTCCTGCCTACTTAAAGGGGCAGATCGCTTACCCAAAGTTATCAGTAACCTGTATGGACTATGAGAAATGGATTTAACAGGTAAAATCCTCTTCTTTTTTTTTTTTTTTTTTTTTTTTAAGGGCTACAAGATGGGGGATAGTAAAATTTAAGTATTACTATCCCTTTAAAGGGATAGTAATACTTCATTTTAGCTTTATTTTATTTTGTAGGCATTAAAAAAACATGAAGAACAATATGTCTTATCTCTCAAACCTTTATGGTTTAAGAGATATTCAGCCACATCAGAAGGGAGGTGCCCAGGTAGACTGCAGAGAGGGACAATCTTCAATTAAGATGAGGGAAAAAGCTGAAAAACTTGTCAAGGGGGGAAGGGCTTTCATTCTTTTCATACAAAGAAGATTGTCCCCTGCTGTTATCTGTCTGGTCTTACAACCAGATCCCCATCTGAGAAGAGATGGCTTACACTAGGAAAAAGGGGCAGGAGGGGGAAATTTTGCTTGTGAATATCTCTTAAACCATAAAGGTTTGAGAGATAAGACTTATATCATTCTTCATGTTTTTTTAATGCCTACAAAATAAAATAAAGTTAAAACGAAGTATTACTATCCCTTTAAAGGGATAGTAATACTTAAATTTTACTATCCCCCATCTTGTAGCCCTTAAAAAAAACACATTTTGGAGATAATAATCAGTAGAAAATCTAACTATAAACCAAAGCGGAGAAACAAAAACAATCTTAAAAGCATTTGCAAAAACACAAATAACATTCTACATGTTTTAGTATTGATAAAAGCATTGTACGAGATGCATATTCTAATAAGACTTCATAAGAAAACTGGCTGCTCTTTTTACTAGACAAACTGGAATAAAAACAACACAGCCAAATGTTCTTTATGCAGTTTATTGGTAATTACACATTTCATTTGGTATTTTCTTATTTGTGTCAGTGGGTGTCCGTTTAAGAGCCTATGTTATTTAGCACTCCCGTCAAAACAAACATCAGATCTTGGTGAAAGGAATATTTACAGTCTTTCTTGTCTGACATTCCACATAGAATAAGCTGAAGATTGTTTATTGCTCTTAGCTATGTGACTGACAGTATGGTAAGCCTCTAAGTAGTCTTACCTCTTCCTAATCCTACTTACCTTTAAACAGCCTTAAATGGTGGGGTGTTTTTTTTTGTTACAAATGTGCAATTCTATATGTTCTCTTTTGTGTTTTGAAGGCTTTTTCTTACTATATTAATATAAAAAGTTTGTATGCATGTATGTATATAATATACTTTTTTGTTATAAAAAAAAAATAAAAAAAAAAAAAAAAAAAGCAGGCTGGGAACACTGAACAATAAAATGGTGACATTAAAAGCAAGTGAACTTGTTTTTAGTCATTAAGGTGAAAAATAGGCTTGGTCAAAAAGGGTTTAATCCCTTAAGGACCCATGACGGTGCAGGACCTGGACCGTCATGGCTTAAATGATAGCAGCATGCCTCCGTTCACGCTGCTATCATTAATTCCAGACTGAGCACTCCGAGACTGGGGCGTTCAGTCTCAGCCCTTCTTGCCTGTACCAGTTCATGTGATCGCTGTAGCAGCGATCATATGTACCGGCATTCTTACAAACAGAGGCAACATGCAAAGAATGCTGACTCTGAGTGTCTCGTCTACCTCTGTTTCCCTTGCTATCAAAGTAAGGGAGAGAGAAGTAGAGAGGAGACACCTAGTGGTAAAAAACTGGGGGTATTAACCCCTTCACTGCTGGTGCAGGAGGCTGGCTAAATGCAGGTCAATTTTTGACCTGCAATTATATACATGTGTTTAAAAAAAAAAAAAAAAAATAAAAATATATATATATATATATATATATATATATATATATATATATATATATATATATATATATATATAATTAAACAATATTGCAAGTGTGATTGTTGTGGAGCCATGTAATACACTTATATACATCACCAAATGCCAGGGATAAAAGTGTCAAAATAGGGTGGGAAAAAGGGACATGGGGATTTTCACCCAGGGGGGACAGGGCCACTTTAAACTGCACATTTTGTAGGTATGACTGACCAGTCATAATTTTCATGCAGTCTCCATAAAAATTTAACACTTTGTGAACAATTGATCCCAAAAGAAAAATCAAAAATGGTGTTTTTTTTTTTTTTAAAAACATTATTTTTTCAATTTTCATAAAGTAAATGGTGGGTTATCCATATATGTGGGGTATCAAAAGAGAGCCCTTTTTGTTCTTAAAAGAACAGTATATATTTTATGGGGGTGGAATAAAAGACAGAGGGAAAACACTGTTGAACAAAGGCATTTTCAAAAAGGTCAGAATTGCTCCGGTCCTTAAAGGGATAGTAATACTTCATTTTAACTTTATTTTATTTTGTAGGCATTAAAAAAACATGAAGAATGATATAAGTCTTATCTCTGAAACCTTTATGGTTTAAGAGATATTCACAAACAAAGTATCCCCCCCGTTCAGCCAGATAAGAAGGGAGATGCCCAGGTAGACTGCAGAGAGGGACAATCTTCAATTAAGATAATGGAAAAAGCTGAAAAACTTGTCAAGGGGGGGGAAGGGCTTTCATTGTTTTAATACAAAGAAGATTGTCCCCTTCTGTTATCTGTACTGTCATACAACCAGACTGACATCTGAGAAGAGATGGCTTACACTAGGTAAAAAGGGCGGGGAGGGGAACTTTGCTTGTGAATATCTCATAAACCATAAAGGTTTGAGAGATAAGACTTATATCATTCTTCATGTTTTTTTAATGCCTACAAAATAAAATAAAGTTAAAACGAAGTGTTACTATCCCTTTAAGGCAAAAGGACCTCAGATTTTCCTGGTCCTTAAAGGGATAGTAATACTTCGTTTTAACTTTATTTTATTTTGTAGGCATTAAAAAAACATGAATAAAGTCTTATCTCTCAAACCTTTATGGTTTAAGAGAGATTCACAAGCAAAGTCTCCCCTTCCACCCCTTTTACCTAGTGTAAGCCATCTCTTCTCAGATGTGGAATGCAGTCCATAGACCAGACAGATAACAGAAGGGGACAATCTTCTTTATATGAAAACAATGAAAGCCCTGCCCACCTTGACAAGCTTTTCAGGTTTTTCCCTTACCTGAATTGAAGATTGTCCCTCTCTGCAGTCTACCTGGGCACCTCCCTTCTGATCTGGCTGAACAATGTTATATCAGTAAAAGGGGCGGGAGGGGGACACTTTGTCATTGAATTACTCCTGAACTACAACTCTGACAGAATTGAAATAACACTCTCCAAAGGCCAGATACTATGATGATTAATTTGAGCTGCTTTTATTATGAAACATTACTATCCCTTTAAGGGGTTAAAACAACTTGGGTTGAAAATCTTTTCCAAGTATCTCCAAGTATCTTATGTGTTGCATACATTTTATTTATAGCACAAGCAGTGTGTGTGTGTATGTATAATAATATTTTTTTCCTCTTGATTCTGCCTCTTATTGTGCAATTAGTGCAGTTGCTGAAAACTACCCATTTCAGCTGGTTATCTTTTATGGAAATACCCTATCATTTAATTTTCAGTAAAATTTTTTTGTTATATTTACTACTTTTATAGTTTATTTTTATGAAGGGTATAGGCTTCCTGCAACAGTGTGCCCAAGAGCTGGAGCCTGTCCTTGTCTATTAAATAATGTGCCGTCTCATTATTTTTTTTTTTTTTCCTTCTACCAAGAACCGTGAATGACTCTTAATAGTAAGACCAAATACCATGGATCCTGCACAGCCTGAGATGCAGAGAGCTCCTTTCTTCACTGAGATCTTCTAAGTTATTAACTTTAGATATATAGTGCACAGAGCTGATTGGATTGTTTCCATACATTGACAGGAGACTCTGGCTGGTGTAGACAGTTGTCTTGAGTTTCCAGGACACAGACAGCCAATGCTGTCACTGCTGACAGTTGCTCCCATCTGTTTTAAAGGTCCATAGTTCCATACTACAGTATGATTATGGGCCTTAAAGCACAGTCATTGGCACTGGTACATGACTATGAACCTTAAGGAGTTAAAGGAAGATTAGTGTTCATATGCATTATGTGCTCCTTGCCAACAATTATTTCTAAGTTGTAAAATATGTTATGAATAAATGAAGGTACTATATAGTTTATAGATACATTTCTTATCAAGCTTTATAAATCCTTATGCAGAGAGCTTTTTTCCAATTTAAAACCTACTCATTTCAGTTCATAGAGGCTCTCATCACCTTTTCTTTTAACTCAGTCATGCCATACATTGGACTTATCCGTCATTAACAGATTGTACACTGTGCGTACATTTCATTGGGTCCCCCCCACCCCATGAAATAAAACCATCCATCAGGTGAAGTTTCTGTACTAGGCTAGAAAAAGCAGGTAGTTACACTGAGGGATTGTGTATATGCTTGTTACTGAGAGAAAGGGACAGTGACAGGAAATATGTGACTGTGAGTGTTGTGTAATGGACTCTGCCAGATGTGACTGTCTCTGCAACCCATGACTGCATAAAGCAATGGGACCCTGTGGACCTAAAATGATGGCTGCTTATGCCTGGCTTGAACACATTGTTGCTAAGTAAGTTGGGCAACCATTTTATTGTTATTATCCATAACTGGGGTGCAGAGCTTCTTTGCTGTGGTATATAGTTTAGTTTCCAGCACTGCATAAGTTACAATGGTTAAACTGTATCCATTTTATCTCCTACAGTTTTGGAAGACATACATCCTTAGCATGCCTGTTAGGTGGCAGACCTCTTAGCTTATATCATTTAATGGTTTAATATGGTTTGTTAATATAATTTACTCGAGTAGGTCTTAACCTCCGCACCTGAGGTGATTCATATGGTCATGTACAATCAGAGACTATAACTGATAGGGAGATCAACTTTGCAGTTGCCCCAATCTCTCTGCTCTCTTTCTAATTGAATCCCATATGATTGCACCTTGTGAGAACCCATCCGACCAACCTCATTGGTTTTCTCACTCTTTAGGAGAGATGCAGATGTGGAATGTGAAAAGTGTGAGGGAAGGTTGGAGGGAGTAGCCTCAAAACTGGGGGAAATGATGGAGGGAGGAGATGCTAGAAGACAGAAGGATAAGGATGGAGAGGTGACACTGGAAAGAGGTACAGAGGGATGAATGGAGGAAGAAGCTGGACCAAGGGAGGGAGAAGCTTAAAAGTGGGAGGGAATGAAGTTGAAGGTAAGATGAGGGAAAAGCTGGAAAGAAAGATGAAGTGAGAAGTGTGAGGGTTAAACTGGAAAGAGTTGTGGGGGAGCATAAACTCCTTACATGCTGGAAGATAAGATGAAGGGAAAATCTGCAAGGATGGTGGGAAGGAGAAGCTGAAATGAGGGAGGAGGGAATGGAATTGAAGATAGATTGGAGGGAGAATCTGGAAGGCTGGAAGGAGGGGAAAATGGAGCAGCTGGAAAGACAGGTGGAGGAAGATGAGAGAGGGAAAACCAGGAAAGATATAAAGGGAGAAACCGGTAAGAGTAAGGCAGTGAGAAAAGCATAAACTCCTTTCGTGTCAAATGGCACTCCGCATTAAAGATACTCTTACTTGGTCCTTCTAGCTTGAAGTGGCTGCAGTACCCAATCTGGCTTCTATGCTGGTGCTTCCCTGTTGCCTGCGTGCTCAATTGCAGAAGAACTGTGATGATGACATAAGTGCATCTGCACCATCTAATATGGATGATGGATATTTTAGAATTTTACACGGGGAGCCATATTGCCTAATAACAGAGCTTCAACTAAGTTTTTCTCAAATACTGCCTTTTGGGTGATGTTCCTTTTGGTGATATTATATGTGTATACGAAGTCTGTTCACTTAACAATTAATTAAAAACGTAAAATTTTGCATGTGGGGATGAAATCTCCAGACTTGGGACAGGGGTGGTTTAGGACTTCCATGTGTTGTGACGTATTGGCGTTCGACTATGCTTTTTGCTCTGGTGGAACTTTGTGGACTGTTACCTCAGAGGCCTTGGTTTCGGGTGCTTCGACAACTTGCTCCCACAGTGTATTTTCAACAACTTCTATGGGCCTCTAGAGGTGCCATCCCTCCCGCACTTAATCAAAATTTGGTAACTAAACATCTTCTGGAAGTTTGGAGGCGGTGCAGGATATTGTATGGCTTATCAGTTCCTCCTTCCCCATTGTATGCTATAGTGGGGAGTCCCGACTTCCCCCCAGGACTGTGTGCCAGGGCATTTGCTGCCTGGTCTAGACTGGAACTAACTGACCTAGTGCACTTGCTACAAGATTCACAGCTCCCTTCGTTTGAGCATCTGTGCACTTCTTATGGTTTGCCGAGGTCTGAACAATGGAGGTACTTGCAGGTTAGGCATCTTTTGTTCTCTTCCAATATGTCCGATTTATCACCCTAGGGCCCTCTCCCGATTCGAAACTGTGCTTTCAAATTCGAAACCCTTGATAAGGGGTCTTTCTAAACTTTGATTTGCTTCGTGCCTCCGCTCCTGATGCAGTTAATCCTCACTGGACCACATGGGAGAAAGATTTAAACTCTGACATACCTACTTCTTTGTGGCATGCAGCCTGTCTACAAAATAGGAGACTTGTTCCTTGTGTCCCCCTCAGAGAAACGAACTATAAAATTATGATGCGTTGGTATCATTCGCCTCGACAAGTGGTGAAGTTTGGTGACGGGCAATCTGGCGAATGTTGGAGGTGTGGTAGTGGGGAGGGGTCTTTATTTCATCTCTGGTGGCCATGCCCGCTAATCCGCCCGTACTGGTTGGAGGTTCACGCTTCTTTGCAGCATCTGTCTGGCATGATGATCCCGTGCACTCTCATGGCTCTCTTGCTGGGCGTATTCCCGATGGCACCCACTGATGTGGCTGTAAAGATTGTCTCCCCTGAGGTTATGCATAACTGGCAGCTGTTGGTATCAGCAGCACGGGCTTGCATACCGAGACTCTGACACTCCTCCAACCATTCAAGATTGGAAGATACGGCTCCGTGTAACCCTAGAGATGGAGCGTTTACACTCCTACTCCATGGGACGATCCTCGTCTTTTCAGGAAATGTTTTCGGCATGGTGTGCTTTCTTAGATCCCTCTTTGCAGGCAACTCGGGATTTGCAAGCTGCAGTACCGTGATTGTGCTCCAAGTTTCTACCCTTGTCCTCTTTCTTCTCTTCTCTTTTTCTCCCCCTTCTCTGGCTCTAAGCTCTTTGCTAATATTCTACTTATTTTGCTGGTCTCACCTTACTTCTATATATCTCTTACTTTCCTACTTCTGAGATATTATCTCTGCTTATTTAATCCGTTAAGTGTTGTATGGCCACAGTGTGATACTCACATAATGTTATGCATGTACTATGTTAGCTGTTATGGAACTCTTATAGTTTAAAGCACTAAGCCCAACAGAAAAGCATCAAATATTTGTGAGACAGTTTATCCTACTGCTGCTGTATATAAAATACTTGTTATGTGTATCTTTTGGCATCCTTGTATGTTTATTAACATTCAATAAAACTTTGAAGAAAAAAAAAAAAAAAAATTTACCTTTTTTTTAACCTTTCAGTGCCAGATAGGTATGCAACATACTACAGAGCAATGTCTTGCATACCGTTCTGGCACTGAAAGGGTCAATGTGGCTGGTAGAAGAAACATTTAGTAAATGCTTACCAGTTTGCTGTAGATTCTTCTAAATGGCATTATTCAACAATTTTTCTGAAATGCACACATCTTATATTGCAGGTCTGTCTTTAATGTTTGCATAATCATTTTTAAACTTTTTAGATAGAAATATTTCTTTTTAGTTAAGGATTGTAGCAATAGATTCATTTCTTCCTTATTTTATTTTACTGGTGGTTCATATGGCCAACGTGCAGCACAGTTTTATGAACTCATTTGAATCTTATAGGCATCCCCACTGAATTGTAAAGCAATACATTGGATACATATTTAGCATACAAAGTGTTAATGCAAAGTATTTGAATATGGGAAAGTTACAGTGCCTTTTTTTTTTCTTTTTTTTTAATTTTATTTTAAACTTTGCCTCATTCATTACCAGATGGATAACAATACAGCAAACGAAAAGCAAAAAAAATGACTAGGGGATAAAATGAAGCGTTTTGCTCTACATTTTTCTTTGTGTGAAACACTGAGTGTGCAGGCTTCTGAACAAATGACTGCTTTTGTTAGGCGGGAACAGCCACAGGCTAACTGCAGTGAAAACAAAGCTGGTTTTATGATGTAGCTATATAATTTTCCCAGAACTGGTGACCTCATGGAGTGAAAACATATTTTAAATGCTTTTAGTATCCTTTATTTCTCAAGGACTTTCTGATATCCCAGTGGGCTGAAATGGAAAATAAAATATATATAATAAAGAAATAATTTAAGTGCAAAAGGTTATTTACTTTCAAATGGGCAAGCTTCCATGGTTTACTATGAAATTAGCTGTCCTAGCTATAGGAAAATTACGGAAATTTCTGGAAAATACCTTGCATCTCACTGAAATTCTACTGTAGAAACATCTATTTTAAATGGTTTTATCTTGTGGTGGTAACAATTTATCACTGATATTATAGAAGCTAGGTAGCACTTTAATAGTTAGGTTTATATATATATATTATGTATGAACAAAGGTTCTATGTTTTTGGCATTTTCATTTTGCTTCGGCAACTACATTGGCTGAAATTTTGGATTCTATGTTAGATTGGTAGTCCATTCAGAAAGCTTAATTAAAATTGGTTGTGTAGTTTCAGAGTAACAAACTACTTACAACAATACATTTATACAGTTTGTAGCTAGGAGAAACCTTCTTGGACCTAAAACACAAACTAGCTTATGGATTGCCAACAATAGTGACTGGGAGGAGGGCCCTGATGAGTACTGTGTGCGTTGTGCTTTTAACCCCTTAGTGACAGCTGCGTGTGTACGTGGCTGTCACCTTAACGCCCGTGGTACTTTTTTTTTTTTTTTTTTAAGATTCCGAAGTCTCTGAACGGCGTGCAGCTGCACGGAGACCTGGACTTCCGGGGCTTACCAGGTATGTCCTCTCTCACTAAGTGACAGTTTTTGCGGGTCGTACCTGGTAAGTCAATTGTCGTTAAGGGGTTAAAGCTAGACATAAACTCTTAACATCGAATACCCCAGTGCATATCTCCCAACATTTCAAATGGCCAAAGAGGGACAGTTATATTTTAGGTGTTGTTGGGGGTGGGAGGGGCACTTCCTACAATTTTGAGGTTATTTCATGACCTGTTGACACCTTTTTATGTAACCGAATACATTATTTAGATCAAGTCCAAAGTATTTTATTTAGACAGACCAATTTATAATCCTATATACTGAAGTTTAACATGAGTTGTATTGCTGTGGAGCAATGTGCTAAATTTCCACCACACAGCACATAGACTGATCTCCTAAAAAGAGGGCCACCAGGGTGGGAAATAGGGACAGAGGTATTTGGGTCTCAAAGAGGTACTGTCCCTCCTAAAAAGGACACTTGGGAGGTATGCCAGTGTAATCTCCAGAAGTATGCTAAAGGGCACTTCTTGATGGCATGGTGAATGTAGCGCTAAGAATTTTTCAAATACATTTGTATATATCCCTATTGTTTTTTGTTTTTTTTTTCCTTCTGCGTTATAACCTGTCGTAATATCACAGCATGTTAGACTATTTCCCTTGACCTGAATGGGATTTTTGTGAATTCACACCCTTTTTCTGTGACCAAAGGGGATTTAATGCAGGAAAAACATGCAATATCTCTGGTTAAGTCTGTGCCATAAATGGTCATGTATCTGGCCTATGTACATTCATATTCAGTGGATATCCGTAATACTACTCCTGAAAAAATGTAGAATTGCTAGAATGACTAAAGGAGGTTAGTAATGACAATATATTACAACACAAAAGCTTGCATATTTTGTAGAAATACTATATTCTCAAGCAATGATTAATTTTACTTGCTAACTTGTAGTTATATTAATATTTAACCTCTAGAGTGATAAAGCAGTTTAGAACACATTGCAAAGCAATGTAGATGCCTCTAGCACCCAAGGGGTTAATATATATTCTTGAAGTAACATTAGCTAAAGTACTGCTTGCTATTATTAGTGTTGTAAATTTCATACTGTGTGTAAAAATGTCAGTCTTCTGACATACCTCTCATGTGTCTCATCTTTCCCTGGTGAAAACAATGCTTCCATTCACACAGCTTTTTCCAGGTTGCTACGTAAGAAGAAAATTTGTCTTCGTGTAGCATCTTGTGAAAAACATTGAACGGCAGTGTGTGGTGAAAATAGGTCACTTTTGCTGCATAGTAATTCTTGCCTATTAATATATTCGTAGTTGCTGATTTTTTTTTAGCAGACTGAAAGGAATTACATTTTCCTTTGCATTCTTCACTTCCTGGTTAGGAGACTGTACTGATCTGTATAACACAAAACAGAAAGTAAAGGACTGCCAATAAAAAAAAAAGTTCTCCCACCCCCACAATCCTTTGAAACTTTATTCATATGTAAAGTTTTTTTCTTGAACATTTCAGATTTGCTACTTTGGAAGTATCTACATTCTTCAGTGTTCAAGCAACTTGATTTTTAGTATGGGATATTGGTAGGTTCTTGCTGAGGGTGTAAAGCCCTAGGTTTCATGCTTAAAGGTCCAGCTTGGGGCATGTATTGCTGCTAATTTTCTTACTAGTAATAGGGCAGTTAGGCTGCACTGTGTACTAATAATGCTTTGGACTGGCCCAGGCCTAAGGTGTTTTGAAAATCAGGCAAATCCCTTTAGTATTAATGTTCCTTTATCCCTTTGAGTGCCAGAGAGGTATGGAACACATTGCAAAGCAATCCGTTCACACTCAGTGTTAACCCTTTGTGTGTCTGGTATTGTGCAACACAGTGCTGAACAGATGCTCTGCAGTAATCACTTGTTCATTATACATGAAGACACTCAGGAATATTAAAGTATTGGAAGAATTTCTGGAAGTATTTGTAGGATACTTATGCTAGAGGCATGAGCAATTGCATTATCCCACAGTGAGTTGATAACCCTTTAGCACTCCTAGTTAATTATTATACTAGAAAAGCTTCCTGTCCATTGAACATTTGTTCTTTCCTAGTGGAAGAATAAGAGATTACTGAAAATCACCTGCTTTGCATTTTGCTGCTCACCTGTCTAAGCACTCAGAGGATCAGTTATACTAGAAAAGCTTGCAGACCATTGACGTTGAGTATACCTCTATTTCCCTCCGACGAAAAGAGATTACTGGAGATCTGATCTCTGACTGACAGTTCACAACTCTAAAGCAGAAATCCCTTTTGTTTGAGTTCTTATTGGCTTTGAACACCAAATCTGAAATGTGTTGCAGAGCCCTTTGAGACTTGAAGGGTTAAACAATAGAAATTCCTGTCTCAATTTCAGGTTATTAATATACGTATGCATGTGGAGAACAAAGAGTTTTTCTTCTCCTGTGCACAGCTAACTCCACAGACATGATTATTGCTTTATTGCAGGGACTGATTGTGATGCTGTTCATCCATGCGTTTATTTTCTGTTTTAAAGCTATAACACCATGCTTTCTTTTAGGACAGTTGATTCAAAATATTAATGAGCAGGCTTATGGTACTATAAAGTAAAAGATAAGTTTATGGCTGTTCCTTTGTGGATGCATGGCAAACAGTGAAAGCACAAGCATATTTCCAGCAAGCAAAGCAATGCGTTCCGTACCCCTCTGACACTCAAAGGGTTAAAGAAGAAATTAACCAGAATGTATGGTTCTTGTTATGCTGTCTTAGGCCAGATTTCACACAGGCGACTGCTGCAGTAACAGAAAATCAAGAAAAAAGCACATGTTGCAGGGTTGTTGAACACGTAGTTTGGGGTGCCGGGCAGGTACATTTTTCTCATATTTGGCCCTGCTTCAGGCAAGCAGAGCCGGGCCAACAGCCCCCAGTAGTGTCACCAGGTGCCCCCCTCCCAGACTTGCTGCTGCTACATTACTGCCCTGAGATGCGATCTGGATCCCATCGGCGACTACAGCTGAGCTCATTCCCTTCACTGAGTCTGTTGACTTAGTGAAGGGAAGCTATGTGTGAACTGTGCATATGTACTCGCAGCAGCCCAGTGATATCATCACGTGCCCCTGTGGGCCGTGATGATGACTTTTGTCTGATCAGGGCAACAAATAAGCAGGCTTGGCGGTCAGTGGAGCAGAGTGCGCCAAGCCAACCCGCCATCATGCTGAGCACCACGGAAGTTCGGTGCTGGTCCAAATGGGGAGAAGGCGGAGGGAGACGTAGTCCGGTGTCATCCATGCCCTGACCCTGAGGAGGAGACAGACTCTTGCCTGAGATGATTCTAGTGGCCCTGCCTGAAAAGGTTACTACATCCCAGGTAGGCAGTGCGGGCCTTCAGGAGGACCTCACCATATCCCTCCCTCCTCACAGAAAGAGGCCAAAGGTGGGGTAGGAAGAAGCCAAGGGGGGGGGGCAGAAAGGCCTTTTGTCTGAGTTTAGCATGGTATGACTGTATGGTGGTGATAAGAGTTCTCCACCTTATGCCACACAAGCAAGAGCAGGCATTGATTGGCTGCAAATGTCAGCTGTGGCTCTTAGCTGATCACTGCCCGCTACTCCTGGTGGAGTGTAACTCTGGTCATCGCCACAAAGTCATGAGGGTGTTACTGCGGGTGCCCTGGAACCTTAAATCACTGCTAAACCATACAAAAACAGGGAATCCTAGCAATACAAATGCGAATTCCTTACTCTGTAGTTACCTGGTGGCCATTTAGGTGACCAGCCCCCAACTTCAGGGAGAAATTTAAAAAAAAAAAAAAAAAAAAAGTTATTTAACTTTCCTCACTCACCTATTATTATTTTGTGTATCAGGAAAGTAGGTTGTCATGAGGGACATGTAGATTGGGCTCCCGTTTTAGTCCCTTGGACAAGTAGCTTTTTTTTTTTTTTTTTTTTTTTTTTTTAAATTTCCAAACCCCTGTGTTGTAAATCTTTGTGTCCTATTGGGCATTTCATTCAGAACAATTGCAACTCAGAAATTACTTTAAAAAAGATCTGCTGGAGGGAGTGGTGGCTGCTAAACAGCATGAGCAAGTGGAACTCTGAACTTCTGAGAAATTAGGTGGCTCACAATGGTAATTAACCCTTTGAGTGCCAGAGGGGTACACAGGGTTAGCAGAACAAGTTTCCTACCAGTTTGCTCCACAGACGGCTATGTATAAAAGGCATATTTCAATATAAATTAATCGTTTTAACACCCCACACCTAAAGGTGTCCTAATCAGGATGGAACAGGTGCCAGAGACCACTGCTGGGGGGCTCTCCTTGCATGCCTGTAGAAACACCCCAGCTAGCCCATCTTAGAGTTTGTATATCTGTCTCTGCTCAAAGACCACAGACAGTGCCTATAACAATATTTGGTGAAGGCAGTTTCTGCTTCATGAGGTTATTGATAATGTTTGGAAATAGACAGATGACCTTGAAGGTCTTAACAGCTGAAAATAATGTTCAGAGATTTCACCAGCATGCAGTGGATAGCAAGCTTGAGCTCATAAATGATAAGCTGCTGGCTTTGAAGGTTGCTCCTGCAGTAATAATATAGGTTTTTGTGGTATACCAGAA
The DNA here is from genome assembly GCA_037306005.1 of Rhinophrynus dorsalis. Classification (NCBI taxonomy): domain Eukaryota; kingdom Metazoa; phylum Chordata; class Amphibia; order Anura; family Rhinophrynidae; genus Rhinophrynus; species Rhinophrynus dorsalis. Next base: position 416,880,917 of record CM074719.1, on the reverse strand, counting down.
TCAGTTAGGCTGGAGCTAGACAAGTATATATCACACTAATTGACTGTGTATGCCATGCAATTTACCACCAGATGTACCAAGAGATAAATTAGCTAGAATCAATTTCATTAATCGTAAATGGAGCCTCCTTAGAGCTACTGCAATGGCCCCTGGGGTTCCTGCATGAGTGTCTGGGTCTCTCTCACGAACGGACCAAGACCCCCAGTAAAAAGCGCATAAGAATGTTGCTGTGGAGAATGAAGGCACAGTGCACTGATCTGATGAATACCTTTTTGTTTGTCCCATTGGCACTATTATGTCTGTCTTTGTTACTATGTTGTGTTACGATAATACTCTCCAGGCTGTGACTTTTCAGCATACTTACGAGAAGCCACACTTCTCAGAGACTCAATTAATGAGACCAATTGGTAGTACTGATATGATTAATAGCTCTGCATATTAGCTAAACATTTTCTTCAATTTAGGGTAATTTTGCAGCTGGACTTTATGCTCCCCAGTTTCATTGCAGTACTTAAAGGGATAGTAATACTTCCTTTTATCTTTATTTTATTTTGTAAGCATTAAAAAAACATGAAGAACGATACAAGTCTTATCTCTCAAACCTTTATGGTTTGAGAGATATTCACAAGCAAAGTTTCCCCTCCCGCCCCTTTTACCTAGTGTAAGCCATCTCTTCTCAGATGTGGAATCCAGTCCATAGACCAGACAGATAACAGCAGGGGACAGTCTTCTTCCTATGAGAACAATGAAAGCCCTGACCCCCTTGACAAGCTTTTCAGGTTTTTCCCTTATCTTAATTGAAGATTGTCCCTCTCTGCAGTCTACCTGGGCACCTCCCTTCTGATCTGGCTGAGCAGTGTTACATCAGTAAAAGTGGCGGGAGGGGGATACTTTGTCATTGAATTACTCCTGAACTACAACTCTGACAGAATTGAAATAACACTCTCAAAAGTCCAAATACTATGATGATTAATTAGAGCTGCTTTTATTATGAAACATTACTATCCCTTTAATGTTATCTTGGTGAACTTTTTCCTTTTCTCCTTGTTTTTCTCCTATGTGTTTTCTCCCCTTAACCATCTCTCATCCTTGATGTGGATTAAAAGGGTACCCTGGGGGCACGCACGTTTTGCATACGCTGTACTTACATTTTTTTTTTTTTTTGCTATAGATGTATGTTTATTTATGAGTACTGCATTCCTTATTTGGCTAAGTTTTCTATCTCTTACTGTTAGAGTACTCTTTGGAAGCAGTTCCCCTTTGGCTAATTAGACACTACAGCCTGTATCTGTGCATAGGCAAATGACCGCTAAATATTAGAATCCATTTGAATGGTAGTTAGACTATGAACAACCCTCATGTAATCTCTCAAAAGCAGGGCCGTTTTGATCCTTCTGTACTCTATTTTTGCTGTGCTGTTTCACACCAGTATATGTCTATTCCCTATTGTACAGTGAAGTGATATATATATATATATATATATATATATATATATATATATATATATATATATATATATATATATAAATATAAAATACTGTTACATACAATTATAAATGCTTGAATGGCTCTTTTCATACCAGTTTTACTAAGCAGAATATCACATCTCCAAGAGACTCCATTCTTCCAGCAACATAGAACCCCTTATTTTACTTCTAAATATTTATCTCGGACTTCCTTCTCATCCGTTCAGGAAAAATATGGTATGTCTGTATTTATAGGAACCAAATTCCAAGAGCTGAAAAAAAGCAGTGCATTCCGTACCCCTCTTGCACTCAAAGGGTTAAGGTATTTATGGTAGATTAATTCTCCTTTTGTATCCTTATGTCATCATAAGTAATCGTTACACTTTGGTTAATGTATATTTTCCCAGTTATGGACAAATTCAATTTTGGAGTAGACCTATGAAGGGAATACAGGACCTAACAACAAGATTGTTAATTATCTGTGTTGAATTTAATGTAGAGCCTGTTCCACAGATCTTAGTGTGAAGGGCATGATGGTTTCTCTGTCCTGTCACTCTTCCGCTACCACTTCCTTTGTAGATATTCTGCATTGGTACAAGTTGTAAGATGCTTGGAGATGTTGAAGTCCCATTGAGATGTTGGGTATGCCTTATTCTCTACAACACACTTATCCTGTTGCCAAATCCAGAATTAATTTCTTAAGTCAGAGGCAGGATTCTTCATTTTAACTCATCTGATAATGGCATCAAATCCCTTGGGGGAATATATATATATATAATATATATTTATTCTACTTTACTGTTCCTTTAAGGCTTCCTTGAAATTATTGGTGTCTGCTCCAAAAGGTGGCATTTACTGTTAAGTGTTCACAAACCATCAAAACCTCTAAACCAGTCAGACCGGTTTTTTGTTAAGCAGTAATTTCTTCATTCATTCATGAAGCAGTTGTTGAACATTTTGTAATGTGACCATTGAGGCCAACATAAATGTAAATAGGAAGTACAAACACACAACAGCCATGATCACACTTTACACCCCAGGGAGACATTTTCTTCCTTTTAACTACAAATTGCCTAGTGGATGTATTAGAAGCAGGGTGAATAGTTTCTTTATCCGCAGGTTTTTCCTGTAAGCTGTGAAATTTAATATGAAACCTAGTTAAAGGGCATTTTTAAGTTGAAGTTGAAATACACTGCAGAGTACAACACTGGACACAGATCCATTATTTTAGTAGGAAATTCATGAAGTAATAATGCTCCAGGAAGAGTGCAGTGGAGTCAGTGAGGCTGATGTAGTAAGAAACGGAAGTCTTTTGGTGCACACCATCTACCCCATAGGAATGTGACAACTTAGGTGCTGCTTAGTCACACTTTTCACTCCCTCATGCCACTTCAGAGCAGAAGGCATTTCCTTATTCCTGTCAGTATGTTTTTCTCATTGGAAGCTCCTCCGAATTCTCCCTTTTATTTAAACTGAGGGGGAGGGTATGGATGATGGCCATCCCATGTGTACAACAGCCAAATATATGCCTAGATTACACTATAGTTTATAACTTTAACATGAGTTTTATCCACAAATATCCTCATAAACTTCAACGGAAGTCCGATAAAACCATTGATAACCTAATTGCAGTGAGCTCTAGCAAGTTTTTGACTGTTGCGCATTATTTGGAGGTTGAGAATAGTATTGCCACCGGTGATTGGTGAAAATTGTTGCCACAGAAATTTTAAAAACTGCACTTCCCACCTTCAGCAGCAATTCCAGAAAAAAGTATTTATCTTCTTTTGTTGCAATGAAATCAATAATAATGTAATATCCCCACGTTATGAGTTTTTCCCATGAATTCCAGCCTTACTGACTCTCCATGGTGTCAGTCTGTCTGAGAGAGAGTAAAGCTGCTGAATTGTTGATAGCTAGATTAAGAGGATGGGCAAACAGAAGCCACTTGATTTAAAGGGATAGTAATACTTAAAATGTAAAATAAAATGTTGTAAGGTTTATCCCCTGAGTAAGTCATGGGTACTCCTACCACTGAAAGGTTTTTTTATTCAAAAGTTATTACAGCTCAAACTTGAATTTGTTAGGTTCAGTAGCACAGTGTCCTGAAACGTACATTGGAGCTGTTGCTACAACATCCTATGAACAGATCTGGTCAGTTGACCATAAGCTTCCATAGAATGGTGTAGCAACAGTGCCACTGTACAATTTCAGGCCACTGTGATACTGAGAGATCACACTTTTGCATGTCTACACAGTAAACACATCAACCCTAAGGTTTACACTGACAGATTTGAAATTGTCCACCAAAAAATTAGTTTGTCACTGTGCCTCAAAATCTAACACTGATGTGCTTGCTCAGGCAAAAGAATAAAAACATCATCTGCCTCATGTTCTGTTCAGGTTAGTGTCTGCACCAATAGTAATATCCCAGTTGTCCCTTCTGTACTCTGGGTCCTCTCCATCACACAGGAAGAGAGAGGTCACTGGATAAGTCATCTCTGCATTATCACCTCTTAGTGCATCTCCCCCCAGTGTGTTTTTCCATTAAAATTACTGTGACAAGAACATAGGACTTTTCTCCTATCCCTAGATGTAGCCATACATAGAAGAAACCTCCAACGTCCCTCATGTAGAAGGTCTACAGCTGTACCCTATAGACTGAAATAGGTTTTCTTTGCTGATATAATGCTTTTTTTGCATGAATACAGTAAATATGTACTATTATGTACTACTATTCAATTTGGTGCATTCCTACAAGAAGATACACCCATGTGAAATGTACCATTACCTAGCATTTTACTGGTCTGCATGGGTAACATCACCAGTGCACCATCACAGCATTGATGTTACCCAAATGATAACAATCTGACCAAATGGCCAGTAGGGGTAACATGTCATGCATCTGCATTTGTGTAACTATATAATTTCAGTGTGAAGTTGATCGTTATCAAATATGAATTTGTTTGAAAAAACAAAAAACTTCCGAACATTGTTTTTCACTGTAGCTAGGTCTTAAAATAGAAAAATGCCAACAGTACAGAAGGAAATGACATGGATGGTGGTTTCTGATGGCTATTTATTTGTGATCAGAGATGATGAGCTTGATCCGTGGCACTATGTATCTTGGTCAGTTTTATTTAGGGAACATGATTGTTAAGTGCAGGACACGCGTGTTTATTTTTATCTACAAAGTGAATCTAAAGATAAAATAAAGTGAAAATATGAAATTCAGTTCTGCTTGCTTTGGTATTTAAAGCAAAATTGATGTACAAACAAAGGTCTATCAAAATAACACAAATCCATTAAATAAGAACTTTTTGAGGACCTCAATCCTCCTGTCATTGTGGTTTAAAATTAAAGGAGCCCTAACATCTAAAATTAATCTATTGTTATGCACAAATAAATGTTATACTTAATTCTAATCTCTCTAAAATGTTCTTATTGTTTTTCTGAAGCCTAAAATCTGTTCTTATATATACTGTGTGTGGGCTCCCTTTTCAGCGTTTTGCAGGGCCCATTCCTAAGTGTGTAAGAAGGGATTTGATTTTACACTGCCTTTAAATGGACTGACATGGTAACCTTTCTGAACAGAAGAACAGTGGGTGCTAATCTCAACACATTAACAGTATCCTCTCTGCTTAAACAACCAAAATGTTTGTATATAAGACAGTACACATACATTTAACAATGCAAGTTTAGTATTAGATAGTAACATAATTGACAAGGCTAAAAAAAGACATGCGTTCATCAAGACCAGCCCATGACAAAAACACCCCTGTTGATCCAGTGGAAGGCACCCCCCACCAAGCCAATTCCAATTTGGATCCAGGTGGGTAAAAAATAATCCTTCCAGACTCCAAATGGCAGTCAGTTCCCTGGATCAACAACCTATCTGCATTAAAGCCATCTGTCATAATTTCCAATATTGTTCTGTGCTAGATAGGCATTCATTGCTTTTTTTTAAAGCAGTTACATTATCTGCAAGTACAGCATCCTGAGGCAAAGAATTCCATAGCTTTACCACCCTTACTGTAACAAAAAATCCCTAACTTTGTTTTAGTCGAAAGGTCCTTTCCACTCAATAGATGACCTCTCACTTAGTTCAGCTTATTGTGCAAATAATTCATTGGATAGTTCTTTGTATTGACCTTGAATGTATCTGTAAATGGCAATCATATTACGCCTTAGACGTCTCTCTTCTCTAATGTAAACAAATCAAGTTGGCTAGTCTCTATCTACAACTCAGATCCTCCAATCCCTTTATCAGTTTTGTTGCACGTCTCTGCACTTTTTCCAGTTCTATAATATCTTTTTTAGGAACTGGTGTCCAAAATTGTACTCCATATTCTCGATGAGGCCTAACCAAGGATTTAAACAGAGGTAGGATAATATTAGCATCCCTTGCAGCTACACCACTTTTTACACTGACATGTACCCTATTTGCTCTAGCAGCAGTTGATAGACTTCATAGTAGTGTGTAAAGTCAATAGTCTATCAGTACTCCTAAATCTTTCTCTAATGAGGATTCCCAAGTTGTTTTCCATCTAGAGTATATGTAGCATGTTTGTTTCTGCAGGTCAAATGCATAACCTTACACTTATCTACATTAAATGACATCTGCCACTTTTCTGCCCATTCACTCAGTTTATCTAAATCCTTCTGCAGAGAAAATCATCCAGCTCTGTATGCATTTCCTTACATAGCTTAGTGCCATCAGCAAAGATTGATATGCTACTTTCAATTACCACTTCTAGATCATTAATAAACAAATTAAAAAGCATTGGGCCAAGGACTAAATCATGTGGCACCGCAGTTTAGACCAAGTTGAAAAGGTTAAATCTCTGCCATCCATCATTTAACCAGTTCTCAATCCATGTACAGTAAATACCACCCAAACCGAAGCCTTTTAATTTATGCAGTAACCTGTTGTGAGGCACTGTATCAAAGGCTTTTGCAAAATCCAAGTGTACTACATAAACAGCAATTCCCTTGTCCAAATTACTACTTACTGTTTCGTAAAATGCATGTAAATTAGTCTGACATGATATCTATATATATATAAAAGAGAGAGGCTCATTGCATAATTTATGTCTCCTCAGGAGACACACACACCCAGGGGAGGCAATAAGGAGGGGTTACTGTTCCCATTGGGTGATTCAATGGGGGCATGATTTTCACACCAATTCGGCCACTGCTATTGGTGTGAAAATCATGCAGGGAGTTGGCCCGCCCCCACTATGCAGCCCGCCCACCACTATCAAAGTCAGAAAAAACAATATGGCCGCCACTTGCTCCTACACCACAGACAAACACACACATGCCCCACTCACACAGCACCAAACTCACACACATGCCCCACTCGCACAGCACCAGACACACACACATGCCCCACTCACACACACACATGCCCCACTCACACACAGCACCACACACACAAAAGCCAGAAAGAAATATGGCTGACACACAGTCACTCACCCTGACTCCCAGTGGCCTCAGCAGGACCTGTACTACAGCCACTGAGGAACAAAATGGCACTCAAAGGGTTAAGGTAGGTCCTCATTGCTCAATTATTTCTTCACTGTCATCATTTGCCATGCAAGACAGACAGCCATCAGGTACACACTTAACCCACTGACTGCCACAAGGTTCTGTATCAAGTTTTACCCCTCAGGGAGTGTGTTCAAACCCCTCACACTGTAAACTTGCATTTCCCTCCCACTTCTCCTCCTTCCCCAGCCTATTACTAACACTTTTCCACATTTATGTTAAGCCCCGCCTCCTACTTGCGATTAAGCCTCGCCCCCTTTTAACCCAAATTGCCCCATTGCTCTCTCCACATCAGCACCACATGAGGGACTCCACAAGTAAAAGTTCACAGGTATTACACACACATGCCCCACTCACACAGCACCAAACACCCATACACACACACAAAGCCAGAAAGAAAGATGGCTGACACACAGTCACTCACCCTGACTCCCAGTGGCCTCAGCAGGACCTGTACTACAGATACTGAAGGGTGCTACAGCACCAGGGGAACAAAATGGCACTGAAAAGGTTAAAATAGGCCCTCATTGCTGAATTACTTCTTCACTGTCATCATTTGCCATGCAAAACACAGGACAGACAGCCATCAGGTACACACTTAACCCACTGACTGCCACAGGGTTGTGTATCATGTTTTACCCCTCAGGGAGTGTGTTCAACCCCCTCACACTGTAAACTTGCATTTCCCTCCCACTTCTCCTCCTTCCCCAGCCTATTACTAACACTTTTCCACATTTATGTTAAGCCCCGCCCCTACTCAATATTAAGCCCCGCCCACTTTTAACCCAGATTGCCCCATTTGTCTCTCCATATCAGCACCACATGACTCCCTTCCAGGGACTACACAAGTCAAAGTTCCCAGGTATGAATACACTTCCCACTGCTATTTATCTTTGACATGCCTCTCTATACATTAACCATTTGAGTGCCAGAGGGGTGCACAACTCATGCACGCATGTGTTTCTACGCATATATGTTGCATGTGTGTGTGTGTACATCTCTGTTACATATTTGTGTGCATGTGTGCATCTCCGGTGTGTGTGTGCATGTCTTTTGCATGTCTCTGACACTCACTGTGTGTATGTGTCTGCCTGTGTGTTGCATATGTCTGTGTTTATCAGTGTGTCTACATTTCACACATGTGCGCCCAACACCGTCCCACATTGGTAGTGTATATATATATGAGAGAAAACCTGTGTCCCCTGCCACACACACCCAGGGGCGGCTGTAAGGAACAGTTAGCCTGCCCCCCAACATCAGTCTTAACCTAGGCTGACCAGACTTCACCTTTAACTGGGGACGCATAGGAAAAATGCATACTGCAGGACTGCTTTCATTACAGTGAAGTACTGCCAAATGGCTATTTCCTATGTGTCCCCGGTTAAAGGTGAGATCTGGTCAGCCTACCTTAACCCTTTGAGTGTCAGAGGGGTACGCATACATTGCAATGCGTTGCGTACCTCTCTGGCAGTCAGAGGGTTAGCCCTCTCCTCCACAACTCACCTACTGCTACATCACTTCTCTCGACTTACAACTCCTACAGTAAACAACTCATGGCACAATACTATAACCCACCAACCAGCAGCTCCCATTTTGCTGGGGAGCCACACATTGATCACTTCTTTCAAAGACACACTGGGACACTTAGTCAGCTGGGGAATAGGTTAGAACACACAGATCTTCAGTTTCGATGCTAAGAGCTGGGGCTGATGGACTCACTTTGTTTCAATTTAACCCTTTGAGTGCTGTTGCAATGCCTTGGATACCTCTCTGGCACTCAGAGGGTTAAGCCCATTAACCTTTGGAGTACCACAGATGATATGCAGCACATTGCTCTGCGTACCTCTGTCACTCAAAGGGTTAATATCTGTTTGGAAAGTTTCCACATTTGGGTATTGTGCAACCCACTCTTTCCTCACAAGTGGCCCACAGGGTTAAACTGATTTTTTTGAAAATGTCCATTGATTTCAATGAGGCTACAGACAATGCAAACACATTGCCAAAGCAACGCGTTGGGGACCATTGTAGCATTCAAGGGGTTAAAGCCCCATTTATGTCAACACGATTTTCCTGATTTTTCAATTCAACCCTATGGTGTCAGTTTTTTTTTTCACTTTCACCCTTTATCTTGATACATAAGGCCCATACAGTTATACTCTTACCCCATTAATCTAAACCCATTTATACTTTTGGCTCTTGCAGCAGCTGACTGTGCACTGTGAACAAATACAATGCTTTGCTGACCTCTCTAGCGTTGAAGACGTTAAAACGCCCATTTAAATAAATGGGTATTGTTCCCTGTGCTGCTGTTACTTTTCCACAAAATTCCACCACTTTCCTTAGTATATGAGCCTTCCTGTTTTGAAGCCTATTAGCTGTTAGGGGTCCCTCTATTGATCCCTTGCCTACGGCCCATGGACATATAATCCGGTTCTGTCCCAGCCGACCACCACGGCCCACTAATGCAAGGAGCGCCCAACATGTGTCACATATTCCTTTCACTGCCAGAGGACTGTACAACTCATTACACAGCAATGTGTTGTGTACCTCTCTCACACTCACAGTTAAAGTGCTTCACTCCAACCAACTGCTACACTATGTCTGTATAATGAAGTAACCCTACAGCCCTGTATTTCATGTCTACTTCACTGTCTATGTATAGTAATTTCTCCCCCTCACCCATTACTTTACTGTAACACTTCACTGTCCCTCCTCTCCTCAATCTCTCATCTCCTCCTCCCTTGTCACCCCCACTCACCTATCCCCTTGCCATTCATCCATAGTCCCAATCTCGCCATTTTACTCCCACATCACTATTACATTATCTATCACTGCATCTGTCACTTAACCCTCTGTCTGCCAACCTATTTCTTCAAATGTACTGCAGTATCCACTGCTGTAATCTAAATTATTCCTTTACTCACAAACATCTTCTCTCTGTGACCTTCTACAAGAAACACAGCACACTGACTTCAACTGTAAGGATACAGGGTCTTATTCATCAAGTAACATAGCACACTGACTTCAACTGTAAGGATGCAGGGCCTTATTCATCAAGTAACACAGCACACTCACTTCAACTGTTAAGATACAGGGCCTTATTCACCAAGTAACACAGCACACTGACTTCAACCGTAAGGATACAGGGCCTTATTCATCAAGTAACACAGCACACTGACTTCAACTGTAAGGATACAGGGCCTTATTCATCATGTAACACAGCACACTGATTTCAACTGTAAAGATACAGGGCCTTATTCACCAAGTAACACAGCACACTCACTTCAACTGTTAAGATACAGGGCCTTATTCACCAAGTAACACAGCACACTCACTTCAACTGTAAGGATACAGGGCCTTATTCACCAAGTAACACAGCACACTCACTTCAACTGTAAGGATACAGGGCCTTATTCACCAATAACACAGCACACTCACTTCAACTGTAAAGATACAGGGCCTTATTCACCAAATAACACAGCACACTCACTTCAACTGTAAGGATACAGGGCCTTATTCACCAAATAACACAGCACACTCACTTCAACTGTAAGGATACAGGGCCTTATTCACCAAATAACACAGCACACTCACTTCAACTGTAAGGATACAGGGCCTTATTCACCAAATAACACAGCACACTCACTTCAACTGTAAGGATACAGGGCCTTATTCACCAAATAACACAGCACACTCACTTCAACTGTAAGGATACAGGGCCTTATTCACCAAATAACACAGCACACTCACTTCAACTGTAAGGATACAGGGCCTTATTCACCAAGTAACACAGCACACTCACTACAACTGTAAGGATACAGGGTCTTATTCATCAAGGAACACCGCACACTCACTTCAACTGTAAGGATACAGGGTCTTATTCATCAAGCTGAAGAGCTGCAATTAAAACATTTTTTACAAATCTTATCAGCATATCTACATCCCCATTGCATCTGTCACACACTGTCTACACATGTGACATCATATGCCTATGTGTGTGTGTCTCCGTATGTATGCGTTTCACATTGTGTGACATGCTCTGTCTCTTTAAGTGCGTGTCTGTAACACTGCATATTTCTGTTTCACACAATGTCTCTCTGTGTAAATAATATGACGGGCAACGCCGTCCCACATTGCTAGTATTCTTCATAAAACCATAGTTTTGAATATTGTCAGTAACCCTTCTAGTATCTTACCTACTATGGAAGTCAAGCTTACAGATCTATAATTTCCTGGTTTGGGTATTGCCCCCTTTTTTGAAATTCAATGTTTATTGATTTAGCAGATTTCAGGGATACAGAAGAAGAAATATAGGGGAGTTGACATTAAACACAAGAATTAGAAGCCTCAAGAGCAAACCTACCGGGAGAAGAGTCATTGGCCTCATTTGGCACCAAAACGTCCATACAGATTAGGAAGAAAAAAGACAAAGTGAGGGAGAGAGAGATGTGGAGAAGTGAGAAGAAGGGAAAAGGGGGGGGGGTGTAGAAGGGAAAAAGCCAATACCAAAATTTTACAGATTCTTTCCAGAAGTATATGATATTTTAAATTGGATAACCAATTACATTTTTAGGGGTTAGTTCCCTTTTAAGTTTTGATTTTTCAGGTTCATACACTACTTACTTTTTAACCTCTTAGTGAGACGACTTACCTGGTAAGTCCAGGAAGTCATTCGCTATAATGGAAAAAAACAAAACAAAAACCCTGTCATTAAGGGGTTAAAATAGATGCCTTTGCCTTCTCCTCCAGTGTCTTAAAACTACTGAATCTATAATTTCTAAATTATAATCTAGAATTGTTCTCCTGCCCAGATTGTTCATAAGAAAATTATTGGTGCTTGTTCTCCCAAATGAATGGCGATCTACCACATGACAGCCTAAGAGTTTGTTTTATTCTGAAGAATTGGTGGACCATCTCATCAGTCTTTTATAAACATGATCAAAATGAAACTGCAGATACATGGGCAGAACGTAGCCTTTTATTTGTCTTTTGTTCTATAGGACAGCAAAGAATATACATTTTTGTATCATTACATTAATAATAAAATTCTATACTCTTCTTTGCAAGCTAGCCAAATATCTTTTTATCAGCCACCGGAGCTTCCCTTAGAATTCAAAATCTTTACATTCCTTCAGTTTCTCTTTGTTGAAATTTCCTTTCCTTTAATTGTCACAGCTACAGCTCATGACGCAAGTTCCTAAGTACTCTGTATTTGTATAGTACTTAATCAAATATATAATGCTTCTTGGTGGTAGAAGGAAAAATGTATCTGCAGGTACCTTTATTGAATAATTAAAATTAAGTTCAGCTAGCATTTGTTGATAAGTATGTCGTTATTAATCAATAAACACAAGTAAAATGCATTAATTTGATCCCTTAATGTGTTGGCTACCCCTCTGGCACTCAAAGGGTTAATGAAATGGACTAATGTATCTGTGTAATGTATCATTGAAACATATGTGAGATGACTCTGCATCTGAACTGCTGCTACAACACTGCACTGCTTTGTCTCTTGTAAAGAAGCAAAAAAAATATATATTATATGGCTTTTCTTTGTGATTAAAGCCAGTTCATCATCCTTTTTTTTTTTTTTTTTTTTTTTTTTTTTTTTATCCCTAGTGTGTAGATCATTGCTTTGCAGTGCGTTGTACAAACTGGTTTCAGTCATTTTTCTATGAACAAATGCAATACGCTTTTTTTAATGTTGCAGCACTGTGGTTTTTTGTTTTTTTTTTCCTCCAAATAAACAGTTTGTTTTTGGATGCAATAAACATGACAAAAAAACTACCCAGAATGCACCCAAATGTTTTTGCTTATTTATTTTCATTGGAACCCTAAAGATACAATATTTTAATAAGCCCTTGTGGGTTTCAGCCTTAAAAATGGAGACTCCCCTATTCTAATGATATTACCCCCATCGTGATCTAATGTAGTGGGGGCTCGCATATGTGCTTCATTAGATCTCACACCTCCTTCTGTTTCTAATTACTCAATTTACTTTCGCTTTATTCAGTGTTAGTCAGCATGTGGGTATTCATGCTTGTGTTTGCACGATCACTATCATTAATATACATATGTTTGTATTATTGAAAGGTAATACACTCCCTGTTCCACTGAAACCAGTTTTATTTAAATCCGATGCAGGGGGGTGGGGCACACAGATGGGCTCCGTTATAGGTCCTTCTTCCCTCAAACCATTTCCAAATGTTCTAATGGTAGTTTACGCCCCATGATGTGTCCCAGACAACCTTATCAGTGAAATAATCAAATGGTAGAAATGCACCCTTTCTCTGTGGCCACCAGATAGTGACATTCCTGCCACTTACTGTGGAGTGCCATAGTCAATAACTCGGCCTGCCATACAGTGCATTATAAAAACAACACTTTTGGACACTTGTTGCCCCTGCTGTCAACAGATTGATCTGAAATAAATTTAACATAAGAATTTTTAAGGAATTAGGAATACCTTTGTTTTATTCAGCAGGAAATGCCCTTCTATATGTGTCTATAAAAATGTTTACTGCTCCCTAAAGTACAAATCTCACTATATAATTTGAGACTATTTTCTTGAACAAGCAAAACTTGTTGGTTCTATAATGGGTGAAATGCATATCTAGCAAAGAGTAACCACATTTTGTTTCCAATATACATTGTTCACCCTAGAGAATCTAGTACAGCAAGCTTGTAGTGTTTTGGCCTCAGAGACTCCAGCTTTTATTTTTTTTTCCTGGATCTCTGAAAGAATTAATAAACTTCTTTGAAAAGAAAGAAACAATGGGGTAAACTTATAGAACTGGAGTTACAAAGAGTCTGTAAAATTGCCAAAACAACATAAGGATATGTCTATTTTGACTGACATTTTGACTTGGTGCAAACTCCAGTCAGTAGACTTCTTTTTTTTTTTTTTTTTGAAAAAAGTGGAGTAGAAATGGTCTTATCCAAAAAAGGATTGTGTTGCAATGTATTTATAAAGCTATTTATTTGCGCCAAGAAATGGTTTCGTGATTAAATCTTAATGCCATGAATAACCTGTTCTTAATGCAAATATATAGTGACAGCTATGTGTGCGAAAAATATTGAGTGCGAATATTAACAGAAAATTCTGACATTTTGAGAGGTTACTTCGCTTCTTTATAACTATAACCCAATGTGAACTTTAGAGACAGTTCTTAAAAGTATACAAAGAATACAATTTATACATATCCCCCAAGGGGCCTTTCATAGTAAAGAAAAACTGGAGCAATTCTGGATAATCCACCTGCACTGTGGGGAACAAATAAACCTTCCCAGAAGTCCACCTGAAATTTTAAACCCTTGAATTGGCTATCCCTTCTGGCATTGTGTGTTAAAAGTCCATTTAACCCCTTAAGGACCCATGATGGTCGTAGACCATCATGGGTTGTTATACCCTTAAGGTCCCATGATGATCCTGGACCATAATGGGTTGTTATACCCTTAAGGACCCATGATGGTCCTGGATCATCGTGGAATTCCGGGGCTCCCCACGCGGCTGCACGCCGTTCAGGGAGTCTGGAATCGGATGCGGCAAAAAAAAAAAAAAGTCTGTGGTCCGGTCCTTAAGGGGTTAAACAAGTGTGTGTGTGTGTGTGTGTGTGTTTGGAGGCTTAGAGGCTTAAAGGGATAGAAATACTTGTATTAAAGTTGAGGTCCAAGTGTTATATATATATATATATATATATATATATATATATATATATATATATATATATATATATATATATTTATTATTTCTTTATTTTTTTTATACGTTTTGTATTTCAAGAGCTATTCCATCAGAAAGGATCCCCCTCCTGCCCTTTTCCCCTGCTTCACTCTGCCTCAGTCTGGTCTGGATTGAGCTTGGCCAGTAACATCTTGTGCCAGAGCGGTACGGAATACATTGCAAAGCAATGCATTCAGTACCACTCTGGCACTCAAAGGGTTAAGTAAGCATCCTCCGGGTCCCACAACCAGATTCCAGATCTGATGGGAGGCAGCCAGAAGGGAGCGAGGATCCTTTCCGATTGAATAGCACTTGAACTACAAAATTGCAAGTATTGAAATATAGTGCTATGTGTTAAAAAAATAAATGAAAGAAAACTCCAGCCTCAACTCTAATACAATTATTATTGTACAATTTATGATCCCTTGAAATGTTGACGCACTAGTGGTGTATACTTGCATGAGAGCAACTTAGAATTTGACTTGGATGTAAAGAGGTTATCGTGGATAATGGAGAACAGTTTAGTAATTTATCTTTCACTGTAGGTTGGCTTATATGTGACAATGTAGTTTTAAAGGGATAGTAATACTTCATTATTACTATCCCCCATGTTATAGCCCTTAAAATTCTGAATTCAACGATACCAGCGGCATCTCTCAAGCCTTTAAGGGAGATCCGCTTTCAAAGTTCTCTCTTTTTGTCTTTCGCCTGACGTCCGCATTCTATCTGACAGAAGGGGAATCCGGTCCCGGCACTGGCAGTGGCTCTGCAGCAGTGCTGAGATCTTGTTACAGAAACACAAATCCTTCACTAAAATGATCTTCCACTTGTGCTTACAAACCAAGCACACGTAGATTTCTGTTTCTATAATGCGATCTCAGGACTCCTGCAGATCCGCCGTTTGCTCACTGTGAGGATTCCCTGGCTCTCTGCTAGAATGCTGACGTCAGGGGAAAGGCAAAAAGAGGGAACTTTGAAAGCGGATATCTCTCAAACCATAAAGGTTTGAGAGATACCGCTGGTATAGTTGAATTCAGAATTTTAAGGGCAACAACATGGGAGATAGTAATAATGAAGCATTACTATCCCTTTAAGAGAAATAATCCAGTACAAAGACTAGAAGTAGTAAGACATAGGGTTGTGTATGAAAAACCTTACCACAGTTGAATAATTACAGCTATCCTGAGCTAGAATTCCTTAACGTGTCATATATCACAAAATCTAATGAACTGAACCAACGAACCATGAAAGTGAATTGATTTCCGTGTGTCAGTTAGGTTGTTCTGACAATGCTTCGTAATTTTTTTTTCCTGAAAATTATTGCTTTTCAAATAAAAGATTTTATTATGCCCAGGTTTTATATTGCAAAGAACATATTAAATTATCTGAATGAAATTGTTGAGACCAAGGGCCTTATTAAAAAGTGGATAAATTGTGGAACAAATCAACTGTACCATAAAGGACAAACATTTTCTCTCAACACATTGTTCATTGATTTGACACAGAATTACTCTACTTTTCTGTATTTAGCACCACACTATAGTAACAATATGCAGTGTATAATAATGTTACACTAAGGTGTCATATCTACAACATACTGTATTTTTTGTAATGCATCATGCCATTTTCTTATTGGGGGTAGAGAGATGGTGACCATGGTCAATTTAATGTGTAGCTGTGTCATATATGTGTATGCATCTCTTTAGAGACACAGAGAGCTATGGGTCCACATCTGCAATAACCTTCCCTACAAGGAGACAAAAGAGGAATGTGATAAGTGCAGAGCGTGAAAAACCTTGATAATTTGTTCAGTGAAATGGTACCCACTTGGGAGCTGATCGGCCAAGTTATTAGCTTTCTTGTGCGAATATAAAGGTGAATGTCGTATACATTTCAGTTTATTTATTGAACAGCTATTGCGCGATTACATCCCAAGGACAAATTATCATGTTTGTTTTCTTTTCTAGATGGGGAACCCTTGGGTTTTGTTTCAGATGTTCAAGCCTTAGTTCTGTGTGTCTAGATAGACGTGCTTCACTTCACGGACAATGCCCATACAAAACTGTTTGTCCTGTGCCTGGGGGATATTCCTAGAATTTCAGCAATAACTGATTGCCCTTATGAGAGGGGTCAGACAAAGATGCATTTTTTAATATATCCTTGTAATGATTATTCAGAACTAAAGACCTTGATGTTTCTCAAATTAGATGCAAGAAAATGGAATAAAATTAGCCACAATATCACAGGTTCTTGCTTTCTCTGTCGTCCAATATGACATACAGGTACCATGGGGAGGTGACAGCTCCTCTCTGTAGGCTGGAACAATTCTGGAAAAAATTGTAGGTGGCGCCTCCCCTTCCTCCTTATCAGACTATCCCACTAGTCCAGCCCCAGATGAGGTCTCAGCCTCTGTCCAGGTTACTGGAAGAAGTCTTTCTGCTTCGTTTTTAGAATTTTTTATTATTGGATACCGAATGTCAAAATTCCTTCATTAGGTGGATTACCATTCCTGGCTTCCCCTAGAGGATTGTCCAGCTATCAGGTGCTGTTGTGGACCTTTTATAGCCCTGTGGAGAGAATCATGTAGCCCATGTCCTTCTCTCCTTAATGGGTCCCTCTGAGGATCTTTTTTTTTTTTTTTTAATGGTAATCTGAAGAAAGAAGTCACGTAAAAAGTCGAGTAACCCTTTGAATGCCATGATCCACTTGCCCCTCTGTTCCACTCCATACAGGGTTCTTATAGGAGTATTAAACTCCTGCACTCATGTAGGGCATCTTATGGTTTGATCCCTGGGTTTTTGGAGAGTGGATGGCTGCATTTTATATATTTAACTCACTTTCCTACTGGTTTCTCCAGGTTATGGGGCTTATTTTGGCTTATCCTTCTAGCATTCTAAGTTTTTAATTATCCCTACATATTTCTTGGGTATTGGGGTACTTTTTTCACTTTTGTAAAAATTAACTTTTTTTTTTTATTTAAATTTTTTCTATGGGGCAAACTGCTTTGGGACATATCTTTGCAGCCGTTTGACTTAGAGATGAGAGAGGGCTCATTCTTCTGGTCTCCTATTGCCCTATGATATGGTTCACAACTCCAGTGTCTTGGGGTCCTCTGGGGCACCATGAGTTCAGGTTCAAGCGTTGCTAGGTAACAGCATATAAATTAAACTACAAGTCCCAGAATGCCCATTTCTTGGGCTTTCTTCTGATTGGCTGTGATTTTGGATTCCATTTTCTTTCTCGATTTGCTGGAGTATGCTACGCAGAGGCTTGTCTCTCCTTACTCTCTTTCTTAGGTTAACCATTCACCTGCCAGATAAGTACTTTTTTGGGCTTTCTGAGGTGATATTTTAATCTGAGTCACAGTATTTGTGTTTCTCATACTGTCTAGACACTTCTCCTGTTAGGATGTCTGATACAGAGGGATACGGGGCCCCCCTTGCTTACTGTTCCTCATGCCAAACGGGGTTCCCTAGAGAGTACTAAGGACACTTATGCCCCTCGTGCTGTGGCCCCTACAACACCACCCTTCAGTCTTAAACAAAAGCCACTTTGGGTCAAGGACTTAAAGTCCTCTATGGCATAGTTTCCTCTTTCCCTCCAGGGGGTCCTCCATTCTTGAAAACCTCCCACTTCTTTCAGGTTTATGGCCCCTAAGGCCCTTGGCATTTCTGATCTCACAGAAATCTCTGCGGAAAATTCCTTTGAGGATGATACGAAAGAAGAGGAATGTGAGGAAGGGGCTTCTTCATATGCATGTGGTGACCCATTTGAGACTGACCCTGTGCCCTCCACTGAGGGTCTCATTAAGGCGGTTTTAACGACCCTGCGGGTCACTACTAAACTTCTTGTGATGTCTTTCAACAGTGTAAGAAATCTCACATTGTTTCTGCCCAATCCCACTCTGAACCAGGTTATCCTGGGTGAGTGAAAAACGCCAGATAGGCGTCTTTCTCTTTCCAAGAGATTTTTCAAGCTGTACCCCTTCTCTGAAGCAGCTTTGACTCAGTGGGCTTCACCTCCTCAGGCTGATCCCCCTATTTCTAGGCTTTCTAAGCCTACTGCTCTATGCTTGGAGGATGCCACAGCATTGAAGTATATGACTGATGGGAAGCTGGAGGCTATCCTGAAGTCTAACTTTGCTGCCACTGGTGCTGCCTTGTGGCCTACCTTGGCTTCTGTTCGGGTTACTAGAGCTCTTGCCATCTGGGGAGAACAACTTACTGAAGCTGTCAGTAAAGGTGCCCCTAAGGAGGATCTTTTAGCACTATTGGCCAACATGTCTGAGGTGCAGACATATGTCACTGACGCTCTTTTGATGCTTTCAAACTTGCAGCTAAGGCTTCTACCTTTGTTTCTGCTAGACGCACATTGTGGCTTAAGATTTGGTCTGTGGACCTTTCATCTAAGAAGTCTCTGATTTCTTTCCCTTTTCAGGGAAAATCTCTTTTCGGGCCTGAACTGAAGCAGATTATCAGTGAGGCCATTGTAGGCAAGAGCATTCTGTTGCAACAGATTTCCAAGCGCCCCAACTTGGCAAGGAAACAGTGTATTTTTTAGTCCATACCAAAATGAAGTGCAAAAGCCAAATTCAAGCATGTCTCTGGACAGCACCCTGCGCTAGACCACTAAGCCCAGATAGCAGTGGCATTCCAAGCATGCCACTGCCAAGCTCAAGTCTGGCAAGTCTGCCTCTGCGTGACTCACGGAATCCTGGTCCATTTTTCATGTGCCTGAGCAGTCTTTGTTGCAGATAAGTGGGTCTTCCAGGTGGTTTCGGAGGGGTACAGGATTCCTTACAAATGCCTGCCTCCCTAAAGATTCTTCCAGTCCAGAACTCCTCTGGGACAAGAAAAGCTGTGTCTTTTCAGTGAGGCGGTTCAGGCTGTCTTGGACAAGGGAGTCCTGACTCCAGTCCCTCCTCAAGAGAGGTTTATGTTTCTATTTAAACCTATTTGTGGTGGTGAAGAGGGATGGCGGCAGTTGTCCTTTCTTAGCCCTCAAAGTTCTCAGTTCCTTTGTGGAGACTATGTGCTTCAAGATGGAATCCTTGTGCTCTGTCATCGCAGCGATATGTCTAGGAGAATTCTTGGCCTCTCTGGATCTGCAGGATGCTTACTTGCATGTCCCCATTCATCCGGACAGCCAGAAGTACCCCAGGTTCGCCTGCGACTGGGGGCACTTCCAGTTCACCGCTCTGCCCTTTCGGCCTACCTCTGCTCCTCAGGTGTTTGCCAGAGTCTTAGGTGCATTGATTGCCTTTCTGCAAACCCGGGGGATTCAGGTGACTCTCTACATGGACGACCTTCTGCTGAAGGCTCCGTTCAGGGAACTCCTGTACCCAGCATGTCCAGAACTGCTCTCAGATTCTCCTTCATCATGTGTGAATTCTGACTATGGAGAAATCTGCTCCAGTTCCCTCTCAGGTCCTGGTTTTCCTTGGTCTCAGGTTTGATTCTTGCCAAGGGAAGGTTTTCCTGATAGAGGATTCTGTTCGGCCATAGGCTCTGGTCCACAAGTTCCTGACTCTGACTGGCTGCATGGAGGCAGTTCTGTATATCATGGCTCACACCACAGAGCTCCAGAGGTTTACTGCCCGTGCTTGGCATGGAAACCAGGATCTCTTGGCCCGCAATATCTCTCTTCCTCCTGAGGTGAGGCAGGACCTGCTCTGTGCCCTACCGTTCTTTAACTGAGCCCTACTGGCTTTTATTCTTGTGTGCTGTGTTGTTGTTGTTCAGTGTCTGTTGACACTTAGTTTAATTTTGATTGTTCCTTGTTCTGGATAGTCTGTGGGAACTCTGGTATCATGGGGACTGAAGCTTGGTCCTTTCCTTTTTCTTACCACCCTAGGAGCTTAATGTTGGTACCTCCCCATGGTACCTGTATGTCCTATTGGGTAACAGAGAAAAGTAGATTTTAGTCTTACCTGGTAAATCCTTTTCTCTTAGTCCATATGACACACAGGTCTCCCACTCAGTGAAAGAGACCATGCCTGGTCTCCAAGTGCTGGATGTGGGAGTCCTCTTGGGTCTGCTGCTCACAGGAGTTTTTTTCTTTCTTTCTTGCTGTCCTACTTTATAGGCTTGTCTCAAGTCTATCTGGGATGGGGATAGTGGGATAGACTGATAAGGAGGAAGGGGAAGCTCCACCCACAACTTCTTCTAGAATTGTTCCAACCTACAGGGAGGCTCCCCATGGTACATATATGTCATATGGACTAAGAGAAAGGTAAGAAAACTCTTCTTTTTGAGCCTCTGGTGAACTTAATGATTTTGTCTGCACACATGGTGGACATGCAAGGTGGTTGCTCAGATCTGGAAAAAAGTGTTGGACTCAAATGTCTGCAATTTTCCAGGATAGGGAAGAAAGATGAATGCAGATATGGCTATAATGGATAATGTGCATATATGTAATTGCAATCTCTTTTAACTTTGCCACAAGCCCATGAAATAACCCCTGTGCACTCACTTTCTGCTATTCCCCCTTCTCCTACTCTATCACTTTCTCTTTGTTTAATGACTGAGTACTCCGATGTTTGTGTATAACTATTAGGGAAACATGCTAATAGACATAACTGTTTATTATGTGTTTTATAATTCAAATAATTAAAAAAAAAATTGTTTTTTTTTTTTTTTTTAAATTAATGGAAATTTATTTTTGTCCCCTCCATTATTTACTCAATTATATCTTTTTAGCCTTTTCTGATTATTGTTCTATTTATTTTGTAGGTGAGAGCGCCAGGCAAAGTGCTTCTGGATGCTGTCTGCAGTCATCTAAACCTTGTTGAAGGAGATTACTTTGGCCTTGAGTTTCAAGACCATAGGAAGATTATGGTATATATTTTAAAATACTTTTACACTCAATGACAGTTTGAAACCTGTTTTTATACTGTGTCAGTGCCATTGCTTTTAATGATGTGAGTACCAGAGGGAGTGTTCTTTGCTTTTTTTGGGCAATGCTTTTGACACTCCTCAAGCACCCATTGAGATCTAGAGTGGTGCCAACTGTATTATGAACTTTCATGTATCTACAGAGTTCTACAGCCTCTCAAAACAGATACAAAGTGCATTGTGCATGTGGTTGTTCTGGCTTGTCTGTAGTCTAGTAGAATGGTACATTGTATGACGTGTATTTTATGGTGAAATGTATCATTCTTCCTTTGCACAGAAAGTCAGAAGTGATGTTTTGTTTGTATAACAGAGTGAGTTATGTGCACAGTCTGCCATACCCAATGGGCAGATAAAATTGGGCCATGAACCATATTTTGTTCATCTGTGGTCTAACACCTGTTGATCTGATCTAACCTAATTAATGGCTGTACCCTAGCTTAATTCATAACTTTAGTCTTCTTTACATTTAGCCCATTTAATTTGTTGTGGTCAGTACTTTACTGGTTACGTAAGGAATGTATTTAACCAATATTTTCCAGTGATAAAAAGATATAGGTACTACCTTTGAGTAAAATGAATTCTAAAATGTAAAATTTAACTTCTCAACATTTTTTAAATGGCTAGTACAACATGTAGTCAAGCTCCTCCCATTGAAGTCTTCTTAACCTCTTTAAAAAGACCAAAGGGGTGTGCAATAATATCTTCTCAATTTATTGCATACCCCTTTGGGGGGAGGTTATCTTAGAGTCCTGTCAATTAATCCATGCTTTCCACAGAGATCAGGATATGCTGTAATAATTTAAAATTAATTTTGAAGAACCAATCCACAGAATTGCTTCTGGCTGGCCATTGGGATATTTGGCTCAAATTAAATTAACTTGTCACCTTGTTTTTACAGAGCATTTTAACCTGGCTATATGTTTCATTAACCATTTTTGATAAATGAACATATGCTGTAGCAGCACAGTGTGGCACTTTATGCTAATTCTCTGTGCAGTATGATAATTCTATGTGCGGCCACACTCACTGCCTACATATTCCCATATGTGCGGGCTCTGTCTGGATTATTTCATAGCATAGTGCATCGTAAAATTGAACTAGCAAAGAAACGAATTAGCATGCAGTGCCACACTGTGCTACAAACATATGAAGGTTAACTTAATAGGAAATTAAAAATTACATATTTGTAATGCTCGTCATTTGTTTTTAAAATTAATACTTTTTTCTTGTGTACAATATGGTGGGTTGATCTCCCTTCTCCAGGAGGACAAGACATTTAAAAAGGACATGGTCTTTTAGGCAGAGGCTCCCTCCTGCTTCTCCAGCTCAAAACCCTCCTTAATCCACATGCAAGTGCTGTGCAGTGGTGTTTCTCCTAGGTTTTAGGTTTATTTTATTTTTTCCTTAGATTTGAGGCTGAATAGTTCCCTATTAAGCAGGCTTCCCATCACTGGCTTCCTTGGAGTTGGATTCTCCAGTTCACGTGAGTTTCTATGGACCATATCCCTGTGGAAGTTGACTTTATGAGAAGTTTGTTCCTCATGGCTGAACCTCTCTGAAGTTTTATTTTTTATCTTCTAGATGGGAGCCAGAAGACTAGTGAGTAACCCTTTCAGTGCAATGGTACTGTTCTATGTCCCACTATGTTCTGTACGCCACTTTTTGTGGTAAATACAAGCTCTTCCTTTCTTATCCTTACTCTTCCATTTATGTCTGAGTAGCAGAGATGATGGTCTTAATTTCTCTTCTTAAATACTCCCTGGCAGTGCCAGTTGGTAGCTGTTATAATTGTGTCTGTCCATATAGTTTTCAGAGTCACTGTAATCTTTATTAGTTTACTCTCTCTAGTGCACTAAGGTGTTTTAGAACTTTTTAGGTTATTTTTTAGGTTATTTGCGGCCATCTTTTCTGCAAAGGTTTCAATGGGAAAACTTGTGTGGGACATATCTCTGCACTATTTATGCCCCATTGGTTAGAGTTGGCTTTCTGTTCCTCCAGTTATACTCTATTGCATGATCAGGGTACTGACTATCAAGTAGTGTATAATTTACCGCGCTCTGCAGCTGGAGAGTCTCACGTGGTTTGGTTACAGCAATGGGGGAAAGACTAAATTGCCAGAATCCTCTGTTTCCCAACCTTATTTCTTTTTGGTTGGGCAACTTTTTTGGCTGCTATCTTCTCCATTGCTTATACTATACAGAGGCTGACTCTCGGGCGCTTGTTCGCTCTCTCTCTCTCTTTCATGTGTGCGCTCTCTTTCTCTCTCTCTTTTTTTTTTCTCTAGTTTAACCCTTTGCATACCATATAATTTCTGGGGGCATTATTTTTTAACTAGTTCTTCTCTAGTTTTCACTACTTTCTCTGGACATTTCTGACCCTAATGGGGATATGAGGAACCCAAACCCAAGGATTCAGGGGCTTCCCTACCCCTCCCTCCCAACCATTTTTTTCCTCATGCCATGCGGAGTTTCCATGGGAATATTCTGGGTCCCTATGTCCCTCCTGTACCGAGGCCCCTACTACACCCCTGGGGCCATCTGTCACTGATCACGAGCCAGCTTGAGTTAGAACTCTGATGTCCTCAGTGGCATGCATTCCCTAATCAATTCAGTGGGTCCTCCATTCCTGGCTACCCATGCCCCCCATCAGGCAGGTTGATCTTGTGTTTAGCGGACATTCCCAACTAGTTGGGGAAACCTCAGATGAAGATATTAATTCAGAGGAAGAAGATATGGACTCTTACTTGTCCTTTGGGGGTCCCTATGAGCCTAACTCTGTCCCCTCTGTAGACGGGCTCAATAGAGCCATATTGGAGACCCTTAAGGTATCTGATACCTTTGATGGGGGGGGCTGCCTTTCCAGATATTTTCCAGAGATGCCAGAAAGACTCTCCAGGCTTCCCTCCTAACAGCACCTTAGGCGATGTCCTCTTAGAAGAATTGAAAACTGCAGATAAAAGTTTTTTCTTTTACAGCTGTTGACCCCCCCTATCACATTTAGCCACAAATATGGCTCTTCCATTGGCAGACACTGCTGGTCTTAATCATCAGGCTAACAAGTGCCTTGATTCTCTTCTAAAGCTAAGTCTCTGGCCACAGGGGCAGCTCTGCAGACCATTTTTGCTTCAGAAAAACTATAGTTGTATGGGACAAGCAGCTGTTTGAAGGAATACTCTCTAAGGAAGACTTTAAAGGGATAGTAATACTTAAAATGTAAAAAAAAAAATACGTTGTAGGGTTTATCCCCCTGAGTAAAACAAGAGTACTCCCACTGCTGAAAGGTGTTTTATTCAAAAGTTATTAATTTTCAAAGCTGAATTTTTTAGGTGCAATATCACAGTGTCCTGAAATTGTACAGTGGCGCTGTTGCTACATGATCCTATGGACAGCTCTGGTCCCGGGACCATAAATCTCCATAGGATGGTGTAGCAACAGCGCCACTGTACAATTTCAGGCCACTGTGATATTGTTTTACTCAGGGGGATAAACCCTACAACATATATATATATATATATATATATATATATATATATATATATATATATATATATATATATATTATATAATATAATATTTTTTTTTTACATTTTAAGTATTACTATCCCTTTAATCTTGGCCATCCATATACAAGAGTGCCTCCACAATCTGGTGCACCACTGTTGGATTCTGGACCTTCAGTAGTCCTCTCCGATACTATCCCAGGTCCCTTTCTTTCTTGGAATGAAATTTAACGCCCTTCAAAGATTAATTTTTCTAAAGGAGGACAAGATACAGATTCTGTTCTAAGACGTGGAACTGACTTGTCCCCCTACAACAATACGGGATTACATGAGGTTCCCGGGATGTCTGATATATGCCCTGGAATCAGTCCCTTACCCTCAATTACTCAGGAGGCACAATCCCAACATCACCTACCTGAGGCTGGAGATGTTGGCATACCCCTGTAGGTCTCTATGGAACCAGAAGGCAGTGTGCTGTCTCTGCAGCTGTCCTCCCTTAACCCAGGCCGTGTGATGGGGACATAGGTCAGTGGATTGTCTGCCTTAAGATTCCCATGAGGGTAATGTGTGCCAGGTACCAAGTAGAGACACTGAAGGGGCAGTGGTCACCAGAATGTCCAGCTGGAAGGGCATCTCTAATTAAGCTGGTGGATGAGCTGGTTATTGCCTGCCCCTCAGTCTCCGGGGTCTGCCACCTCACTGAGTTATCACCTACTATTGATGGCTGGACACACAAAGCTGGAAGGGGCACAGGACTTTGTTCAGTTCAAAAAAATATTGTCCGACTGTATACAGCTAATGGATCAAATCCTCCAAACCAGTAATAATTCCATAAAACCTCAACTGCTCCACGTTTCATTGCAAAATCTTTCACTGACTTTAGATTGGGGATCCCCAGGGAACATATAGCTCTATAATCTGCCTCATCTTTATTGTTGATGGAGTCAACTTCACAAAAACACCGGAGAAAATCTTCCCCAGGCACAGAGCTATCAGGAGCTGGAAAACATGTCTACTGACTTTGAGTGCCAGAAGGAGAAGGGTATGCAAAGCAATACATTGCATACCCTCTGGCATTCAGAGGGTTAATATCTGTGATGTGCATCTGAAATGCCAGCTTCTGATTGCCCAGTGGCATGATGACAGCAGATCCAAGGCCAGTTCAAGATGTGTGCTATGTTTAACCCTTTGAGTGCCACAGGGGTATCCGGTGTATTGCTTTGTAGTGCGCTGGATACCCTTTTGGTACAGGGATGTACAGAAAGATCCGCTGCTGAGGAGACTGTAGACCTCCTGCTTGTTGAAGCAGGGGACATCACCAAGATGGCTGCCTGTTTGTCGAAGTGTCGGATGCCAGAGAAAACCCTCCATTCTTTTCAGACATCACCAAGCAGGTAGCTTGGCAATGACTGACAACTGGAGGGTCTCCTCTGGCATCAGACAACAGGCACCCATCTTGTTGATGTCCCCTGCTTCAACAAGCAGGAGGTCTCCACTCTACTCAGGTAGCAGATCACATAGTGTAGGATCCCTAGTTCTGCACTATGCTCCTTTTTTATATTATTTATTTGTTTATTTTTAATCTTGTATTTTTTTACTCTTGTAAGACAATCAATCCGACCTCACAGGGGGCATCGAAACCCATCCTGTTCAATGCTGTGAGCAGGATGAAGGTGATTGGCACCTTCCTGTAATGGCTGCTACTATTTTTACTCAACCAATGAACTCAACTAGTTCATTCATTAAAAGCAGCCAGCTTCTGTAGGAGCGGGTATGGGAAGGCGCTGTTCATCTTCTTGGTCACTTCAATGATCACCTATCCAATTGGATAGGTGATTAATGCCAGGGGACATCAGGAGGTATCCTGATGCCCCCCAGTGAGGTCTGATTTTCTTTACAACAAAATGGACATTTTTTGATATACAAAAGGTATGCTGCAGCATATACCAGCTATTAACCCTTTGAGTGCCAGAGGGGTGCGCAATGAATTGCTTTTGGTTTGAGTGGGAGTGAGGTATGTGGCACTCAAAGGGTTGAACTATTTGAGGTAGCATTAGTCAAATTTCTGTTGTCCAATACAGGTTACTGGTAACTCTGGGTAGGCGATCTGCCCCTTTAAGTAGGCAGGAACAATTCTACACCCTGTTCCAAATTATTATGCAAATTATATTTTTCTCATTTGCCTAAATAATTGATGCAAATAATAGTCAGCATAATTCTCATGTTTTCAACTATTAAGAGTACAATTCAAGTTTTATTGAACAAACCTCCAAATGATAACAGTATTGTTTGTAAGCATAAAAAACTTACAATGCACTGTTCCAAATTATTATGCACAGTAAGTTTCAAAACACTTTATATTGCAAGACTCTGGAGGACTCTACACCTTGATGTCCGTGGGACTCCAGAAGCACCAGCAGCTTCAAATATCTGTTTGTTGCTATGTAATGAAATTTTAGCAGCTGCTCTCTTGATCCGATGCATGGATCTGGCAGAATCTTCCTCAATGTGCCTTTATCTGCACAAATCCGTCTTTGCTCTGAATCAGCCACAAATCTCTTAATAGTGCGATGATCACGCTTAAGTTTTCGTGAAATATCTAATGTTTTCATACCTCGTCCAAGGCATTGAACTATTTCACTCCTTTCAGCAGCAGAGAGATCCTTTTTCTTCCCCATATTGCTTGAAAATGGTGCTCTGCTTAAAGGGATAGTAATACTTATAATGTAAAAAAAAATATGTTGTAAGGTTTATCCCCCTGAGTAAAACAAGAGTACTCCCACTGCTGAGAGGTGTTTTATTCAAAAGTTATTAATTTTCAAAGTTGAATTTTTTAGGTGCAATATCACAGTGGCCTGAAATTGTACAGTGGCGCTGTTGCTACACGATCCTATGGACAACTCTGGTCAATTGACCATAAATCTCCATAGGATGGTGTAGCAACAGCGCCACTGTACAATTTCAGGCCACTGTGATATTGCACCTAAAAAAATTCAACTTTGAAAATTAATAACTTTTGAATGAAAGACCTCTCAGCAGTGGGAGTACTCTTGTTTTACTCAGGGGGATAAACCCTACAACATATTTTTTTTTACATTTTAAGTATTACTATCCCTTTAATAATGTGGAACACCCTCCTTTTAGTAGTTTTTCCTTAAATTGGGCTCACCTGGCAATCTAATTATCACAGGTGTCCGAGATTGTTTTCAGTGATCAAAAGAGCCCTGAGACACAATGCCATCCATGAGTTAAACTGAAAAACAAAATATTTAATCTTTGTGACACTTAAATATCATTTGCATAATAATTTGGAACAGGGTGTAGAATTGATTGCAGGGGTTGGAGCCTACCTTCCCTCCTTGGCTGCAGCTAGCCAACCAGCTCCAGAAAGATTTGTTCCTTGGTGAAGACACAGGCAAGAGAACAGTTCTATAGTTTTAGAAATTTTATTTTTCTGTTAGAAATGGAATACCACCATTACCATCTGATTACCATAACTGACAATGCCCTTTGATGTGGCTAGCTCAGTATTCAGGTGCTTTTTGTGGACCTTGAGCCCTGGGGGAAAATCTTGGGTTCAAGTTCTTTCCCCAGGAATTGCCCACCGAGGCTTCTTCTTTAAACATGGTAATCTGAAGACAGAAGATTGGCAGGAAAGTTGAGCAACCCTTTGAGTGCTGCAAGTCCACGTGTCCCTCAGTGCCCTTCCACACAGGTTTTTTTTTTTCCTTTTGGAGTTCCTATTGCACACTCCTGCACTCATTGGGTCTATCTGTATGTCTGTTGGGTGTTTGGAGCAGGTTTATGTGGTAATTTAACCCTTTAACTGCTGGTTTTGCATCTTTGGGGGGGTTTAACCTTTTCCCTACTGGTTCAGGGATTTTTGGGTCTCCTAACATGCTCTAGTTTATGTTTAATGTATTTTTATTTTACTGTTTCAACTTTGTAAAATGTGAGTTTGGCGCGATTTAGTGCATAGGTGCCATTTCTCCATTCACTCCTATGGGACTGTACAGTTTGGGACATATCTCTGCAACCGTTCCACCCAGCGACTTAAGAGATGTCTCATTTTTATTGTCTGCCCTTGCTTTATCATCCGGTTCATGTTTCTAGTGTGTTGGGGGGCTCTGTTAGGGTACTTT
This sequence comes from Rhinophrynus dorsalis, assembly GCA_037306005.1. NCBI lineage: Eukaryota > Metazoa > Chordata > Amphibia > Anura > Rhinophrynidae > Rhinophrynus > Rhinophrynus dorsalis. The sequence continues at coordinate 416,851,647 of CM074719.1, read as the reverse complement.
TTCTGGGAAAACTACATTTCCCATGAGTGCTTGCTTCATGTGCTCGTTTCTGATTGGCTCCCGCCATGGCAGCTATTTTCTGCCATTTCCAAAACGAGTACCCTTTGCAGGGCTTGGTCTCTCCTTCTCTCCTCTGCTGATTAATCCTTCGCCTGCCAGATAGGTCTGTTTTAGTGATTTCTGGGGTGAAACTTTAATCCTACGCACTGTAAATGGGTGATTTCTTAAACTGTAATGTTTTTGACACTGTGAGAATGTCGAATCTGTTGGAGCTTGGGGCCAGACCTAATACTAAGGATGCTGTGGTCTTTATATCCCCCATTGGACATTGCTCTTCCTGTCATTCAGGGTTATGTAGAGAATTCTCAGGTCATTTATGCCCATCATGTTCTGATGTCCCTGAGAGTCTCCCAGGGACCTCCAGCCATGCATTAGAGCCAGTTTGGGTGCAAGAGTTCAAGGCTGCTACTAAGGACCTTAGGTCTACATTTCAACTCTTTCCATCCCAATTACAGGGGGTCATCCATTCTTGGCAGACCCCCTCCTCCGTCAAGTCTTCCCTTCCAAAACCACAGGGAGTACCTGATGTATCAGATTCCTCTGAGTAGGAAATGCTGGTCGATTCAGATGTTGAGGAATGTTCTGCTGTGGGTTCCTCTCAGTTTTTTGGGAATCCCTTTGAGGCTGATCCTGAGCCCCTCGGCTGAGGGCCTGATCAGGGCTGTTTTGACTACCCTAAACATTACATTAGTTCAGGAGGTTCCTTCTGATCCCTCTGATGTATTCAGGAGCCTAAAAAGCCCCTTACTTGCTTTCCACCTAATTCCACTCTTAACCGCCTTATGTCTGAGGAGTGGAAATCTCCAGACAGAAAACCTTCTGTATCCAAGAAATTTTCCAAGCTTTATCCCTTCTCCGAGGCAGCGCTTGCTCAGTGGGTTCATCCTCCTAAGGTGGATGTTCCTATCTCAAGGCTATCTAAGTCTACCTCACCAGTTTCTGATGCATCCGCTCTGAAAGACTGGACTGACAAGAAGCTTGACGTCTCCCTCATGTCCATTTTTGCCACTGCTGGTACTGCCATGCATCCAGCGTTCGCTGCAGCATGGGTGAACCAGGCCATTGCGGTCTGGACTTAACAGCTCACCCTGGCTGTCCGTCAACATTTCTGAGGCACAGCACTATGTTTCTGCTGCCTTATTTGATGACATTCGTTTGGTGGCTAGGGTTTCCACCGTGTCTGTGGTTGCCAGACGGGCTCTTTGGCTCAATATCTGGTCTGCTTACATTGCTTCCAAGAAAGCCTTGCTCTCCTTAACTTTTCAAGGTACTTTATTGTTTGTGCCAGATATTAAGGATCTGATTAGTGAGGCCACAGGGGTTAAAAGTAGCTTTCTGCCCTTGGTCTCCAGGAAGAAAATGCCACTTAAACATATTCGGTATTTTTGTTCCTTTCAGACTGAGACACGTCCAGCGAACCAGACGGTTCCCTCAGCTCCACGTGCCTCCTCCAAGCCCAGACAGCAATGGAAGCCAAGGCTTCCAAGCCTTCTTCGGCATGACTCACCGAACCCAGGTACCCACTGTGCTGTGGGTGGCCGTCTGTCACGGTTTATTATGACTCTCAGACACAAGTTTTAGGTAAAAATAAACTTTATTGAAATAATAAATTGATAATGTAGGATGGCATTCACATACATACAGATATATACAGAATATAACAAAGACAGAAGGCAGACTCTACCGGTCCTGTCAATATACCGGACAGGACAGTCTGAAGTAATAGAATGTTAGGCTCTACCGGCCTTGCCAATACCGGGTAAGGCAACCTGCAGATGGAATAGCATAACTGTTCTACCGGCCTTACCAATACCAGGCAAGGCAGCCTCAATAGGTTTACAATGTAGGCTCTACCGGCCCTGCCAATACCGGGTAAGGCAACCTCAGATGGAATGTGGCAAACGGTTCTACCGGCCTTACCAATACCGGGCAGGGCAGCCCAGAGATAGTAGCAGCAGTCAGATGGTAATGGCAAATTGACAGGATCGTAAGCAACCCAGTGTACACACACTGAGACCAACTGGGGAATCGTAAAGTCGCAAGACTTTGGAGCAAACCAGCGTCCGCACGCTGGGACAAACACAGAATTGTATAGCTGATAGGCTTTGGAGCAAACCAGTGACCGCACACTGGTGTAACAAGCGAGTTTGTATAGCCGCAAGGCTTAGGAGCAAACCAGCGTCCGCACGCTGGGACCAACACAGGATTGTATAGCCGATAGGCTTTGGAGCAAACCAGTGACCGCACACTGGTGTAACAAGCAAGTTTGTATAGCCGCAAGGCTTAGGAGCAAACCAGCGTCCGCACGCTGGTGTAACAAGCAATGTCGCCGACGCGACCAGGCAGGAGGTCGCCAGGATACAGGAGACAGGCGATGAGAACACAGGAACCAGCAACGATCAGTCAGGTCAGGAAACAGCAGAGAAGAAGTTCAGCAGTAACTGCAACACCAGAGACTAGGCCGGAACCAGGACTGGAAGTACTCAGCATGCAGGAAACACTGGAACAGCAGAGATCAGGAACTCAGGAACACATGAGATCAGGAACTCAGGAACACTGGAACAGAGGCCCAGCTATCACTAGCATAGTGATAGCAAGAAGGTCAGAAACAACACGAAAGCAATCCAGGTTTAAATAGGCAATGAAAGGCGGGCTATCTGCAGACAGCCAATAGCAGCCCCCTACTGGTGACAGACAAGGAACTGCAGCAATCACGGGCACCGTGATACCATCTGCATCACTACCACAGCATCTGGGAGGATTCAGCGGCGGACACGTGGGTTTTACAGGTGGTGACAGAATGGTACAGGATCTTTTTCTTCTCTCTTCCTCCTTTTTGCTTCTTTCCTTCTCATATGCCTCAGGGTGCAGAGAAACGCCATCTATTCAATGGCCCTATCCAAGCCCTTCTGGACAAGGATGTCCTAGAGCCGGTTCCAGTTTAGGACAGAGGTATGGGTTTTTACTCAAACCTCTTTGTGGTCTCCAAGAAGGATGGCAGTTGTCGTCCCATTTTGATTTTGAAGGATCTCAATTCCTTTGTGATCTGGACTTATCACCAGGAGTCTCTAAGGACGGTGATTGCTGCTATGTCCCTAGGGGAATTCCTTGCCTCTCTGGATCTTCAGGATACGTATCTTCATATTGCCCTTCATCCAGAGAGCAGGCAGTATCTCAGATTTGCCTGCGACCAAGGGCACTTTCAGTTTTCCGCTCTTCCCTTTGGTCTAACTACAGCTCCTCAAGTCTTCATCCGTATCGTGGGAGCTTTAGTGTCCGTCTTCCACCGGGACGGCATCAGAGCTACCCCATACATGGACATCCTGCATCTGAAAGCCCCTTCTGCAAAACTTCATCAGCAGGTTCAGAACTGCAAGTCAGACCTTGTCCCATCCCAGCGTCTGGTCTTCCTGGGCCTTCTGTTCGACACTCAGAAGAGCATGGGATTTCTCATGGACGAGGTGGCGCACTAGATCGCCCACAGAGTTTCCTCTGAACTGGCTCAAGATCCAGTTCCAGCCAAGAAGCTGTCCTCTCTAGTGGAGAAGTTCATTTCCGCCATAGAAGCGGTCCCGTTTGACATGGCTCACACCAGGGAACTCCAGAGGTTTGTGATCCAGGTGTGCAGGGGTCAGCCGGACCTTCTGAAGATGACTATGTCCCTCCCTCTTCATGTGGAACTGAGTTTGTCGTGGTGTCTCGACCTCTCTAATCTGCTGAAGGGCAAGTCCTTCCTGGTATCCTTCCGGACCAAAGTGACAACGGATGCCAGCCTCTCCAGCTGAGGAGCGGTCCTGGGTCGCCTAAGTGCTCTGGGTCGGTGGTCTCCAGAGGAATATCTCCTTCCTATCAACGTGTTGGAGCTTTGAGCGATCTTTCATGCTCTTCGTCATTGGATATCTCAGCTGGCAGACTGTCCAGTCCGGGTACAGTCTGACAACACCACGGCTGTGGCTTACATCAGCAAGCAGGGTAGAACAAGAAACCTCGACGCTTGGTTAGAGGTCAAGGCTCTTTTGTCCTGGGCAGAAGAACATGTTCCTGCCATATCTGCAGCGCACATTCCTGGCGTAGACAACATCATGGCGGACTTCCTCAGTCGACACACAGTGGAGAGTGGGAGCTGCAACTAGAGGTGTTCACCCCTATTGTTCAGAAGTGGGGTGTGCCTTACATTGACCTAATGACGAGAAAACACAACAGGAAGGTTCCGAGGTTCTGCTCTCCACGGAGGGACCCGCTACCTCTGGCGGTGGATGTTATGTCCATTCCTTGGTTATTCCTTTGGCCTACATCTTTCCTCCCCTGCCAAAGTTGCACAGGGTGTTACGGAAATTGTGACTGGAGCTCTGTCCAGTCATTCTGATTGCTCCGTACTGGCCTCACCAAGCTTGTTTTCTGGAGCTTCTGGATCTGTCAGTGGCAGAGCCATTCCGTTTCCCTTGCTGTCCAAATCTTCTTCTACAGGGTTACCTGTGGAAGGAGGACGTTCATCGGCTAGCCTTGACGGCTTGGAAATTGAACCCTCAATATTGAAGAAGGGTTTTTTCTTCTGGTGTGGTGGCTACTATGCTCCGTGCCTGCAAGCCTGTTTCTTCCAAGATCTACCATCGCGTCTGGTCGACCTTTCTATCTTGGTGTGCTGATACAGACCTGTCTCAGGAATTTGATCTGCCTACGGTCCTGGCATTTTTGCAGGATGGTGTAGATAAGGGCCTCATTTTGAGTTCCCTTAAGGTTCAGACTTCTCCTCTCTCTGTTTTCTTTCAGAGGTGCATTGCCATCCTTCCTGATGTCAAGGTTTTCTTCCAGGGCGTTGCTCATACTCATCTTGCCTTCAAGAATCCCGCTACTTTGTGGGATCTTAACTTTGTTTTGGGCGTTCTTCAGCTCCCTCCCTTTGAGTCTTTGGCTACTATTCCTCTACGCCCGTTGATGTGGAAAATGGCCTTTCTGCTGGCGATTGTATCCGTTCGCTGTGTCTCGGAGTTACATGCCTTGGCCTGTAAACCACCCTATTTAGTGTTTCACAAGGGCAAGGTGGTGCTTCGCACTTCTCAGGAGTTTCTTCCAAAGGTGGTTTCAGAGTTCCACATCAATTAGGAGATTGTGGTGCCTTCTTTCTGCCCTGACCCCACCTCTGACAAGGAGAGGGATCTCCACTTGTTAGACATGGTGCATTGTTTCTAGTTTTATGTACATCGCACTGAGTCTATCAGGCAATCTGTCGAGCTGTTCTCCATTCCTGAGGGTCCCAGGGCGGGAAGACCTGCATCCAAAGTGACTATTGCGTCCTGGATCAAGTCCACTATTCGTAAGGCTTATAAGCTGAGGAAGAAGCCTGTTCCCTTTCGGGTCATTGCTTATTCTACAAGATCTATTGGGGCTTCTTGGGCTTACAAGAATCAGGCCTCCGCTGATCAGATGTGCAAGGCTGACACTTGGTCGTCTGTGCACTACCGTGTTGATGTGCTGGCATCGGCTGATGCCAGCTTTGGGAGGAAAATCCTGGAGGCAGTCTTGCCTGTCTAGGATTTTCTTTGGTTCTTGGTGCTTCCTTCACTTTTGAGCCCCATTGGCTCTAGTTCAGTGTGCTGTGTAACAGTTGGGGTGTTGTTACCCCTGTTCAGTGTCCTTTGGCATTTCATTGTTGGGCTATCTCTCATTTGATGGTTCATATCTGCACTGGTGACTTTGGGGGTCTTGCGCCTGGTCCTTGTCTTCTTTCCGCCTCTGGGAAACTTAATGGTTGGACATCCCAGAGTTACCACTAACCTGTATTGGACGACAGAGAAAAGGAGATTTTAGTCTTACCTGTTAAATACTTTTCTCTTAGTCCGTACAGGTTACTGGTCTCCCACCCTGTCAAGGGACCATGCTTGGCTCTCCTGTGGCAGATTGTGGGGGTCCTTCGGGGTCATGCTCACAGGAGTCTTCTTTCCCTTCCACTATCTACTCAATAGTGTTTCAAATCCTTCTGGAGCTGGTTGGCTAACTGCAGCCAAGGAGGGAAGGTATGCGCCAACCCCTGCAAGCAATTCTAGAATTGTTCCTGCCTACTTAAAGGGGCAGATCGCCTACCCAGAGTTACCAGTAACCTGTATGGAGTAAGCGAAAAGGATTTAACAGTAAGACTAAAATTCTGTTTTAATCTATGTAGGGGCAGCATATCTTATTGAAACTGTGTGCTGTGGGCATCTTATGTCTAATAGTAACTGTGGGGCAGCATATTGAACATATGCATTGTGGGGCAATATGGGGAACACATACACTGCCTGACACCCCCAGCCTTGTTCCCTTGCCTTGGCAGGGCCCATGGAGATTTATGGCTACCATTAGGCAAGAGGAAAAGGATGGGGAGGGTCAAAGAGTGCACATGGGGATCTGTAGATACCAGTGGGCTGGTGGGGAGTACGTGGTAGCCACAGATCCCCATGGATGCTGCCTGGCCCGCAGCCTTGTTACCTTGGGTGTGCACGATATGTATAAAATTTGAAGAGCTGAGGGGATAATTGTGTAGTGCTTGGTGTATTTTTCAATCCCTGAGCAATGCACATCCCTATGGCACTCAAAGGGATAAGGGAGTGATGCTGTCCATGCTGCTGAAAGTATACTGTCTACGCCCCTACTGGCCAAGTGAGGAAGCAGAGAAAATGCTCTCAAATTTCAGGACTGTGGTAGTGCTGGTGATGTGTGAGGGATGGCATCCCTTCCATATCAACAGCACTCAACAAACCTGTATGCTAACTGGGACCATCTCCCCCCCGGTTGCTTCCATAAAGTTTAGTGAATATGGCAATGTGTGCGTACATCAAAATGTTGAAGTGCTTTGAACACATTGACAGAATCATATTGCCACAACATCGACTTTTAGTGCATCTCCCTCCTGGTATTTCATCAGGAGAAGGCAGTGCTTCATACCTCTAATAAGTTTTTACCTAAGGTGGTTTCATACTTTTACATCAATCAGGAGATCATTTTGCCTCACTTTGTTCTGACCTTGCCTCAAAACAAGAGAAGGACCCATCGCTGCTTGGATGTGGAAAAATGGCTTAAGTATTCTGTGAATCATACAGCCTTTCTGCAAGGCTTATTCCCATCTTGCCATTTCAGGTCAGGTCAGGCATGATCCAAAGTTACTGTTGGTTCTTGGGTTAACATCACCATATATCAGGTGTATGGGATCAGGAAGAGACTTGTGCAGTGACTTGGAAAGGAACATTTCACCAGATCTGTGGGTGCTTCCTGGGACTACAAAAAAAAAAAAAAAAAAAAAAAAAAGACCTCTGCTGAACAGCTGTGTAAGGCTGCTATGTGGTCCTTGCACCCGTTTACCAAACACTACCATGTCAATGTTTTGGCCTCGGTCAACGCCATCTTTTGGCTGGAAAGTCCTTCATGCAATATTGCCTGTTTAAGGACTCTTTTTCCTTTTTGCCCTACTGCCATGTTTTATTCAGCAGTTTCAGCCCTGTTGGCTCTTTTTTGGCTGGAGGTTACATAGATCTAGTTTAGTACTGTGGAAGACTGATTTTCTAGAGGGAGAATGGGTTTGTTCTCTTCCCTTCCTTGAATCTTTGGAATATTCCCATGGTTCCAAATTGGACGTAAGAGAAAATAGGACTGTAGTGAACTTAATGTTAAATCCTCTTCTTTAGGCCATATGGAACACAGGACTCCCACCTGGAGACAAACTATGTATTTCCTTCCCTGGGCAGGAGTCGTCTTAGAGTACTCATTCAGAGGGTTTCCTCTTCTCCTTCCTGTTGTGTTTTTTTAATTTTTATTGACTGATTCATATCCAAAAGATTACATGGAAATCTTAGTTTCAAGCAAAACAGATAAACCGGTTAATTAGAAAGTAGATTACAAAGTCAAACAGAATCTCAAGGCAATTCTCGAGACATAGTCCAAACAGATGAATTACATTGTTGTCAAGTCGGATACAGCATTTATGGAGTTGCAAAGTAAATGCCACCAGTAAGGCAGCACAGTTGCTGACATTCAACACAAGAATTAAGTATTCTAACGGTAATAAATGAGCCAGATTCTCTTGACTAGTAGAACAGTATATCCCTAAGGGGATTAGAAGAGTACAACAATAGCAAGAGAAAGGAGACTAGAGAAAGGCAGACAGGACAGGGGGAAACCAAAGAGGATATAGAAGACATGGATGGTAAAGAACATATAGAAAGATTGGGAGGGGAAGGGGAGTCTGGGGGAAATCTCGCCTCCGCCAGTGCTGAAGATATAAATATAGAGCCACATATCCCGAAATATGTTCTGTCTCAAAGATTAGTCACTGTACTAGATGGAGGAGACAAGGCCAGGGAGGACCCATCCCTAAATTCCCACACTGCTCTGTAGTCCCCAGCCCTACCCAGCGAGTAAGCATGGAGTCTCTCCATGTCCCTGAAATGGATGACCTTCCCTCTCCAGAGGTCCAGAGTGGAAGTTGACTCACCCCTCCAGGATGAGGCGATGGTCAAATGAGCTGCGGTCAGCATAAAGTGAAGTAAAGAGATCTTCCGTGCCAGGAAAGAGTGACTCAAGGAAAAAAAGGGACAGAAGAGGGTCCGCAGGATCCAGGAAACCCAGCACTTCACCCAAAGCACATTCAATCTTGGACCAATAAGCTACAATCAGTGGGCAGGTCCACCAGATGTGTGTCATTGTGCCTCCCGTCTCCCCACATCTCCAACATTTATTCAACACTCCACAATTCATCTTTGAAAGCAGAGAAGGCGTCAGGTACCACCTAGTAACCAATTTGTAAAACCCCTCTTGGGAAGGAACAACCCTCGCAAGGTGGTGTGCTAGACCAAAGATACTTCCCCACACATCCCAAGTCTCTAATATAGGGATCTGCAGCTCCTTACTCCAAGCAATAGCAAAGCTTGGAAGGTCCGGGGTGCCAACATCTCCCAGTAGTTTATATAACCTGGAAAGTAACCTGGGTCGGCCCATATCTGTGACTAGAAATTTTTCCATTGGTGTCTGGGGTCTCATCAAATATCCATGACATAGCAAACGTTGCATATAGTGCCGTATCTGTAAATATCTCCACCATTCCAACCCTGGGATTCCCCTCGTCGACACCAGTTCATGGAACGTAATAGGTTTCCCTTCAACAACCAACAAAGCAGCTCGACCTAATCCCTGAGTCTCCCAACACCTGAATGCCTCCGCTTCCATACCCGGGGGAAAGTCTGGGTTGCCCCGCAGTGCAAGAAGTGGCGAAGGGTATGCTGTCCAGCCTCTACGATCTCCTCTCCTCCAAAGACATAGAACCTGGCCCAGCATAGGACATTGCAATAGAGCTTTAGGGATCTTGGCTTTCGGCACAAAGAGCCGTGCAGAGCCACACATCAAGTCTACCAGTTTGGTAAGTATGCAGGCCTCATGGTATCGTTCAAACTCTGGCAGCTCCAGACCTCCCTCTCTTCGAGGGGCCATCAGTAATTTTCTTCCACATCGAGGCAACGTTTTCCGCCAGAGGAATTTAGAAAGTAAGGAGTATAGAGAGCGGAAGAAGGATCCAGGGAGACGGACCGGCAATGTCTGGAACAAATACAAAACACGTGGAAGAATCATCATCATCTTTATCACGTTTATGCGTCCAAACCAAGATATGTGTAAGTCTGTACAAGACTGTAAGGTATCTGAAATCGCCTTCAGTAAGGGTACATAATTAAGAGTATATAAAGATGAAATTGAGGATGACAGCTGCACCCCCAGATAAGTGATATGAGACAATGGCCATGCAAATTGAAATTCCGTTTGCAAGGTACAGCATAGCAAGGGGTCCAGATTTACGTTCAGAATTTCAGATTTGGAAGAGTTAATACGCGAGTTGTAGAGAAAACCGTATTCGTCTAACAGGGACATCACAGTCCTCAAAGAAACAATGGGATCTGTCAAGGTAAGTAAAATGTTGTGTGCAAATCCCGAGACCGTGAAGTCCCTATCAAGACCCAAAACTCCCTTAATATCTGGGTTTAATCGGATCGCGTGCAATAGAGGTTCCAGAACTAGCACAAATAGCAAAGGCGATAGAGGACAGCCCTGCCGTGTGCCGTTTGAAATAGGAAAGGGAGCGGAGAGCGCCCCATTCACCTTAACTCTAGCAGAAGGGCCTGAATATAACGCCCGAATCCAGTTCAAAAATCTAGGACCCATCTCTATAGATTCAAGCACTCCGAATAAAAACCCCCAATGAACCCTATCGAAGGCTTTCTGGAAATCTAATGAGAGTAATATTGTTGGGTCCTTAGAGATCAATATACGGGGAAGGATCAAAACAATGCGTGCTGTGTTGTCTTTCGCTTGGCGGCTTGTTACAAAGCCGACTTAATCCATGTGGACCAAAGTAGGCATATAGTCTTTTAGTCTCAGCGCTAAAAGCTTAGCGTAAAATTTAAGGTCTGCATTGAGCAAGGAGATCGGCCTATAGTTGGCACAGTTCTCAGGGATCTTTCCCCTCTTTATGGATCACTGTAATGTGAGCCTCAAGAGCCTGGGGAGGGAAAGTAGTGGAGTCAGAAATCGAGTTGAAAGCAAGTGTCATCCACTGAGAGGATATGTGAGAACGTTTTGTAATAGCTTGCTGGCAGGCCATCAGGGCCAGGGCTTTTCCCTGTTGGTAATTGGCGAATCGCTGTACGTATTTCATCGTCCGTAAATGCACGGTCCAAGGAAGAGACAGTGGCCGCTGACCATTTTGTTTTAACAAAGCGCTGCAGAAAGGATTGCAAAAGCTCCTCCCGTCTCCCCCGGAGAGATCTACAGGGGAGGTAGGTAGGTTGTACAAAGAAGCATGTAAAGTCCGGAAAGAATTTGCTATTTGGTCACTTCGAACATTGGAGACCCCCTGAGGATCTCTCACCTTCCGGACCGTACATGCTCTTTCACTGTCGTCCAATACAGGTCACTGGTACTCTGGGAGGCGTAAGTCCCCTTTAATAGGCAGGAACAACTATGCAAATAATTTGCAAGGGGCGGAGCCTCCCCTCTTACTTAAGCCACCTTCTGGCCAGAGCCACTTTAGATTGATTTGTTCCTGGTGTGCTTCCACACCAGGTAGAGAACATCTATGCATCTTAGTATTTTATTATTTTTTATTCAAATATGGAATACCACCATTAGGAGGGTGACCATGGCTGTGAATTGCCCTCTTTAAAGTGGCTGGTGCAGCTTCCAGGGATTTTATGTGGACCTATACCCTGAAGAGGGGACAGCTTGTGTTAAGCAGCTCCCCTGTTGGGGAATTTACCTCTGGTTCTTTCCCTCCCTATCATGGTCACCTGAAGACAGAAGTCAGCAAGAAAGGTGAGTCACCCATTGAGTGCTGAAGGTCCACTTGTCCCCACAGTGTCCCTTTGATGGGCTTGTATTTGGGAGTTTTAATACACTCCAGCACTCATAGGGTGTTTTTATTGCATTATTACTGTTTATGCAATTTCTGTGTTATTCTCTGAGTTTTGGAGCATTGGGTATTCATTTATTTATGTTTCTCATGTGTTTCATGCTTGTTTGGGCACTTTTTAATGTTTTACTAAACTTATTAAAAATGGTGTTCCGCGCCTTTAAGCGCGGCTTTTTCCCGCTCAGACGCAAGGGCTCCTTTACTCTCTATGGGAATTCACAGTATGGGACATATCTCTGGAACCGCTTGTCACAGCAACTTCAGAGAGGGCTCATTTTGATTCTAGGCTCCTGCTCTATCATCCGGAATGTGTTTTATTTATGTGGGGTGTTCAGGGGGGCTTCGGGCACTGTTTGGGGTACTTGTAGGGAAAAACTACATTTCCCATGAGCGCTTGGTTCGCGCTCGTTTCTGATTGGCTGTCACGACGGCCGCCATTTTGTGGTACTTTTCCTAGGCGAGTACACTACGCAGGGACCGAGCCTTCTCTCTCCTCAACAGATTAACCCTTCGCTGGCCAGATAAGTCCGTTTTTAGAACATTTCTGGGGTGAAACTTTAATCTTAACACTTTTTCTGGGTGATAGTGTTATTAGTGGGGTATATTGACGCTGTGAGCATGTCTACTTCACTGGAGCTAGGGGCTAGACCCAAGTCTAAGGAGGATGGGGGGTCCGCTACCCCCATGGCGTTTTGCTCCTCTTGCCACATTGGGCTGGATGGCGATAATGTGGGGGATCTATGCCCTAATTGTACTGGTCAAGATAGCAACCCTGGGCTTCCCAGCCACGCTATTGAGCCATCTTGGGTGAGGGAGTTTAAAGCTGCCACTAGGGATCTCAGATCCACGCTTCAACTCTTTCCCTCTCAGGTACAGGGGGCTCTCCAGGTCTGGAAGACCCCCTCTACTATCAGGACCTCCCTGCCTAAGCCACAGGGAGCTCCTGATATCACTGATTCTTCTGAAGAAGAACTTTTACAGGATTCTGATGCTGAGGAACGTACTGTTATTGAATCTAACAGGTCCATTGGGGACCCCTATGAGTGTGACCCTGAAGTTTCGGCTGAGGGTCTGATCAGAGCGGTTCTGAATACGCTCAACCTTCCTCTGACTCAGGAATCCACTTATGATCCAACTGATGTTTTTCAGAAAAAGCCATCTAAACCAGTTGTTTGTTTTCCAACTAACCCTACTCTTGCCCGTCTGGTCTCTGAGGCATGGAAGAATCCTGATAGATCTTCCTCTGTCTCCAAAAAGTTTGCCAAACTTTACCCTTTTCCTGAGGCGGAGCTGGCAAAATGGGTTCATCCTCCCAAAGTGGATGCTCCTGTGTCTAGACTATCCAAATCCACTGCTTTGGCTGTCTCAGATGCCTCTGCCTTGCAGGACTGGACGGATAAGAAGCTAGAGCTCTCTCTTAAGTCTATTTTTGCCTCCATTGGCACAGCCATGCGCCCCACTTTTGCTGTGGCATGGGTTAATAGAGCTATTGCGGCCTGGACTGAACGACTGACTGAAGCGGTTCGCCAGGATGCGCCTGTATATGAACAGTTGCAGCTTCTTGCTAATATCACTGAAGCTCAGAACTATGTTGCTGATGCTGCTTTTGATGCTGTGCGCATGATGGCGAGGGCCTCCACTTCTTCTGTGGTGGCTAGACGCGCTCTTTGGCTGAAAATTTGGTCTGCTGATACTGCCTCTAAGAAGGCTTTGCTTTCCTTGCCCTTTCAGGGGAATTTGCTTTTTGGGTCTGAACTCAAAGAAATGATCAGTGAGGCTACTGGCGGTAAAAGTACTCTTCTACCCTCAGTCTTTAAGAAAAAGTTTCCAGCCAAACGCAACCGGTCCTTTCGTTCCTTTCAGACTGAGACACGCTCCTCGGCCCAAACGGGTCCTCCCACTACGCGCTCCTCCTCCAAGCCCAAACAGTCCTGGAGGCCCAAAGTCGCCTCCAAGGCCAAGACCTCCAAGACTGCTTCGGCATGACTCGCCGAACCCGGGTCCGCATCCGGCTGTAGGCGGTCGTCTCCGCATCTTTCGCCGGACTTGGGAGGAGTCAGTGGCGGACCCATGGGTTCTTCAGGTGGTGTCAGAGGGATACAGGATCCCTTTCTCTTCCCTTCCTCCTTTTCGGTTCCATTTTACTCGTCCTTCTCAGGAACCCACAAAAAGGCGTCTGTTCGACGACGCTATTCAGGATCTCTTGGACAAAGAGGTCCTGGAGGCGGTTCCTCAGGGGGACACAGGTTCAGGATTTTATTCCAACCTGTTTGTGGTAGCCAAAAAGGACGGAGGAGCCCGTCCCATCTTGGATCTCAAAGATCTCAATGCTTATGTGGTGACTTCCCACTTCCGCCAGGAGTCCCTGCGCTCTGTGATTGCAGCAATGTCTCCGGGGGAGTTTCTTGCCTCCCTGGACCTTCAGGATGCTTATCTTCACATCCCTATTCATCCAGAGAGCAGGAGGTATCTCAGGATTGCCTGCCACAGGGGACACTTTCAGTTTGCAGCGCTCCCCTTTGGGCTGACTTCAGCCCCTCAGGTCTTCCAGAGGGTGTTGGGCTCATTGATAGCGGTGCTCCATCAGGATGGGATCAGAGTGACCCCCTACATGGACGATCTCCTTCTGAAGGCCTCCTCAGCGGAGCTTCTCCTTCAGCAATTACAGATGTGCATGCACACCCTGAACCGTCATGGCTGGATCCTGAATCTGGACAAGTCGGACTTGATTCCATCTCAGAGGCTTCTGTTCCTGGGTCTCCTGTTCGACACTCGCCAATGCATGGTGTTTCTTCCAGAGGACGTGGCTCACCAGATAGCTGTCAGAGTGGCTGGAATTCTGGACATGGACGAGATTCCAGTTCCGAAGTTGTCGTCCTTAGTGGGGAAGTTCATTTCCACAATCGAAGCAGTACCATTTGCCATGGCCCACTCCCGGGATCTTCAGAGGTTTGTGATCCAGACGTGCAAGACTCATCCAGATCATCAACATCTGTCTGTTTCTCTTCCTCCTCATGTCGAGTCGAGTCTGCACTGGTGGTTAGATCTCTCTCATCTCCTGAAAGGGAAATCCTTTCTAGTTCCTCATTGGACCACAGTCACTACGGATGCCAGCCTTCGGGGCTGGGGTGCAGTCTGGGGTCGCTTCAGTGCTCAGGGGAAATGGGGTCTGGAGGAATCCATGCTCTCCATCAATGTTCTGGAACTTCGAGCTGTCCGGCTGGCCCTGAGGCACTGGGAGTCTCAATTGACCGGTCTTCCAGTCAGAGTGGAGTCCGACAACGCCACGGCGGTGGCTTACATCAACAGGCAAGGCGGCACAAGAAGCGGTTCCGCCTGGTGGGAGGTCAGGGATATTTTGTCTTGGGCAGAAGATCACGTGCCTGTCATCTCTGCGGTTCATATTCCAGGCGTGGACAACGTCATGGCAGACTTCCTCAGTCGTCATACCGTCGACAGCGGAGAATGGGCTCTTCACCCAGAGGTGTTTCACATGCTCACTCAACGGTGGGGGATGCCTGTGGTGGATCTGATGGCTACCAGACACAACAGGAAGGTTCCGGTGTTTTGCTCCCGGTTGAGGGACTCCCTTGCTCTAGCAGTGGATGCCTTGTCGATCCCTTGGGACTTCCCCCTGGCTTACATCTTCCCTCCTCTTCCTCTATTGGTCAGAGTTATCCAGAAATTGAAGAGGGAACGTTGCCCTGTCATCCTGATTGCTCCAAACTGGCCTCGCCAGTCCTGGTTTCCGGAATTGATGGCCATGTCAGTGAAGGATCCAATCCCACTTCCAGCCCGTCCGGACCTGCTTCTTCAGGGGTATCTGTGGAAAGAGGATGTTCACTCTCTCCGTTTGATGGCATGGCGGTTGAATCCTCGATTCTAGCAAAGAAAGGCTTTTCTCCTTCTGTGGTATCGACGATGCTCAGTGCTCGTAAGCCTGTGTCTTCCAAGATCTATCATCGCATATGGTCAACTTTCGTGACTTGGTGCTCTGACAAGAAGTTGTCAGTTGACTTCCATCTTCCCACTGTCCTGGCCTTCTTGCAGGACGGTGTGGATAAGGGGCTCAGTCTGAGTTCCCTCAAAGTTCAGACTTCTGCCTTGTCTGTGTTTTTCCAGGAACGGATTGCTGTCCTTCCTGATGTGAAAGTCTTCTTCCAGGGTGTGACTCATGTTCGACCTGCCTTTAAGAGTCCTGCTCCCCAGTGGGATCTCAATTTGGTGCTGGGAGTTCTTCAGCGACCACCGTTTGAATCCTTGGCTTCCATTCCATTACGTCTTGTGACTTGGAAGATGGCCTTCCTCTTGGCTGTTGTGTCAGTGCGCCGGGTAGCAGAGTTACAGGCCTTGTCTTGTAAACCTCCTTACCTGGTGTTCCACAAGGATAAGGCTGTGCTTCGCACTACCAAGGAATTCTTACCCAAGGTTGTGTCTGAGTTTCACATCAATCAGGAGATTGTGGTTCCCTCTTTCTGCCCTAATCCTTCATCTGACAAGGAAAGAGATCTCCATCTGTTGGATGTGGTGCGTTGCCTCAAGTTTTATGTTCATCGCACCGAGTCTATCAGGAAGTCTGACGCTCTATTCGTCATTCCTGAGGGGCCTAGGGCAGGAAGACCGGCTTCCAAAGTTACCATTGCCTCTTGGATTAAGGCTACCATCCGTGAAGCCTATAAGTTGAGGAATAAGCATGTTCCCTTCCGGGTGACTGCCCATTCCACCAGATCTATTGGGGCATCTTGGGCCTACAAGAATCAAGCTTCTGCTGATCAACTGTGCAGAGCGGCCACTTGGTCCTCTGTGCACACCTTTTCTAAGCACTATCGAGTTGATGTACTGGCTTCGGCTGATGCCAGTTTTGGAAGGAAGGTCCTGGAGGCAGTCTTGCCTGTGTAGGTCTTCCGCTCTGTGATCCTTAGTGCTTCTTTACTGTTGAGCCCGGTTGGCTCTAGTTCCGTGTGCTGTGTTAGTTCAGGGATTGTTCCCTTGGTTGGTGTCCGTTGACACTTACAGTTTGGGCTATGTTATCAACTGGTCATAACAGTTCTAGTGACTTGGGCCTTGCGCCTGGTCCTTGCCTTACTTCCCGCCTCTGGATCAGCTCAATGTTTGTACATCCCAGAGTACCAGTGACCTGTATTGGACGACAGTGAAAATAGGATTTTAGTCTTACCTGTTAAATCCTTTTCACTTAGTCCATACAGGTCACTGGTCTCCCACCCTGTCAAGGGACCAGTCTTGGCTCTCCTGTGGCATTCAGTGGGAGACCGTTCGGGCATGCTCACAGGAGTCTTTCTTTTTGCTTACCTGAGGTCAGTTTAGGGTCTCAAATCAATCTAAAGTGGCTCTGGCCAGAAGGTGGCTTAAGTAAGAGGGGAGGCTCCGCCCCTTGCAAATTATTTGCATAGTTGTTCCTGCCTATTAAAGGGGACTTACGCCTCCCAGAGTACCAGTGACCTGTATGGACTAAGTGAAAAGGATTTAACAGGTAAGACTAAAATCCTATTATCTCCTTCCTGTTTTAGTTATTTTTTTGTGGCACTTGTTACATGTGCGTGTGTGTGTGTGCGTGTGTGGGGGGGGGGGGGGCTGGGAGAGGAGGAGGGAGTTTTTGCCAAAAAGAAACTGTCTTTTTTCAGTGCCCTGCGGTCCTAGAGGAAGGAGCTCAATCCCCATGGTTTCAGTGTTCCCTATGGACTAAAGAAAAAAGGATTTAACTACAAGTTCATGAAAAGCATATTATTGTAATGTCACCTCTCTTGTTAGGAGGTGTAGTGTCTGTTTAACCCCTTGAATGCTAGAGTTGGTGAATTTCCAAGACTATTGGCTCACACCAATAATTGATTTATTTTTTTTTTTTTTTTTTTTTTTCAATTTTGTGTAGCATCTGAATTTTTCTTTGCTAAAACCAAACTTCTATAACTGTGGTTTGCAAGTCCAGTCTTTGGGACATATCCGTAAAACAGGGTTGTGGCAAATATATCTTTGCTAATGATTTTGCCAGTGCTCATATGGAGACGCTGAAAACCTTCACTGTTAATGTGCCCAGAGGACTGGAGTTGAGAACCTATTTACTATATAGCACATTAAAGTAGAATGAGGAATTTAAAGAGATGAAACATTTGACTGAAGTCTTGCTCTTTCTTTTCACAAGTGACTGCTAAGTAACCCTACCCGATTCTAGTGTTCATCACCTGCACAGAGAATAAAATGACCAAAATATATGTAGCTAACATGCAGACTTATTTCAAGCATAATCGTGGTTAAGGATTATTTAGAAAATTATCATTATTTACATTTTAGTGCACCATTTCATGTTTTGTTCTGTTACCTAAATATTTTCTGGCTTGATCGTCAAGAATTATATAAATTACAATAAATTAATATAAAGGAACTAGTGTAAAAGCCCGTGTACATGGGCCAAGGTCCAGGTGATGTTAACCCTTTGAGTGTCAGAGGGATGCCCCTCTGACACTCAACGGGTTAAGAGGCCGGTCCTGCTCTGTTTACTGCCGCTGCTCAGTCATGCGTTGTAGAGAGCGTTCAGGCAGTCTCTATTGCGCACGACGGCATCAGACAAACATTGTAGTGTTTTATTATATAGGATTTTATTATATAGGATAGGAAATGTGCTGTGTTCTGAATCTCTGGGACCTAATATTCCCTGGTCAGTATACATTGATGTGTTTGTATGCTTTCTTATGGGTGCCATTTTTTTTCTTCCTTTCTGCCAGTATGAACATTTTAAAATTGCTTTGAAACTGCATTATATTGAATGCTGACTTTTAAATACAATTGTCTGTTACACAAGGCTGTATTGACTTTTTCAGGTGTGGCTGGATCTCCTAAAACCCATCGTTAAACAGATTAGAAGTGAGTATATAGTGTGAATGTCTGTTTCTAGCTGTGGAGTTTAGTTTGTATTATTTATCATGTTCGTTCCTGTATTACAGGGCCTAAGAATGTTGTTCTTAAGTTTGTGGTAAAGTTCTTTCCACCTGATCACACTCAACTGCAAGAAGAATTAACACGGTTAGTATTTTGTTTGTTTCTGTTATGCTTGGAATTCTACCTAGCCGTAGAATTCTTATGACAACTCAGTTTGTAGCTATAAAAACAATTATGTATATAATATCTAGTTCAATCTGGTGCACTAGTGAGGTGGATGCACTTAAAATATTCATGTTACTGTAAATAATATCACACTGGACTTCCTAGTAAAGGCAAAAAAATTAAGAATTTACTAGGCTGATGTTTCTGTAATAACTATCTCCGTGAGTATGTGAATGTGATTACTGAAATCTTGGCCTCATAAATCCTTGATCTTTTCACCTTTACTTAGAAGTCCAGTGGATACTGTGTACCATCCAGCTTTTGCTGAATCACAATTCTTGTAATCTTCATCTAGTCACTGTTTCACCAGAGAGGATAAGAGTTTTGCAGTCCCAACAAAACTGGGGGAGGTTGAAGGATACCTGTTTTAACACATTAAAGCTAAGACAGATGCACAATGCATTAAGGAGCAATGCCTTTTTTTCCACCCCACTGGTCTTTAAATAGTTAAAGTGGACTTGTCTGAGTAAGTTAATTTTGCAATGAATTGTCATGAAATGAGTGAAACTGTGATTACTTCCTGAAAATTCAAATTGACAGCATTCCTCAACAGTTTCTATCACAAAATGCATTTGGGTAACTCCTCATACCAAATGCAACAGAATAACTAATTGTAATCTGGTCAATAGAGGGCACTAGTGTGTGTGTGTGTGTGTGTGTGTGTGTGTGTGTGTGTGTGTGTGTGTGTGTGTGTGTGTGTGTGTGTGTGTGTGTGTGTGTGTGTGTGTGTATTGTAATAGTTTTCGGTCCTCATCTGGACCTTCCTCAGGGCAAATGGGTTTGTAAAGCAACAGCCTATATTATATATACAAAAAAAAAATGAGAAACACAAAGGTACTCACCAATCCCCGCTGATTCCACCCGTGGAACACAAAACTCGGCGTTCCCTGGCGTTCAAAGGGGCGGGTGACGTCACAAGATCTCGTGCGGCCGGTTGCTTAGCAACCGGTACCCGCACGATACAACTAAAGCTGAGTTGCCGGCTGAAGGCTAACACAGCATAATAAACAATACATAAAGGACCCTAGACCCCTAACAGGAAAAGAAACTAAACTATCGAAAGCAGATCTACAAAAGACACAAAGTAAATTGTCAGATCAACACAGTGGTAGCAGTCCTTGCAGTGCTATCCCTTTAAACCGTTGCTGTCCATTGAGGGCCTCGTGGGCCACGTGTTTGACATGAATGCATTATGTGTCTTAAAAAAATATTTTATTATCCATATTTACTTAACTTCACTATCTGACTTTGAGAACACTTCCGTGTCTGTAAGTAATACAATAAATAAAATAAATGACATGCTGCCAAGACCACTGATTGCATTAACTGGGAATTGTAATAACACATGCAATTTGATGGCTGAATTGTTTCAGTTTACAGGGGACTTAAAAAATAGAACACTTAATAGAAATAATATCTTGTGCATTTTTAGTTGTATAATATAGACTATTTGGTAGGCAGGAAAATACTTGACGGCCAAAAGATAATTTCTATCTTTGGTGTTTTGTCTTAATGCTCTCTTTGTATAGCTGTTGGGACTTGAATGTAAATCAATGAAGCCTTGTCATGAGAAGAGACTCTTTAAGCTAAATGCTAGTAGTTCTTATTATTAATGCATACTGTTCATATCTGACTGTCAATAAGAGCACAGTTGTTTTTTTCTTTTTTTTTCTTTGGAGTAGTGATATCTGATTCTAGAGGAGAGGAAGTAATTTAACCCCTTGAATGCTAGGGGTCGCCAATCCTTTATGAAACAACATGTTTGACCTCTGAATCATCTAAGACAGGCATGTCAACTGTGTGGTACTCTGGTCGCATGGCATAAATCTGAACATTTCAGGAAGCCAAAGAGGGACACTTCTGTTTAGATGGTGTTGCTGGGGGCTTCGCTGACGTGCAGGAAATTACAAACAACTGTAACTGAATAAATTATTTAGAGCAAGATCAAAGTATTTTATTTACACAGACTGATTTAAACAAATATACTGACATTTAAACAAACATTAATATGAGTTTTATTGCTGCAGAACAATGTAATACACTTATATACACACTACACAGTGTGATCTGCTAAAAGAGGGATACCCAGGTGGGAAAGAGGGGCAGAGGGATTTGGCTCTGAAAGAGCGTCTGTTCATCCTAAAGAGGGATCACTTGGTATGGCATGGGGCCACCTGCTTTTTAACTTGTAGTCCTCCAATTTAAAGTTCTATGTCCCTACATCTTCCCCACCCTTCTTAACTCAGTTTTTTTTTACTTGGTCCTGAAACCTGACAGAATAATTCACAGGCAGCTGGCACGATCAACAGGTTTAGCGTTATGGTAGTGGCTAGATTCTCGGTGGACTACAATGTATAAAGAGTGGCTGTAGGCTAAATAGAAAAGGAATGGAATGTCAGTCTGTGGAACTTGTACCTGGGGGTGCTAAAGTAGATCAGTCTGGGCACTTTGGCTCATATTTATCAAAGCAAACAGGAGTTATTCTGGGGTGGTATTAAGGAGGAGATAATGCTAATCTCCTCCTTATTGCTTGTTTCAAACACACAAGGGTGCGTTATTTTACTGGAGAGGGATGGGGGACCGAAGGCCCCCTGGCCACTCCTGTCAAAACATCTGCAAGTAGATTCACGTCCATCTCCCATTCACAAACTCAGCCAGTGAATATAGTTTTATTATTTGCAGATATGAAGTGGATTCACTTGTATTACCATTAGAGCCTCCCCGTATCCATTTCTCAGGACCTTTTTTTCTGTTGTATGAATTCATGATGTACAAATGTTCTTCTGCAAATTTGATCAATTGGGTGAATCTATTGTCTTTTCCATTTCCATGTGGTCCAATCTATTTTTCATCATTTCGATTCTTACCAGTTCTCCCATTGAAATTCCCCATTATAGATTTGTAGTGGTTATTGTCCTGGTCGTCATCTTCGTCATCTCTGTGGCTTCTTGGAATGGCATACACCTGATTGATTTGAAGAATATAGTACAGGAGGCAATTACTTCAGAAATACTTGCTATATATGTCTGTAAAAATAATAATGGCTGCACCCCAGGCTGGAAGAAAGAATGAGTTATGTAAATTCTTCCTTGGCATAAGGAGCCCCCCCAAAAAAATTATTTGGCTCAAGAGCTGGTCTGCTGACACTGCTTCCAAGAAAGCATTGCTCTCCTTACCTTTTCAAGGTACTTCTTTGTTTGGGCCAGATCTTAAAGATCTGATCAGTGAGGCCATTGGGGGTAAGAGTACCCTTCTACCTTTGGTCCCCAGGAAGAAAATGCCGCTTAAGCGTAATCAGTATTTTCATTCCTTTCAGACTGACACGTCCGGCGAACCAGACGGTTCCCTCAGCTCCGCGTGCCGCCTCCAAGCCCAAACAGCAATGGAAGCCCAAGGTCTCCTCCAAGCCTCCTTCGGCATGAGTCACCGAACCCAGGTTCCCTCTCTGCTGTGGGTGGCCACCTGCGTCACTACCACAGTGTCTAGGAGGATTCAGTGGCAGACCCATGGGTTTTACAGGTGGTGGCAGAAGGATACAGGATCCCTTTCGTCTCTCTTCCTCCCTTTCACTTCTTTCCTTCTCATTCACCTAATGGCACGGAGAATAGCCGGCTGTTCAACGGCGCTATTCAGGCCCTTCTGGGCAAGGATGTTCTAAAGCCGGTTCCAGTTCAGGACACAGGTATGGGTTTTTACTCGAACCTCTTTGTGGTCTCCAAAAAGGACAGCGGTTGTCGCCCTATTTTGAATTTGAAGGATCTCAATTCCTTTGTGATCCGGACTCATAATCACCAGGAGTCTCTACGGATGGTGATTGCTGCTATCTCCCCGGGGGAATTCCTTGCATCTCTGGATCTTCAGGACGCCTATTTACACATCACCATTCATCCAGAGAGCCGGCTGTATCTCAGATTTGCCTGTGACCGAGGGCACTTTCAGTTTTCAGCTCTTCCTTTTGGTCTGACTACAGCTCCTCAAGTTTTCAACCATGTCCTGGGAGCCTTAGTGTCCGTCCTCCACCGGGATGGCATCAGAGTTACTCCATACATGGACGACCTGCTTCTGAAAGCCCCCTCTGCGGAACTTCTTAATCAGTAGGTTTAGCTATACATTCACGCTCTCACCCATCGCCGGTGGATTATAAACATGGACAAATCAGATCTTTTCCCATCCCAGTGTCTGGTCTTCCTGGGCCTTCTCTTCGACACTCAGAAGAGCGTAGTGTTTCTCACAGATGAGGTAGCTCACCACAGGGTTTCTGCAGTTCTGGCTCAAGATCCAGTTCCGGCCAAGAAGCTGTCCTCTCTAGTGGGGAAATTCATCTCCACCATAGTAGTGGTCCTGTTTGCCGTGGCACACACCAGGGAACTCCAGAGGTTTGTTATCCAGGTGTGCAAGGGTCAGCTGGACCTTCTGAAGATGTCAGTGTCCCTCCCTCTTCATGTAGAACTGAGTTTGTAGTGGTGGCTTGACCTCTCCAATCTGCTTAAGGGCAAGTCCTTCTTGGTATCCTTCTGGAACAGGGTGACAATGGACCCCAGCCTCTCTGGCTGGGGAGTGGTCCTGGGTCGCCTGAGTGCTCAGGGTCGGTGGTCACCAGAGGAATCTTTCCTTCCCATCAACGTGTTGGAGCTTCGGGCAATATTTCATGCCCTTCGTCACTGGACATCTCAGATGGAAGACTGTCCAGTCCAGGTACAGTCCGACAATGCCACGGCCGTGGCTTACATCAACAAGCAGGGCGGAACAAGAAGTCTCGCCGCTTGGTTAGAGGTCAAGGCTATTTTGTCCTGGGCAGAAGAACACATTCCTACCATATCCAAAGTGCACATTCCTGGGGTAGACCATGTAATGGCAGACTTCCTGAGTCGACACACAGTGGACAGAGGAGAGTGGGAACTGCACCCAGAGGTGTTCACCCTCACTGTTCAGAAGTGGGGTCTTCCTTACATAGACCTGATGGCGACAAGACACAACAGGAAAGTTCCGAGGTTCTGCACTTGGTGGAGGGACCCTCTGGCTCTGGTGGTGGATGCAATGTCCATTCCTTGGTTGTTTCCTCTGGCCTATAGCTTTCCTCCCCTCTCAATGTTGCACAGGGTGTTATGGAAATTGCGACTGGAAAGATGTCCAGTCATTCTGATTGCTCTGTACTGGCCTCCCCAAGCTTGGTTTCCGGAGTTGCTGGATCTGTTAGTGATTCCGGCTCCCTTGCCGTCCGGATCTTCTTCTACAGGGTTACCTGTGGAAGGAGGATGTTCATCAGCTAGCTCTAACGACTTGGAAATTGAATCCTCCGTATTGAAGATGAAAGGTTTTTCTTCTGGGGTGGTGGCCACTATGCTCAGTACCTGCAAACATGTTTCTTCCAAGATCTACCATCATGTCTGGTCAACCTTTTTATCTTGGTGTGCTGACAAGGACCTATCTCAGGAATTTGATCTGCCTACAGTCCTGGCCTTTTTGCAGGATGGTGTGGATAAGAGCCTCAGTTTGAGTTCCCTTAAGATTCAGACTTCTGCTCTCTCTGTTTTCTTTCAGAGGCGCATTGCCATCCTTCCTGATGTGAAGGTTTTCTTTCGGGGCGTTCTCATACTAGTCCTGCCTTCAAGAATCCCGCTCCTCCATGGGATCGTAACTTTGTTTTGGGCATTCTTCAGTGCCCTCCATTTGAGTCCTTGGCTACTATTCCTCTACGCCTGTTGACGTGGAAAATGGCCTCCTGGTGATCGTGTCTGTTTGCCGTGTCGCGAAGTTACATGCTCTGTCTTGTAAACCACTTCTTTTGGTATTTCACAAGGACAAGGTGGTGCTTCGCACTTCTCAGGAGTTTCCTCCGTAGGTGGTTTCGGAGTTCCGCATCAATCAGGAGATTGTGGTGCCTTCTTTCTGTCCTGACTCCACCTCTGACAAGGAGAGGGATCTCCACTTGTTTGATGTGGTGCGCTGTCTCAAGTGTTATGTACATCTCACGGAGTCTATCAGGCAATCTGTCGCTCTGTTCGTCATTCCTGAGGGTCCAGGGTGGGAAGACCTGCATCCAAAGTGACTATTGCGTCCTGGATCAAGTCCACTATTCATAAGGCTTATGAGCTGAGGAAGAAGCCTGTTCCCTTTCGGGTCATGGCTCATTCTACAAAATCTATTGGGGCTTCTTGGGCTTACAAGAATCAGGCCTCCGCTGATCAGTTGTGCAAGGCTGACACTTGGTCGTCTGTGCACCCCTTTTCAAAGCACCACTGTGTTGATGTGCTGGCATCGGCTGATGCCAGCTTTGGGAGGAAGATCCTGGAGGCAGTCTTGCCTGTCTTGGATCTTCTTCAGTTCTTACTGTGCTGCTTTCACTTTTGAGCCCTGTTGGCTCTAGTTCAGTGTGCTGTGTAACCGTTTGGGGTGTTATCCCTGTTCACTGTGCGTTGACACTTAATTGTTTTGTTGGGCTATCTCTGATCTGATGGATCATATCCGCTCTGGTGACTCTGGGGGCCTTGCTCCTGGTCCTTGCCTTCCCGCTTCTGGGAAGCTCAATGATTGGACATCCCAAAGTTACCAGTAATCTGTATTGGACGACAGAGAAAAGAGGATTTTAGTGTTACCTGTTAAATCCTATACTCTTAGTCCATACATGTTACTGGTCTCCCACCCTGACAAGGGACCATGCTTTGCTCTCCCATGGCAGACCGTGGGGGTCCTTCGGGGTCATGCTCACAGGCGTCTTCTTTCCCTTCCACTATCTAGTCAATAGTTAGTGTCTCAAATCTTTCTGGAGCTGGTTGGCTAGCTGCAGCCAAGGAGGGAAGGTAGGCTCCATCTCCTGCATACAATTCTAGAATTGTTCCTGCCTACAATTAAAGGAGCGGATGGCCTACCCAAAGTTACCAGTAACCTGTGTGGACTAAGAAAAGGATTTAACAGGTAAGACTTAAATCCTCTTTTACATCTCAAGTATTTACTATCCCTTTAATAAAATGTTCCCTTAATCAATTTTGTTGCTTTTCAATGTACTTTCTCCAGTTCTGGAATATCCTTTTTTAGAATTGGTGCCCAAAACTGCAGTGCTTACTCGAGGCAATGTCTTAACAACAATTTGTACAACGGCAAAAAAGTAACTGCTCTAAACAAGATCAAGAGTAGGATACATTCAAACTGTGTTGTATACAAGGATGGGGAAGTTGGGGTTCTGTTGAGCTTATGCATGACTATTTTAAGGGCTCTGGAAGAGGGGGAAGTAGAAGAAAGTATGGTGGTGGTGAAGGCTTTCTCGTCAATCAGAATACATCCGTTGATTAAGTAGCCCGAGAGTTACAGAGATGGTGGTTGTCCGTGATGGGGCGGGGTTGGTTTAAGGCTAAAGCCTTGAAAATAATGCAGACAGCTTGCCTGTTTCTTTGCAAGCACTGCTAAAGACAACTTGCATGGTATCACTCTAATTCAAAAATGTCCCACAAACGGCACTTCCAATCACCAACTGTGGGAGGATCTTTTTATTTTCAACATAAAGGGACACATGATTTGGATACTGTGGATGCTAAATTCCATTGTAGAATGGCTTTTGTTTTTCTTAGAGGGATAGACGATGGAAAATATTAAGAAGTTCCAATTCTGGGGTATGTACCTGAAGGTCTGAAATGACTATCGAGAGCTCTCGTAGGACATCATCCCTAAAGGGTCTGATTATTGGACGTGTCCAGCATATGTGAAGCATTTTATAACAGACATCTCTAACACATATCTGAGATCAATGGGAACATCTTGGCCAACCAGAAGGGAGTGAGATACCACCTGGTGAGGATTTTGCAATTGGTTTCCCTAAGACACATGCTGATGAGAATGGATTTGGGGAGTGTGAAGTATCTTTTCCAGTCTTGGTACCCCAATTTTCTATTATTGTAAATCCCACTGTAGAGAATAAACATCCTGCTCTGAATTTACCAAGCAAATTTTGTCATCTGCAAATATTTAATTTTGTTTTCAATACCTTTTTCCAGTTAATTTATAAGCCAGTGTTAAAAACCAGTGGACCCAGTACTGAACCGTGAGGTACTCCACTCTCAACTTTTAATTGTATTTGAGATTTTTCTGTTTACAACAACACTGTTTTCTATCCTTTAGTCAGCTTTTTATCAAGTTGCAAAATTTTATTCCCTAGCCCCAATTTCCTTATTTTATACAGCAGCCTCATGTGTGCACTATATCAAAAGTCTTTGCAAAATCTAGATATACTATATCTACTGCTTTACTATTGCTACTTCCTTCTTCATAGAAGGTCAAAAGATTTGTTTGGTACAATATATTCCTCATAAAAAATGCTGATTCCTGATAATCTTATTTTCTACAGTGTAATTATGAATATAATGACTTGTTAGCCCTTCTAGCAGTATCCTTCCACTGAGGTCAAACTCATTGGTCCGTTTTAGTTCCCTTCTTAAATAAAGGCACTACACTGGCTTTAAGCCAGTCCTGTGGCACTGAGCCTTTTGATATGAGAGATTACAAATACCAGTTTTGAGGGCCCCAATGATATCTGATTAAGTGCATAGTCTCCAAAGCTTTAGAAAAAAATACGTATCCACAGATCGCCACATACATTGTCTGACACCCCCCTGCTTCCTTGCCCCCCTTGCCCACTGGTAGCCATAGATCCCAATACACACTGAGGGACCCCAACAGCCTTGTTCCTTGCCCACTGGTAGCCACAGATCATCACATATACTGTCTGATCCCTCCAGCCTTGATCCCTTGTCCTCTACTTGCCACAGATACCTGTGGAGACTTCCTGACCCCACTCAAGCCTTGTTCCCTTACCCACCGGTAGCTACAGATTCCTATGGAGACTTTGACCCCTCCATCCTTGTTCCCTTGCCCACTGGTAGCCACAGATCCCTGTGGAGACTGTCTGCCCCCCCAGCCTTGATCCCACGTCCCCATGTGCACTGTCTGTCTCCCCTCCCCCAGCCTTGCTCCTTTACCCCAGATCCAGTTGTACACTGTCTGCGCCCCCCCCCCCCAAAAAAAAAAAAAAAGCCTTGTTCCCTTGCCGGCTTGTAGCCATAGATACCTGTGGAGACTGTTTGATCCATCACTACCATACAGATTGTAAGGCCAAAGTCAGCCCAGTGTTTTAAAAACCCAGAATTCTCATTCCTACACAAATACATAAGCCATGAATTAAGCTACCTGATCTGCCTTTTTCTACCTGCACTGGCACGTGTCACTGGTAGTATTTCATAAA
This sequence comes from Rhinophrynus dorsalis, assembly GCA_037306005.1. Taxonomy (NCBI): domain Eukaryota; kingdom Metazoa; phylum Chordata; class Amphibia; order Anura; family Rhinophrynidae; genus Rhinophrynus; species Rhinophrynus dorsalis. The sequence continues at coordinate 416,823,814 of CM074719.1, read as the reverse complement.
AATACTACCCTGGAGGTCCTTGTCTTGAACTTGCACCCAGAGTCACTGAAAATATTCTAGGGACCTCCATCTTCCCCCAAATTTGTCATTGAAACCAAAATGTAGAAAGACAGTTGGATTCTTTCTGTCCCCTCCCAATAATGTTTGCCTTGTCCTCAGTATTCACATTCCTGGTGGCAGATTACCCTTTCTACTCTCCTAATAAGAGTCACCTATTACTACCACCTACCTTGGTTTATGCCTATTCTGAACTGAAAGAAGTACTGTTTGCCTGGCTACTAGATCAGTACTCTCCAGTAATGCCAATTCTGCGCCATCCTCCAACATTTTCACACAATGTTGCAAATCTGTTGAACTGAGTCAACTCAGAGCTGGCCTTCCTCTACCCCTACCTCCTCTCATTACTGTTGCCCAGCTGCCTAACTGCCACTCCTCATCTACAGCTCCACCCTCTTCACCATTAACCCCTCATACTACCTGTTCAGTGAGGCTAAGCTCCTTCTCAGGTTTCCAGTATCACTGTGTTGCAAAGGATCATTCCAGATCAAATATCTTCGATTTCAAAAATATGCTCACACTTGCTACAGTGGTATGCCCCTTGCAAAGACAGTTATTCCAACTTGGGGCAAGATGTGCACTTCATGAGATTGTTTAACCTGCTATCCCTCATGTTTATAGTTCTACAATTCAGCTGGTGTTACACTATCCACTAACTCATACGCTTAGCTCAGAAATACCGGATTTAAATATGTGGGTCCAGTAAACCTGTTTTTTCTAAATTGCTTAAACTGTACAAAGACTAATTAGCATGAAGTGTCAGTCCATGCCCAAAAATGTTTATTTTTTATTTTTTGACTTGCAAATGGCTAGTACAAAATATTTTTCTCCATAAATTTAGGTGACAGGTCCACTTTTATCTACTTGGGAAGCCTTTTGCTCAGATGCTTTTGGCTGCCAAGATTGGAGGTGTTGTGTAAAACATTAACACTTTGCATGCTAGAGAGGTCTTTCATTTCATTCCTACCAAGGGCATGATTAGTTGTGGAAAATGTATTGTTATATTGAAAACTTAAATGTATTGAGGCTGCCGTGCTAAGAAGAACTTGAGCAATTTTGTGGCAAGCCAGTTGTGCCTTAGTGGGGCTTTTAACCCTGCTCTGCAATGCGTTTTGCATTCCTCTGGCACTCAAAGTGTTAAACCCTTGAATGCTAAAGAGGTCCCCAATACATTGCGTAGCAATGCATTAGAGGCTGGTCTAGCATTCCAGGGCTAAAAACCCATGTAAATAAATCAGAATTTACAGAATGTTTATCTCATCCTATATAATAATTTGCTAAATTGTGTGTAACGCCGCGACAAGCGCAGTAGAGGCTGCCCACGCCGCGGCTGATACAGAGGGCTCTGTTTCAGCAGTGGGGCGGGCAGTCTCCACTGCGTGTGACTGCCCCGCGACCGGGTGGCAGTGGCACTGTGGCCCGTGTAACGGGCTGTTCAACTAGTATTTTATAGTTGCCCCCATCAGCTCCAACTTGCCCCCCCATCAGCTCCATATTGCCCCCATAGTAGGTGTGGTTTCCTTGATAGAATGCATTGGGCAAGGAAAACAGAGAAGAACAGCACACAACTACTTCTAAGTGTAGTAGAATTTTTTATTAGAGGTATCTATTATTAGAGGTGTAAAACGAATAAAAATAGACCAAAAATGAAGATGTGATAAAAACAAAGCCAAAACCAAATAGTGTCAATGTTATATGTAGCTACATAAAACTACATCCACCACCAGGGGAACTGGAAAGAATGGAATAGAGCATGTAGACAAAATGGTATTTGCTTGCAGATGGTTACAGTAAGATGGCAGACAGGGCATTAATGGTAGATGATTGGGGTAATAATTATATACAGAAAATAAACAACATCTATCTAGCATATACAATCCCTGTGGAATCTAACTTGAATATACAGAGCCCTCCCATCTGCCTAAATCTGCTTACTAGGGAGAAACTTGGTTTTAGGCCTGTAATGAAATCCGTTGTCCATTTTTTGTCTTTTCTCTCTTGGTGTCTCTGAAGTAGCAAGGTGGTGGTCAGTTGTCTCTGACCCAGCCTCCTCGTGTCCTCCAACTAATCGCTATGGTCAAAATTGCGACAAGCTGCGGCATTCTCATGTCGCCTTAGCCTACGTACTTTAAAATAACAGCTTAATAATATACAGCAGAGAGCAGCGAGCGGGATGTCTCATACCTGACTCAGCTTACCTCAAGGCCAGGAGGGGTTAAATAAACCATCCATCAGTACAGCTTCTAGTGGGCTCTGCTCACTCCATGCAGGATGTACTGAGCATCTGGGAGGAGGCGGGCAGTTATTCTGAACTTCCGGAAAGGACAAGTATTGAAGTGAGACTGGGAGTCAGGACGAGTAATGTGCCTCAATCCAAGTCCGACCATGACATTGACTCCAGCTCTTCTTGTCTTCTTCCTTCAGGTTCATAGTCACATGACATTCACCCCCCATCTGTACCAGACATGATTATAGGAAAGGCTAATGTAAAGAAAAACAACAACAAAAACAACACATCCTAATGACAGGCGCCCCTCTGTCGAGTGCGCCCTTAGGCAAATACCTACTCTGCCTTATTATAAATCCGGCTCTGATACCGTGTGTTTGAAAGCAGACATGATTATTTGTTGCAGCACCCAAGGATTCCTAACTCCTCCCACTGAAGACTTCTAAGGCGACTTTAGTAGGAGGAGTTTGATATACTCTAGTCTTGCAGAATGAATCACATCACCCTTAATGGGCATGTTATCATGTAGTAATTTTTTTTTTTTTTTTTTTGTGTGTGTGTGTGTGTGTAACGTTTCCACGCATAATTGACTTTTAGCATCCATGCTTCTTTTCTACCCAGATTAAGGTGGAGGGGTTATTATTAGTAGCCCTTAGTGTTCCTTTAAAAAATGATGTACAAAAGAATCCTTGTCAAATGGGGTCAAACCTAATCTCTTAGAAAACAGGAAATTACAGCATCTCTTGCAATTAGATGCATTTATGATCACTTACAGCTGTGTTAATACAAATGGCAATCTTGCATAAATATATAAACACAGAGAACATCTGTGAATTTGTTTAGGTTGTGTCAGTACAAAAATTGTCCTACCATTCTTTTTCAAAGGCACAGCCGATGTGTAATGAGTGAAAGCAAAATAGAATGAAATTAATTTAGAATGCTGAAATGTATACAGCAAACACAAAAGAATGACAAGTGCAAAGATACATACCTTAGTAATGAGACCTACATTGCATTTCTATTGCTTGTTTGTATAGATTGATGGTCTTACTGTTATTGGGTTGGATTCTTTTTCAGATTAAATGCACCATACGGGACTCGAGTCCTAATTTCACATGATTTAAAATGGACTTGTAACCCCATGGTGCAGTTTGTTTGCTGTAAAGTTGTTCTGTCGCTTTCTGCATAAGGCCATATATTCTGTATTCAAATTTAATGCTGTTAAGGTGTTAATGAACATTATTCCCAATTGTATGCTTGCAGGTACCTCTTTGCATTGCAAGTTAAACAGGACTTGGTACAAGGAAAGCTTACATGTAACGATAGCAGTGCAGCACTTCTAATTTCACATATTGTACAATGTAAGTGACACATTTTATAAAAGTTTTATAGTACATTTATTTTCATTGTTCATTTGTTTCTGGTAAGAGCAATGTATTCATAGCTCAGTGGTGAAACATATCCATGATTGCTTTTCCAGTCTCTTGAGGTTTTAGTGAATATACATCCTGTGCATGATCCCACTCCAGTGTGTATTCCATGACTGCAGAGCTGGATTTTTTTAAATGGGAAGTTTTAACTTTAGAATATGTTAATTTCATGTGTTAAACAAAAGCACATTCTGTGTGTGTGTGTGTGTGTGTGTGTGTGTGTGTGTGTGTGTGTGTGTGTGTGTGTGTGTGTGTGTCAGTGTCACCAATAATATACACACAGTTCCTATGGAATAACACAGGTGGTTTTTGGTACAAAGGATGTATGTTATTAAATCAGTGTTTCTCATTTTTCATGGGAGTTTTTCAAGATTATATATAAAATATAAATTAAACAAATCTCACAATCACTTTTTCATCACAAATTTAAAGGCATTTATAGAAGTATTTTGCCTGTGATAAATATCTTGTGAGTATTGTCTTCAAGGAACGGATACAATTTATTACAAAAGTCTTGCATCTAGGCACAAGACCCTCTGGCCTCATGTTGGGAATGTCATTGTCAAGCTATTGATGGCAACAGTGTTGCAAAGCAAAAGAAAATGTATAAATATTCTGGATTGCCCTATGACAAACCCCTTCTTAAGTGGAAGTCCTTTTGTTAAACAGATATTCTCTTAAGTCCAATACAGGAACTCTGGGGGTGAGCACCTCCTCCAGAGGGTTTCTGAGGCGGAGACTCCATCCTCGTCCTCCAGCTCAACTCCCTGCCAGATTCAAGGGGCCTTTCAAAAAAGAGGAGCAAACTGGCACTGCTCTTAGATTTTAGGTCTACGTTTTATTTTTTACCTTTGGTATGGAGCTGACCTCCCATTATTGGCTCCACAGGAGTTGGACTGCCCAGTCCACAGGAATATTTCTGGACCATTTTTCTGTGGAGATTGACTCTGACAAGGCTGTTCCTCATTGCCGAGCTTTGTTAAAGTTCTGCTATTTAAAATGGGAGCCTAAATAAAGGATTGGTAAGTTGCCCACTTAGTTACTGTCCTATTTAATTTGGCCCACTACACTTTGGCATTCACTTTCAGTGGAATTATTGGCACTCTATTCCCTTATTTTACTTTTCATACCTGTCTAAGGTGGCTGCTATCCTTTCGTACTTAAATTAACCCTTTCATGGGTATGTGCTAACATGTAAAGCTGATTTGTGCCTTATTCTTCCATCTATGCTTATCATTATTGTTATTGTTTTCAGGCTTTGCCTATATGTTTGAAATTTTTTTACTTCAACTCCTATATATTTTCTGTACGCAGTCCTTTTAAGAACAGAAGCTCACATGGTGGCCATCTTTTATCTCATAGACATGCATGGGAACAGTTGTCTGGGGCATATCTCTGTACCCATTTATTGCACAAGGGGCAGAATTGGCCCTTTCTTCACAGGTGATCAAGCTTTTTTGCATGGTCAGCATATTTTATGTTCATAGTACTCCTTTTGCAGTATTTCAAGGCTGAGGAGCTACAGTTTGCTTAGTATGGGCAATACATTAGAAAACTACATTTCCTAGATTTGTTTGCTTGCCAGTGTTTTCTTTTTATTGAATGGTCATCTCACTCCCCCATTGGTTATGCTACGCAGAGGCTGACTCTCGTCTCTTTGCAGTCAGATAAGTAGCTTTGAGGCTTTTTCTAGGTGGTTGTCCTAACGTTATAATTACCTTAGACTACTTTGTCCTAGTTTAACCCTATGAGTGCTTTAAAGGCATCCAATGCCTTTTGCTGCAATGCACTAGATACCTCTGTCACTCAAAGGGTTAAGGCTGTTTTCTCTGAACATATCTGATCCCAAGGGACACATTGGAGACTCAATCCAAAAGATTCAGGGGCTTCCTTAAACCCTTTAGCTCATTCTTCCTCAAGCCATACAGGGCTTCCAGTTGAATATTCTGGCACACTATGTCCTTCCTGTGTTGACCTTCGCTACACCTCCAGCACCGATCGAGCTACCGTGGTTTAAAACTCTGGTGGCATCCATTTCTTTATCCATCCAGGAGGTTCTCCACTCATGATGACTTATGCCCCCTATCAGTCACATTGGTCCTGTTTTCAGGGGACATACTCTGATAGACACCTCTCCAGACATCTTCCAGCGATTCAAGAAATACTCCCCAGTCTTTCCTCCTAATATCACCTTAGATCAGGTTCTACTGGAGGAATGGAGGACACCAGATAAGAGACTTTTCCTTATTAAGTGCATTTCCAAATTATACTATTTTACTGATGAGGCTCTAGTGCTCTGGGTTTCCTCTCCTGATACTGATCCCCCTATTTTGTTTTTAGCCAAAATATTGCTCTTTAATCGGAGCTGAAGGCCTCAAGGACCAGACTAACAAAAGCTGGACTACTTAATAAAGGTGAATATTGCAACCACAGGGGACAACTCTGTGACCCACCTTTGCTGCATCTTGGGTCAATAGATCGATAGCATCTGAGAGTTGTTCACTCCGTATGGGTATCTGTGATGATGTTCATAAGGAGAAACTCTTGGTTATGCTTGCCAATATATTGGAAGCCAATGCATATCTTTCTGATGCAGCTTTTGATACAGCCAGATTTTCTAGCATGTCCTCAACATTAACTGTTGCTGCCTGTCGTACCTTGTGGCATCATGATTTAGTATGCAAACCAAAATCCTTAGTTTTTCTCCCTTTTGTGGGAAATAATCTATTTGGGCCTGACCTGGGCAAAATCATTATTGATGCCAATGGAGGCAAGATCCTCTTCTGCTTCAGGTTTCTTCCAAACATGTTTTTTTTTTTTTTTTTTTTTTTTTTTTTTTTTTTTTTTTTTTTTTTTTTTTTTTAGAGATGCAGAGTGTTTAGCTCCCTCAGGTTTGCCAGGCCTATGTCATGCTAAGGCTTGGTAGAAAAAGAAGTCCGCTCAAAAGCCTAAGGCAGATAATCCATATTCCACAGGACTCGTGGAGGCCTGTCCGTCCCTACCTGTGGGGGGTTGCCTCTGTCATGAGATGCTTGGGCATCGTTTTTTGATGGACCAATGGGTATTGCAGGTCACTTGGGTATTTTTACTTTGATGCTGTTGCAATGGGTCATTTTGGGGGTGGAGGATGAGACATCACTTTATTTTACAGTGGTGTGTTTTCCTCCAGCTGCTTTGACTCCAGGAAGCAGGCGAATGTCTTTTCTCTGTCGTCTAATACAGGTTACTGATGACTCTGGGAGGCGATCCACCCCTTTAAGTAGACAGGAACATTTCTCTAAATGTATGCAGGGGGTGGAGCCTCCCCACCCTCCTCAGCTGCATCCTAGCCAGCTAGATCCAGAATGATTTGTTCCTGGGTGTGAACACACCAGGTGGAGAACATCTCTCGTTAGTTTTTAGTTTATTTTTTATTTTTCTGTCAGATATGGAATGCCACCTTTAGGCGGGTTACCATGACTGACAAATGCCCTTTCAAAGCAGCTAGCTCAGTGTCCAGGTGCTTTTTGGTGGACCTTAAGCCCTGAAGGGGGAAAATCTTGGGTACAAGTGCTTCCCCGGGGATTACGCACTGAGGTGATTCTTACTACATGGTAACCTGAAGACAGAAGATCTGCAGGAGAGGGGAGCTACCCTTTGAGTGCTGCAGGTCCACTTGTCCCACAGTGCCCCTTTGCTGGGCTTGTATTTGGGAGTTCTCATTGCGCACTCCTGCACTCTTTGGGTATATATGTGTATGTCTGTTGGGTATTTGGAGCAGGTTTATGTGGTAACTTAACCCTTTGTCTGCTGGTTTGGCTTGTTTAATGGGGTTTTCTGACACTTTCCTTACTTGGTTAGTGTTTTCTTAATATGCACACATGTTCACTGTATGTTTTTCATGTTTTAACTTTCTGGTTTAACTTTTATTAAATTTTATGTTTACCGTATAGACGCCATTGCTCCATTTACTCTCTATGGGTCTACACTGTTTGCTACTTATCTCTGGAACCGCTTCACACAGCAACTTCAGAGTGGGCTCATTTTAATTGTCTACCCTTGCTCTATCATCCGGTTTATAGTTCAAATGTGTTGGGGGGGCTTTGGGCACCGCTTTGGGGTACTTTTGGGAAAAACTACATTTCCCATGAGAGCTCGTTTCGCGCCTCTTTTCTGATTGGCTCCCGTCGCGGGAGCCATTTTGTGAGCTTTTCTCAGAGAGTATCCTACACAGGGCTTGGACTCTCCTTCTCTCCTCCGCTAATTAACCCTTCGCCTGCCAGATAAGTCTATATTTAGCGTTTCTGGGGTGAAATAATAATCTATCACACTACAATTGGGTGATTTATTGTACAGTTGGTTATTTTGACACTGTGAGTATGTCTATACTGCTGGAGCTAGGGGCTAGACCTAAGACTAAGGAGGCTGGGGTATCCGTATCCCCCATTGCGCATTGCTCTTCCTGTCATTTGGGGCTACCTAGAGAATTCTCTGGTCACTTATGCCCAGCATGCTCTGAAGGTCCTGACAGCAACCCAGGGCCTTCCAGCCATGCTATTGAGCCAGTTTGGGTACAAGAGTTTAAGGCTGCGACTAGGGACCTTAGATCCACTCTACAACTCTTTCCATCCCAGGTACAGGGGGCTCTTCAATTATGGCAGACCCCCTCTACAATCAGAACCTCCCTGCCCAAACCGCAGGGGGTGCCTGATGTGTCAGATTCTTCTGAGGAAGAATTGTTGCAAGATTCAGATGTTGAGGATGGTACAGTTATAGAGTCTTCTAGGTCTGTTGGGGACCCTTTTGAATGTGATCCTTAACCCTCTGCTGAGGGCCTGATCAGAGCTGTATTGACCACACTCAACATTCCCTTGGTTCAGGAGGTTCCCTCTGATGTTTTTCAGGTGCCCGCAAAGCCCCTTACTTTTCCTGCTAACCCAACTTTTGACTGTTTGGTTTCTGACGCATGGAAAAATCCAGACAAGTCCTTCAGTGTCTAAAAAGTTTGCTAAACTTTAGCCCTTTTCTGAAACAGAAATGGCTAAATGGGTTCATCCCCCTAAGGTGGACACTCCCATATCTAGACTGTCTAAATCTACTGCATTACCTGTGTCTGATGCTTCTGCGCTGCAAGATTGGACTGATAAGAGACTTGAAGTTTCCCTCAAGTCCATTTTCGCTTCTATTGGCACTGCTATGCGTCCAGCCTTTGCTGTTGCATGGGTTAACCGGGCTATTGCAGTCTGGACTGAACAACTCACTACGGCGGTCCTTTAGGATGCGCCTACTTCTGAGAAATTGCGTCTCCTTGCTAATATCTCTGAAACGCAACACTGTGTTTCTGCTGCTGCCTTTGATGCCGTCCGCATGATGGCAAGGGCCTCCACTACTTCTGTGGTGGCTAGGCGTGCGCTATGGCTTAAGATTTGGTCTGCTGACACAGCTTCCAAGAAAGCTTTGCTATTCTTTACCTTTTCAGGGTACTTCCTTGTTTGGATCTGAACTTAAGGAACTAATTAGTGAAGCCACAGGGGGTAAGAGTACTCTTGTGCCCTTGGCCTTTAAGAAAAAGTTGCCAGCTAAGCGTAACCTGTCCTTTCGTTCCTTTCAAACTGAGACACGTACGACGAACCAGGCGGTTCCATCAGCTCCGCATCCCTCCTCCAAGCCCAAGCAGCAATGGAAGCCCAAGGCCGCATCCAAGCCCAAGTCTTCCAAGACTGCTTCGGCATGACTCACCAAACCTGGGTCCACATCCCGCTGTGGGCGTTCGTTTCCGCCCCTTCCGCTGGGTTTGGGAGGATTCGGTGGCCGACCCATGGGTTTTACAGGTGGTGTCAGAGGGATACAAGATCCCTTTCTTTTCCCTTCCACCTTTTCGCTTTCATTTTTCTCGTTCTCCTCAGGAAGTCTAGAGAAGCCGTGTGTTTGAAGACTCTATTCAGGCTCTTCTGGACAAGGATGTCCTGGAGCCAGTACCTCTTTCAGTCAGGGGTTCAGGATTCTATTCAAACATTTTTGCGGTGACCAAGAAGGACAGCGGATGCCGCCCTATTTTAGATCTGAAAGATCTCGATTCCTTTGTAGTGAAGACTCACTATCGTCAGGAGTCTCTGCGCACAGTGATTGCTGCCATGTCTCCGGGGGAGTTCCTTGCTTCTCTGGACCTTCAGGATGCGTATTTACACATCCCAATCCATCTAGAGAGCAGGCAGTATCTGAGAATTGCCTGCGCCAGAGGTCATTTTCAGGTCTCAGCTCTTCCATTTGGTCTGACAACAGCCCCCCAGGTTTTCCAACGGGTTCTGGGGGCCTTGATATCCGTCCTCCATCGGGACAGCATCAGAGTGACTCCATACATGGACGACTTGCTTTTGAAAGCTGCGTCTGCGGACCTTCTTCATCAGCAGGTCCAGACCTGCATTCAAATCCTTACACATCATGGTTGGATTGTGAACCTGGACAAGTCGGACCTTGTCCCGTCCCAGCGACTGGTCTTCCTGGGTCTTCTGTTCAATACTCAGAAGTGTATGGTGTTTCTACCGGAGTAGGGTAGCCCATCAAATTGCTCAAAGAGTCTCAATGATCCTATCCCGCGATCGGATCCCGGTTCCGAAGTTGTCTTCTCTAGTGGGGAAGTTCATCGCCACGACAGAGGCGTGGTACACACCAGGGAACTTCAGAGATTTGTGATACAGACATGCAGGGACCGACCAGATCATCAGAAGCTATCGATCTCTTCCTCCTGATGTCAAGTTGAGCTTGGAGTGGTGGTTGGACCTTTCCAATCACCTGAAGGGGAGATCCTTCCGGATTCCCTACTGGACCAAGGTCACAACAGATGCGATCCTCTTGGGCTGGGGAGCTGTTCTGGGTCGCTTCAGTGCTCAGGGGAATTGGTCCATGGATCAGTCTCTTCTTCCCATCAATGTTCTGGAACTTTGAGCAATATTTCATTCTCTACGCCATTGGGAGTCTCAACTGGAGGACTGCCAGACATCAACAGACAGGGCAGGACAAGAAGTCTTGCCGCTTGGTTAGAGGTCAAGGCCATTCTGTCCTGGGCAGAGGTTCATGTTCCTGTCATTTCCGCAGTGCACATCCAAGCGTAGACAACGTCATGGCAGACTTCCTCAGTCCTCACACAGTCGACAGGGGAGAGTGGGAACTACATCCGGAGGTGTTTCAACTCCTAACTCAGAAATGGGGGGTACCCCTAGTGGATCTCATGGCAACCAGGCACAACAGGAAGGTTCCAGCGTTCTGCTCCCGGTGGAGAGCCTCTCTAGCTCTGGCTGCCGACGCAATGTCCATATCCTGGACATTCTCCCTGGCCTACATTTTCCCTCCTTTTCCGATGTTGATAAGAGTGATACAGAAATTGAAAGTGGAACGTTGTCCAGTAATCCTGGTCGCTCCAAATTGGCCTCGTCAGTCCTGGTATCCGGAGCTTCTGGCCCTATCGGTGGCGGAGCCCTTTCAGCTCCCCTCTCATCCAGATCTTCTTCTGCAGGGTTACCTGTGGAAGGAAGATGTTTATCGACCCAATTTGACGGCCTGGAGGTTGAATCCTCGATTTTAAGGAAGAAAGGGTGTTCTTCTGCTATGGTGTCTACTATGCTTAGTGCCCGTAAGCCTGTTTCTTCCAAGATCTATCACCGTGTCTGGTCGACATTTGTGTCTTGGTGTGCTGACAGGGATCTGTCTCATGAATTTCATCTTCCCACTGTCCTGGCTTTTTTGCAGGACTGTGTGGATAAAGGACTCAGTCTGAGTTCTCTTAAGGTTCAGACTTCGGCACTCTGTCTTTTTCCAGGAGAGCATTGCTGTCCTTCCTGACGTCAAGGTTTTCATCCAGGGCGTTTCTCATGTGCGTCCTGCCTTTCGGAGTCCGGCTCCTCAGTGGGACCTTAATTTGGTTTTGGGAGTTCTCCAATGTCCTCCCTTTGAGTCTTTGGCTACTATTCCTTTTATGTCTTTTGACGTGGAAGATGGCCTTCCTTCTGGTGATTGTTTCAGTTTGCCGAGTGGCGGAGTTGCAAGCACTTTCCTGTAAACCACCTTATCTGGTGTTTCATAAGGATAAAGCGGTGCTTCGACCCTCTAAGGAGTTCTTACCTAAAGTAGTCTCTGAGTTTCACATCAATCAGGAGATTGTGGTGCCCTCTTTCTGCCCTAACCCCTCCTCTGACAAGGAAAGGGATCTCCGCTTGTTGGGTGTGGTGCGTTGTCTCAAGTTTTATGTCCATTGCACTGAATCTATCAGGAAGTCCAATGTTCTGTTCATCATTCCTGAGGGTCCTAGGGCAGGGAGACCTGCATCCAAGGTGTATATTGTGTCATGGATCAAGTCCACTATTCGTAGGGCCTACGAGTTGAGGAATAAGCATGCCCCCTTTCGGGTCACGGCTCATTCCACCAGGTCTATTGGGGCCTCTTGGGCCTATAAGAATCAAGCATCTGCTGATCAGCTGTGCAGGGCGGCCACTTGGTCCTCTGTGCACACCTTTTCAAAGCCGTACCGTGTGGATGTGCTTGCTTCGGCTGATGCCATCTTCGGGAGGAAGGTCCTGGAGGCAGTCTTGCCTGTCTAGGATCTTCTTCTTCTCTGGTTCTTAGTGCTTCCTTACTGTTGAGCCCTGTTGGCTCTAGTTCAGTGTGCTGTGTTACAGTTCCTAGGGTGTTTTTACCCCTGTTTGGTGTCCGTTGACACTTCAGTTTTTTTGGGATCTCTGACCGGTTGGTTCATAGAGGTCCTGGTGACTTTGGGGGCCTTGCGCCTGGTCCTTGCCTTCTTCATTAGTGATGTGAGCAGTGACAGGAGTGCTGCAAGACTGACATTAACACGTGAACTGTTGAGTGGCTGGATGGTATCCATTGAATTGCTTTGCAATACGTTTCTTACCATGCTGACACACACTGATTCTTGAACCTGACAGGATCTAATATATAGATTCATATAAACTGCAGTGGTGTAGCTTTAGTCATCATATGTATCCTGAGGTGTGAGTATGGCAAGGCATCCCCATACATCTGGATACATGTGGTGAACAAAACTGGACCAACACACCTTGAGTGATACAAGCCCATTGCATGTACATCACCTAGGCCTCAACAGCAAACACACTAGGGCCTCTGGAAACATCAATGCACCAGTGATGACCAGTGACCACTGAGTCCAACCAATGATGTCAGCAACACTAACAGACACAGCAAGCACACCAACAAACATGAACTGTGGAAGCCAACAACACAATCAGCTGGAGGACATATCAAACAGACAGGACAGATCGAATCCAAACACACCGCAAACATGGGCGGGGTTATGCAATACGATTGGTGATTACTTCTGTTTTCCTATTTTATGCTATGGAGCCTAAGCAATGATATTTCCCAGGTTGTTAGTGCATTGGCTCCACAGACTAACACAGGGATTGCATAAGTGATAACCCTGCAGTTGTCATGTACAGATTGTAACCTCTTTCTTCCACCCTAGTGAATGTTCCCCCCTGGCATGGTTGAGCCTTGGGAATAACATATGTCCTGCAGAGTGTTGATGGCGGTGAATGCCCCCTGGCCCTCTACACTCTGAAGGCTACGTATGATGCAGAAAGCTGAACCTTGACTATTCCACTTGGACTAACTACCTACATGTACAACGCCTAGTCCTGACATGCAGTAACAATACTCCAGAACACACATCATTTCCCCTCCTTGCTATCTTACATAACCCTTTGATTTCCAGGGTATTAGCCAATGTATTATCAAACAATGCATTGCTTATCCCTGTGGCACTCAAGGGTTTGTGTGCTGACCTTTTTGTCACTCTATGTATGACATTGTGATACACATAACAGTTAGATCTTTGACTGACACATGACAGTGTGCATTTTTTTTGTGCTGTGCATGATGATGTAGACAGCATGAAGGGGGTCCAACAGGGACTTGACCATTACCATTCAGTCTGGGTTTGTCAAGTATTCTGTCCTTGTTTGACGTCCCAAGCTGTGTTGCTTAATTGTGGTGTGGAATGCTTTCCATGTGTTCAGGTGTCACTGTGTTGGCCTATGTATGATAGGTGTCCAGTTTGGTGTGATTTGTATGTAGGCCTTGATGCACTTACAGGTGGTCTGGAGGCTCCTTTCATCCCAGGTGTCACTCTGTCCCGGGATCCCCTGCACCGAAGTTGCGGATAGGGTCCTGTGCACTGCCTCCTTCCACTCGCTGTAGTCCATAAGTAGGGGTGGACCTCCCCCTGTGCCGGCAACATGCAAAGCCTCCTGGCCCATTTTCTTCTTTAGCTTGGCCTTTCAGTCTGCCCACCTCTTCTTTACAGCATCCAGTGACCGGCTGCAGCTGGACACTGCACTCACAGCAGCCAGGACCTCCCTCCATGAGGCTTTTCTCTTGGCCCCCATGCCAACAACCTTCCCCCTGGGGAACAGGATTCTGTCCTTCGCAATGACAGCCTCCACCAAGACGAGGTTCTCCTCCTCTGTGAACTTGGGGTCTCTCACCCTGTCCTCCTTCTCATCCCCAGAGGTTCTTTGAGAGCCGTGCCTGTGGCTCTCCAGCCCTGCCTGCGATGGCCTTGGCTGTGTTGGGTGCTCCCCGTGGAATACCCCTTGTCCCACTGCCATGTCGGGCTGTTTATATGAAGGTATCCAAAGGGTTAAACAGAGAACCACTCAGGCTGGATTTCTTCATTTAAATAGACAAATGACAATATAAAATAATTTGAGAACTTTATCTTTAATATGTATTGACACGCTACTTCACAGTAACGAATTGATCACAAGAATCAATCCTTCATATTTGTGCAAAAATATATATTTTATTAAAATACAATATATACAAGTATCAGCAACAATGAAATAATTAAGTGACTAGCAATTATAATAGGTATACAGAAAATCAAACCACACTATCATAAAGATTACCAGCGGTGCAAGGGTTAACCACCTATAGGTATATTCAGAGGTATAATAACAATAATTGCATTCAGCAGCATAGAATAGGTTAATTGATTGTTACAATTAATATAATACAGTTGGCTGCAGGGTCTCTTAATACCTCTGCCCCAGAAACTGTATAGACTATGCCAATTATGATGTAAGGTGTATTGTGAGATGAATTAAAGAATTCCTCTAACAATTCCTTGTATCATATATCAATAATAATCAAATTTAGGGAATAGCTGGAATAAAATCCCAGATTTTAAATCTCTATAATTTAATTATCTACTGAATTCAATATTGAATACCTCTGAATAAAAATATATAAATTGCAATTAATATAGTCAAACAAAGATTATATAAATAATCTACTTAGAATTACTTCATGCAACATATGTCTATAAAGTAACCAACTTCAGTCAACATATATTATGACAATAGCAACCTATATAAAACCTATAGGCACTCCAAGGGTTAATACAGACGTTTAAAACAGATGCCACACCCAGCAATTATTTTGTCTATTGAGTTAATACCTAGTTACAAAATATAAGCCTGGCACATATACAGAGAATTCCAAAGAGAACACCACTAACAACAGACAAGTAGCGGTTAAAGGGTTAATAACTGGATTCAAAGAATATCCTGTATCAAATATTAACTATTATAATCTTCCCAGAACCACAAAATATTACTCTAGGAATACCAAGATTAATATTAGCTAATATAAATAACCCACGCTATATACTGTATTACACTGATTGGCAATTTATAACATTTCCCAATAATTATATAGATTCTATTATTTCCAGAATTTAATAGCTAAATCTAGCTTATTATAAATTATCCCAAATGGTTGGTCAGTCCACTTAAGACAACTATAAAACTATATTTCTTCAAACAGAAGAAAAATTGTGAAATTCTGGATTAATTGAATCTAAATGAATAATTGATATAGTTACCAATCAAAGTTTCTTTGTATTTCTCTGTGAGAGGCAGGATTAGAACTTCTCAGCAAAGCCTTCTTTTGTCAGGAATCACCAGGAGTACTTATTCAGGAAGTCACCTTTTCTGTTTCAGCTAGTTAAGTTGAGTCAAAGACCCTCTTTTAGGAAGTCAAAAAGACCCTTAACTAAGAGTAATTGGGGATTATATTGACAAATTTTGCCTTATCAGTAATCCCCACCTTTGTCTAATGATTGGATAAAGATCCATCTCATTATACCGTGACATCACCGGTCTGCCCTGATTGGATATTAATATATCCCTAATTATTCAAGGAATGCGGATACTCCCAGTCATAATGCTCTCAATACTCTAGATGGAGCTCTTACTCTACTTTAGAATTTTACCTATAATTAGTTTTATGTCAGATCATGTGGCTTTCGTCAAGACTGAGAAAGATCAACAGGGTTATCAAAAACCTCATAAACCAGTCATTTTGCTGTGTCTTTTACGTAAGGGAGTCCGTCTCTCTCAGCCACATTGGCTCCAACTGACTATCAATCTGCCATTCAATTATTTTTCCTCCCTACCTTGGACTAATGGCTCATTGTTCACATATGATGTAATTTGAACACATTTTAAACAGAATTTCAGCTAATTTCTAGAATTAGAATTAACCCTGTATGGTCCCCCAGGACAAAGTCTCTGACAGCCATCTCAGGCCCTGCACTTTGTGTGCCTCTTCTTTTGTGGCTCCCACTCCTCCCCAGGGATCTCCCTCCCTTACCCTGACCAGGGATGCCCACCTGTTCCTCTTTCTCCTCCTACTCTCCCCATCCCTCTCTTCTGTCCTCCTCTCTTCTCCATTTCTCTCTCCCACTCACACACAGGCACTCACTCAGGCCCTCACACACTCACTCACTCTGTCACTCTTTTGCACTCTCAGACTCAAACTGTCAAAAAAATAAATAAATAAAAGTATGTGTGTTACTAACAAAAAAATATGGGCTGTGTGTGTTTAGTGTTTGGATGCATGTTATGGGTACGTGCAAAAGTTTGTGTGTCTCAAAGTGTGCTGTAAATCTCTCCAACTCCTAACTGTATGTAATGTGCCTAAACTCCGTTTCTCTCACTCTAGCCTCTGCTCCTGGGTCCTGTGATCTAGCTCTTGGAACTTGAAAAACAAACAAAGTTGTGTCGGTTATTTTCGGTCTATATAGTTTATTCGACTGAACTTGATAATTTGGGGTGCTGTGATTGGCTGGGGCACTAGGTAACGTCGGACATTCGCTTGTTTCTTTTATTGGGACGTTTCTCACGTTTTTTATTGTGTGTTTTTTGACGGTGATGAGGTCAGATTTTTGGCAACTCAAGTTTTGTACTTTTCGTGTGTTTTGTAGGCCGTCACACGTTAAACTTTCTGGGTAAGGAAGATTTCAGTCTCAAGCTACCCGGGCTTGGTTAACTCGCGAAGGCCTTTTTTTTTTCTTCACATTGGTTTTAACTCCAACATTTCGATCGAGCCCTTAAGTCCTATTTCTCATAAACGGGACAGGACATTTAAAAAAAGGCAGGATCTTTAAAGCAGAAACTCCATTATTTCGCTCCAGCTTTACCCTCCTGGCCTCAGGAAAGGACAAACTGGCACTGGTCTTCCTTTTTTCTTTAAATATGAGGCTGGCTTCCATTTACTGACTTCTCGGGAGTTGTAGTGTCAAATTCACAGGTGTATTTCTGGAGGTTGAATGTACTACAAGACTTTACCTTATTACTGAAAGATTCCGTAAGATGTAATTGAAGTCTGAAGTTAGAAGTCTGATAAGTTACCCCTCTTTTGGAAATGTGATTCTTTCCTTGTCATTCCTGAGGGCCCACGTGTTGGCCAGGCTTTGTCTATGGTTACTTTTGCTTTCTGGATGAAGGTGACAATCCACCAGGTGTATGTTCTGAGGAAGAAACCTGTATTCTTTCCGGTAGCAACGTTTTCCAGCAGATCAGTGGGCTCATCTTGGGCCTATAACAATCAGGCCACTGCTGAGTAGTTGTTTAAAGCTGGGACTTGGTTGCCTTTGCATGCGTTCACCAAACACTAACTTGTGAATGTGCTGGTCTCTGCTGAAGCCAGTTTAAGTTGTAAGGTCCTTTGTGCTGTTGTGCCTGTATAAAGATCCTTCTTAATCCTTTACTTCCTCTTCCTGTTCTTTTATTTTTGCTAGTGTGTACCTTCTGTATCCGTAGATACTTGATGTTCATGTTGTACCAGTTGGTCCTGTGGAAACTGGCCTAAGATGAAGGGTTTTTCTCTTTTTTTTCTTTTATTTATTTATTTTTTTTCCTCCCAGGAATCTTGGAGGATAGCTTTGGTATATCCACATGTGTTCTGTATTGAACAACAGAGAAAAGAGGATTTTAGTGACCATATCACTAAATCCTTTTCTCTTAGTCCGTGTGGAACACAGAATCCCTCCCTGAAGGGAAAAAACAAAACAAAAACAAAAAAACACCAAACAAAAACTATGGTTTGAGTGCTTCTCTGTACAGGGGATTTTCTTTACTTTCACTTAGCTTTATTTTGGCTTTGCTATATGGAAAAACTGAATGTGGTAGGAGGGATAAAGTGGAGGGAAGGTGGGAGTGTCTGCCTCAGAGACCTTGTTTTTAGAAGTGCCCTGCCCTCCAGGAGGAGGTACTCTGTCCCATAGTTCCTGTGTTCCACGTGGATTAAGAGAGAAGGATTTAACGGTAAGTTCACTAAAATCCTCTTACAAAATGATTTGTTGTATGCTATCTTCTGTGATCCACTAAAGCTAGGCTAATTATACACAGATTTAGGGATTAAAGTTTGCATATGGTTGTGCACAAGATTAATCCCATGCACACTTCATTGTGGTTATCCCCTAAATAACTGCATAACTAATCTAATTATACATAAAAAAACAGAACTAGCCTACTGATCTCTCTGAAGGAAACCTATTAGTCCTGGAGAATGTCCCTATAATACATGGAAGTACTTAAATGAACCATAATCTTATTATGAATAAGTATAATGCAAATCTTTTCTTGCTTAAAAAAACAATGGCACGCTCACTGCTGGAAAATTATTAATCCAAAAGTTACTACAAACATATATATATTTTTTTTTTATTTCTAAACTTCAACCTTCTATAGTGGTTATTAGGTGGTGCTATTCCTAACATGTACTATTGAGAGAAGTAGTCATTGACTCATGCCCTTCCATAGAGTGCAAAATAAAAAGAAACGTATACTCTACACAAGGTAGTTTGATTGCGAATAGTTTGAACTATAATAACTTTTCAGTAAAAATACTACCATCAATGGGCATGCACTTGTTTTCGTAGGTAGGAAAGGCGCTATAATATACATTTTTTTTTTTTTTTGCTTCATTAACCCCTTAAGGACCAGCGGTCCCAGGGTGTGCGGTACTTTAAGGACCACATAGGAAACTTTGACGTGACGTCCCGTGTGACTGATCATGTGGGGCGGCATGCCGAACGGGGGACTGAAAGAGATCGCTCCGGTCTTGGAGGGATCAACTTCAGTCCCCGGTATTACTCACCGTGCTCCTACAGGAGCGCGGTGAGTAAAAGTACGTGACGTGCCAGGACCGTCACTGGTCCTTAAGTGCCGGACCAGCATGACGGTCCTGCCTCGTCAATGGTCCCTAAGGGGTTAAAAAGGTGTACTACTCTTTTCATGAGGATGATGTACTTAACGCCATTGATGCCATCAATTTAACCCCTTAACGGTCCTTGACGGTCATAGTACATCATGGGTAAATCTGACTGAACAACCCGTGATGAACTATGACCGTCGTGGAATTCCGGGCTCCCCCGCGGCTGCACGCCGTTCGTGGAGTCTGGAAACGGAAGGAGCAAAAAAAAAAAAAAAAAAAAAAAGCTCCGTGGTCCTTAACTGACCGCGCTGATTGGCCGGTTGTTAAGTTAAATGTCCCATTTAACCCCTTGAATGCCAGATACATATCTAACATAGTCTTTCTCAATGCATTGGAGACCTGTGTAGCATTAAAAGTATTAAAAGCTGATTTTATTCCATGGGAATGTTTATTTATCCACTGTGGTGCAACTGGTTTACCCTAGATTTTCTTCACATCCTTTTAGTACATCAGTGTCAAAGTCTTTCAGCTACACTTGTTGTTCATATCATCCTGCATGAGAGTCTGTGCCCTTTAATACCACACACGTGAGTCTGAATGAATGAGGTGTATGATAGAGCATTAAAGTGATTAAATGTTAAATTATGTACTGTTTAATTGTTTGAAACAATTTTGTTATGAAAGGGTGTGTGTAGAGGTTACTCAATACCCTAGATACCCCTCTGGCGCACAAAGGGTTAAATTCAATGTCAGGCTTTACAGGTAAGGTATCCTTGAACATTACCCATCAATAGATAGATTAAGTGTATGCCGTGTGTTATAGCAGCTTGTGAAGGATGGGTGCACATTTGACATTTTATATATATTTCCTGTTTTAGCTGAGATTGGAGATTTTGATGAAGCTGTTGACCATGAACACTTGTCAAAGAACAAGTATATGCCTCAGCAGGAATCGCTTGAAGAAAAAGTCATGGAATTTCATCGTAATCATTTGTGAGTGCTTGTTTCTCAATACACCATTTATCTAATTTGATTCAAAGCTAATTTTTATTTGCATTTACAGGACATATGTCATTACATTAAAGCAGAACTTTCATTCAAATTAAAGTGTCCCCCAAATCATTATGCATATAGCGATATGCATAGCAATACTAGTATTGTCTTGAATAAGTCCGGCATTGTTGAGGAATCAAACTCGTTCCCAGACGCACAGGCAGGCATCATGCTGTACAATAATCTATGAGCCTGTGCTGTCAGTTTATTCTTGTACCTTAAGATACAATGCAACTCCCCCCTCAACAAAGGAGAGGAGACTGGGATGGGCTGCGCAGGCACACAGATGTCTCTGTGGCAAAATGACTGCTCTGATACCTGCCTGTGCATCTCGGAACTAGTTTGATTTCTCAATAATGCCGGAATTATTCAGGATAATACTAGTATTGATATCGCTATGTGCATAATGATTTGGGGGGCACTTTTATTTGAGTGAAAGTTCCGCTTTAAAGAAATGGTAAAGGTAAATGTGAATTTATCCAACAATCATTTTAGTATGATAGTTTCATTTTAACAAGCAAAACATCATTGCATTAGGATAAAAGTGGAGGCCTTTCCGTAGCCTAGTCCAGATTACTATTTTAGAATGGCTGCAAAGCATACTATAATATAAACTTGTGCTTTCTTTTTGTAATGAATATGAAATTAACTAGCACTAGTGTTAGTAAGATTTTGATTAAAATTACATACTAATATGCAGGTACACAAAGTCGCAGCAAACAAACCACACATTTTGGTTTTCATGCAAATCAATTTGTTCATTCGTTCACTTTCACCTGGGATAGTACGAAGGGACTGTGTAGGAGAGTAGAAAGCAGAAGTGACTGATATACAGAACAGCCAATACAATCCTAACATGGGAGGATAGTTTCCTTGGTTATAGCTATGATTGTTACAACAGCCTGTGAAACTCTTATCTTTGATGCTTTTTTTACTCTGTCCAGTACTGGTTTTCAAGTTTTATGTAATTTAATTTATTTGAAGGAAACTTGTCAGACCAGAGAAGGTGTCAGGGGCCGTTCCTATTGGAAATAGCGCTGAACAAATGTCATGGGACAATGGGACCTTTTAGAGAAATTCTCACCAACAGAACTTAGTGGAACGTTCACATTAAAAGGATAGTAGTGTCACCCAAAAAGTAATTGCTATATCCTAGATACAATAAAAAAAAATTACTTACGGTTAATCTTGTGTCTCAAACCTTTATGGTTTGAGAGAGATACGAAAATAAAATTCTCGGCTCCCTCCCCTTTCTCATACATCAGCTGTATAGCTCAGGACCAGACAGCGGCTCTCCAGGAGCACCGACATAGCGATATCTAAAAATAAATACTTAATTGAAACAGTCTACAACGTGTGCCTGGTTTGCAAGCACACGTTGTAGACCTTTCCGATTAAGTATCTATTTTTAGATATCGCTATGTTGGCGCTGCTGAAGAGCTGTGTCTGGTCAAGCCACCAGAATCTGCTTCTGACAGCTTTACAGCGCATCAAGCAGAAAGGGGAGGGAGCAGAGAAATTTATTTTCCTATATCTCTCAAACCATAAAGGTCTGAGAGATAATAATAAGCACAAGTAATTTTTTTTTTTTATTATTATTATTATTATTATTATTATTATTGTATCTAGGATATAGCAATTACTTTTTCTCTGTCGTCCAATACAGGTTACTGGTAACTTTGGGTAGACGCTCAGCCCCTTTAATAGGCAGGAAGAAGTCTGAGACATGACTGCTGGGTGGAGCCTACTTCCTCTCCTTAGCTTTCATCTAGCCCAGTGGTTCTCAATCTTTTTTTGTTTGGGGCATTTGCGGCACCCCTAACATATTTAATGTACTTTATCAAGGGCATAAGAAGGGTACAATACAGAAATATACAGTTATTATGTTTTATAATCATAATAACAAAACTAAATATATTGTGCATAACAATTTCTAGAAATCTTTATTTAAAAGTCAATTTTTGTTAGTCTTCATGGAAAACTTGGGGCACCCTAAGTTGATGTCCGTGGCACACCAAAGTGCCACGGCACACTGGTTGAGAATCACTGATCTAGCCAATCCCCAACCAGTAAGATTTGTTCCTTTGTCAGGACACAAGGCAAGAGAACAGTTATGCTAAAGTTTTAGCTTTTTTATTATTTTTCTATTAGATATGGAATACCACCATTAGATGTATTACCATCACTGACAATTCCCATCACCCAAATGCGGATAGCTCAGTTTACCAAGTGCTTTTGTGGACCTAAGCCCTGGGGGAAAATCTTGGCTGCAAGTTTTCCCCAGGAGTTGCCCACTGAGGCTTCTTCTTGAGATATGGTAATCTGAAGACCAGAAGATCTGCTAGAAAAAGGTGAGCACCCTTTGAGTGCTGAGGTCCACATGTCCCATTCTTACCATCCACACAGGGGTCTTATTGGGTTTTTCTGTATGTCTGTGAGGTGTTTGGAGCAAGTTTATGTGGTTACTTAACCCTTTTGTTGCTGGTTAGCACGTTTTAATGGGTCTTTGGACACTTCCCCTACTGGGACCAGTGTTTATTGGGTCTACTGTTTTATTCTAGTGGGGTTTTGAGTAGTTTTACATTTGGGTATTCACCTTGTTAACTTTATATTCCGCGCCTTTAAGGTGACCGTTTACCACATAGATGCCATTGCTCCATTCACTTCTACGGGACTTTACAGTTTGGGACATCTCTCTGCAACAGCTCCACGTAGCGTGGTCAGAGATGGCTCATTTTGTGGGTTTTCCCTTGATCTGTCATCCGGTCAACGTTTTGGGGATGTTGGGGGCTTTAGGGGGCTTCAGGCACTGTTTGGGTACTCCGGTCCACCTTACAACTTCTTCCATACACTTTACAGGGGATCTTCCACTCTTTGCAAACTCCCACCCCTATCAGATCTTCCCTGCCTAAACCACCATGTGTCTGATGATGATGATGACTGTTCAGCTGTTCCTTCATCTCAGTTTTTTGGGGACCCCTTTGAGGCTGACCCCATTCCCTCGGCTGAGGGCCTGATTAGGGCTGTGTTGTCCACCCTGATCAATCCCCTTGGTACAGGAGGTGTCTTCTGACCCCTCTGATATTTTTCAGGAGCCTTTTAGACCCCATGCTTGCTTTCCACCTAATCCCACCCTTGACTGCTTGGTGTCAGAGGAGTGGAAATTTCCAGACAAGAAATCTTCTGTGTCTAAGAAGTTTGCTAAACTTTACCCGTGTTCTGAAACTGAACTCACTCAGTGGGTTCATCCCCACCAAAGTGGATGCCCCAGTTTCCAGGCTTTCTAAATCGACTGCCTTGCCATTGGCTGATGACTCTGCTCTTAAAGACTGTACTGACAAGAAGCTTGAGACTTCTCTCAAGGCTATTTTTGCGACGGCGGGCTCTGCCCTTTGCCCTGCTTTTGCTGCTGCATGGATAAATAGGGCTGTGGCTGCTTGGACTGAACAGCTCAATTCTGCTGTCCATCAGGGAGTCCTTACATGTGACATGTTGCGACTTCTCGCTAACATTGCTGAGGCTCAGCATTGTCTCTGCCGCTCTGTTTGACGTTGTACGTATGGTAGCCAGGGTATCTACCATGTCTGTGGTAGCCAGAAGGGCTCTTTGGCTTAAGATCTGGTTGGCTGACACGGCCTCTAAGAAGGCTCTTCTGTATTTGCCTTTTCAGGGATCCTCCCTGTTTGGGCCTGAGCTCAAGGATCTCATCAACGAGACCACTGAAGGGAAAAGTTCTCACCTGCCAGTGGTCCTGAGGAAGAAGGCGCCTGTTAAAAGGAATTGGCTTTTTCTTCCCTTTCAGGCAAACTTGTGCTAAGCGACCCAGACAGTCCCTCAGGCTCCGCGCTCCTCATCCAAGCCTAAGCAGCAATGGAGATCCAAGTCCTCCACAAAACCCAAGGCTTCCAAACGTCCTTCCGCATGACTCGCTGAACCTGGGTCCCCACCTGCAGGTAGGTGGCTGCCTACGCCACTACCTTTCAGCTTGGCAGGCCTCTGGTGGACCCATGGATTTTACAAGTGGTGGCCTCAGGATACAGGATTCCCTTCACCTCTCTTCCTCCTCCAAGGACCTTTGTTTCTCGTTCTCCCTTGGAAGCAGAAAAGAGACACCTTTTAGAGGACGCTATTCAGGCCCTGCTAGACAAGGCGGTCCTGGAGCCAGTTCCCACTCAGGAGAGGGGCTTGAGATTCTACTCCAACCTCTTTGTGGTTTCCAAGAAGGATGGGGGCTGTCTCACCCCATTTTGCATCTGAAGGATCTCAACTCCTTTGTGGTCAGGTCCCAGTCCCGCCAGGAGTCTCTATGCACAGTGATAGCGGGCATGTCTCCTGGGGAATTTCTGGCCTCTCTGGATCGTCAAGATGCCTATCTGCACATCACCATTCATCCAGAGAGTCGGCAGTATCTCCGCTTTGCCTGCAATCCGAGGGCACTTCCAGTTCTTTGCCCTCCCCTTTGGCCTGACCACTGCTCCTCAAGTCTTCAACAGAGTCCTAGGAGCATTGATCTCTGTCTTACATCGGAACGCCATCAGGGTAACTCCATACAGGGACAACCTTCTTCTGAAGTCCTAGTCTCCGGAACTCCTTTACCAGCAGGTGCAGTCCTGCATTCATGTTCTCTCCCATCACGGGTGGATCATCAACTTTGACAAGTCAGACCTTGTTCCTTCTCCGAAGATGTTTTTTCTGGGCCTCCTCTTCGACACTCAGAGGGAGATGGTGTTTCTGACAGACAAAGTGGCTCATCAGATAGCACTAAAGGTCCAAGCTATCCTGTCTCAGGATCTGGTTTCAGCCAAGAAGTTGTCTTCCTTGATGGGGAAGTTCATTTCCACCATAGAAGCAGTTCCGTTTGCCATGGCTCGCATCAGGGAACTTCAGAGGTTTCTGATCCTGGCCTGCAAGGGCCATCCAAATCTCCTGGAAAGATCCCTGTCTCTCCCTCTTCAATTGGAGTGGAATCTCTCATGGTGGCTCAACCTGAACAATCCTCAATTGAATCCTCAATTTTGAAGAAGAGATGATTTTCTTCTGGAGTGGTGGCTATGCTTTGTACCCGTAAGCCTGTTTCCTCTAAGGCCTACCATCAAGTTTGGTCTACCTTTCTGGCTTGGTGTGCTGACAAAGACCTGTCTCAGGATTTTGACCTTCCTACAGTTCTTTCCTTCCTCCAGGATGGTGTGGATAAGGGTCTCAGTCTGAGTTCTCTTAAGGTTCAAACTTCTGCTCTCTCTGTCGTCTTTCAGAGGCGTCTTGCTATCATTCCTGATGTCAAGGTTTTCTTCCAGGGTGTTGCTCATACCCATCTGGTGTTCTAAGTCCCCTGCTCCTCAGTGGGATCTTAACCTGGTCTTGGGAGTACTCCAGCGTCCTCCCTTTGTGTCCTTGGCTACCATTCCTCTATGTCTGCTGACATGAAAGATTGCCTTTCTTCTGGCGATTGTTTCTGTTCGCCGAGTTGCGGAACTGCATTCCCTGTCTTGTAGACCGCCCTTTTTAATCTTTCACAAGGACAAGGCGGTGCTTGACACCTCACAAGAGTTTCCTCGATGGTGGTGTCTGAGTTCCACATTAATCAGGAGATTGTGGCTCCTTCCTTCTGTCCTAACCCTACTTCTGACAAAGAGAGGTATCTTCATCTGTTGGAAGTTGTGCGTTGTCTCAAGTTCTGTGTGCATCGCACTGAGTCCTTGAGGCAGTCTGACACTCTTTTTGTCATTCCTGAGGCTTCTAGGCTTCCAAGGTAACCATAGCTTCTTGGATCAAGTCCATGATTTGTAAGGCTTACGAACTTCGGAAGAAGCCTGTTCCCTTCAGAGTCACGGCTCATTCTGCGAGGGCTCTTGGGGCTTCTTGGGCCTACAAGAACCAGGCCTCCGCTGATCAGTTGTACAAGGCAGCCACTTGGTCATCTGTGCATACTTTTGCTAAACACTGTCGTGTGGATGTGCTGGCATCAGCTGATGCCAGTTTTGGGAGGAAGATCCTGGAGGCAGCATTGCCTGTCTAGGATCTCTTTAGTCTCTCAGTACTCTTTCACTTTTTTTACCCCTGTTCAGCGTCCATTGACACTTTGCGGTTATTGTTGAGCTATTCATGATCTGTAGGTTCATTGGTGATCTGGTGACTTTGGGGGCCTGCGCCTTGTCCTTGCCTTTCTTCCCGCCCTGGGGAGCTCAATGGTTGGACATCCCAAAGTTACCAGTAACCTGTATTGGACGACAGAGGAAAATAGGATTTTAGTCTTACCTGTTAAATCCTTTTCTCTTAGTCCATACGGGTTACTGGACTCCCACCCTGTCAAGGGACCATGCTTGGCTCTCCCGTGACAGACTGTGGGGGTCCTTTGGGGTCATGCTCACAGGAGTCTTCCTTTACCTTCTTACTACCTAGTCAATAGTTAGTCTGCAAATATTACTGTTTGGGGATTGGCTAGATGCCAGCTAAGGAGAGGAGGTAGGCTCCACCCAGCAGTCACTGCCTATTAAAGGGGCAGATCGCCTACCCAAATTTACCAGTAACCTGTATGGACTAAGAAAAAAGGATTTAACAGGTGAGACTAAAATACTATTTTATACAAGGTTATCCTTGTAAATCAAGTTTGCATATTTGAAAACTTTTAAAAACTGCCTATATGTCATGTTAACTGAAAGGCCAGCAGTATTATAGTTTGAGATATTCACACTTTTATTTCTGGGCAAAGGGAAACTGAAATGTCATTAGCATACGACATATCACTAAAAGTTTCAATAGCATATGAAATGTCACTGATGAGCTTGATAACATGAATGCGTCACTGGTACAGCACAGGTACCACAAATAGCATACATTGGCATATGTAAGAAGTATGAATACATTTTAGTTTTTTGGCTAACATGACACATAGGCAGTTTTTAAATGTGGTTTTCAGATATGCAAACTTGATTTAAGGTGAAAGTTCCACTTTAATGATAAAATACTTTTTTGCCAAAATACAAAAACAATTTTTAATGAATGATTCGGGCGAAACACATTTTTTTTTTCGCCGTGTGCAAGTCTACTATAATATACAAATAGTTTAAAGTGATAGTGATACAGAGTTTAAACTTTATTTACTATTGTGTGCATTTTAAAAATATTAAGAACTATGTAAGTCTTATCTCTCAAACCTTTATGGTTTGAGAGATATTCGAAACTAAAGTTCTCTCTTCCTGTCTGTTTTAGCAAAGTCTGCCATCTAACTGACAGACTTGGATTCTGGTCCGCAGACCAGCCGGCGGCTCTTCAGCAGAACGGTCTGTTTACCAGAATCTAAATCTGTTAGCTAGAACGCAAAGGAGGGGAACTTTAGTTTTGAATATCTCTCAAACTATAACGGTTTGAGAGATAAGGCTTACGTAGTTCTTAACTTTTTTAATGTCTATAATAAGAAATAAAGTTTAAACTACTACTATCACTTTAAATAATGTGCTCATTTCAGATCTATTTGTTTACTAAGACCCGGCTTGTTGAAAGTGAGTTCGCAATGGATGTTACAGTGGCAAATGTACTACAATTGCGGACCAAACAAACTGCATGTTTGAGAATAAATAAAAATTCCATTTGATTTTACTTGTGGCTTTTAGCCCCATTAATGTGCTTTGGAGACCTCCCTAGCATTCTAGAGGATAAATCCATTTGAATTAATTTAATCTGAGGGACTTCTGTGTGTCCCCAATGGTGAAGTCACTTAACCCTTTGAGTGCCAGAGAGGTATGCAAAGCATTGCAGAGCGATGCGTTACATACCTATCTGGCACTCAGAGGGTTAAGAATTTCTCCATTTCGTGTCAGCACATCATCGTTATCTTTTATTATCTCATTTCATTTGTCCTGATTCTGAAAACTTTCACAGAATTTTATTTGAATTGAAGAAAAATAATGATGCATTTATTGTTTGCTCTTTCTTGCAATATTTTTTTAGCCCTTGGATGCAAGAGACATCAAGGGGTTAATTTCTATTCCATCTAATTATTTATTTTTAATTTCTCAAGCGGCCAGACTCCAGCAGAGTCAGATTTCCAGCTCCTTGAGATTGCCCGTCGCTTAGAGATGTATGGGATTAGACTTCACCCTGCGAAGGACAGGGAGGGAACCAAAATAAACCTTGCTGTTGCCAACACTGGCATTCTAGTGTTTCAGGTATGCACTACAGAATGTACATGAAGTAATGTATAAAATAAATATTACCAAAATTATTAAATGTCTTTCTCTGTATTTCTAACAGTTTGTTGTCTCATCAAATCCATATTTGATTTCAATTGACATTTCTGGTATGTGTTTTTCTTTTTTTAAGTTTAAGTGTAAAATATGTGATAAGCAAGACATAGCAGATAATTTATGGCTTAAAATGTGTTCAGACCAGTTTACTGTAGCACCAGGGTTGTTACCAGGGATTGCTGTGAGATTCAGCTTTTAGCCTTGTATGGTTTGTTAAACATATCAAGCTTATTCTCCGTGCCTTTTGATGTATCAAAAAATGGAAGGAAAAATATTCAGTGATTTTATTACATGTCATGTTGCATCTTTATCCCTTTGAATGCTAGAGGAATAAGCAATACATTGCTCTATCACTCAAAGGTTTAATGAATAACATTTTGTTCACCTGAGGCAACCTTCCTGAAAACTTCATAAGCATACAAAATGTGAGAGGCTGAGGCTGAACAACAGGGCAAAGGCCTGTTCTACGGCTAGTCACCGCTCAGAAGCATCACGTTTTAGCTCTCTTGTGCCATCACAGTGGATAAATTTCCATGTACATATTTGACTAATTCCACCCAAAAGGGCGGTCCAGTATCAAAATGACAGGCCATTGTGCTGCTGTTTGTCCGCAGGAGCCTCTCATATATTGTATGCTTATTTTTAATACTCTTAAGGGGTCTCCCTAAGAGTGAAGGGTAATTCAGACGTGGAGACGTGTTCCTGTGCAGACGGGACTTGCCTGTCATTTTGCCACCCTTTTGGGCAGGATTAGTCTAATATGTATGTGGAAATTTCTCCACTGTAATGGCACTAGGAAGCTAAAACGTGATGCTTCTGAACGGTGGCTAGCCGTAGGAAAAGGCCATTGTGATGTTTGTCCTCAGGAGCCTTTCGCATTTTGTGTGCTTATTTTGAATACTATTAGGGAGTCTCCCTAAAAGTGAAGGGTAATCCAGATGTGGACCCCTTGCTCTCAGTGCCAAGGGAATCCAGCTGTGCACCTCTTTGAAGTATGTTGTGGGTTAGCTGGTGTTCCTGTGCAGTGGGGATTGCCTGTCATTTTGGAACTGGACCTCCCTTTTGGGCAGGATTAGTCTAATATATATGTGGAAATGTCTCCTCTGTAATGGCACTAGAGAACTAAAATGTGATGCTTCTGAGCGGTGACTAGCCTTAGAACAGGCTGTTGTGCTGCTGTTCGTCTTCAGGAGCCTCTCACATTTTGTATGCTTGTCTTCCTGAAGACCTCTCAAGCTTTTAAAATAACATCAATTTTAAGTGACCTGTTATGTTTTTGGACTAATTCAGTATAATGCAATTGAGGTCCTATTTCAAAAGAGAATTAATTTGTATTAATTCATCAGGAGTTTGGTATCTTTCCAATTTAGATACTAGTGATTTAAACTTGTGTTCACATCTTCTTAAATCCATCAACCAAGAGGATTCCGGGGTGAAATGCACTAATGTCTGGTAAAGAGATGGAGGTGATATTTCTTCATTTCTTATGTTATTGTAAGGAGCCAATGCACTAAGATTTATCATGTGGCAGAGATCTTTGTCTCTTACACAGCTTTCACACAGAAGCAACTGCAGTACTGAAAAATTATTGCTTACATCCCTTTGCAGGTTTAGTGATTTTATAGTTATTGCAGTTTGTTGGGCTATAGCAAACATATTTTGTTAAAGTCATAGATGACCTTCCCCAAGGCTCATTCAGTAAATTCTTGATTTTTGTGCAATAAACCATTCTTATATATTCAAAGAATCTATTTTCAGATTATTCTTAAATAGTTATTTTTATCAGTCTCCAACAGAGAGAGGCAAGTTCATTGTTCTTTGAAGTCATTAGTAATACGGATATTAGGACTGGAAGATGCATATGATTCAGATTACCCTCACTCATACCTGGGAACGTTCAAAATGCTCTTACCCTGATATCTGAAATATTAACCCTTAAAGGTCCCCAACATGTAAGTTGTACATGTACCTGCTTGATCTAACACAGAGATTCCCCAACCAGTCTTCAAGGAACCCTTTGCATACTAAAGATCTCTGCCCAAACATACATACATACATACATACATACACAGGGCTTCTCCCACTGACTTTCTAAAAGTATTGACTCCCTATTTAGACACTAAAGAAGCTGCTGTTCTGTTCATATCATGTTATAGGAAATAATGAACTCTCTCACCAGTGGCAGACCTAGTAATTGAGATTCCAGATATAAAACAATTGTTGGGGCCCCCCATTCTCTGTACGCTACTAAAAATTCTAAACATTTTGTTGTCAGCATTTAAAATGGACCCCTTCGTTTGTCCGGGCCCTAGTGTTCGCACTGCTGCACAAATGGTAATTTAGCCCATGTCTATCACCCTGAGAGTCCAGTGTCAAACAGCAGTAGCAAAGGCCAACAAGAGGGTACCGCGAAGAGCAACAAAATTAATTAAGGGAATGGAGGACTTGACGTATGAGGAACGACTAGACAAACTTGGTTTCATTACTCTAGAGAAAAGACGACTAAGAGGAGACCTTATTACATTGTACAAATATATGAGAGGTCAATACAAGGATCTCTGCGGCGAGCTATTTATTCCAAGGCCTGATCAGATGACCAGGTGAACACCCCTTGAGATTAGAGAAAAGGATGTTTAGACTTCAGCAGGGGAAGGGTTTTTTTACAGTGAGGTCTGTTAAATTGTGGAATTATTTGCCCAAGGAGGTGGTTATGGCAGACACAATGGATACATTCAAAAGAAGATTAGATACAATTCTTTCCAAAGGAAACATACAGAGTTATACTGTTTATTAGTAGGCAGATCAGGAAGGTCTGTTAAAGACTAACTTATTTGGTAGCAGAAAAGCTAGAAAATTACTGGGGTATGAGGAGAAGGTCGAACTTGATGGACTTGTGTCTTTATTCAACCTAATTTCCTATGTTACTATGTAGTCTTGGTCAAATCCTCATAGTTCCCAGGTATGCCCTAAATATAAGACTACATACAGCAGTTCATAACGTCTAATCTTCAAATTTTCATGGTTCTGTGACCAGTGAGGCACTGGAATTCAACAAGCTTGCAATTGATGGCTTGGAAACTAAAAAAAATATCATGTAAATAATGTACCCAATATGAATATGAGAAGAAATCAGCCAAGGGTTCCTACAGAGCTGTTGTATTAACACTGTCAGCAATTAATTGGAGCAGTGATTTAAGACTGATAAAGCACCAGATCCTGTTGGTATAAATCAAAGGGTTCTTCAGGAACTCACTGCAGAGTTAGCAAGACCCATCTTTTTACTATTTAAAGATTCTCACCGCAGGCTCAGTGCCACAAGATTGGCATAAAGCCAATGTAGTGCCTTTATTGAACAACTGAACTATTATATTAATTATAGACCTTTGACCTCTGTAGTGGGAAAAATCCTAGAAGGGATGATAAGGGATTATATTCAGGATTACACCGCAAAAAATAAGATTATTAGCAGGAATCAACATGGTTTTATGAGCAATAGATCATGCCAGTGGTAACCTAGATAAAGGTAAGGCATTTGATGTAGTATATCCATACTTTGCAAAGGATTTGGATACAGTGCCACACAGGAAGCAGGGGTATAAAATAAGGAAATTGGACTTCAGGGATAACCTTTTCAATTGGATAGAAAACTGGTTGAAGAATAGGGAACAGTGTGTGGTTGTAAATGGACAATTCTCCAATGTAGCTAAAGTTGAGAGTGGAGTACCTCAGGGTTCATTGCTTGGTCCATTGCTTTTTAACATGTTTATAAATGACCTTGCAGAAAGCAAACTATTAATTTTTGCAGATGACATTAAATTATGCAGGGTAATACATTCAAAACGGGGTATTTGTTCTCTACAGATGTGTTTACATAAAATGCAGATTGGGCAAACAAATGAAATGTGAAGTTGAATGTGGGAAAGTGTAAAGTCATGCATTTGGGAATTAAAAATCCCAATGCTACTTATGAACTTAATGGAATCATTTTAAGGGACTTGTTGCTAGAGAGAGACCTGGGAATCGTTTTAAACTACAAACTTGGAAAAAGTGACCAGTGTCAAATAGCAGTAGCAACATCAAGCAAAGTCCTGTCTTGCATAAAAAGAGGGGTATTGAAACAAGACTGGATAACATAATTTTGCCATTGTACAAATTTTTGGTAAGGACTCACCTCGAATATGCAGTGCAGTTTTGGGCACCAGTTTTGAAAAAGAATATTCTAGACCTGGAGAGGGTACAGCGAAGAGCAACAAAATTAATTAAGGGAATGGATGATTTGACGTGTGAGGAGCAACTAGACAAACTTGATTTATTTACTCTAGAGAAAGACAACTAAGAGGGGATCTTATCACAATGTACAAGTATAGGAGAGGTGAATACAAGGATCTCTCTGGTGAGTTATGCATTCCAAGGCCTGATCAAGTAACCAGGGGCCACCCCTTGAGATAAGAAGAAAGGAGGTTTCGACATAAGGTCTGCTAAATTGTGGATTTCCTTGCCCAAGGATGTGGTTATGGCAGATACAATGACTACATTTAAGAGAAGATTTGATACATTTGTTTTAAAGGGGAACATGCATGGTTATACTGTGTATTAGTAGGCAAAACAGGGAGTTCTGACTAAATTATTAGGAAGCAGGTAAGCTATATAATTCTCATTTCTCTGGCCTATGAGGCAAGGGTCGAACTTGATGGACTTGTCTTTTTTCAGCCTAATTTATGATGATACTAATTCCTCTCCAGGAGTTTAGACGTTTAACCTATATACTGGAAATGCGGACAGCAAAACATGATTTTTCCCAGCACTGCAGCAAAATCTGTTGGGGGTTTTATTTGCTAATTGAAGACTTTTGCTGTATATTGGGATTATATGTAAGCATATGTAAGCAAGAAAGCATCAGCAATGTCAGAACTAATTTAAAATTAAGCATAGAAATGTTTGTAAAGTGCATTTAACCCATTGTGTAACAGAGGGGTGTTCAGCATATTGTTTCACATTACATTGAGCACCTCCCAAGCACTCAGAGGTTTAATAAGAGAAAAGTTTAATATTAGCTTACATTAATGTTGGGTTTAATAGAAAATGAAAGCTCATTAATTATCTGTTGTGAGCCAGTTCTTCGTTGTTTAAAAATGACTGGGATATGTGTTGCCTGTTGAGATTTAAATATAATGCATTTTGCCATCAATAAAATATCTTACTTTCAATGTGAACCACAGGAATCATGGGATAAAGTATCCTCCAGCCAGAAGGCACTTTCCTAAAATGGCTTTGGATGTCGACTTTACTCCAACAGATATTCTCAGTTTTAAGTGTTCATAGAGGAGGTGAGTCAGCACAAAGATTCTCTTAGCTAGCTTTCTTTTTTGTTTTATTCATACATGAGGCTGTTCAATCCCCATTAGATAAGTTCCTATCCCTGGCCTTAGTTAATGGATACGGACCAGACCACAGGCTTTTAAGGGACTTGAATCTTCCAGTGGATGTCTTTTCTCTGAGTGGCTATGTCTGAGTAAGACTGGACATAGGAGCCTGAAGAGGATTTCTGTTTCAGTCCCATGAGTTATACCTCTGTCTGTGTACCAGCCACATTCTGAGGTCTGTAGTAAAACTGGTAATTCGTCACTGTCCTCCTTTTCTGCCAACCCCATTCCCCTTCTCTTCATTGGGGGCCTTTTTCATTTCTTTGCTAAAATTTTCACTTGTTTTAGTCAGTCTTTGTTATGGGCCAGCAGCAACTTTATGAAACAGTCGCTTGTGGAGGTAATATTGGATGGGGCATTGGCAGCAATGATATAGTACCTGCTACACCAAGTGGACTCAGACCTGCATGAGTGGGCTTATTCTTCTATATTTTCTTTGTGGATTAAAGGGATGCCTTTGGGGTTCCCCCTGCCACTAGAGCGATGAACATACACTATGGCTGGAGATTCACCTCACCATTCTATAATTAGAGGGAAAACCAAAACTAAGATTCCCATAAGGTTCTTTTTTTCCCCCAGGCCTTAGGGCGTAGGAAGCGGAAGTCTTATCCAGTTCCTTTTTTCTTGAAAGTGAGATACACAAAGCTGAACTCTTCCTTATTGAACTATCTTTAACCCTTTCAGACAGATAAGGTTTTTCCTCTGACGTCCAGTATATAACACGGGTACCATGGGTTTGAGTCCCTCCTTTTGAAGGGCATGGCAAATCTCTAAAGAGAGAGACTTCAAACCACTCCTCCAGCTCAACCCTTCCCCCTCCTTGCAGTCCCCAGTATGAATGTGTCCTCTATGGTGAAAGGATGAAGCAGGAGACACACTTAGTTTTTAGCTTTTGTTGTTTTGTTTTTTTTTCCTTTTTTCTTTTTTTTTAATTATTCTTATTCTTCTTATTATTATTATTATTTTTCTGATGGATATGAGGCTGTTAAAATTTTCTCATGAGGCAAGTTACCATTACTGGGTTTCCCCTGGAATGACTGGCCAGCCTACAGGTGCTGTGTGGGTCACTGCAGCCCTGTAGAGGGAATCTTGCAGGCCAAGTTTTGCCTCTGCAGAGTCTCTTGGTGCACTTGCTACCCTCTAACTACAAGAAGGATGACTGGTGAGTAACGCTTTAAATACCTTGGTCGACAATATCCCTTTCCTGTGCCTTTCCCTTGGGCTCCTGCACTAATTTTGGGTACTTTTATTATCTATGTACTGTTCCTTCCCTGAGCTGTGGAGCAAGCATGGCTGCTGTTTTGCTAGTTTAACCCTTTTCTCTGCTGTTCTCACCGGTTTTGGGGTTATGTGGGCCTTTGTCAGTCGCAGGTTCCTCCTCTCTGGAACAAGAAAAACCTCTGCCGGTATCCCACAGATCACCCCAGTCACCAGGCAATACTAGTGTAAGGGCGAACATGAACTGATTTATTGTAGAACACACAGGGTTTATATACACACATAACAAGTTATCCACACATTTTAGGATCCAGTAGGACACAGGTACTGCAAACCACATACTGGAAGACAATGGGGCTGGTGGTGGAGGGGCACATAATATAAAGAGGTACAGTGGGTATACACATCTTTACAAAGGGTCAGTGGGTGGTGGAAAGACACAGTAGTGTAGAAACGTGGAGTACAATGAATACAGTGGGAGTGTAAACATACTGTGTGATGGGACAGTGGGTAGATGGCAGCAGGATACAAAGGGCCAGACATGAGTGAATTAACTATACAATGGGACAAGGGAATAGGGCTGGGTACAAATCTCAGAGAACCAGAATACACAACAGGATAATGTGCTGAAGTATCTTTTACATCTTCCAAAGTAATTTCAGTCCTCTGGGAGGTGGTTGGGCAAGGCTATAATGGCCCTGTTCCCGTGACACGGTGATTCCACAGCTAGAGTGTAGGCATTGCTAGGCAACAGCAAAAGAGAAGACCACTTTTCCCAGAATGCCCATTTTGCAGGCTTTCTTCCGATTGGCTACCAGTTTTGTAGTCACAATTTTACTTCGCTCTTATCCTATGAAATCTCTGACTCTCCTTGCTCTCTTCCTCCAAATTAAACCTTCACCTGCCAGATAAGTGTTTTTCTATGCTTTCTTGGGTGAAATATTAGTGTAGGGAATTGTTACTGGTTATTTATACTAGTGTGGGACACTTACCATCAGGATGTCGGATTCTAAAGGATATGGGAATAAATCTAAAGCTGACTCCCCCCTTGCTTACTGTTCTAAGACTAGGGACTCCCCCTTGCTTACTGTTTCTCATGTGAAACGGGGCTCCCTAGAGAGTATTCCAAATCTATCTGACCCTCTTGTACTGTAACCCCTATTACTCCACCAGGGCCCTCCTGCACTGACCAAGAGCCAGTGTATGTTAAATCTCTTTTTGTCCTCAGTAGCATAACTTTCTCCTTTCAAGGGGTTCTACAATCTTGGAAGCCCCCCACTACCTTTAAATATGTGGCCCTCTATCTGAGTGTTCCTCAGGTTCTAGGGGCCTCCTCAGAGAAGGAATTGTCAGAAGGGGAGGATGGGGGTATATGAAGATACAGAGTCTTCCTACTCTTATGGAGACTCTTATGAGCCTAACCCCCTTCCCTCGGTTGAGGGACTCATTAGAGCGGTTTTGGAGACGCTTCAGGTCTCTGACATCTCTACAGATGTCATCAAGAGACATAAGAAATCTTCATCCCTTTTTCCCCCTAATGCCACTTTTGACCAGATCCTTCTGGATGTAGAGTGCAAGACCCCAGGCAATCAGCTGTCTATCACCAAGAGGTTCTCTAAGCAGTATTCCTTTTCAGAGGCAGCTTTTGGCATAATGAGCCTCTCTTCCAACCATGGATCTCCCTGTTTCCAGGTTGGCTACGTCTGCTGCCCTACCTTTGGCAGATGCATTAGGTTTGAAGGACCCAGTGGACAAGAAGCTGGATTCCATCTTCAGGGCCAACTTTGTGGCCAATGGAGTGGCACTACAACTTATTTTTGCCTCTGCCTGGGTTAACAGAGCTGTTGCTGTGTGAGGTTAACAGCTAACGAAGGCCATTCATGCTGAGACTTCCAAGGGGGATCTGTTGGTTCTTTCAGCCATGTTAAGGATGCTAAAAATTATGTATCTGTGGCTCTTTTTGAGGTGGTCAGGTTGTCTGCTAAAGCTTCAGCGTTCTCTGTTGTGCAGCGCGCTTTGTGGCTTAACATTTGGTGACCAAAAAGTCACTGGTTTCTTTACCCATTCAGGGCAAGTCTCTGTTTGGACCTGAATTGAAGCAGAACATTAGTGATACTACTGGGGGAAAGTTGTTGCCTCAGATGTCCACAAAGCGCCCACTTATGGGAGAGTGAGTACTCAATCCGGAGGTGTTCTACCTGATTGTGCAACAATACTGGGCCAATGATAGATCTCATGGTCACCAGGGAAAACAGGAAGGTTCTAATCTTCTGCTCCTGGAGGGGAGATCCTCTGGCCTTCTCTATGGACACAATGTCAATTCTGTCGAACTTCCACCTCGCTTATGTCTTTCCACAGACTCCTCTCTTTCCCAGTGTACTTGGGTTCAGGATGGATGGAGCTACCATAATCCTGTTCACTCCTTATTGGACCAGGAGGGCGTGATTTATGGACCTGATCAGCCTTTTCATTCAGGATTCGCTCCAACTTCCTCCCAGGTGGGACCTCCTACCTCCAGGGTTACCTGTGGCAAGAGGATGTGGAAAAGATGGCTTTTATGGCATGGCTATTGAGCCCCCATCTTGAGTACAGAAGGGCTCTTCACTGAGGTAGTTTCCACTATGATCCAAGACCTACCATAGGGTATGGTCTATTTTTCATTCGTGGTGCGTGGACAAGTCTTTGTCCTTGCAGGAATTTGACCTTCCTTTGGTGTTTTCCTTTCCCCAGGATGGAATGAGCAAGGGACTCAGCTTGAACTCCTAAAAGGTTTAGATTTCAGCTCTTTCTGCATTCTTCCAGATATGTATTGCCACCATTTCACTCTTCCCTGGGACCTTAAATTGGTTCTGGGAGTTTTTCCTCATTTTGAGCCCCTTGCTTCCATTCCTCTGGGTCAATTGACTGTTAAGATGGCTTTTCTTCTGACAGTAGTCTCAGTCTGCAGAGTTGCTGAGTTGCCGACTTTGTCTCACAAGCCACCTTTCCTTTTCTTTCATAAGGACAAGGCGGTGCTTCGAACCTCGTAGGAGTTTCTTTCTAAGGTGGATTCTGAGTTACACCTCAATCAGGAGATTGTTGTGCCTGCACTTTGTCTTGTGGGATCTCCATTTGTTGGACATGGTGTGGTGCCTTAAATTTTATGTGCACCACAAGGAACCTTTTCGTAAGGCTTATTCCTGAGGGTCCCAGGGCAGGTCAAGCTGCTTCCAAGGTCACTGTGCCCTCTTGGATTAAGGCTACCATATGTCAGGCGTATGAGCTCAGAAAGAAACCTGTTCCCTTTAAGATCACAGCACATTCTTTTAGGCCTGTGGTGCCTCCTGGGCCTACAAGAATCAGTCATCGACTGAGCAGTTGTTCTAGGCAGTGACTTGGTCCTCCTTGCACACCTTTTTACCAAGCAGTATCTTGTCAATATTCTGGCTTCTGCTGAAGGGTCCTACAGACAGTTTTGCCTGTCTAGGGCCCTGCACTTTTGTTTGACTTTCTGTTGTTAAACAGTTTGAGCCTCATTGCCTCTTGTTCTTCTGTGCTGTGCAAGTTCAGTGTCTGATGCTTTTTTTTCCTGTTTGGGCTATTTCGATTACGTATAGTCCCAGGGAACTCTGGTTTCATGAGGACATGTTTTTTTCTACTCACAGGACATTTTCTTCTACTCTCGCTTGCCTGGTTAGTGTGGCTTCGGTCACATTCATACTAGGGATTGTAAGGTGGGGGAAGGGTTGAGCTGGAGGAGTAGCTGGGAGTCTCAACCTATAACACTCTGTCTTTAGAGATGTGTCCTGCCCTCCATGGGACTCAACCCCATGGTACATGTGTTCCATATGGATATAGAGAAAAGGTTTTAACAGATAACACAAAAATCCTATTTTCTGTCTCGTTTCTGCTTGTGGCTCTGTATTTGGGGGCACAAGGGATACATTTTTACATGTGCGTTTCCCTGTTTACTATTTGCTCCTCTTTTCAGTCTAGTCTTCCCAAGGAACCCAACTAGCACTCTGTGTCCCTCTTATACTGTGAGCACACACAGCAGCTTCCAGACGCCTCTTCTACTGAACAAGAGCCTGTATGAGTTAAAGCCCTTGTATCTTCTTTGAGTAGTATTCCTTTTGCTATCCAGGGGATCCTTGAGTCCTGGACCCAAGATCGTTCCATTCCCACCTAATTTTGTGTGTTGTGGGAGGAGAGAGTTTTCTCTGGAAAGGGATTCTGCTGATGAAAAGGGGGAAACTGATGATGATTTTGAATTGTCCTTTGCCCCTAGGTATTCGTTCATAGAAGACCCTGGGTCCCCTGCTCATGATCTTATCAGGGCAATTCTGGAGACTCTGACTCGAGTTCTTCTTCCCCAGATATAATTAATTGATGCAAAAGGGAGGCTTTATTTCCCTCACCATCAGTCCTCAGACCATGCGGTTCTGGAGGAATGGAAATAAGAGGCTTTTTATTCCCTGACTGATCTTTATTATAGCCCTTCTTTTTTGAGGCCCTATTGTAGTGGGCGAGCTCCCACAACAGTAGACACTGATTTCTCGTCTTCCTAAATTTACAGCATTTCCGCTGGCAGATACTGCTTTGCTTAAAGCGGAAATGTCATAATATTACATGCCCAGTCCCATGTGTTGTGAACACCTTAACATAATTAAAAAAAAACATAGGAATTATATTAAACACAATGACTTAAAATAAAAAAACTACCTATTTCTTGTCCGATTGCTCTGAAAGCATGCCTCTTCGCTTGGAGCAGTTCCAAAGAGCAGTGTGGCACAGCCTGTACCGCACCGAACGCCAGGAGGTCTGTTTTAATTAATAATATATAATGTAACTTTTTTTAATTAAAAAAAAAAAAAAAAAAAAAAAAAAAAACTCCTGCAACTCACGTCTCTGTTCCTTTGGGTCCTCATGACTTTGATAACCTGCACTTCATCACGTAGTTGTTAGTTTATTATTGTTACAGGACGTTGCTATGCTTATCGTGAATGTGCACACTGATGTATTGTCAGAATTACTTGGTGCATAAGGGATATCTCCTTGTTTTGTATCTGTGACTATTAGATGGTGATTTGTATGACATGATTGCTTTTATGTATCTTTTGTTCTTGTATTTCTTCTCAATAAAATTCTTTAAAAAAAAAAAAAACCTGCAAATTTTTACAAACACAAATATTAGCGTTAGGATTAGTAGCTACATCTACTCACCTAAGTAAATTAGAGGTGAACGTTATGCTTTAAGAACCAGACAAGTCTCTAAGAGGCTGCTTCTGGTGCCACTTGAAAATTGTCATTCCCCCTGCCAATATGTGTATGCGCCAGGGTGTCTTCTCCTACAGTGTCTGGACTCGTCCTCCCCTGAAACCCAGTCAGGCTTTGGCAGCAAGAAATCTATCCAAAAGCCCACAGCTGGCACGTCTGCCTTTGCATGACTCACAAGGGTCTGGTCCACCTCAGGCAATTTTTGGTTATTTGTGTCTCGTTCAAAATACATGGACTTGCTCAGTGGCGGTCCAGTAGGCATAGGAGGGTATGGTTTAGATCTTAAATCCCTTCCTCCATTTTGCTGCTTTATGTCCAGATTTTCTCAGAATCTGGTAAAGGAACTTCTATTTATAAATCTGTTGGGCATGCAGGTCTTAGAGCCTGTTTCTCCTGAGAAAAGATTTATTGGGTTTTGTTAACTCCTTTTCAATTTCCCAAGACTACCGCTGTCATAGTGTTCTATACTTGAAGTGTTTTAACAGTTTCATTCAAATTCCGTGGTTTTAAACGGAGTTCTTGTACTCGTTGCTCCTTTCTGTCTAAAGGAGTTCTTGGCTTGGTTTTCAATCTTTGCTATTTGTAAAACTAAGCATGTGAGGTGGGTGTAAAGCTGGAATAGGGAGGGAGTTTTCCCTTGGCAGAGGATACTTCACCCCATGGTTCCTTTGTTCCATATAGACTTGTAGAAAATGATTTATATATCGGTAAGTACTTAAAAATATCTTTTTTTTTTTTTTTTTTTTTTTTTCTTGAGCAAGGTTTACAAGTAGTCCCTTGTATCTTAACCATTTGATTCCCTGTTGGGAACCACTGGATGAGGAACTCTGTATAAATTCTTTAATAAATGTTCCCATATTATTTTTGCAGGGACACACAAAGATTAATGCATTTAACTGGGCAAAGGTTCGAAAGCTAAGTTTCAAGAGAAAACGGTTTCTTATAAAGTTGCGTCCAGATGCAAACGTAAGTTTTATTTGATTATTCAAACAAATTGCTAAGCAAGAATAGATGTGGTGGTCATATCTAAGCACTAATATTTTACAGAGAAATGTATTTGCATTTACATAAAGGTTGGAAAACTGACACTAAGAAATAACTCTCTAGATCAGGTATGATAAATGTGTGGTCCTCCAGTTGTTAGATTGCAACTCCTATCATCCTCAGCCAGCCAAAAGTGGAAGTTATGGTCCAACAACAACTTGAGAAATGCAAATTACCAACCCCTAATTTAAAGCCTTAAAAATAATTGCAGGTGAATGTTGTACTTAATGCTTTGTCTGGTACATATGTTCTGAAATGTTATCCCACTGTATACTTTTCTCCTCCTGGCCTCCCTTACTTAAAGGGAAATTACCTTGATGGTTTTGTTGCTTGATTTAAATGTGATAGTCTTATAAGAACATTAAAACCTACAAATTGAATGAAGTTATATAAAGTGAAATAGCATATTCTCCAAAATATGTGTGTGTGTGTGTGTGTGTGTGTATATATATATATATATATATATATATATATATATATATATATATATATATATATATATATATATATATATATATATATATATAATGTGTGTAGATATCAGTGACTCTAGAACAGTTATTTTAAATTTGTTTGTGCAGTTTGTAATTAGTGACTAGATCTAAGGCAGTTAATGCTAAAATTGTATTAAACTCTAATGCAACACAGTACAAGCTCAACAGCATGTTAAACAGAGCTTGTTGTAAAGATAGCTCACATTAATGCCACCTCGATGGGAAGAGTGAAAGCGTTCCCTGGGGCAGCTGGGAGGGAGGTGGGAAATACTGAGGCTTGGTGCCGCACACAGAGGTGGCCGCACAATGCAAAAGTGCAGTATTTTAACTCTGCATATCTTCAGTACTAGGTTAGTAATGCTTAAAAAAAATGCTAATCTAGTTTTATGAAATAAAGACAATGAGCACAAGTTTATATAATGAATGTTCCCCTTTAACCTGCTTTGTTCCAGGGTTCCCCTGGTGTTACTCGGGTGGGTTAAGACCATGACAGAGATGTT
Source organism: Rhinophrynus dorsalis (assembly GCA_037306005.1). NCBI lineage: Eukaryota > Metazoa > Chordata > Amphibia > Anura > Rhinophrynidae > Rhinophrynus > Rhinophrynus dorsalis. Next base: position 416,781,356 of record CM074719.1, on the reverse strand, counting down.
AGTGTAGGCTGGCTCAAACAAGAAACAAACATAATTGGCTGGCTGATTCACATGTTAGTTAAAATTGATTAATTTATTGTGGTGAGCATCACAATGATTTAATAGTTTGTGTAAATGACCTGCATAATGGCCGCATAGGCCACCAGTAGATCAGGTCTGGTGGAGGTTCCATATGGTCTGCATTGTGTTTGGGTTACATCAAGTGAACAGTCCCGTAGATGGCCAGCTGTTCTATTTCTGAATAACACAACAATGTAATTGCTGTGTTAATTACATCCATGTAAACTAGTCCTTACTGAGAAATCCACAGCTATTCTATTCAAAAATGTTCTTCTCTTATATTTGATACAAAACAAAGAAGGACAGGGACCCGCAGCATCCACTATGATAGAGACATATATCTATCTATATATATAATAGAGAAAGATAGCCATCTAATATAAAATTGAATGTGAAAGCACTCACTCTGCATGAAAGTTGTTGCCCAGGTGCACAATCCCTGAAAAAATGGGGCAACACCCGTGGATCTTGTTAATCAGAAAAATATCAACATGTATTATATATATATATATATATATATATATATATATATATATATATATATATATATATATATATATATATATATATAAATTTATCCTGAGGATCAAGTGGGGTGGTTCCACATGAATCTGATGGCTTAAAAATATTTTAATTATGCTCATTCTAATAGGGGTAATAGCAAAAAATCCCAGTTGGAAATTATGTAAACACCATCATCCTGCACCAGTTAGTCATAAACATGTCAAACCCCTACCACAACATTTACAGATCTTCTCAATTGGCCAAGCATACAATAATCAAAATACAACTCAGTATGATTCTCTAAAGATTAATGTCCTTGCCCAATATATTTAATACTGTAAGTAATGAGTCTCTCCAGACTATTTTTATCCAGTATGTGCTCTTAGAATATCCGCTTCAAAACATTATTAAAAGTGTGACACACACACACACACACACACACACACACACACACACACACACACACACACACACACACACACACACACACACACACACACACACACACACACACACACACCTTGTACAGCACCTGAGAAGCCACTATGCCTTGAACAAAACACTTAATTTTGTTGTTTTTTGAAGCGTCCTCATTTGTTTTTGTAGTACTTTAAAACATTATCCACAGCCGGCTGACACATCCTTCCAATCCTTTTCAGGAGATGTGCTGTCTGGGAACTCACCTCCCCCTCATCCTGCATACAACCATATGGAGCAGGTAGCAAAGGAGGCAATGTTTGCAGCATGTTTCAGGCCTATCCACCCTCATTCAGCTCGCTTCTAAGATGCCAAACTCCTCATGGCATCTCCTTTTTTCACCATAGATGCTTGCTTACATCACTTGTCATCCAGAATAACTCCTCACTTTCACCCTGTTGTCGTAGTAGTTACATGACCTACAGGTGCACATATTACTACCAAAGCAGTTGTCATGATGGAAATCAACAAATCATCCTATTTAATTAGTAAAGCACACTTTAAAGAGTTCTATCCTCTACCATCTGAGTGGTCTCGCATACATATCCCCTTCTAGCAAGGCTCACTTGATCAAGTACTAAGAGGGAGTTACAGTCAAAATTTTCCTATATTAAATATATATCTTACTCCTTTGCAGATGTGAGAACGTGGAATCCACCCCACTCTTCCACCTTGTCATTGAACTATACTGAGAGCAAACATAACATTACAGTTTCATCTAATAGTAGTTTTTCTTTTGCTAGGCATGAGCTGGCTAAGTGGCAAACCTTTTAGGGTAACTGGTTGTAAGGGATGGTTTTTGGTGTTCTCCTCACGGTCAGTTGGGGGTTAATGCTCTGCATTAGGTTTCGCAACAGCAGAGGGGCAGGCACTGTAAGACGTAGTGTTTATGAGTATCAGTTAGAGATGTCTCTATATTCAGTGTTATATAACCAAGCACATACGCATGCGTAGTTTTAGACATCTTAGGGCGTATCCTGTATTTTAACCTGTAACCAAGACAACAGTGGTCAGAGCCATTTTTTGGAGACTAGGAAAGAGTGTACCTGGTCTCAAGTAGGAGAGGTACAGTGTTGCTGTCTAGCCATTTGGGACGTCTGATCTGTCGGGCTATTCACCTCTGTAGACTGTACCTCATCCAAACTTGTGTGTTGCTGTTTAGCCATTTGGGACGTCAGGTCTGTCAGGCTATTCACCTGTATGTGATCCTACGGAGTTAGCGTGGAAAGGCTCTCACACACTGATGTTTTGCTCCAGGGGATAGATAAGTAACTTGTTTACTTATTGTATGTTTGTTTTGTATGTCTCTCTTATGTTTGTGTCTGTTTAGATCCCAGGGTCGGGTATGTCTCCCATATTCCTGTGAACTCTGGCAAAAAGCTCTTTCTTTTTAAATCCATGCCGGAGTTGGTATGCTGTCATACTTGTGCGAACTCTGGCCATAACCTGTTTAATTATTGCATGTTTAAATAAACTGCATTTCATTTCAGTGTTTGTCTTTATTCTGAAATTCCAAACTTCTATTTGAAAACACTGGTGGATGAAGGCTGGGAAAACACAATATTATCTCTATCCATTCATTTAAAAAAAGTTATCCACAAGGTTTTGTTTTTTTTATTTTAGAATAACCATTACATCTAAAAATGCAGTTAATTCCTCTAAAAATCGCATGGATGCATGTGCATCATTGACACCCTGAACAGAGAGATGTAGTGCTTTTATTAGGCCCACTACCAATCTAAAAACAACAGATCCAGGAAGTAAAAAGTTTGTAAAATGTTGGTAGTTGATCCAGATTTGAAGGAATCCATACTTTTTGTGGTGGGAGTTTGACATGTTTGTAATATTGTGACTGATGTAGACTGGGTTGAGGATGGGTTATTGTCCATCTGGGATTTTTTTCTCCTATTAGGTTTCACATAATTCAAAACATGTAAGCAATGAGTCCTCTCTATATATTTTTCCTTATTTGATATATTGGAGAAATTATTGCTTTATCATTTCCTATGCATCTTTGAAGCTTTGTTCTGGGACATGGCACATGGCATGAGGTTCATTGTGCCAAATTAAGCCCTTCTCTGGAACTCAACAGCTATGCTTGTGCATCTGGAAGTATCTGTATATCCAGGAGCACAGACACACAAACAAATATATATATATATATATATATATATATATATATATATATATATATATATATACTTACTGACAGTAGCAAGCCATTAGGATGTGTGGGGCAGGGTTTGAGATGGCTGAGGAGGTGGCAGGGGGCAAAGCTAAATGTGCAATGTAATTTGTCTCAGTAGGAGGAGTGGGGGAGGGGGTATCTGCAAACACTCTCACATCAATAATGGAGGCTTTCCATCATTGACGTGAGAGGGTTTCCTGATATTGCCCATTCCTACCCAGCTCTGAGTAGAATGGAAGCAGGTGAACTCTCTTGCTCCCCTGCATCGCCTCTATTGATCTCCCAGCCAGATAGCCTGGGGGTCATCAGAGGGATCCTGATGCCCCACCATGAGGTCTGGCTTTGAATAAAATTTAGTCCCTTGACTGTGGATACCCCCCGGCATTCAAATGATTGAAAACATTTACCACTAAAACATTTGCCACACGAGCAAAGCCATACCACATGCCTGCTAGTCCTTAATAAATTACAATCTGTCACAATGACTGAGCCACTTACTAAACAATGATGCCTTAAAAACCTTAATGGTGAACTGTCACCCCTATACAAGTTTAACTCTGTGTGATCTTCATATATCGATAACCTGTAATTATTGTTTGATTTTTTTATTTTTTTTTTTTTATTTATTTTTTTTGTTATAGAATACATGTTATGGCGGAGTCTACATTTTTAAAAATGAACCTGTGCCTTACTTCCAGACAGACTGCGGTTACAGCACTGCATCGCAGTTTGTCAATCGTCTTCTGTTCCCTCCCCAAGTGTTGCATTCTCACCACCTCCAATGACGGAGGATTTCTCCATGTAAGCTGGTTGGAACGCAACAATACTTGGGGACAGAAGAAGATTGACAGACTGCCGTGCAGACTTGTAACCACAGTCTGTCCTGGAGTAAGGCCCTGGCTCATTTTTAAAAATGTAAATTTCGACATAGCATGCATACTATAACAAAAAAAACAAAAAAAAATCAATTACAGGTTATCAACATATGAAGATCACACGGAGGCAAACTTGTACAGGGGTGATAGTTCCCCTTTAGTCCTCAGGCACACCAACATTTAATCTTGAGAGAGACTGATATCGATTATAGAATGCCAGGAAACAAAAACGTTCATTTTTGCAGAACTACATTATTTTCCAATAAACAATATTTAAATGGGAAGTGTCATCAGTAATCGTCATCTTGATTAAAAACATCTTTATTGGATACCTCTTCATAACAGCTTAACTACTGGGCATTTGGTGATTTGTGCCTGGTTGTCTTGTCATTGATGTAAAGAGGTATTCATAAGAAGCAGTTGCTTTTTAATCAATAAGTTGTCTGTATGTATTGCCTTTAGTGCTGATAATTGTTTCCAGTGTCATATGAGGACATGGAATGTCCTGGGCAAAGTTCACTGAATAAAATGTGGAAGGATGAACGCCATATAGACTGAGTGATGTAGAATCCAGGTTGTTATATGGGACAGATCCTGGTAGCCACTCCTTTTGTTCATATGTATTAGGTCCGCATTCCTCGGTTATAGCCTTTTGCAGCTGACCGGATACCATCTAAGCACACTCCCCTTGCATGAAGGATATATCTGTGTAAGTGCTCTGGATACACTTTATGGGCTTATCTTATCCAGGGCAGCTGAGGGTGTGTAGCAGGGGATTACTTCTACTAGTCCTTATTTGTGTCCTATTGCATTCTAAAGTTGCTATTTTTGTCAGCTTTATATTAAACCACTTGTGCTTAATTGTAAAATTTGCACCTACAACAAGTTTTTGCTCACAGTTTCCTGTGTTGTAGAACATTTTTTCAGTCCTAGAGACTTATTATTTTCATGTTTCCCTAAGGGTCTGGTCCAATAAATGTGGACCATATTGTTAAGATTTTGCAGCGTCATCTAACCTATTGATTTATAAGGGAAAAAAGAACCGCAGCACTGACAAAGTAATGTCGTAAAAGCAGCTAGTTGGTGAAGTAGTTCTGCTTTCCATTGTGCGCCTGTTTCTAATTGGCATACAACTGAAGAAAGAGGTTAAAACAAGGTTTGCTAATTACACAGATAATTAATAGGTCACTGACTCTTAGAAAAGCTTGAGTGGTGAAATATGTATCAGATGGTTAAATAACTTTTATTAAAGTATTATATATATATAAAAAAAATTCAAAAATGCTCTCCAAATTAGCATGTTGAAGATGAAAAAAAAAGTCTGCAAAGATAATATGAAACAATGTGTATAAAGCTCCATTATATCCCTAGAAAATATTTAAAGTAGCTAATGCATGTGAAGTAAGTGTAAAGCATTCCAGTGTTCAAAATAGTAATGAACACTTCAAAGGAATTTGGAAGAAGTGGCCAAATTTGAGATGACAATGAAAAATGTAATATGAGCACACCAGGAGGTCTGTACCACATATCAAAACAGCTCCTATACAAATGTTCATCAAATTTAGAGCACAATAATTAATTACCTCAATTCCTTTATTTGCTGTGCCACAGATAGGGGGGGGGGTTCTCACAAACCCCATAAAGGAGCAAGGTTGCCTAGACTTTAGTCATATGGCATCTACATTTTTTGGTTGTCATCCTACTATGATCAATTACCTGACCAGCACACGTCAACTGTTCTTTACCATCACATTCAAATATATTACACAACATATGTATGTTTATATTGGCTATTCCAATACAACATGTACAGCATTGTATAACATTTGTTAAAGTGGAACTATTGACAAACATTACAGATGGTCTTCATACTTCAAAAATGCCCCTTTCTATTGTTGAAACACAGTCTACTTGGTTTAAAATGTTTAATTTCCTTCTCAGATGAAAGAGAGCGAGCGCTGCCATCTTAACCCTGTTGAGCATGATTGGCAGCACTCTCCCTTCATTCGCCTGCCCTTTTCCTCCTTAAATGTGTCTATAGAGCTGCCTGCAAGAAACAGAGACATGAAAGAGCAAGCCTAAAATGAATAAGCAGTGAAAAGCAGAATTTTACTTTTTAATGTGTATTCATTGTCTGGCTTGCTCCTTCATGTCTGTTTTGTGCAGGAAGCGCTATGGACTCAATGAACTGGTCCAACGGCATTACAATTAAATGCATGAGGTACAGCAGGCAAGCTACAAGGAGACATCACCCATTAAATTTAAAAGTAAATTTATTAAAACAGAGCATTTTTACCCAAAATTATATCACTGCATACAGTTTTTTGCTTCTGTTTTCTGTGGAAGCATAATGTCCAGACATGATTAGATACACTTTAAAAATAAGTAATTATGGGCCAAGCCAACTGTACTAGAGGACAAATAACAACTTTCCATATTTCCTATTGATTTTAAATGTGGCTTATAAACATTTGAATGCTAAAGTAGTATACAATGAAAACACTAATCGGCATGAATCTTCTTGTGGTCTTCTACTAACCACTTAGTGATCTCCCTGTTGGACACCCCTGATATAGAGAAATAGCCTTACTATATTTTGTAGAACATGATTATCTTTTATGTTTTCTCTTTTCACTTACAAATTGAGTGTCAGAGATGTGTTGGACAAGCCTCTGGGTCTCAAAGGATTATAACTCATGTTAAAATATGTAAGATTTAGAAAAAAAGATAACCAGTAGTGGCTGCTGTTGCAGTCAAACAGAACATTGCATATTTGTGTAATTTAATTTATGCTTTTTTCTTAAGAGTTCATACCAGGACACTCTGGAATTTATGATGGCAAGTCGGGATTTTTGCAAATCATTTTGGAAAATCTGTGTGGAATACCATGCCTTCTTCAGGCTTTTTGAGGAACCCAAGCCAAAGCCCAAACCAGTGCTCTTTAGCAGGGGCTCATCATTTAGATTCAGGTGAGGATACCTATTTATTGGACTACTGTGTAAAAGACTACTTCCGAAGTACTCCTGAAAAACCCACACACAGACCATTTTTCCTATAGATATAGTTCAAAAGAAATCCAGGAGTTTAGAACCAGAGTAAAGTTTGCAAAAGGCAGGCCTCATCAAATTCTGATCTAAGACAGTTGTCCTAGCAAGGAACTGGGAACAGAGGAGTAGTTTAACATGGTCTGGGGAGGGGAAACCTGTAAAGTTGGTCGAACTGTCAGAGTGTTGAAAACAATCCAGGTCACACACAGTCTGATTCATGTCAGGAAGGCTGGATTATTAGGCTAAAATAATATCGCAAGGGAACATGAAAAAAAGGAACGTTTATTAAAAAGGCACGACAGTTGATCTGATGAATGCTACAGGTGTATTTGTTCAAGGAAGTTAACTCCATGAGGACTTGAACAGATTCTTATACACTACAAATGCAAATTTTTTATATTTTACATAACTGGCAGTCATCTGTTAACATTCTCAATCTGAAAAATTATTGTTCTGCACAAGTTCTACTTACTTGTGTAATGGTTTAAAGGCAGCATTGGATGGTAGGAGAAAATAGTTTTTCTCTTATGTCCAATATGGTACCATGGGGTTGAGTCCCTCCTTCTAGAGGGCAGGACACATCTCAAAAGACAGTCTTGTAGGTGGAGACTCCCAGCCACTCCTCCATCTCAACCCTCACCCAGCCTACTACCTAGTGTGAATGCATCCTCTCAAGAGTATGCGTGAAGCAGAGACATTCGTTTTCAACTTTTTATTTATTGTTTCCCCCCCCATTAAACTGGCTACCATTACTGGACTCCCTCTGGAGTGTATTGGCCAGTATAGAGATGCAGTGTGAGCCCTTGCTGCCCTATGGAGGGAATCTTGCAGGACAAGTTTTCCCTCCCAGAAGAGTCTCTCTGGGGCTTTGCTTACTGAATGGTAACCAGAAGACTGGTGAGTAACACTTTGTGCCTTGGTCCACGTTGTCCTTACCTTGTACTTCTCCATAGATAGGCTTTTATTATTTTATTATACTATTACTGTCCTATTCCAGTTCTTTGGGGCAAAGATGGGTGCAACTTTCCAGATTTAACCTTTTCTCTGCTGGTTTTCTCAGTTTGGGAATATTTGGTCTACATTTCCACTTTTTTTCTCTTGGATCTCATTTTAAGTTGTCCTCACATGTTTCCTGGGGTTTTTGGGTCTTTGGGTACCTAGTTGGTGCTGAGCAAAATTGTGCACCACCGCCACCATTGCCTCATTGAATTCTGTAGGTGAACTTCTCTGGGACATAACTTTGCACCTGTTTGACGCACAGAAGTATATGGCCCCTTTCTTCTTGTTTCCTCATGCCCTTTCATCCAGTTCATGTGCTGAGTTTCTTGAAGCCAGTGGCAATCCGAGGCCGGATTTGTAGGAATTGCTAGGCAACAGCAACAGAGAAGACTGTTTCCCAGAATGCCTGTTTTGCGGGCTTCTGATTGGCTTCCTGTTTTGCCATTTTACTTCTCCCTTGCTTATCCTACACAGAGGTTGACGATCATTGCTATTTATCTCCAGATTAACCCTTTGCCTGTCATATAAGTACTTTTGCTGTGCTTTCTAGGGTGAATTATTAATCTGGGGGTGTGATTACTGGTCTTGAACTAGTGAGACACTTTTACTGTCAGGATGTCAGATTCTAAAGGTCGTGAAAGTAAATCCAAGACTATAAGGACTCAGGGGCTTCCATGACCCCCTTGCTTTACTGTTCCTCGTGTCAAATAGGGCTTTCTAGAGAGTATTCTGGGTCTCTCTGCCCTTCATGTTCTGTGGACCCTACTACTCCACCAGGGCCCTATAGCAATGAACAAGCGACAGCTTGAGTGAAAACACTTCTGTCCTCAGTAGCCCAAATCCCTTTCTCCCTTCAGGGGGTTCTCCAGTACTGGAAGCCTCCACTACCTTTAAATATGTGACCCGTATATCAGACTGTTCCTCAGCTTCTAGGAGCCCCTTCTGAGGAAGAATTACCTGAAGGGTAAGGTGAGGAAGGGGAATACGAGGATATGGACTCTTCCTACTCCTATGAAAACTTTTATGAGAATGACCCCCTCCCCCAGCTCAGATTCTCAGTAGAACTGTTTGGAGATTCATCAGGTCTCTGATGTCCCTGATGAGTGGTTTTCTACAGATGTCTTCTAGAGGCATAAGAGATCTCCACTGTTTCTCCCCCTAATGCCAGACAAATGGCTTTCCATCACAAAGAGGTTCTCTAAACTGTACCCCTTTTCAGAGGCAGCCTTAGAGCAGTGGGCCTCTCCTCCAACTGTGGATCCCCCTGTCTCCAGGTTGTCTAAGACTACTGCCTTGCTGTTGTCAGATCCAGCTGAACTCAAGGATCCAGCAGATAAGAAGCTGGATTCTATCTTCACGGCCAACTTTGCAGCCACTGGAGTGGCTCTTAGGCCTATCTACTTGGCTAAATAGGGCTGTCGCTGTTTGGGGCGAACAGCTTATGGGGGCTGGAGGTTTCCAGGGAACATCTGTTGGTTCTTTAGGCCATCATTAAAGAGGCTAATAATTTTGTATCTGAGGCTTGGCCTTTCCTGTTGCAGAGCGATGCACTTTGATCCGCAGACCAAATCTTAAGCCACAATCTTCTAAAAAAGTTACTGGTTTCCTTGCCTTTTCAGGGCATATGATTGTTTGGACCATAATTAAAGCAGATCACTACTGATGCTACTGAGGCAAGAGCACCTTGTTGTCTCTGATGTCCTCCAAACGCCAGACTATGCCGAAGAAACCGCATCCCCACCAAAAGGAGGCGCAAAGGCTGCAAGCTTCATGGGCCTCCCACTCTTGCTTCTCCACAAAGCCCAGACAGCAGTGGCAGCCCAAGCAAGCAGCTCCAAGGGCTAAGTCTGTCAAACAATCCTCGCATGACTCGTGGAATTCTGGTCCACATTTACCTGTAGGGGGAGTTTTTGCCTGTTTTGAAACACCTGGGAATCCTCGGTAGCAAATCAGTGGGTTTTGTGGGTAATCTCAGAAGGGCACCTAAGATTTGAGTCCCTTCCACCATTGTTTCTTTTTGTGCAGGGTGCCAAAAGAGCCAGGCAAAGTATGGCTGTTTCAGGAGGCAGTGAATCTTTTCATATTCCACCCCTTCTGTGTTTTTACAGAGACATGTTGCCATCATTCCAGAGGTCAAGATGTTTCTTCAAGGGGGAGCTCATGCCTTCCCCACCTTTTAAGGCTCCTACTCCTCTGTACGACCTTAATCGGGTTTGGGGAGTTTTGCAGAGACCTCTTTTTGAGTCTCATTCTTCCATTCCTCTGCTTCAACTGATGCTTAAGATGGCTTTTCTCTTGGCAGTTTTCTCAGTTTGCAGAGTTGCTGAGTTTCAGACTTTGTCTTGCAAGCCACCTTTCCTGGTCTTTCACAAAGATAAGGCAGTGCTTAGGACCTCTCAGGAATTTCAGTTAATCAAGCGATTGTGGTGCCTTCATTTCCTGGCGCGAAGTCTGATAAGGAGGAGGATCTCGATTTCTTGTATATGGTGCGTTGCCTTTTTATGTGCAACATACTGAACCTTTTTGTAAGGCCAACTCTTTTTGTCATCCCTGAGTGTCCTAGGGCAGGTCAAGCTTCTTCCAAGGTCACTGTGGCTTCTTGGATCAGTGCTACTATACACCAGGCATATGAACTCTGAAAGAAGCCTATTCCCTTCAAGCTCATGGCACATTCCACTAGGTCTATGGGGGACCTCCTGGGCCTGCAAGAATCAGATACAGACTGGGCTGTTGTACAAGGCTGCAACCTGGTCCCCCTTGCACACCTGTGCTAAACACTACTCTCTGCCTGTCTAGGGACCTGGGATATTTGTTTGATTTACTTTTGTTCAGATGTTTTAGCCCTGTTGGCTCTTGTTTTTGTGTGCTGTGTATGGTTAGGGTCCGTTGACCCTTTCTGGCTTGGGCTGTTCCTTTTCGCCATGGTTCTGGGGTACACTGGTATCATGGGGACAGGTGTGTGAGGTACTTTCTTTTTTCCAACCCTGGGAGCTTACTGTTTGGATATTCCCATGGTATGTGTGGTCCATATTGGACATGAGAGATAATAGGATTTTAGTATTCTTCCCTGTTAAATCCTTTTCTCTATAGTCCATATGGAACACAGGTCTCCCACCCAGTGAAAGGAACCTCCTTTTGGTCTTGCCTGTCTGGGATTTTGAGTCCGCTTATAGTTTTTCTTCTGACAGGAGATTTCCTTTGTCTTCCCTTGCTCGCACAGTTAGTGTTGCTTTGGACACATTCAGACTGGATAGTAGGCGAGTGAGGGTTGAGCTGGAGGAGTGGCTTGGGGTCTCCACCTACAAGACTGTCTTTTTAAGATGTCTTGCCCTCCAGCAGCAGGTAGGACTCAGCCTCATGGTACCTGTTTTCCATATGGACTATAGAAAAAAGGATTTAACAGGTTAGAACACTAAACTCCTATTTTATGTACCGTAGTACAACATGCCAGAAATAATTTGGTGGTGCTTTGGTAAAAATGTTTACAATGTTATTGTAAAAATTGTCCCATTGTTTGACCATTCTTTTGTGTTACACTTGTCCAGTAACATTTTATTAATGCAATATATATAAAGATGCATAGGAAACTGGGATCAAGGTGGGGAAATAGAGCAGGAAGCCATTTTGATTATTCAAAATGGCTTTTTATTTTTATCAGTGTACATGTGTAAAACATCTACTTGGAGTATCTGTGATTCTAGTACTGCTTCAAGGCTGGGGATCTCCAAGGTGAGTAGACCCCCACAATTAGCCATGCTGGAACAGGTGAGAGAGTTCATTGTAATAGACCACCGGGCAAGGGAAAGGCCACCAGACTAGGTAAGGTTCAGGCAGGTGCTTTACATTCCAGGATTCTTTGTATAGAGACTGGACCTCAGGAGACATTTCTAGACCCAACAGATATAGAAATCTCTGACAATCCTATGGGTCTCGCAAGATGACCAGAACCCTGTTGCGGGAGACCACCAACTGGAACGGGAATCCCCAACGGTAAATAACACCTTGTTCACGACGGAAGTTTAACGGTTTCAGGGTTCAGCGTTTCTGGTGGGTGGTGGGCACCAAATTGGCAAAGAAGTGAGGAGTAATCCCATCCATAGCCAGGGCTGATCTCCGGACAGCCTTCATCACCGCTTCCTTAGTGGTGTAAAAAGTAAAGCGGACAATAACATTCCTGGGGGGATCCGTGAGGGGAGGCTTTGGTCTCAAGGCCCTGTGTTCTCGGTCCGGGGACAATTGCAGGTCCGGCAGCAAGGCCGAAAAGTACTTGTGGAGAAATTCGGGTTGGTACACCAAAGTCTCGGATGTCACAGATCCTCAGGTTCGATCTGCAGGACCTATTTTCTAGGTCTTCAACAGCATCATGGAGGCGATTGGTTTTTCATCTTCAAAACTTCTATGTCGTCCGTCTGAGCTGTCTGAGTGCGCGACATCGTGTTCAGGCGCCCCTCCAGGGCATTAGTGCAGCCCACGATCTGCTGTATTCCAGTTTTAAGGAACGCAACACTCGACTGGAGTTCCACTAAAATGTCTTGTTTGACAGAGAGGAGTTAATCTTTCAGAGAGTCCAAATCTTGCTTGGTGTAGAGAGGAGGTGAATCCAACTGGGCCCGTGAGGCTGAAGGCGCCAAACCACACGAGTCTCTCTTCTGAAAAAAATCAGAGGATTGAGCCGTTTTATGGTTTTTCCTGGACATCTTGGGGAACAATCACATCGGTGTACCTCACTAATAGTAAAATACTGCGGGTGATCGCTTATGTAGGCAAGTTCAAGCAATCAGAGCTCAGGAGCCTCAGAGAGATGCGTCCATGTCCATCAAGTTGCAGGCCATGCCCCTCATTTAGGTCTTTTTGATAGTTCAGCCTTGGTATCTGTCCTACAGAAGAAAACAGCAAAGCAACTAATACTGCATTTGCCTAAAATCTCTGGCACTCAAAAGGGTTAAGCCTCGTCTTCCTTTATCATCCTGTCGTCTTTCAAACAATAATATTAAACAGTCAAGTCTTTGCATAAAGTTGGCACAGAGCGAGATGTCCAAATGTAAAAAATGTTGGATTGCGAGTTGGTTGTAAAAGAAGGATGGTATTTTCAAAAGCCATTCTGTCACTTTTGAAAATGGTGGTAAGATGAGCTTGTTGAATATTGGTCTTAAAATTCTTCTATTTATCTTTAAAATGACAAATTTTAATAAATAGACTTGTTTAACCTGTTAACACTGTGTTCCATTCTTTTCTGCTCTTAGTACAATCGTATTTTCTCTTGTCCAGTGTGGGAAATCTGAGCCATGCGGGTAAAGTACCCAACCACAGGATGCCTGGGCACTTCCATAAAAAGAATCCACCCCCCAACACACACACACACTCACACACACACACACACACACACACTCACACTCTCTCTCTGTCTCCTTTACTTCCACCAGATGTGCTAAGTTTTCCTAGTGACCTCAAGGAAGATGGTCAGAGCAAAGATTCTCTTAGGTAGTTTTTTTTTTTTTTTTTTTTTTTTTTTTTTTTTTTTGGCCATTCAGTTCACCATTTGGTGGGCTCCTATCCCTGTGCCAACTTGATGGAGTTGGATCAGGGAGTAGACTTTTGATGGACCTTGGTCTGCCAGAGGATGGCTTTCATTTAGCCACTTCTTTCTTTCATTTTGTGTAGGAAGCTTAAGACTGAAGTGGATTCTAGTTCTCAGAGTGCACTTGTCCTGTGCATATGCCCCTGTCTGTTTGTCTAGCAGCCACATTCTGAGGTTTGTGATGATTTGACTAGTTTGGCACTTTGGTTCCAGACTCTATTATCCCCGTTGCCTGCTCCACCTTCTGGCGTTATCTCTTACTTTTGTTTTGTTTAACTCTTACATTTTTTTTTTTTTTCTAACTACATCCCGTTCAAGATGGAATCTGTGCTGTCTATCATCGCCACTCTTTGTTCAGGGTGATTTCCAGCTTCCCTAGACATAAATTACATATATCTGCATGTTCCAAAGCATGCAGATCATCAATGCTACCTTTGTTTTGCCTCCCAAGACTGACATTTTAAGTTAACCTCCCTCCCTCCCTTTTGGGTTGATGTTCGTTCTTTGGATTTTCAGAAAGGTCATGGCAATCTTAGCTGCCCAGATTCTGTCTCTGGGGATTTCTCTTACTACCTATCTGGATTACATTTTTATTAAAGCTCGTTCAGAAGAGGTCCTGCACTGCTAACTTCAAACATATGTGGCTGTAATAGAGCAGCATGGTTGGGTTTTAAGTTTAAAAAAAATCTCTGATTCCGTCCTAGGTTCTAGCCTTCTTGGAATTAAATATGACATTCTTCAGGGACAGGTCGTTTTACCAGAGGGCAAATTTCCGTTGTTGTCCCAGCAAGTATCACAGGCTTTAGTCTGCCCATCAGCTATGGTGCAGGAATACATGAAGGTGCTGAAGTAACTGGTTTCTGTGTTGGGGCAGTTCCATTTGCCAAATTCCACACTTAGTAGTCACAGCTGGAGAGGCATTGGTGCAGACAGCAGTGTCATCTCTCCCGTGTCATGTCTATCTTCATCTGGAAAAAGTCAGATCATCATTGGTGACTTAAGGTGTCACTTCAGACTCGGGGTCTACCATTGGTCATCCTGTATTGGACTGTATCTACGACAGATGCCAGTCTGACAGGCTGGGGAGACACTTTTGGTTCTCAGACAGCTGAGGGCTTTTGGTCAGAGTCTTCTGTCCAGCAACATGTTGGAAGTCCAGGCCACTCATCTTGCTCTGCTACTTTGGTCCCTGCTCCTCTGGGGGTTTTCAGTGTAGATTCAGTTCAACAGTCAATGGTGGTGGCTTACTTCAGTCACCAACGAGGGACCAGAAGCAGAGCCTCATTGTCCGAAGTTGGACTTAATCTCTCTTGGGTGGAAGATAAAATGCTGGCTTTCTCTGTCTATCCCTGGAATGCGAATGGCTAAGTTGAGGTGGATTTTCTTAGCCGTCAACGTCTGAATTCTGGCAATTAGGAACTCCACACTATAGCTGGACTGTGGGGTCTCAGTTGTTTTATTCCAGTCCCTGGGATCCTCTTGCTCTCTCATGGGTATTCTGTGGCACTTAACCCTGGAGTATGTGTTTCCTCCTTTTTCTTTGATCCCCAGTGTTTTGAGGAATGTGAGGTGCGTGTAATTCTGATTGCTTCTTACTGCCCTCACTGGACATGGTTCTCAGATCTTCTTAATCTGTCTGTTGCTGAATCTTTTCATATTCCACCCCTTCTGGACCACCTGGCCCAGGTCCCTCTGTATCACCCAGAGGTGGCTTATGTTGGCTTTGACTAATTGGCTCTTGAAGCCAGCATTTCAAGAAAGAAAGTATCTCTGAATCTGTCATTGCTACTATGATAAAGGCTGGTAAGCTGGGTTTATCTAAAGCATATAATAGGGTATGGTCCTTGTTTTACAGGTGGAGCTAAGACCAAGGGTTGCAGCTTCTTTATTCTGTGTCCCTGTCCACAGAGATAAACAGTGGGTATATGTCACATCCCTCCAGCTGGTGTAAGACTAATCAAAAATGCTTAAAAGGAAGCCCCATGGCAGTCAATTTTGGTCCTGCATCAGCTAGACTAGGTCTCTGGCAGTTTTCTATCTTATTTTTTTTTTGTTGCAAGTGTTTGAGGCTGCATGTCTTGCCACCCAGTCTAGGGGTAGTCTCCTGAAGCCCTGGCTCCACTTTGTGCCAGCTAGGGAGAAATGCTGTTGATGATAAAATAGATGCTCCTGTGTTTCCGATCCACCTTTTGGTAGCAGATTTAGTGAATACAGAATGGAAGAAGGGTGATTAAAAGGATGTCTGTTTCAAGAAGATTCCACAAGATCTATCCTTTCAAAGAAAAGAAATCTTCTGCTTGGATGATACCCCCTAAAATTGATTGCCAGATAGCAAAAAGGATCACAATATCAGTGGAAGACGGCTCTTCATTGAAAGATCCTGTGGACTGGAAAATGGAGAGTGTCCTTAAAAATATATTTTCAATATTGTCAAAATTTAAAAATGGCCACAGATCTTACCCGAGACAAATTGTTACACCAGATACTGGAAGCAGGGTGCCCACTAGAATTCGACAGTCTCATCCAAAGCAATATATTTAGACCATCAAGAGTTCCAAGGGACCTAGTCACCTATTCACAGTCACAAAGATGATGGGGGTTTACGAACCATCCTCGACTTAAAACTTCTCAACACTTTCATAAGGCAGAAGAGTTTCAAGATGGAACAATTTCATTAGTAATACAAGCGGTTTCTCCAGGGACTTTTCTTACAGCCATAGACCTCAAGGATAGCTATTATCACATCCTGATAAAACCCTATAACAGGAAATTTCTCAGATTCTTCTTTGAGGGACATCACTGGCAGTTCAGGGCTCTGTCATTTGGTCTGGCTTCAGCCCCAAGAATTTTTTGAAGATGCTAGCTGCAGCTCTGAAACCATTGAGACGAAAGGGGATTCTGATAATACTCTATCTAGATAATATTATGCTAGTAGCAGAATCCAAGAGCAAGGCCTTAGATCACACAGCCACAGCGCTCTAAAATCTTCAATAATTGGGATGGCTAGCGAATTTTCAAAAGAGTCGGCTCCATCTTGTCATCTGACCTTTTTAGGGAGGATTCTGCACACATTCAACAATTTGGTATATCTCTCTCTCTCTCTCTCTCTCTCTCTCTCTCTCAAGTTAAAGTGGATTACATTTCAGGAAAATGAAAATTCATACAGCGCAAGACTATATGCCACTGATGGGGGTGTTGACATCCTCTGTTCACGTAGTACCCTGAGCGAGACTGCACATGAGAACACATTAGAGGTTATTCCTATCCCATTGGAACAGGAATACAGACAACACTTCTTAGATGATAACCTTATCTCCTGTAGTGAAGAAGAACTAAGGTGGTGGACAAACATAACAAAATCTAAGTAAGGGCATGCCAGTAGTGGACCTCTGGTGGCAAATCATATTAAAGGACACATTCGTTCTCACACGCTCAGTCAGGAACACACTCATGCTCTGATGGAAAGTTATGTAATGCAGTGGTTTGCAATTCTCCTTTTAAACTTCTTTGTGTCAGAATAAATTACAAAAATCAGACAAAGTGACTACTTAAGAAGAGATTTTTATAAAACAAATATACTTTACAAATGACTGTAGTTTAAACTACACCCATGGTCTAAGATATCCATGCTTGTTCACAGGTGCTCTATATCATCTAGAATTCAAGAAAATGCATACAAGATTATGACCAGGTGGTATCGTATACCCTCTTTATTGCAAAGGCTTTACCCGGCAGTTCCAGATACATGCTGGAAATGCCTTTTGCACAGAGGTGGCTTCCTACACATTTGGTAGTATTGCCCTCTGCTGCATCCTTATTGGAATGCAGTGGTGGAGACGATCAGGGTAGTGGCAGATCCCGAACTTCCTATGGCTCCAACGACTTCTCTTGCATCACACTGTCCACCCCATGCGTAGTTACAAACACTCACTAACGATACACTTAGTCAGTGCTGCCAAGGTGCTGATCTCCAGGTTATGGAAGCAAACCCACGTGCCCTCATATAGGGACTGGGTAGCCTCTGTTGCGTCTGTGTGGTCCGTAGAGGACCTGATTCTTATGGCTGAGGGCAAGGGGCTAGCCCATGCTACACATTGTTTCCTTTGGGATGAGTTCTTGAGAGGGGAGGACTTCTGACAATGGTTAAAGGGGGGCCCACCTTGAACGGGTCCTTGTTATCTATGATCCCTACACACATGGCTGAGATCTTTCTTTCTTTCACTTATCCTTTTCTTCCTGGCTCACCTTTTCCACTTTTATTGGTCACCTGTACATCTGGTCCCTTCGGGTCATTGTCATACCACTAAAAATCATGTACTCATTGATGTGGTGCCTACTGATGTCTTTGCCTGTCATGCTTGCTGTATTGTGTTTATACATTTGTTAAAACTCTTTTTGAAAAATCAATAAACATATATTATAAAAAAACAACAAAAAAACAAAACACCACACCTGCATATAAGACTGCTTTTTCCCTTTGATGGAGACAACAGAATTGAATGCAAAAAATTAGTGATAGGTCTGAGATTTATGCTTGAAGAATTTTTTTTTTTTTCTTCTTTAGGAATTACATTACCACAATTTATTTGAACAGATCGCCCATAATCTTGTTGTATTTCTCACCTCACACTTTGTGTTGTGATTTAACATTTACTTACTAAGTGAGATAAATGCAGCATGTGTTTGCTTATATTTTTTTAAAAATGTGTATGATTTCAGTATGAATCCAGACCCATCTTAACAAAATCATGGTAACACTAAGTTCACGTTTCAATTTTTTTTTTTTTTTTTAATACATGCATTTGTATTCAATAGTGGTCTATTTCTGGAGCAAACATATTACTTTATACTTAACAAAATCCTTTAACTTTTTGATGGAAAAGTAAACTTTTAGATTGCAAGAAATAATGTGACTCAGATCATAATTTTATTTTGTACTGTCAAATGTTTATTTATTAGTAGTCAGAATAAACAAATCAAAGCACATCCTTACATTTTTTCTTGGTTTTGTATATTGTCAGTGGCCGTACACAAAAGCAAGTTTTAGATTTTGTTAAAGAAGGAGGTCACAAAAAAGTTCAGTTTGAGAGGTAAGGACTTTTCATTTCTAATAAAGCCTTGAAATGTTTTTTTTTACTGTAATTAATTATTTAAATGTGAAAGGTGTAAATTGTATGTTGTGCAGTTTGGGCTATTCAGAACAAGAGTTTTTACACTTCAGATGTTAGCCAGTGCATTGATTAAATAATGAACATCTTTAAAATATGAGTTAATTCTTTATGCATCTCCTCGCTCTCCCCCACACTCTCGTTCTCCCTCTCCCTCTTTCGTTAACACCCCAATGGGCTGG
This sequence comes from Rhinophrynus dorsalis, assembly GCA_037306005.1. NCBI lineage: Eukaryota > Metazoa > Chordata > Amphibia > Anura > Rhinophrynidae > Rhinophrynus > Rhinophrynus dorsalis. The sequence continues at coordinate 416,762,278 of CM074719.1, read as the reverse complement.
GAATGGTGTGTAATAATGCCATTTGGGATTTGTTGTCCTGTTTCCTTGGCAGTACTTTAGTTCCTTACACAGGTTTTGCACTTAAAACTAAAAGTTGGGCTACTGTTTAAGACCTAACTGGAACTTAAATATTCATTAGTGACTGTTGAAACATTGTGTATCAACTTGCTAAGGGAATAAAGTCTTCATTTAATGATAAGGCACCAGAAAGTAACATAAATCTGCATTGTATTTTTTCCATTTCACCCAAGACTAATGCTAGATCTTAAGGATAATCATGCCTTTGTTACTGCTATTACCCCTCCATTGTTTGTCTGTTTTTGCCCATATGTTGTACGTTTGATGTTACTGCAAGTTGGCTATCATGAGTTATTCAGTCCAGAAGACCAGACTAAGGTCTGGCAAGCATTCCAGGATATACCTATACAATAACTGTTGGGAATGTTCATTAGCTAATTTTTCATAAATATTGGTGGGGGTAAATGTTCAGATCTAGAAGAATAATTATTATTTATTTAATTAATGCCTTCACTTTTAGGAAACACAGCAAGATTTGTTCTATAAGAAGTTTGTCTGCACATTCGTCAGAGCAGATTTTGGAAGTGCCAAAACAAGTTAGTAATTTATGCAAGTTATCATCTTTACTGTTCTTCTGTGCGGATTTCCATATATATCAGTGCAACACATTTTAGTACAAAAGAGACCTGCATTATGTTGTAAAATAAACTGTATACTTTCCAAACCATGATAATGAAAATATGTGGAAATGTTAAGACCAACATAAAACAAGTTACTGGAAAATTAGAAAACAAACATTTACAAAATTGAACTTACTCCTCTTTCTATTATCTTTAAATAACCCTACCTTTGTATTTCAGTAGAAAATGGAAATTCATTTTGGCATCTTTGATCTTTGACCAAAACTTTCACTCTTGTTCAATTTGCACGTGATATCAACCTTACTCATTTCTTCTTTACATGGGCATACTTACATATCTCTCTTCTGGTTTTTTGTTTGTAGAGTCCTAACATAACTTTTATACAGAGTTCTCAGTCAGATGAGATACAGACCTTACAGCAAGAGAAGGAAGAGAAGATGTTGGCAGAAGTGCCAGTACAACGCAGAAGCCCATCACCCAAGAAAAGCCCAGCGGACAGAAGTGCAAAGGAGGAGGCAAACATGATTGTTGATGGTGAACATGCTGCCAAAGACCATACTCAGCAGAACATCAAGAATACACATCAACCAAGCACAGGTCCAGCATCCAGGGCTGCTCGTGGTAGCAGTACCTCAATTCCTTACATTGACTGCAGTGATGTAGATAGCGAGTATGATATTCACAAAGCATTTTTAATCCGCTCACAGTCCCAAACAAATGACAATTATGAGGGTGATGTTCCCTGTAGTAATGAAGTCTACCGAACAGATGAATATCTGAAACATACTAAACTGAGGAAACAAATATCCACTGTTCGTTCATCATCTAATATTATTGAGGAATATATTGATGATGACCCAACTGGTTTGTCTTTTTATGCTGGTGGCAGTCCCAAAATGCCCAGGCACAGTTCTTTGATAGATGAAATGTTCAGTGCCCCAGACACTCGTAGTCCCTTGGCTACTCCCTTACCCCCCAGCAGCAAGGGATCAAGTCCAAATACGAGTTTTAATAGAACTGGATCACAGGATTTTGTTTCAAAAAATGGATACACTAATAATAATAATGGGGATAAACCATTAGAAGATGAGGGACTTGATAGATTTTTCCATGGTTATAATAAATACGTCCCTACTTTAGAAAGGCCATGCATTCAAAGATTGCAGAAGGTAAACCAGAACCATTCTGAAACTGATCCCTTCATTTTAAGTCACATTTCTTCAACTCCAGTGCATGATCATAGGGCAGAAGAACAAAGAATAGATCATATCTCCAAAATGGATGCCTTAGAAGCTAAAATTATGTCTAATGGTATATTTGATAGTAGGAAATCTAAATACAGTCAGATGTTGAGATCTAGTGAGGTGGTGGAAGACCATACTGATGCTCTCCCAGTGGTTGATGGTTCCACTAGCAGTGGAAGTGAATCTAGTGATAGTGATTCAGATATAGTTGATACCTTCAGTCATCCCCTTGTTTATGGAAATCCAATAGTCTTAAATTCCACTCCAATGCCTAGAAATAATTACTCTTTTGGTAGCCTTCAGCTGGATGAGTATGCAGAAGAGGTAAATGATGAGGAAGATACAGTACTCAGTTTTAGTGATGAAGATGGTGCACATGTTTTTAGCTGCTGAGCAGCCACACCATGAATAGCAAGTACCAGCATGGTCAGCGTATTGCACATGATAGAAATTAACACACTGAGCTTGTGTTAGTTGTGGAAGACTGAAATGTAGCAACATAGGCGTAGTTTGCACTTTGATTTACTTTTAGAAGTAAGGTGGTTGTTGTTTAGAAGTTTAACTGATTATAGTATTTTATCTAGAGAAATTTTCTAGAGTTTAAGAGATTTTTGTAATGCATGGATTAGCACTTGAAATTCTGGTCAATTTAGAAATTGTCTAGTGAAGGTACAACTTTATTAATTCAAGTAGTTTTTTTTCAAGGTGGTCATTGAAGTTCAGCAGTCTTAAGGGTCATTTTGCACAAATTTACTGTGAATAAAAGCCTTTAAACCCATTTAATTGCCAGAATGGTGAGCAGTGCATTGCAGAGCAAAGCTCTTGTCACCCATCTGGCACTTAAAAGGGTTAAAGAATGAAGGATGATTTATGAAAAGGAGTGTAGTGTTGGTGATTGAAAAGAAAACCTTTAGTGCCACAAATATACAGTAAGCTATGCTCCACTTTAATGGCAGGCTTACTTTGTAGGATGAACTTTAAATGCTGCAGCTGGTAACAGTACCATTTCCATCATCGCAGTGCCTGTTGTACAGTTAGAAATTATACATGTGGCCAAACACACGGAAGTGGTCATTTAGTAAGCACAATAGTACAGGATATACTGACATATCTCTAGCTGTTGTATTTTGCACCTGCTGTGTTCTTTGCCAATATTCCCTGGAATTTAGGACTTTATGCAGAAAGCAATAAATGACCAATTCTTGAGCATACAGACTCCTAAGAAGGGTACAGAAAAAATGTCCCAAATTCCCAATTCTTTTAATAAGAAATTTAATCCAATGAATGCAATAGAGGTCTTTAGAGTATTGCTTCACAGGGAATTGGAGACCTCTCTGGCTTTCAAGGGGTTAAATGTCACATTTTAATTTTACCACCCCATCCCTGTAATGCAGTTGTTTTGCTCCAGAATTGCTCATATTATGAATAGATAGGCATTCTAACTGTATAGACTCTAAAGTGTGGCTGTTGGTAAGAATGTATTTCTTTAATCATGCCTTTGTAGTGCTGCAAGTACCATAAAATGGTATATAAAATAATTAACTTTTTAGCAATTTGTTTAATAATCGGAGCACAACAAATTCCAATTTGCTACATGGCCAAATCTAACCAGCATAGAACAGGGTTCTTTTCTTTGAAGCCCAGTATGAACAATCTCCATCCATTACCCCATGTTGTGCCAGTCTGGGGATATCCTAACCTCACTTGTACTGCTGGCGTTCATTTCTTTTTTTAGTGTGCTATGGAATGTACGCATTCTACCAGCACTGACTGAAATTGTTTACAAATCTCTAAATGTCTCTGTATAGAAATATGTGTTCATTAAGTGTTGCAACAGCTGGTTAGTATTCATTAGATAAATTTAAGCCATATCCTTGCAGATGACATTCTTCATATACCTGCTTAGAACATATTAACCAATTGAGTAGCAGGGGGTGTACAAAGCATTACTCAGTAGAGTATTGCGGCATCTGTTGAAATCCAAATATTTCAGTTTTTATATATAAGCCTAAATAATGTTCTTATGTTCATGCACTAAACTAGTGAACAGAAAAATAGTCCCAAATCTACCTTTATACTCCTATGTTTGATATTACCATTAACCTGAAGTTCTCTACATTTTCCTGCTTTGAATATTCATAACAGCACAGGAAAGCTGTCTGCACCCTCTGTATATAGAGTAGACCTAATTACGTTTACATGGTTGCAGTCATAAGACTGCAGCTACCTCAGCATAGTTCTGATAGAAGAGCAAATGTATACCTCCCTTAAATCTCATCCAGAATTCATCAGAGTGCAGATGGAGCAGTATATAAGATATGCTTATCTTATACATGATCATTGACTGATACCATCTAGTATTTATCAAGAATGTATCGCATTTCCCTGAATTGCTTATGTGGGGCAGGTAAATATGATGGCAGTATATTGAAAATGCAGTTGTTCCCGCAATTCACACACAAACAAATAGTGTATGGGTATTAATATGTCTCCCTTCCCCTTGGAATCCTTCTGTCTGCACTTGATTGGTGGGAATGACGGTCTACCTGGAACTCAGTCACTGATGAACGAGCAGGTACCAGATATGATCTGTTCATTGATGAAATCTGAGTATGTCCTTGTGCATTCAGGTATTTGCCACTGGGAGAACAGAGATTTTATTCTGGTTACTTTGAAAATATAAAAACCTTCCCATTACTCATGTAGAATGGTGATGAGACACTACACATCGGGACATATATGTCAAAGCAATATATTTTTAAACCTGGCAACCAACTGCACGATTTTGTATCAAATTAAAAAAAAAAAAAAAACACTGAAATCCGTAAGACTTTTTATACAAATGCAGTTGGTTTGCTTCTCATTTACTAAATCCTATGCTTCACTGTTTATAGGCAATTCACAGGTTAGTAACTGTGACTTGTGTTTATTAGTAGTAACTTATTATGCTTATCATATTAGCCATAAACACACATCCAATCTGAAATGCAGTTCCACAGATCCAGTCAGAAGTAAAACAGTGTTCTTTGGACATCATGTCAGTATTTTGGTACACGTATTTCTTATTTATTTACATCTAAGGTTGATCAAATTGAATTTATCTCCCGCCTCAAATGCATTGTCACTCACGGTTGTACATGAAATCTATTTGCTTTTGTTACAACTCATGTGAGAATGCTTAGGCTTCTGTAACTTGGTATCTGCTTCATATAAACAGTCTGAGCAAATACTTTTAAGCACCTGAGTCCACTATTGGTCAGTACCATTATTGACCATTAAAGTGAGTGATAAATGAGCATGCCAATTTTAAAACTACCTCCACATCTAAAATCTGAGAATAGAAGGACTACTGCAAATATTTAATGATTTATTTGAAAGAGGAGCAATTCTGGAGCAAACCAGCTGTTACCATAGGGACATGTGAAAATGTACATTGATCTGAATGGGGCTGTGGAGGTAAGCTTGCCGTGACAGCAGAGCCGTTCCATGGGTTCTTGTCCTGGTACTTTGGATGAGGCAGGAGGAAGGAACAGATGGCCACAGCTTGCCAGTAGACTGGGGAAGCTAGTGAATTTAGCTATTTAGCTACAAAATCCATGGTGAGGGTCTCTGAAGCCACACGCCAGTAGACTGTGGAGACAAGTGAATTTACTCTTGCAGTGGCTGGGGTTGGAATGTCCAGCAAAATCCCCACCAGAAATACATCCTAAACTACTTAGAAGTCGGATAGAGATCCTGGGGACCCAGGAATTTGCTTGCATTTTTTTTTATCATATGTACATTGGTATAATACCTGAATTGCATCTATTGCAGTGATTCCATATGTCAGAAACTAGATCAGCCATGTGTTTTCACTCACATTTTGAATATGTGAGTTTTCATAGTTTTTCATCGAAATGAATGTTGTTTTATGTTTTTCCACCCACATTTAATGTTCCATTTATTTACCTTTTAAATCCTAGACAGGTCTTAGACATCCAAAACTGATTGAAAAGGTTTATTCTTTAACCAAGGAGCATGATTAAAATTTATTGTGGGCATTAAGGTTTCCTGGCCGTAGTAAATTGCGGGTTATTATTAGAAGGTGTTAGGACTCATTTAAGTTTAAGCCTGGCATTGTCTGAAAACCATTGCCCTCAAACACATACAGGTATATATGGTCACAGGTGGCGCATGAATGTACTACGCAAAGTAATATGAAATAGCGCATCACATGATTTCGAGATCATCCTTGGGTTCTTTTAACATAGGAAATGTTCGGTCCCGAGGATTTGTTTTCCTTGTAACATTCAACATCATAATCACTTGATTACATATTCAAATGTATCTCAAATCCAACCTTCAAGGGCCATCTCAGAACTCAGATTTAAGTATATGCCCGACTGAGCTTAGGTAAATTAGTCTAAATGATTGCGCCAATAACTAACACATGTGAGCAGATAGCGGAACATTCTTAACTGTGTGTCGAAGGGGTGTTCAGCTCATTGGAAATAACATTCACAGATATTCATATAAATATTTCCATATTTTGGTAAAAGATCATACAGGGGGGAGCATTATTCTTTTGTACTCCTAATTTCCTAGTCAGGTGGAAGTGTATAAAACACAGTTAGAGGTGAGTAGTACAAATAAAAATTGCTTCACTCCAGTGAAGGTGAGAAAGCTAGTACTGTAAGCGTTAGAGGACCGGCCATTAATACAGGGCTGCATTCGGATAACGTGCACCATGTAGCCTTTCCCAGTTTTTTTTACTCTTTTTAGCCCTTTCAATGTGTTGCTGCTTATCTTTACATACCTTAGAAAGAACAATCACTTCCTCCTGAGAAACAGCACTTATCATGTATCTTAACCCTTTAAGGACAAGATAATGTAATGCATGGCTTTGCAATGCACTAACACCCCCTTGGCCTTCAAGGGGTTAAGCTAGTGATGCTCATTTCCAGTCCTCGTGATACAAGAAGTCGTCAGGTTTTCTGGATATTCCTAAGTAAGCACAGATGAGTTGGTGACAGTGGTTGAGCCACGGATTCCCACCTATGATTATGCAGGGATATACTGAAAAACTGACCTGTTTATCCTCAGGGCTAAAACATGGAACACAGGGTTATTCTGTCAAGGTATGAACACTTTTACATGTATATCTGTGAATGTTACAACATGCTCTTTTGTATAACTGCAACTTAAATCTGCACTGTTGAAGACTGATGTTGAGAGACACTGGATCAAACCTCCCCTTCTACGTCCTGAAAATAAAACTTGGGCCACATTTAATAAAATTGCAGCTGAAGATCACAAGACAAATAGATAAAAGCATAATTCTCTTTATTTTCATATTAAGCACTTTTGGTATTTCACTCAAAAAGTTGCAATGATTATTTAAAAACAAAACTAAGAATACCATTGCACCCAAACATTTGCACATAAACTTACATTTCAGTAAGTAATTTTGCAATTTTTTTGAAGCAGTACAAATGTTTCTACTGAGTAATGTGAATGTTCTATTGGCAATATAAGTTTTGTTTGAGCAATGCAGATTGTCATCCAGTGTGGAATAGTGTGGGGATAAGGTCCCCTCCTCCTGGAGGGCAGGGCACATCTAAAAACAAGGTCTCTGAGACAGAGGCTGCTTCCTTCTCTCCACTTTGCCCTCGCCTATTACATTCGGTTTTAAATTACCTCCCATAGAAGAAGGGTGTATGGGCACTGCTCTTAGTCATCTTTTTTGTTTTTTTTATCTTTGTATCTTTCAAATCTGTCCTGTAAGATAAAAAAAAAAAAAAAAAACTGCAATGTTAGCTATGTTAAAAAAAAAAAAAAAAAAAAAAAAAAAAAAAAAAAAAATGCCCCCAAGATATGCCTGAGTTAACCCTTTGAGTGCTTGAGGGCTAACCCCTTGAGTGCCTGAGTGGTACTCAAAGGGTTAAATGCAGTCTGGCATATCTCTTAAAACTAATATAAAGCCATTCCTGTTTAAAACAAGAAGTCAATCCTTTGTCTAATAAAGAAAAGCCCTTCCAATGGTTAACAAAATCTCTGCCAGTGGCAGCAGGAATGCATGTGCCACAGACCCCCTCCATATATTTTGTGCTGTTGCCAGAGTCCAATGAGGGAATTTTGAACAGAGACTGGCTTTTTATATTGCCAGGCTCTGTTCAAAGTAGATTTCAGCCTACAATTGGCTGGGTGTGCTTACTCACCTCCCAACCAATCAGCTTCTAGGAGGTAATGGGATCTAGGCCCTAGTCTTTACCTCACTACTGACCTTCTTTGAAGCGTCTTACTATATTATAATGGGAGCCTGAAGACTGAAGCTACCGGTGAGTTAAAGTTTTTGAATGCTATGGTCCTCTATTATGCCCCTACTTCACCACAGTTTTGTTTTCTGCCTGCTTTCCCCCTATTCGAAGACTTTATATTATTAGGTTATGTTTATCCGGGATAAGGAATTATATTATTAGGTTATGTTTATCTGGCATAAGAAATTAGGCACTTTTCATTACTTGGAGGGGACAGTGTCTTTATTTCCATGGGATTTTCTGTATGTTCACTCAATATTTTTTTTTTATTCTTTACACATTTTCTGTTTTTACCAAACCTATGGCATTGTCACTTTAAGTTTGGGTGCCGCCGGTTATTTTCGATTCACACATTTAGCATTCATGGGGCAAATCTCCCCTCTGGTTAATCAAAAAAGATTCAGAGTGGGTGATCTGTATTACTCAGCAGTCATCAGTGGACCCGTTGCTATATTGGGGGGTGGGTGGTATGTGGGTTTTGAAACTGCTGAAGAGCCACAGTTTGATTTGAGAGACCACAATCCCCATAACCCCTAGCATGGAAGGGGTGGATTTGTATTGACTCCTGTTCATTTAGCTTGCCATGCCCTGCACAGAGGTTGGTTTCTCCCTCCATCCTACCAGTTTCACTTCTTGCAGTCCGCAAAGTACTTTTGAATGCTTTTAAGTTTTTATCTTAATTTTTTTAACAGAAGGAAAGGAGGAAGTTTTACAGAACCCAAAGGACACATATGTAAGACCAAGGCTAAAGAGTCTGGTGTCCCCATCTCCTTTAAAACATTGCTCCTCAAACCAGACTGGACTTTCTAGGGAGTACTCTCGTACTTTGGCCCTGCTGTACTGAGGGCCTCGTCTCTTGAACATGAACCAGTATCAGTTAATGCTCTTATCTTTTCAGTCGTGTCTGTCCTACATTCTTGGTCTGTGGGAGACCCTGCTTCCCCATGAGATACTTCAATCCTGTATTTGGAGGTCATTCAACAGATTGTTGGGAATTTCTCTGCTGAGGAAGGGGAGACTGATAGAGTTGATTTAGGGATGTCTGAGGGTGGCTGTAGACCCTCAGCTGTGATACTTATCTGGGCAGTCATGGATCAAGTCTCAGAGGTTTCCAATTCCAGTTGCTCTTGACCTTATATTTTCCAGAGTTGCAAATGGGAGGTTCCTGTGTTTCCTTCTTAACATTCCTTAGACTAGATTCTCTTGGAAGAGTGGAAGACATTTGAAAGATGACTTTTTCCTAACAGGCACATTTCTAATTTGTGTCCTTTTACAGCTGAGGCTTTTTCACAGTGGGGTACCCCTTCTGCTATTGATACCCCAATCTGTCGCCTTTATAAGAATGCCGCCCTACCTCTGGCAGAAGCGGTGTTACTTATGGATCAAGCTAGAAAAGCCTGTGGTGGTCCATATTCCTCTACAGTAAAACGTCTCCAGATTTTATTCAAATCTTTTTGTTGTTCCTAAAAAAAAAAAAAAAGATGGTGGCTCCCATCCCATTCTAGACTCGGTGCCTCAACCACTTGGTGCTGGTACTTCGTTTTAAAATGGAACCCCTTTCAGAGCACCTGTATGTCCAGTGGACTTTCTTACCTCCGTAGGATTGCAGGATGCTTACCTACATATCCTGATTCACCTGGATTATCAGTGTTTCCTGCTTTTTGGCTTTCAGGGGAGAAATTTTCAGTTCATTGCCCTTCCTTTTGGTCCAGAGTCTGCTCCAAAGGTCATGTCTGCTTTGGTAGCTCGCATCCACGCTCAAGAGATCTCCTTGACCCCTTATTACCTAAATTAACTTTTACTCAAGGCTCCATCAGGTGGCTCTGCACACTCAGATTCAGGACTGCTTTTCTATTCTGAAAAAGCACTGTTGTTGCTCAACCTTAAAGAAGATTTTTTTTTTTTTTTTTCTTTCTCTTCTCAGGTCCTTCTTTTCCTAGGCATGAGCTTCAATACCGTCCAAGGGGAGATTGTATTTCTTCCACATGAAAAGATTCGGTCCTTGGTCCTTCTGGTGTCTCAAGCGATATTGTGGCCATCTGCTATGGTACTGGAGTACATGAAAATACAGGGTTATCTATTTTCTGCCTTGGAGACCTTTCCTTTTACACAATTCCACACAAGAGAATTGCAATTTGACATTCTCAGGAATTGGTCCAGATCCTAATCTCATGTCATGTGTCTGTCCTTTCGGTCAAAGGAGGTCCTTTGCTGGTGTCTTCAGCTGTCCCACCTGATGCTGGGTTATCCATTTTTCATTGTGGAGTGGATTGTGGTCACCACTGACCTGTTGGGCCGGGGTTGCTACCTTTGGTCCACTGATTTCACAGAGCCTTTTTAACAGGGTGGAGAACCTCCTAGTCGTCTATGCTCTGGAGATGCAAGTGATCCACTTCATGCTTCTCCACTGGTCTTATCGCCTGGCATGCTTTCCAGTGAGGATTCAGTCCAACAACTCTAAGGCGGTCACTTACATAAACCAATTTTTTTCTTTGGTGGGCCAAGGCATATATTTTGACCCCTTCCGCTGTTCACATTTCCAGCATAAGAAATGTTGTAACAGACTTAAGTTGTTAATACCTGGACCCCAGAAACTGGTAGCTCAGTCAGATCATGGTCAACTTCATCGTCCACCATTCGAGATTACCAACGGTGGATCCCATAGCCTCTTATCTAAATTGCAAGGTTACTCTTTTCTGTGCCAAGTTGTGGGACCCTTTGACCTATGCGGTGAGTGCATTGACCATCCCATGACCTTTTCCCCTAGCTTACGTGTTCCATCCAACACCACTGATTCCCAGGGTGCTGGGGAAAGCTCATGGTGGAGAGGACTCGTGTCATCCTGTTTGTTCCATTCTGGCCCTGTCAAGTCTGGTTTTCAGATGTTCTCAATCTCTCCACAGAAGATCCTTTTCTCTGGTTTCATCCAAGGCTTATCATAGAAGTTGCTCACTGTGCTACCAGTGGTGTGCCGCGCGTAGTTTATGACCACTGCCTTTCTTGCTCTGAAGGTTTTGGCATTTCTTCAAGATGATGTTCAGAAAGGACTTAATCTTCTATTAAGGTGCAGATCGCCTCTTTCTTTTCTTTTCCAGTGGAGCATTGCTTTGCACCCTGATGTCAAACACTTTGTTCAGTGGGTAGCTCATGCTTGCCTTGCCTTTTGGAACCCCACGCCCCAGTAGGACTTGAATTTGGTAATAGTGCTCCAGAAGCCTCTTTCTTCCACTTCCTCGACTGATGCACAAGATAGCCTTTCTACTGGCCATTGTGTCCATTTAGCAAATGCTGAACTCCACATCTTGTCCTGTAAATCCCCCTTTTTTGTTTTCCATTAGGACAGGATAGTTTTATGCACCAGTGGGCGTTTTGTGATGAAGGTTGTTTCAGAGTTTAGCATCAACCAGGAAACTGTCCTTCCTTCTTTCTGTCCAGCTCCTTCTAATGGACAGGAGCAGGAACTTCATCTGTTGTATATAGTACATTCCTTGAAGTACTTTATTCATTGCAAACAGCCTTTTCAGAAATCTGGTTCACTCAGTGTCATCCTAGAGGGCCTGCGTGCTGGTCAGGCTGCATCTAAGGTTGCTATCGTTTCTTAGATCCAGGGTGTCCTCAAGAAGAAACCTGTTCCCTTTCAAGTCATTGTACATTCCATTAGATTAGTGGGCGCATCTCCAGCAGAGTTTTTTTCCCCCCCCCTCCTGTGAATCTTGCTGTAAAGCTTTTGTATATCTACCTGCTTCCTATGTTCCAAGACAGGGAAAATATGATTTTAGTGATCTTACTATTCAATCTAGTCCATGTGAAATACAGGACTTCCTCAAAACAGTGGTTTGAGTCCCACAGGTAGACGGGTCCTCTTGGGTTCTCTGATCAGAGGTCTTCATTCTTTCCTTTCACATCTACTTTATTTTGGCTTTGCTATACTTAAAAACTGAATGTAGTAGGCAGGGGTAATGTGGTGGGAAGGAAGGCATCTCCATACCAAAGACCTTGTTTTTAGAAGTACCCTTCCCTCCAGGAGGAGGGAACGTTACCCCATGGATCCTGTTTTCCACATGATTTAAAATAAAAAGATTTAATGGTAAATTCACTATAATCTTTCTTTTGAGCATTGCAGGTTTTTTTTTTCCAGTAAGCAATGAAAATGTGTTTAGGTACAAAATTCCTTTGTATCCGCATCATATTCACATTTGCTTTGCTCATCAGTTGTTACTTTTTACTATATGAGTACCAGGTGGGTGAGTGGTTCATTGCTCTTCATGTGCTGCTCCCTCTCTTAAAGGATTACATGTACCAGGTCATTGGAGTATATATAACTAGACAAAAGTGGAGTAATTTTGGGGCAAACATATTGAGCTATGGGAAACAAATACAAGTTCCTGATTTGTTTAAAAAGCTCTTTTAACCCTTTGAATGCTACAGTGGTGTCCAACGCATGTCCCTCTTGGAAAAATCCTGCGATTAACAGTTTACACTATAAGTGACAAAACAACAATAGTTACAACATAATTGATTTAAATAGTACTTTTATCCCCTTGAATGGTAGAGGGGTCTACAGTGTATTGCTTTGCACTGTGTTGGTGACCCCTCTGGTATTCAAAGTGTTTAAAGTTGCATGTAAATCAGTGGGAATTTTAAGTGATACCTGTGTCCCAGAATAGCTCCATTTGTGCCTCTGTACAAATGATACATAGTTCCTTGTCTGCTGTAGCTTTTTGTGTCACCTAAACCACATAGCAGAATGGAGAAGCAGCCACAGGGAGTAGTTATGGTGCTCCACTTTACACACTGATCTTATGTTCACTGTCATGCATGAGATAATTACAGGTCACAACAGCAACACACACCTTTTAAAGTTTGCTCTGATTGCTTGCCTACTAAATATTTTATTCTAAATGTGCTGAGCAGTCTGAATATGCCACTAACATAAATGGTGTAACCTATTTCAAATTGCTTGTTCGTTTCACTTTCTAAATAAATTCTTCCTGCACTAATTTTCTTGCAACCTACTATTCTGGGGAATTCATGCTCATTTTTGTCATTTGTAAACCTACCTTTATGAAAAGCGTTTTTTCATTGCATTGTAAGCACTGCTTTTGTCAGCATGTATTTCGAGAGCGAGTGGGGGGGGGGCTTCCTATGTTCTGTCTTTATCCTCAAGCATGTTTATTCTCTGGTCTCCGTTATTGCTGGGTTCTGTTTTTGATGTCTTCTTTTTTTTTTTTTTTTTTAAAGTTCCATTTTACCTGTAAAGAAAACCTGGCCTTGAAACAACAGTAATCCTGTCCACCTGAAGGTTCTCATTATCTAAATTGTCCTTAACACTTTGATTGTTAGAGGGGTGTACAACATATTGCTTCCTTCTAGCTTTCAGTTACATCAGTTGAAAATAATTTAATGGTAAAAATAGTGTCACTTTGAGACAAGGTGTTTTTTTTGTTTTGTTTTGTTTTTTTTATTATTAAACACTTCTGTCTCAAAGGGCCCAGAAATAAATACATTCTAATATAAGATTTAATATAACTAGATAAAACAATGGGACATAGTTGATGCTTTTCCCAGATAGTCAGGGTATCAGATGGGAATGCTGCACCAGGAACAAGAGTAGGAATGGTCCATGCTCTCTATGTACTTGCCATATACACAGTTATTTTAAGTCATACTTTTGGGGCATTTTATACATAAGAAATGTAGAACTTTTTCAATAAAGAAAAGTGGAGTTGTTCTGCCATCTCTTCCGTAGGAGGAATAAATAAATACCTATTGATTTAAATGGTCCTTTAACCCCCTTGAATGCTAGTCTAGTGAGGTCTCCAAGACATTGATTCAGAAACTAAGAGGACAGCACTTTGACATTAACCCCTTAAGGACCCATGACGGTCCTGGACCGTCATGGGTTGCAATCCCCTTAAGGACCCATGACGGTCCAGGACCGTCATGGCTTAAATGATAGCAGCGTGCCTCCGTGCACGCTGCTATCATTAATTCCAGGCTGAGACTGAGCGCTCCGAGACCGGGGCGTTCAGTTTCAGCCCTTCTTGCCTTTGCTGGTTCATGCGATCACATGTACCGGCAAAGTGATAGACAGAGACAACAAAGAAAGCATGCTGTCTGCGCCTGTCAAGTCTGCCTCTGGCTCCGTTGCTATGAAAGTAACGGAGACAGAAGTAGACAGACACCTAGTGGTGAAAGAAAATACAGAAGCTAGGGGTATTAACCCCTTCACTGCTGGTGCCAAAGGCTTGCTAAATGCAGGTCAATTTCTGACCTGCAATGATAATTTAAAAAAAAACAAAAACACACTTTTTTTTTTTTTTTTACAAAAATATTTTATTTAAAAAAAAAAAATAATAATCTAATTAAACAAAAGTGGAAGTGTGATTGTTGTGGAGCTATGTAATACACTTATATACACCGCCAAATGTCACGGATAAAAAAAGTGTCAAAATAGGGTGGGAAAAAGGGACATGGGGATTTTCACCCAGGGGGGACAGTGGCCACTTTGAACTGTGCATTTTGTAGGTATGACTGACCGGTCATACCTTTCATGCAGCCTCCATAAAATTTTAACCCTTTGTGCCCAATTGATCCAAAGAGAGAAACCAAAAATGGTGTTTTTTTTTACATTTTTTTTTACTTTTTTTTTTTTAATTTTAATAAAGTAAATGGTGGGTTATCCATATAAGTAGGGTATCAAATGAAAGCCCTATTTGTGCTTAAAAAACAGTATATAATTTATGGGGGTGGAATAAAAGACTTAGAGGGAAAACATTGCTGAACAAAGATATAGTCAAAAAGGTCAGAACTGCTCCGGTCCTTAAGGGAAAACGACCTTAGATTTTCCCGGTCCTTAAGGGGTTAACTCCCTTTGATAGCGGATACTTCAGTGATTTGACTTCTCTTGCACCCATGAGTTTAAAGTGGCTGTCTGTAAACTGGACGATTTCCTAGGAGGAGAAAAACAAAAAAAAAACGCCAGTACTATTCAACTATCACAACATATAGGTTAATTAGTGGGGTTTTATTAGGAGTTTTGTTTGTTTAAGATACCAGATTACCCTTCAGAAATTGAAACAAAAAAGCCAGACTGTATAGATTTTTTTTATTAACACGTGAGGCTCTAACAGGATCACTGTTGTTACTAGGCAAGCAGTATCTTTTTACATGGACAGCATCTGCTATGATAGTGTAACAGTGGTTTTTGACAAAGGAGCAACATGAATTAAAAAATCTCTTTTAATTTCATTCCGAAGTCACAAAAGAAGTTCTCCAACTGGAAAGCCATTATTAAGCTGTCAAATGCAATACTGTCCAATATGTTTACAATTTGGTCTAATATTCTATATTAAACCTTTGAATGCCAAAGTGGGTAGGCAGTGAGTGCACCTATCTGGCACTCAAATGATTAAACAGCATGAAATTATTTTGGCTGGGTAAAATATCACTGGTTGCTTACATATCACTGCGCTTGATACATTTTATGCATGCAATTGCTTCCCTGCACCAGGGGCCATTACCATTATGTCCAAGTTCCTGTAAAAAATGTCATTTGTTTATCTGTTGTGTTTTTGTTTTTTTGTCACCCTGCCAAACATAAATGGTTAGTCACCTGGTAAGATGTTATGTACTCCTGAATCACTGCTTATTATATATCTGTATAATTAAGGTGACCAAACCTTCTCTGTAATGCCAGAGATTTACAAAAACTTAATTCTACAGTGTTTCAACAGAATCCGCATAACCCTTCAGGATCTGTTTTCGGTAAGAGTCCTGCATTAAAGAGCTGGTTTTGTCACATCATTGCTGGTATGCTAAACAGACCTTGGCGTAATGCACTAAGATGGAATAAAATGGAGATGACTTCTCCAGTTTGAAAAACTCTTCTTTGTTAGTATATGGTGCATATGCACTAAGATCTCTTAATATGTATAAATCTTTGTGCATAGGCTCCATAGACTAACAGAAGAACTGAAGAGTTTATCACACTGGAGAAGTCATCTTAATTGTTTCACCTCTTTATCACACCTTAATGCATCTACCTCCTGGAATAATTCTATAGCAAACAAATTCACCATAGGGGGCTAGTAAATTTCTCCACTATGTGTGAAGCAATGTGTTGGAGCCTTTCCTAACCTTCAAAGGGTTAAAATCCTCATTTAAGTTCATTGGGTTTTGAAGAATTTTTTGTCCCTGTGGCAGAGTTAGTTAACATTAGCCATGGGGCACATCAACAGATCTGCGTCTTAGGATATTCCTACTTAGTCACAGTTGAGTAACCAGGGGCTCGGTCATTGTGATTGAGCTGCCTGTGCTTAATTATGAATATCCTGAAAACCTGGTGTTGGTGTGCCACTAGGACTAAAGCTGAGAATCATTGTCCTATGGTTGTAGTAGGTTTGCCCCATAATTACTCCAGGGAAGAGATGCACTAAGATAAGAGAAACTCTCCAGTGTGATAAATTCTTTAATTGCTTTGTTATTCCATGGAGCCTATTTACTATCTCTCCGATTCAAGCCATTTGTGCATTGGCTCCATAGAATAACAGACAATTGAGATATTATTTCACTAGATAAGTTATCTTACCTTAAAGGTAACTATCAC
The DNA here is from genome assembly GCA_037306005.1 of Rhinophrynus dorsalis. Taxonomy (NCBI): domain Eukaryota; kingdom Metazoa; phylum Chordata; class Amphibia; order Anura; family Rhinophrynidae; genus Rhinophrynus; species Rhinophrynus dorsalis. Next base: position 416,745,471 of record CM074719.1, on the reverse strand, counting down.
CTGAATTAAAGTTGGCTTTTTTTTTTTAATGCTCATTTGCAATGCATCTGTAATCATTGTATTTTTATAAATATAATTTGGTATTCACTGAGATACTTGCTCTTAAACTTCAGCACCTTACGTCACTTCAGGACAAGCTGAGGGTCATTCTGCCCTGCAGCCTATCAATCTTCACCTGTTCCCTCCCCTTGTTTATCCTCGTTCCAAACTCCTCTGATGATGGAGGATTTCTCTGTGTCAACTGGAGTGCTCTCTTGCCAATGAGAGAGCTTCAGCTTAGATGGAGAAATCCTCCATCATCGGAGGAGGTTAGAACGAGGCGATACATGGGGAGGGGAGCAGACGAACATTGAGAGGCTGCAGGGCAGAATCATCCGCAGCTTGTCCTGATGTGAAGTAATGGGCTGAAGTTTAAAAGCAAATATATCGGTGTATATCAAATTATATTTAAAAAAAAAAAAAAAAAAAAAAAAAAAAAAGGATTACAGATGTGTTGCAAATGAGCATTCAAATCAACCCAACTTTAATTCAGGAGATAGTTCCCCTTTAGAGCATTTGAAGACTACATCTCTATACCTGGCTGGGATGAAGAGAGTTGTATTTTCCAATAGATGGAGCGCCAAAGGTTGCTTTCCCCTGTTTAATAACACTGGAGAGTTTCTCATTTTAATGTGTAACCCCCCTCCTCAGTTCTTCTTGGTACATTACACTTGTTTGGCCATATTCACAAAAGATGTAATGAGGTGTTGTGGTGCAAACCAACTGCACCATGGCAGGCTGTTATATTTTTTCATAGACTTAAATGAGACTTTAACTCACCGAATGTTAGAGAGGAATGGAAAGTAATTATGAAAAAATGCATTGAAGACCTCTCTGTCATTTAGACGTTTACATCAGCCACATACATCCATGGGACTTGGTTTGGTTCTCATTCCTTTTGTGAATAAGGTCCATTATGTATAATCCCTATCTGAAGTTGAGCAGTTTTGTTTAAAGAGACAGGAGGTTATACATTAAGTCATGATAAAGAGGTGATAAAGCAGAGATGACCTCAAATGATATCACTTCTCCAGTTCCTATGCTATTCTATGGAGCCAATGCACTGTGATCGCCAAAGCTGGATAAATCTTAGTGCATTTGCTCCATAGAATAACATAGGACCTGGAGAAGTTATCTCCACTTTGACACCTTTATCACGCCTTAATGCATCTCACCCATAGTCTTTTTGGTACATGTTTAATGGGGTATGTGACAGTGCGGGCATTTTGAAGTGATGTATGTGTGCTTTATCACAGGATGAATAAAACATAGATGTTAATATTAATTTACTACCCTTCTGAAACTAACACGTGGAATCTTTTTATCTTTAGCTTTTTAATAAAATCAAATAAATTAAAACTGTCTGCTAGAATTTCTCTGCAATTCATAGGATTTACCCTTTTGGTACTCCAAGGGCCCTTCATTCAAAATAAAAAATAGCATAAAAATGTCAGCATTAACAGGATATTTTCCGGGCTTTAAAAATTAACTTTCAAAGAGGTAGAGACAATATTTACGATAGTTAATACCACAGAAATGTATTCTAAATATATTTATCTTAAGTGTGTATGCTTAAAATGATCTTCAGAACAAATCATATGTTAAAAAATTGTTAGAATTGTTATTTATCCATTTCTGACTCCAAAAATGAATGTCAAATTATAATTATGCTTTTACATGCAGAAATAGCAGTTACTTTTATGTATCTCATATATTTTCAAATAATGCTTATTTTCATAATTTTCCAACAAAATGGTAGGAGACTGTTAGAGTAAATGTGATAGCGTTATTGGCTGAGTAGCTTTACAGTGCAAGCTTTCAAAACAACTTGAAATGTTTGAAGAGACCTAAAGTGCCTTGACAGCTTGCACTGTAAACCTACTCTGCCAATAATTATATCCTTTTACTCAGTCTCCTGGTTTTTCTATGGCTAACATGGTACCACCTTTTTACCTATATGATAAAATGGTACTTACTGTCAATTATTCAGATTGCATTATGACTTAGTTTAAACGAGAATTAACACCTCTTAATAGTAACCCCACTCTTACCTTTTTATGGCCTGCAAACCCTAATTGCCCTTTCAAATTTCCACTTGCTCCTTAATTCTATAAATAACTTCTTCAATATGTTCTGAATGTCATATCTATGAAGACAGGTCATGACAGTTGTTAACAGGACCACTGGACCCCAACACATTGTTCTTCTCTCTGATTCCATTAATGTTTTGCACCATTCTGGTCCTTAAAGGCCCAAGTTAGGCTCATACACTATGCCTGCTTCAGGTTGCAGGGGGCCCTGCCAGCATGACCTCCTCTATGGACACATGACATCCAGGACTGGTCAAAATTGTTAATAAAGACATGAGGATAAAATTCATAGGGGCCATTAGGACTTTCTAAATGTAAATAGTTAAGTGAAGGGGGGTTAAAAGGGTTGCCAAAATTGACTACATTTTTAGACCAGTTTCCAAATATCCATTTTTTTTTAACATAGGACCTCAAGGCTTAAAAAGCAAGATGCCTTTCTGTGTAGTGAAGAATTCAGACTGAATACTGCTACATCAATGGGAAATCCATACTACTGAGTTGTAAATCATTTTACAGACACATTCAAGATCAGATAGGTGCTAAATAGTTTTAGGTGTTCTTGTTTCATATATAAGAAATCCCTTAACACTTCTGAGAAAAATCTAGCAGCAGTGTTAGAGGAAAGAAGCAACAACGAGGACTGATAAACTACAGAAATTATCTGCAAACTGCCAAGGGAAGGTCGCCAACACATATCTTTGTAATGTGCTCTAAATCACTGGGAGTGTGGGAAATTTCTATTTACTATATTGCAGTTGGTTTGCCCCAAAATTGTTCCAGTTTTTTTTTTTTCATACATGACCTTCATTTTGTACAGCTGTTAACTATCGAGCTATAGTTATTACAGCTCAGACGGTTAACATCAACACTGACTAGTGCCTGCAGTTGTTTTATAAGTGCTATGGCAGCTTCTCATCGTAATTGATATGAACAGCACCGCCTGGTGACCACAATAGAAAATTACAGTATAAAGCGGAACTTTCACTTAGTATATAGTTGCCCTCCAATAATTAAACATATGGCGACTAGCTTCATAATACTTCTGTTACCTCTCAGAAATGCCAGATTCTAAAGTAATCCTTTATCTTTTGAGACTGACGGCCAGGTTAGTGCCGTCTGCGCCATCAGTCCCTTCCAGTGCCTTATGGCACAGTGCAATGACTCTTAGAGGTATAAGACTAAGGATTACTTTAGAATCTGGCAATTCTGACAGGTAGTAGAAGTGTTATGAAGCTAGATGCCATATGTGTAGTTATTTGAGGGTGACTTTATGCTAAATGAAAGTTTTGCTTTAATGTCTTAAAAAAACATAATGTTTGACTATAAATATCCCAACAGTGGGAATCCACTGCATTATTATACTCTGTAGGGAAAGCCCTATAACAATTTTTTTCTCCATAGTACTTGCACAGTACTTTAATTTCTTTAACCCTCTGAGTTTCAAGTGGATCCAAGCAACTGATTTGCATTGTTGTGTACTCCTCTGGCACTAAAATGGTTAAGTGCTTTGAGTGCCATTGATAGAAACATTCTATGTAAAATATTATTATTGGCATTATAATTAATTATTTCATTCAGCCATATATAATATCTATAGAATTTCAATGAACATTTTGATTTTTGTGACTTCCTGGAGGCAGCCATTTCCCTTTCAGAAATCAATCACTTCTGCAAGTTGGGGGGTGATCCCAGCTAAGTAATAAATCACTTTGATTTGTAATTGGAAATAAAGATGTTTTAGTGCAGACGTATGGAGCTGCACAAATTATGTATTCAAAATAATGGACAGGTTTATTATTGCTCCTTAATCTGTTAAATAATAGGCTAATGATTTGCATAACATTAATTGCCAGTATCTTATGTGATATCATTGCTTATGAAGTGGTGAATAATTGGTGACTGTTTCAATCTTTCACTTTGAAGATGTGTTTGGCAGAAAATTACTGACTGTAATGATGCTAATAAATGGGAAACAAGGTCAGTTTAACTAGGAATATAATTGCCCCTTTTCTTATATAAATTAAATTTCAATGACACATGTCAAAAATGGTGAAAGTGGGGGCTCAATTGATAGGAGTCTTGTGACTGTATTCCTGACTGTGGTATAGAGATGGCAAAAGGGCAGCTTCATATAATCAACTTACTTTCTAGTTTATATGACAATTACTATTTGTATTTCAATATCTGAGGACAGAGAGAACTTATTTGATTGAATGGTCCAAACAACCAAACCATTGCTTCCACCTCTAATTTCTAAATATATTACTTATGTAATGCATTCTAGGCCAAGTAATTATAATAAGAAACAATAGTGTATCCATATAGGGAACATTAATTCTGAATGGGTCTTAACATTTTTGGGCCCGTGGTCCTGGGTGACCCCTTTCCTTGGAGCCAATGTTCAATTTAATGATGCGGTCTGTGGGCCTACTGGACTAATTCTGGGGCAACCCAAATGCACCATAGGGGATAGAATTCACATTAATTTCAATTAACTTTTATCTCCTTGAATGCAAGAGAAATCATCAAAAGCATTGCAAAGAATTGTAATAGACACATTTTAAAGCATTCAATAGCTTAACTGACCAATTTAATTAAATTGTAATTTTTGGAATTTGTTTTTGTCCTCCATGGTGTAATTGGTTTGCTTCATTATTACTCCATGTTTCTTTTGAACACAAGGATATGCGCCCCTCTGTATCCTTCTAATGATGCGTTTGTATGTGAGCATACCATACATGCGATACCCTTTTGATAGGGTGACCAGACTGCAAGTCTGCTTTGATTTCAGTACAGTCCCGAAATACGCCTATTTCCTATGTGTCTCTGGTTAAAGGTGTGGTCTGGTCACCTTACCTTTTGATGCAAAAGAATGGTTTATTACAGTTACTGTCTTAGTGCTATATAAATCTCCAGAATGGAGGCTAGAATGTGCAGTATTAAATTGGACATTCCTCTCTATTTTTTTAGTTTTACAAAGAAAGAAAATCTGCCTATTGTATTTACAATTTTCTGTAAAAGAGCTTTTGCGGTGGAACAGTTTGGCATATTATGCAAATTAGTTGAACAGTATGCTAGTATGGTCTGTTTAATGGCAGACGTAACACGTTTTGTGCTATTAGAGATGCAAACACAGTGTGTAGGCCTTGCCTAGATTAATACATAGCACAGTGCGTGTGATATTATTGGTTTGTCCCAGAAGCACATTGGCATAAAGTGCTACACTGTTCCACCAACAGCTAAACAGTAATTTATCACAAACTATTTATATTACAAACAAATGGCTAGTACAACTTATAAGTAGTTTTTAATTATTTCTTAAATTAAACGTATTTTCAGTTGACACTTTCATTCTGGAAATTCGCTAAGAAATACGATTCCCCTTTTCTTGCTGTATACACTTGTTAAACACCCAGTTCTACATATGATTTGAGCTTGCTTTGTGAATGAGAAAAATATAATCATATCTACATCCTATGTATTTATGAAAACCATCCTAAATTCTCAGAAAACCGAGGCATTGAGGTTATATTAATTAATAGTTCCATAAGAGTAAAGTACAGAACAAGATGAGTCTGATCTGCATTTTTTTGTCTCGTGTCTACTGGCAATATAGCTGCATTTACCAGTCAGTCATAGGCCAAATTTATTACAACATTTATATGTTGCAGTGAAGAATATAAAAATGCCGGCTCCTAGAAATAGGACTATAAGCCACATTCTGGAACAGGATAAATTCTGAGGCAAACCCAACTCTCATAATAGGGAACAGATAAAAATCCACAAATGTGAAGTAATGCATTGGAGACTTCTTGTATTCATGGGGTTTAAAGAACAATTTGGATCACTGGAAATTTGTATTTCTCCTGTGTGCTAGCTAGTTTGCTCTCCAGAGTTGCTCCTAATTAGATTTCTGAGTACAGTCCTATGTGCTTTGAAACATTGAGTTAACAGAAAAAAGTTAATTCAAGCACTTCTACATTTTATATCTTAAGCTATATTTTGGAGCTGTGGGAAACATGTTTAGCAGCTGATTCAAAACCATTGAATTACAATGGATATTCTATTAAGCAGTTGAAAACATGGTGAATGGTATGGCTATCTGGGAATGATGGGAGTTGTAGTCCTCCTCAGCTGAATGGTCTCAGCTTGCCCATCCCTGGCTTACAATCTAGAGATATAAAAATCACCATTGTTAAATGGAAATTATTTCAAATATACTATTTCATATTTCATATATTATTATTATATTATTTCATATATACTAAGTATTATTATAACCTACACATTAAAGTCTTAGCACAGATTATATCCATATTATGTTCTGTATTGTGAAGAAATAGGCAATCTCCTCCCAAACACACCATTCCCTAGATTCAGATATTCACATAAGTACATCTTGTGCCATTTAATCTCTTGGATGATAGAGAGGCACTCATCTCTAACAAAACATATGGTGCATTTTGTTTGCGGAGCGCTTTTTCACAATGTGTACATTTCTTTTTGCTGTGCATGTACACTAGCTGTGCTAGGATTTCTGACCGCAGTCAGTGGAACATGGAAGTTGCTGCAAAAGGTATACTGCTTGTTGTGTGTAGTACTGCTAATGTAGTTCAGCCTCTCTCAGTTGTGTCAAATGCTAAAACCTATAGTATGGTAGAAGGCCTCTGTGTAGACACTGTAGCACATGTGTTCTGAATAGATGTTTCTCTGTCGTCCAATACAGGTTACTGGTAACTTTGGGTAGGCGATCTGCCCCTTTAAGTAGGAAGGAACAATTCTAGAATTGTATGCCAACTAGCCAACCAGCTCCAGAAAGATTTGTTCCTTGGTGAAGACACAGGCAAGAGAACAGATCTGCTATAGTTTTAGAATTTTTTTTATTTTTCTGTTAGACATGGAATACCACCATTAGGCGGATTACCATAACTGACAATGCCCTTAGATGTGGCGAGCTCAGTATCCAGGTGCTTTTTGTGGACCTTAAGCCCTGGGGGGGAAATCTTGGGTACAAGTTCTTTCCTCAGGAGTTGCCCACCGAGGCTTCTTCTTGATACATGGTAATCTGAAGACAGAAGATCTGCAGGAAAGGTGAGCAACCCTTTGAGTGCTGCAGGTACACATTTCCCACAGTGCCCCTCCACACAGGGTTTTTTCCTTGGGAGTTCTTATTGCGCACACCTACACTCATTGGGTCTATCTGTATGTCTGTTGGGTGTTTTGGAGCAGGTTTATGTGGTAACTTAAACCTTTAGCTGCTGGTTTGCATAATTTTTTTTGGGGGGGTGTTATTGTCACTTTCCCTACAGGGTTCAATGTTTTTTTTTTAGGTCTTCTAACTTGTTCTAGTGATGTCTCATGTAATTTTATTTCACAGTTTTAACTTTGACTTTTGACGCCATTGCTCCATTCACTCCTATGGGACTGTACAGTTTGAGACATATCTTTGCAACCACTCAACGTAGTGACTTCAGAGAGGGCTCATTTTACTTGTCTGACCTGCCTCTATCATCCGGTTACCATTGCAAGTGTGTTGGGGGGCTCAGGGGGCTTCGGGCACTGTTGGGGTACTTATTCTGGGATAATTACATTTCCCATGAGCGCTTGCTTTGCGTGCTCATTTCTGATTGGCTCCTGCCACAGCAGCCATTTTGTGCCTTTTCTAGAATGCGAATCCTACGCAGGGCTTGGACTCTCCTTCTCTCCTATGCAGATTAACCCTTCACCTGCCAGATGAGTGTATTTTAGCGATTTCTAGGGTGAAATTTTAATCTTTCACACTGTAATTGGGTGATTCATCATACTAAACGTTTTTGACACTGTGAAAATGTCTAATCCATTGGAGCTTGGGGCCAGGCCTAAGACTAAGGATGCTGGGGTCTCTGTGTCCCCTATTGCGCACTGTTCCTCATGTCATTCAGGGTTACCTAGAGAATTCTCAGCTCATTTATGCCCAGGTTCTGATGTCCTTGAGTCTCTCCCAGGGACCTCCAGCCATGCAATAGAGCCAGGTTGGGTGCAAGAGTTCAAGGCTGCTACCAGAGACCTTCGGTCTACATAACAACTCTTTCCATCCCAGTTACAGGGGGACTTCCACTCATGGCAGACTCGTTCTTCAGTGAGATGTTCCCTGCCAAAACCACAGGGAGTACCTGACGTGTCAGATTCCTCTGAAGAGGAACTGTTGGTGGATTCAGATGTTGAGGAATTTCCTGCTGTGGGCTCCTCTCAGTTTTTTGGGGACCCCTTTGAGGCTGATCCTGAGCCCTCGGCTGAGGGCCTGATCAGGGCTGTCTTGACCACCCTAAACATTCCCCTAGTTCAGGAGGTTCCTTCAGATCCCTCTGATGTTTTCCAGGAGCCTAAAAGCCCCTTACTTGTTTTCCACCTAACCCCACTCTTGACCGCCTTGTGTCTGAAGAGTGGAAATCTCCGGACATAAATCCTTCTGTTTCCAAGAAGTTTGCTAAGCTTTGCCCCTTTTCTGAGGCAGTGCTTGCTCAGTGGGTTCATCCCCCCAAAATGGATGCTCCTATATCCAGGCTATCCAAGTGTACTGCTTTGCCAGTTTCTGATGCGTGTGCTCTGAAAGACTGGACTGACAAGTCCATTTTTGCTATTGCTGGCACTGCCATGCGTCCAGCGTTTGCTGTGGCATGGGTTAACTGGGCCATTGCGGTCTGGACTGAACAGCTCACCCTAGCTGCACGTTGGGGTGCTCCTTCTTCGGATATGTTGCAGCTTCTTGCCAACATCGCTGAGGCCCAGCATTATGTTTCTGCTGCCTTATTTGATGCCGTCCGTTTGGTGGCACGGGTTTCTACCATGTCCGTGGTTGCCAGACAAGCTCTTTATCTCAAGATCTGGTCTGCTGACACTGCTTCCAAGAAAGCCTTGCTTTCCTTACCCTTTCAGGGTAATCCTTATTTGGGCCAGATCTTAAGGATCTGATTAATGAGGCCACAGGGCGTAAGAGTACTCATCTGCCCTTGGTCCCCAGGAAGAAAACTCCTCTCAAGCGTAATAGGTTTTTTCATCCCTTCCAGACTGAGACATGTCCGGCGAACCAGGCGGTTCCATCAGCTCCACGTGCCTCCTCCAAACCCAAACAGCAATGGAAGCCCAAGGTCTCCTCCAAGCATAAGGTTTCCAAGACTTCTTCGGCATGAATCTCCAAACCCGGGTCCCCACTCGGCTGTGGGTGGCTGTCTGCGTCACTACCACAGTGTTTGAGAGGGTTCAGTGGAGGACCCGTGGGTTTTACAGGTGGTGATGGAAGGGTACAGGATCCCTTTCATTTCTCTTCCTCTCTTTCGCTTTTTTCCCTCTCATATGCCCCAGGGCTCAGAGAAACGCTGTCTGTTCAGTGGCGCTATCCAGGCCCTTCTGGACAAGGATATTCTGGAGCCTGTTCTGGTTCAGGACAGAGGTATGGGTTTTTACTCAAACCTCTTTGTGGTCTCCAAGAAGGATGGCGGTTGTTGTCCCATTTTGGATTTGGAAGATCTCAATTCCTTTGTGATCAGGACACATTATCACCAGGAGTCCCTAAGCACTGGGATTGCTGCTATGTCCCCGGGGGGATTCCCTGCTTCTCTGGATCTTCAGAACGCGTATCTACACATCACCATTCATCCAGAGAGCCAGCAGTATCTCAGATTTGCCTGCGACCGAGTGCACTTTCAGTTTTCAGCTCTTCCCTTTTTGTCTGACTACAGTTCCTCAAGTCTTCAACCGTGTCCTGGGAGCTTTAGTGTCCGTCCTCCACCGGGACGACATCAGAGTTACTCCATACATGTCTGACCTGCTTCTGAAAGTCCCCCCTGCAGAACGTCTTCATCAGCAGGTTCAGGACTGCATTCATGCTCTCACCCATCATGGGTGGATCACCAACATGGACAACTCGGATCTTGTCCCATCCCACCGTCTGGTCTTCCTGGACCTTCTCTTCGACACTCAGCAGAGCATGGTGTTTCTCATGGAGTAAGTGGCTCACCAGATTGGCCAAAGAGTATCTGCTGTTCTGGCTTTCGATCCAGTTCCAGCCAAGAAGCTGTCCTCTCTAGTGGGGAAATTCATCCCCACCATAGAAGAGGTCCCTTTTGCCATGGCTCACACCAGGGAACTCCAGAAGTTCATGATCCAGGTGTGCAGGGGTCAGACGGACTTTCTGAAGACGTCTGTGTCACTTCCTCTTCATGTGGAACTGAGTTTGTCCTGGTGGTTTGACCTCTCCAATCTGCTGAAGGGCAAGTCCTTCCTAGTATCCTTCTAGACAGATGCCAGCCTCTCTGGATGGGGAGCGGTCCTGGGTCTCCTGAGTGCACAAGGTCAGTGGTCTCCGAAGGAATCTTTCTTTCCCATCGAAGTGTTGGAGCTTCGGTCGATATTCCATGCCCTTTGTCATTGGACTCCCCAGCTGAAAGAATGCCCAGTCCGGGTGCAGTCCAACAATGCCATTACCGTGGCCTAAATCAACTAGCATGGTGGAATGTGAAGTCTCGCTGCTTGGTAAAAGGTCAAGGCTGTTTTGTCCTGGGTAGGAGAACACGTACCTGCCATATCCGCAGTACACATTCCTGACATAGACAAGGTCATGGTAGACTTCCTCAATCGACACACAGTGGACAGCGGAGAGTGGGAACTGCACCCAGAGGTGTTCTGAGCAATGAGGGAGAAGTTGGGTCTTCCTTGCATCGACCTGATGGTGACGAGACACAACCGGAAGGTCCCGTGGTTCTACTCTCGCTGGAGGGATCCTCTAGCTCTAGCGGGAGATGCCATGCCCATTCCTTGGTTATTTCCTCTGGCATACATCTTTCCTCCCCTTCCCATGTTTTACAGGGTGCTAAGGAAACTGAGACTGGAGCACTGTCCAGTCATTCTGATTGCTCCGTACTGGCCTCGGCAGGCTTGGTTTTCTTAGCTTCTGGATCTGTCAGTTGCGGAGCCATTCTGGCTCCCTTGCCGTCCAGATCTTCTTCTACAGGGTTACCTGTGGAAGGAGGTTGTTCGTCTGGCTTTGACGCTTGGAAATTGAATCCTTGATATTGAAAGGATTTTTCTTCTAGTGTGGTGGCTACGATGCTTAGTGCCTGCAAACCGGCTTCTTCTAAGGCCTACCATCATGTTTGGTTGACCTTCCTATCTTGGTGTGCTGATAGGGACCTCTCTCAGGATTTTGATCTGCCTATGGTCCTGGCCTTCTTGCAGGACTGTGTGGATAAGGGCCTCAGCTTGAGTTCCTTTAAGGTTCAGACTTCTGCTCTCTCTGTTTTCTTTCAGAGGCGCATTGCTATTCTTCCTGATGTCAAGGTTTTCTTCCAGGGCGTTGCTCACACTCGTCTTGTCTTTGACTCCCGCTCCTCAGTGGGACCTTAATTTGGTCTTGGGCGTCCTTCAGCACCCTTCCTTTGAGTCCTTGGCCTCTGAGTTCCACATTAATCAAGAGATTGTGGTGCCTTCTTTCTGCCCTGACCCTACCTGACAAGGAGAGGGATCTCCATTTGTTAGATGTGGTGCGTTATCTTAAGTTCTATGTACATCACACTGAGTCCATTAGACAATCTGACGCGCTGTTCGTCATTCCTGAGGGCCCCAGGACAGGAAGACCTGCATCCAAAGTGACTATTGAGTCTTGGATCAAGTCCACTATTTGTAAGGCTTACTAGCTGAGGAAGAAACCCGTTCCCTTTCGGGTTATGGCTCATTCTACCAGATCTGTCGGGGCTTCTTGGGCTTAAGAAAATCAGGCCTCCGCTGATCATTTGTGCAAGGCTGCTACTTAGTCGTCTGTGCACACTTTTTCGAAGCACTACCGTGTTGATGTGCTGGCATCGGCTGACGCCAGCTTTGGGAGGAAGATCCTGGAGGCAGTCTTGCCTGTCTAAGATCTTCTTCAGTTCTTGGTGCTTCCTTCACTTTTGAGCCCTGTTGGCTCTAGTTCCGTGTGCTGTGTAACGGTTCTTGGGTGTTGTCACCCTTGTTCAGTGTCAGTTGACACTTCAGTTGTTTTGTTGGGCTATCTCTGATCTGATGGTTCATATCTGCACTGGTGACTTTGGGGGCCTTGCGTCTGGTCCTTGCCCTTTTTCCCACCTTTGGGAAACTCAATGGTTGGACATCCCAAAAGTTACCAGTAACCTGTATTGGACGACAGTGAAAAGAGGATTTTAGTCTTACCTGTTAAATCCTTTTCTCTTAGTCCATACAGGTTACTGGTCTCTCACCCTATCAAGGGACCATGCTTGGCTCTCCTGTGGCAGACTGTGGGGGTCTGTCGGGGTCATGCTCACGGGAGTCTTCTTTCCCTTCCACCATCTAGTCGATAGTTATTGTCTCAAATCTTTCTGGAGCTGGTTGGCTAGCTGCAGCCAAGGATGGAAACTAGGCTCCACCCCCTGCAATCAATTCTAGAATTGTTCCTGCCTACTTAAAGGGGCGGATCGCCTACCCGAAGTTACCAGTAACCTGTATGAACTAAGAGAAAATTAGTTGCAGCTTGAATTGCATCTAATGTTTGATTTGAAATAGGCATTATGCTGCAAAAAAAAATAATAATAATAATGCAGTATTTTATAGTCTGCAGTCCATATAACAGTGCCCTTTAGGGGAAGAAGAATATAGCACATTGAATCTGGTTCTTTATTCTTTGCTTAGGTTCTTTAACAGGGAGTCCACATCTTTCCGAACTATCTATTAACTCTCAAGGAGGGACAACTGGCCTCAACTCCTCCTTGTCTCCAAATCTAAGCCCGGATGGCAAGCCTTCCTCTCCACTGATTAGCCCACTGCTGAATGAATCTGCATGCATCAGAACTGATGATGAGGAAGACAGTCGTAAAAAGGTACTAGTTAACTCACATGCATTGACTAAGAATATAGTGTGTCTTATACATTGAGCAAAGAGAACTGAAGTAATTGTTGGGCAAACCGAATGCACATGGGGCAAATAAAAATTTCCTTTAATTAAAGCAGGACACTCGAACTATTAAATGTTTTGGAGTTCTCCAGCGCTTTGCTTCTCAATGCACTGGAGACCTCTAAGATTCAGACTGTTTAAAAGTCCTATTCAGATCAAAGAACATTTGGGAAATTGTTTTGTCCCCCATGGTGAGGTTCATTTGCCCCAGAATTGCTTTTATTTGAATAGTGAATAATGCTATAGTTCTTGTAAATTAGACAGCTAGCCTGTGACCCTCAGGGATAGCCATCATTTACAGCTCTGTGTTCAACAAGAAATATACAGTGTTTGCCTACTGACTGCCAATCTCTTCTGTAAAGGATGGTAGTCTCCATAGAACAGCTCCTGACAGGAACATTTTAGGAATATTACCGAAAAATGTTAGTTTGTGCTTTTATATCTTTATTTTTTTTTTGTTTTGTTTTTAAGTAATTAAACTTTATTATGAAAAAAAAAAGAAAAATGTTTTCCTCAAGGTACCCCTAACAGACAGTCAAACATTTTTAGGAGAGCTCTAAAAATTTTTAGTTTGACTGCTTTATTATAACGGCCCCTTTAAGAACTGAAGCCCGCTCACTACCATCGTTGCTCTATTGACTTCTATGGGAAACGTATATAGGACATATTTCTGCAACAGTTTAAGCCACAATGGACAGAGAGGGCTCTATTTTCTTGTTTCCTCATGCCCTATCATCCGGTTCATTTTCTGAGTGTCCAGGGGGCTTGGCAATCTGCAAATGGAGTTGTAGTCTTTGCTAGGCAGTGAGCAGTGGAGAAGACTACAGTACTCAGAATGCCTGTTTAGCGTGTTTCTTCAGATTGGCTGACAGTTTTGAGGTGGTCATCTTACTTCTCTTGATTATCCTGTGCAGAGGCTGACTCTCTCCTTGCGCGCGCGCGCTCTCTCTCTCTCTCTCTCCCTCCAGGTTGACCCTTCACTTGCCAGATAAATGTATTTCTGGGCTGTTAAGGATTCTACATTATTAGGAAAACATTATGTAGTGTTTTTTTCGAATGTTTGGAACAATTTTGAGGGAAGTACCCTGGATGAGGTCCATTACTCTCAGGTCCACACGAGGGAGCTGCAGAGGAATGTTCTCAGGAACTGGTCCAGGAACCCGGAGTATCTTCTTCCGCAGATGTCTCTCCCAGAAACCAGGGGTGATGGTTACATCTCCCGAATATAGAGCAGGCGAGGCCCTTTGTGATCCTAGAGTGGACCCTGGTCACCACAAATGCTAGTCTGAGGGGCTGGGGAGCTGTTCTGAGTTACTTGGATGTCCAGGGCAAGGTGGAGTTGGGATGAGAGTCTGCTGCATATAAACTTCCTGGAACTCTGTGCGATTTCACTGGTTATTTCGGGAGTGCTAATGAGAGTGCAGTTGTCAATACCACAGCAGTGACCTACATCAGTCTTCAGGGAGGAGCGAGAAGAATGGCTGCTTGGCAGGAATTGAAGGGTCTCTCCTGTTGGGACGAGGCCTACGTTTGAGTCATCTCAGCTGTTCACATTCCAGTCGCCAAGACGTAGATCCGGGAAACTGTGAGCTTCCTCCAGAAGTTTTACCTGAATATCCAACAGTGGGGCATGCCAGCATGGCAACCAGGAAGGTTTCAATATTCTGCTCCCAGACGGGGATACGATGGCCTTTGCTACAGATGCAATATTGATTCTATGGAGCTTTCACCTCTCGTTTGTGTTTCCTCTATTTCCCAGGTGTGATCTGGAAGATCAGAATGGACGGGGCGTCAGTCATTCTGATTGTTCCTTACTTGCCCAAGAGAGAGTGATTTCTGGACCTGTCACTGTCTCTGTTCGGGATCCGATCCTCCTCCCTTCCAGGCTAGATCTGTTGCTTCAGGTTTACCTGTGGCACGAGGATGTGGAGAAACGTGCTTTACATGCATCACTCTTGAAGCCAACATCCTAAAATGGAAGGTTTTTTTCCGGTGAGGTCATATCTGCCATGATACAGGGATGGAATCCAGTCTCTTCTGAGGCATATCATAGGGTGTGTTCTATTTTTCATAAGTGGTGCACAGACAAGAATATGTCCCCACAGGCTTTTGACCTTCCCTTTGTTTTGTCTTTCCTCCAAAATGGTGTGAACAGAGGACTCTGCTTGAGCTCCCTTAAGGTTCATATCTCGGCACGCTCTGTGCTTTTTTCAGAGACATATTACCAACACTGCAGACGTCAAGTCTTTTCTTTAAGGGGTGGCCCATGCCTTCCCTTCCTTTAAGAATCCTACTCCCCCTTGGAATTGTAACCTGGTTCTGGGTGTTTTGCAGTGGCCTCCTTTTGAGCCTCTTGCTGTCATCTCTTTGCGACAATTGATTCTCAAGATGGTTTTCTTGTAAACTTCCCTTCCTGGTATTTTGTCAGGATAAGGTGGTACTTTGTACCTCTCAGGAGTTTATTCCCAAGGTGGTATCGGAGTTTCACTTCAATCAGGAGATTGTTGTGCCTTCCCTTTGTCTTGACCCTACATCTGATCAGGAGAGAGAGCTCCGTTTTTCGGACGTGGTGCGTTACCTTAAGTTTTAATTATTAAGCCTTTTCTTAAGTCTGACAGTTTGTTGTCCCGGGGGATCCCAGAGCTGGCCAGGCTGCATCCAAGGTCACCATTACCTCTTGGATTAAGGCTGCCATACTTCAGGTATATGAACTCTGGAAGAGAGCTCTCCACCAGGTCTGTGGGTGCGCAACAAAGCGACATGGTCCTCCTTGCATACCTTCACCAAAGGTATACCTTCACCTTGCACACCTTCACCTCCTTGTATACCTACCACTACCATGTGAACATCTTGGCCTCAGCTGAGACCAGCTTTGGCCAGAAGGTGGTTCCGCCTGTTTAGGTACATATGCATTTTTTTTCTACCAGTTGTTTAGTAGTTTGAGCCTTGTATGCTTTTGTTTTGGTGTGCTGTGTAAGTTCCCAAGATTTGGTATAGCCCAGTGGTACCTGTGTCACATATTGGACATAAGAGAAAATAGGATTTTAGTGTTCTTGCCTGTTATATCCTTTTTTCTTTATGGAACACAGGTCTCCCATCCAGAAAAAAAGGACTTTCTTGGTACTTCTTTTCTGGGCAGAGGAGTCCTCTCAGTGTCTTTCTCATGGAATTTTCTTTTCTCTGTTGTCCAATACAGGTTACTGGTAACTCTGGGTAGGCGATCCATCCCTTTAAGTAGGCAGGAACAATTGTAGAATTATATGCAGGGGGTGGAGCCTACCTTCCCTCCTTGGCTGCAGCAAGCCAACCAGCCCCAGAAAGATTTGTTCCTCGGTGAAGATAACACAGGCAAGAGAACAGTTCTGCTATAGCTTTAGAAGTTTTTTATTTTTCTGTTAGAAATGGAATACCACCATTAAGCGGATTACCATAACTGACAATGCCCTTAGATGTGGCTAGCTCAGTGACCAGGTGCTTTTTGTGGACTTTGGGGGAATTATCTTGGCTACAAGTTCTTTCCTCAGGAGTTGCCCACCGAGGCTTCTTCTTTAAACATGGTAATCTGAAGACAGAAGATCGGCAGGAAAGGTATGCAACCCTTTAAATGCTGCAGGTCCACATGTCCCACAGTACCCCTCCGCACAGGGGTTTTTCATTTGGAGTTCCTGTTGCACACTCCTGCACTCATTGGGTCTATCTGCATGTCTGTTGGGTGTTTTGGAGCAGGTTTATGTGGTACTTAACCCTTTAGCTGCTGGTTTGCATTCATTCAGGGGGTTTTCTGACACTTTTCCTACTGGTTCAGTGTTTTTTGGGTATCCTATTAATGTTTCATATCTCTTAGTATTACACCTTCAATTTTTTTAAAAATTGTGTAAAGGTGCGCTTTACTGCATAGGCGCCATTGCTCCATTCACTCCTATGGGACTGTACAGTTTGGGACGTATCTCTGCAACCGTTTAACCTAGCGACTTCAGAGATGGCTCATATTACTTGTTTGCCCTTGCTCTATTATCTGGTTCATGTTTCTAGTGTGTGGGGGGGGCTCGGGGCTTCGGGCACTGTTTGGGGTACTTTTTTTGGGAAAGCTACATTTCCCATGAGCGCTTGCTTCACGTGCTCATTTCTGATTGGCTCCCGCCGTGGCAGCCATTTTGTGATCTTTCCAGTTCGAGTATCCTACGCAGGGCTTGAACTCTCCTTCCCTCATCTGCTGTTTAACCCTTCACCTGCCAGATAAGTCTATTTTAGCAATTTTCTGGGGTGAAACTTTAATCATACACACTGTAATTGAGTGACTTCTTATTCAATAAGGTTATTGACACTGTGAGAATGTCTATACCATTGGAGCTTGGGGCCAGACCTAAGACTATGGATGCTGGGGTCTCTGTATCCCCTATTGATCATTGCTCTTCCTCTCAATCAGGGTTACCTAGAGAATTCTCAGGTCATTTATGCCCAGCATGTTCTGATGTCCCTGAGAGTATTCCAGGGATCTCCAGCCATGCATTAGAGCCAGCTTGGGTGCAAGAGTTCAAGGCTTCTACTAGGGACCTCAGGTCTACATTGCATCTCTTTCCATCCCAGTTACAGGGGGTCCATTCTTGGCAGGCCTCCTCATCCGTCAAGCCTTCCATGCCCAAACCTCAGAGTACCTGATGTGTCAAATTCCTCTGAAGAGGAACTCCTGGTGGATGTGGGGGATTCAGATGTTCTGCTCTGGGCTCCCCTCAGTTTTTTGGGGATCCTTTTGAGGCTGATTCTGAGCCCTCCGCTGAGGGCCTGATCAGGGCTGTCTTGAATACTCTTAACATTCCCTTAGTTCAGGAGGTTCCTTCTGACCCCTCTGATGTGTTTCAGGAGCCTAAAAAGCCCCTTACTTGCTTTCCACCTACCCCACTCTTGACTTTAATAATAAAATAAATAATAAGAAATAAATTATATCTTCTCTTTAGTGGGTAATTACTTTAAAAGAGCTTTGTGGGATTTTTTTCAAGAACATACAGAAATTGATTTATGTAATTGCATTGCTGGGAATTGTAATTTCTTTAGACATTTATTGTCTTCAAACAAATTGATTAGATCCTTTCTTTTTCTATAGAGAATTAGTGTTCATAGGCCCACAGTTAATTAGATGCTTCAGCACATATAATATGTTCGATGAAGATTTGATGTTATTTAGGTTTGTGTTCATCACCATGTATAGGGAGTTGCAGCACTTTGCATCTTCCTCACTTTTTCTCTTTTTCTTTTTTTTTTCTGTCTTTCTCTTTCTTTCCTTCTTTCCTTTCTTTCACAGTTTTACTTTTTTCTTTTCTTTATTTTTTTCTCTCCCTTTTTCTTTCTTTCTTTCATTTTCTTTCTCTCTCTCTCTCTCTCTCTCAAGTTTTATAAAGATAAGGGTGATCAGTTTCTAGTAATTAAGGGATTTGTAACATTGTATTATAAATGAACAAAATAACTTTTTTAGGGCTTTTCCTGTTGAGGGTACTCACACTGCTAGTAGTTGGTATATTGAAAGGTTATTACAAATGAAGCTGTCAGGAACTGAAGGAGCAGTTACAATCACACTGTATGGAGAACAGTAGCCAGTGGATCAACTCTCCTGCAAAAAGCAATAGAATAACTGTCTGGACAACAGCAGAACTGTTTCAACACCAGGCGCACAATTTAATTTACAAAACAGAACTGTAACAACTTTTCTGTATGCAGGAATAACATTGTATGCATTTTTTAATAATAGAAATTTAAATAAGTCACACATTTTTTATTTAAAGGGAAACTGTTCCTTAGGAATACAATCGATTCTGTTCTACTGAAACCTGTTTTTTGGCAAGAGAAGGTAGAGACAGACATCAATTGAGAGGATTATAAATAAGGCGCCATCGTGGGAACTCCTGGCTCAACATGTCAGGACCAATCCACCATGGGGGGATTCTGAACATTGTCAAATTCCTCCCCAGTTCCTTCCAAGCAGTTGGTTTTCCTGGGGCATAGGTTCAACACCCGTCTGAGGAAGGTATTTCTGACAGAGGACACAATTCTGCACATCATGCTACTGGTGTCCCAAGCTCTAGAATGGTCTTCGACTCTGGTCCAGAAGTTCATGAAGCTTGCGGACCGCATGGTTTCCACCATGAAAGCAGTGCCTTATTCTAAGGAACTTTTGGGGAACTCCAGAGACTCATCATCCTGTCTTGACAAGGGAGTCCGGATCTCCTGGATCGGCAGATCTCCATAACTCCAGAAGTCAGACAGGATTTGCAATGGAGCAACCTGGAGAAAGGGAAGCTGGGATTCTGGAGTGCACCTTTGTCACAAAGTATGCCAGCCTGAGGGGTTGGGGTGTGGTTCTGGGCCACCTGGGGATCCAGGACAGATGGACCTTGGAGTCCTTTCAGTCCACCGCTGTTTTGGAGCTCGGGGCAATCCGGCTCGCTCTAGTATACTGGTCCCTTCAACTGAGGGGTCATCCAGTCTGACACCACCATGGCCATGGCTTACATCAACAAGCAGGGAGGCACTCAAAGTTCTCCCACTTGGTCAGAGGTCAAGTAAATCTTGGGTTGGACATAAGCTCACATTCCGGCCATCTCTGCCGTTCACATTCCAGGGGTAGAAAACGTCCTGATGGATCCAGGTGAGTGGGAGCTCCATCCAGAAGTTTTCACCCTGATTTTGCAGAAGTGGGGTCTTCCTCAGATAGACCTGATGGACACAAGGAACGACATGAAGGTTCTACTGTTTTTGTTCCTGTTGGAGGGACCCGCTGGCCTTCACTTTGAACACAGTGGTAATTCTGTGAAGCTTTCACTTCGCTTACACCTTTCCTCAAACTCCTTTCATCCCCAGAGTACTCGGGAAAATAATGATGGTCAGTTATGGTCATTATGGTTGCACCATACTGGACCAAGAGGGCATGGTTCACAGAGCTGGTGCATCTATCCATTCAGGATCCATTTCCACTGCCACCCAGATAGGACATCCTCCTTCAGGGGTACCTCTGGAAGGAGGACGTGGAGAGGATAGCTTTGACGGCATGGCTGTTCAAGTCTCCATCCTGAGGAGAAAGGTATTCTACCCTGAGGTCATCTCTACTATGATACAGACTAGGAAGCTTGTATCCTCTAAGGCCTACCACAGGGTTTGGTCTCTTTCATTTTTGGTGCATAGACAGCGATCTGTCTTCACAGGAGTTTGACCTTCCGGTGGTCCTGTCCTTCAGGATGGTGTGAACAAGACTCAGTCTGAGTTCCTTGAAGGTTCAGACTTCTGCTCTCTGTATTTTTACAGAGACCTATTGCTATCTTCCCAGATTTCAAGGTGTTCTTTCAGGGGGTTGTCCATGCTTTCCCTACCCTTGCTACCATTTCTTCATGTCTCGATGTGGAAGATGGTTTTTCTTCTGCCTGTAGTCTCTGTGCACAGAGTTGCTGAGTTGCAGGCTTTGTCCTGCAAGCGGTCTTTCCTGGTGTTTCACAAGGATAAGGCTGTTCTTCGAACATTTCAGGAATTCCTTCCTAAAGTGGCTTGTTGTGCCTTCCATTTGTCCTGACCTTAAGTTTGACAAGGAGAGGGATCTCCTCTTGTTGGATGTGGTGCGTTATCTCATGTTTTATGTACACCGCACCAAGTCTTTTCGTAAGACTGATGCTTTGTTTGTCATGCTACTTCACCACTGAATCTTCGATTGTCTACCATTCACAGGGCATACAAACTCAGGAGGAAACCTGTTCCCTTTCATGTTACAGTACATTCCACCAGATCTGTTGGTGTCTCTAGGGCCTACAAGAATCAGGCCTCGGCTGAACAGCTGTGCCAGGCTGCGACTTGGCCCTCAATGCAAACCTTTGCCAAACACTATTGTGTTGATGTTCTGGCTTCGGCTGAAGTCTGTTTTGCCAGGAATGTTCTTCAGGCAGTACTGACAACTCCTTCCTGTGCCTTACTGTTCTTTAACTGTTTTAGCCCAGCTGGCTCTTGATCTAGTTCAGCAATAGACAAATGCAAAGAAAAATAATAAACCAAAATAACTACTCTTTGAAGGACACTTACGTAGGCAAGTTCTTTGGATTAAAAAAAAAAATAAATAAAAGATAACTTTACCTTGATTAAAAGTGACTCTTAATTTGCTTATTAGATAGACTTAGGTGATCTTCAAACAGCACCCGGTTATTTACATTTGCTGGTTTTGTTTGCATTACATCTCTGCTTTAGCTCACTACTAGTTATTCAGTTATGTTACAAGGACATCATATGTCCCTTAACAAATGCATTGCATACCCCCCCCCCCCCCCCGAGGAGTTAAGACTCCTTCAGATCTATCGAAGCCCATTGTTTGCCATAAGGAAGTCTGCTTTACAGATCCAGGAACCTGTATGAAGGACACCTATCTAGGTAAGATTATCTGTTACGCAAACTTGGAGGCACTTATGCCTAGGGTGTATTTCCCATGTAAGACTACTTATTCTTAATGTGCCCTTAAATAGATTGGGACAACCATATTGGTCGTTTTGGCCAGTATTGAAACTTTTGATTGCCTGTTGATCAGTGTGGCACAGCAGTCTTGCCTGCCATCAATCTGATTTACCATTGGCCCTGTGATTGGGCACCTTTTGGGTACATTTCTTACTTAATTGTTTTTTCATGTGATTAGTAGAGCAATATTTGTAAGTAAAATTATTTCCACGAGATTGCATTAGCTACTGTATAAAGGAGCTTTGAGCAAAATCCTACTGACGTGATGTAGTGACTGTATAATACTGTTACAGCAGGATTCCCATGATAATTAGCAAACACACTTTATTCCTTGCTTACTTTTTGCTTATTGTGATTTACCATGTTATCTTTACACAGCGATATCCAACGGACAAGGCATACTTTATTGCAAAGGAGGTTTCAAATACAGAATGCACCTATCTTAAGGACCTTGAAGTTATCACAATGGTAATGTATTTATGCCTTTTCTTTCCAAAGCAGATGGAACTGAGAGTAGATTACCTAGAATACCAGTTCAGGTTCAGTTCTTTCATAATACCATTTGGAGCATATCCTTATAACATAAAGTCCTAGAATGCGCCGCTCACTGTGTGTGTAACCGCACATACGCAGTAGGGACTCGCAGAACGGGCTGATAGCCTGTCTGTGCTCCCGGCTCCGAGGCAGCAACGGAGGCCCGTGGTGACAAACTGTCACCCAGCGCCTCCGCTGCTTCACCGGAGCCGGGAGCACAGACAGGCTGTGAGCCATCCGGAGCTCCCCGGATCAGCCCGTGTATACAGGCTTTGTAACTAGTGTTCTAAATATGTGTTTTGACTAAATGTGATCGCCTTTCATTATTTTTATTGTTGTAATAATTAGTATTGCTCATTTGAAAAAAGCCAACATATTTCTCAGCTCGGTACAAATGGGAAGGAATAAAGATAATGGGTCCTACATATGAAAGCAGAGTAATTCTGGGGCAAACCATCTACACCACAGGGGACAAAGTAAAATTCCCACTGATCTAAATGGGGCTTTTAACCCTGATTGCTAGAGGTGTCCAACACACTGCTTTCTTATTTGAATTAATGGAAATATTGTGATGCAGTTGATTTCCCCCAGAATTATTTTATTCCTATCTCCTTTTATATACAGAAGCCCCATTGGGTAGTAGTGGGTAGTATGTATAAAGACAAAATGGAACAATTCTGGGCCAAACCGTCTTTACTGTAAGATATAAATCAAAATTCCAATTGATTTAAATGGGGATTTTAACCACTTTAATGCTAGAGGTGTCTTAAAGGCATAACGCCACAGTGCTTTGGAGACCTCTAGCATTCAAGGGTTTAAAGCCCCATTTAAATTAATGTAAATGTTTTTACTCTACAGTGCAGATGGGCTGCCCCAGAATTGTTCTGCTTTGCTTTATACATATGGCCCATTGTTGAATATGGATTTGGTTCAGGGGAGGGGAGGCAACCTGTTCCACTTTAATACACATATGTACCTAGATATATTATTACGTTCACTTTGTTCGTACTCTTCTGGTCCTTAAAGGTTTAAGTAAAATTAATAGTGAAGGGAGTTTCCGTTACCTTTCTACCCACTATAATGTTTGCACCTAGTATGAAAACTCATTACTGTCTCTTACTGAGCTGTACCAGCACTCTTTCAAAATATTGGCACATTTATAACAATAATCATATCTTTACTCTTATGTAGCACAGCCAGTTTATAAGCAGAGCTGTGCACAGGATGTTCAGGCACAGAGTCCCCATCCTACAGAGCTTTCAGTCACAGTTTTGGTGCCTAAAACACAGAGATAGTGACTTGCCTAAGGTTGTTAGGAATTGACACGCAAGTTGAACCAGATTATCTTTGATTAACAGTTAGTCAAATAACCAACTGGGCCAATCTCCCCCTCTCATTTGAAATGCTGTTTTGGAGGCACAGAATGTTTGATACCAGGAGTATCTATCCGTGTAGCTGCTTGATAAATATGCCTCATTGCTGCCCATAGAGATGGATTACTTATAACAGGGTACATATACATCAAGCTAAAGGCATGCAGTTCTGGAACAACACAGTTGCAAGTCATTCATAAATCAGTCTACAGTCTGTCTACTCTGTCCTAGACTGACCCTTTTAATTGCAAGACTGCAAGTCCCACTATCTCACTGTGAAACATGTCTTCAAAATTTGGCATCCCAAGGGAAAAAAACTTTTGTCACCATAAAATTAATTACAACTAAGGACTACTGAGCCTTGTGCACAAAAACAACCAACTGCACCATAGGGAGCAGATACAAATTGCCATTGATTTAAATTGTTTTTGTTTTAATATCTTGAATACTACAGAGGGCTCTAGTACATAGTACAGCATTCAGGTTATTAAAAGGCACATTAAAACCAATTATTACTTTTATTTGTTCCCTGTGTTTCAGTTGTCCTTGTACATATGGTCCACTGAATTTAAATTGGTGTGCTGTTGTATAGACTGTCCTTGTTAAGGACAGAGGCAAAAGGGCCTCACACATACAAATAAAGGAATGTTTCTGTTTTAATTGTGGCTTTTAACCACTTGAATGCTAGAAAGGTCTCCAACACATTGCTTTCAAGAGATTAACTGTGAATTTTTATTTGTTCCCTGTGGCATAATTTTGTCCCAGAACTACCCTTTTTCAGCTTGATGAATTTAGCCATGAGGGAATTCTTTCCACCATTGCTAATTGTACCAACTGAATGTAAAAATGACATCAAAGCTTTGGCTGGACTACAAACAATGAGGTTCATTAGTTACACCTGGAAAAGTGCTCTCTGTTGAAACCCAGAGATATATTCTAACACTAATAATCTGTGCAGGTCCTCTTTGTTACATTTACAACCTGTGATTGTTCCACTGCTCCCTGTCATTTACACAATGCTTCTTTTATTTAGCATTAGAAACTAAATAAACTCACCTTTGAGCTTTTGGTTGGATTTCACTGTGGTCATCTCTAATTTCCTCAGAGTAAAAACTCCTGATACCGTCTTAATGTTCATGGCCTTATTTCCTTTTGAAGGTGACCTTATTTATTACTTCTTACTGTATAAACCACAAGAAAATACTTTTGGTTGGCAGTTATTTTCTGTCCTAGAATACAATAATATACTTTGTATCTTGTCCAGTTATTTTGGATTCTGATTTTGAACAGGTATAATGGTCTAGAACCACTGAAATTATTCTAATTCTAAGAATATTTAACCCCTTGAATGCTAGAGGGGTCTCCGGTGCATTGGATACACTAGCATGTGAGTGTTTTAAGCCATTTTCTTTTGTTTCATTATGGAGAACTAGTTGAACACCCCGTTACACGGGCCACAGTGCCACTGCCACCCAGTCGCAGGGCAGTCACGCGCAGTAGAGACTGTCCGCGCCGTGGCTGATACAGAGCTGGAGGCTCCTTCGGAGCGTACAGCTCTGTATCAGCCGTGGCTCGGGCAGTCTCTACTGCTCATTACTACATTACTCCTGTCTATAGCACAACTAATCCTGTTGGTATACTACACACAAAACCCTATGCATTTTACAATATTTAAAAAAGAAATAAAGTTAAAATATGAGATGTTTGTCAACATGCTGAACTTTTCTCCTGTTTTTTGTGTGTAGTGGTTTCAGAATGCTATAAGCAAGGACGATTCTATGCCAGATTCGCTAAGGCACCTCATATTCTCCAACTTTGATCCCCTATATAAGTTCCATTCAAATTTCATAAAGGAAGTTGATCAGAGGCTCTCTTTATGGTAAGATTTGTGTACACTAATTTCAATTGCCACAGTCATTAACTGAATCATTAAGATTAATACAAAATATATAGGACGCTCATAAATAATGGAGGATTACCATGTACATCATATATCGGGTGAACAAAAACCCAATATAACCATATAGAAAAAAAATGTAAGTAAAATGGGTAATAAATGCCACTCAGTGCCATAAAGATAACTCAAACATCAAACCATATTAATAGTATCAAGAAATGTAATATTTATTCAAAACACTATATAGTGGTCTCAGAGTCACCCAGTGTCCAACCTGCTGCGTATTAACCCCTGATGTGCTTTTCTTTGGGATTTTAATGAAGATGTTTGGCATTTTTATGCAGTTTTGCTTATTTTTGTGGTGCAGACATATGGTGTTTTGTGTTTCCTATATTTGTTTTTTTTTTGTTTTTTTTTTTATAGATTGTTTAGGATTATTTATATGAACATTGGTCCTCGGTGTAGAGGGGATTTTGCTTTTATGGCAAGGTTTTTTTTTGTTTTGTTTTTTTCCCCACTCTGGATGGAATTGAGTTTGGACATTGGGTGAACCTATGAGAACACTATGATTTATTATAATGTTTGAATATATTTATTCTATTATTACAGTTTGATTTTTGAATTATAATCTTTATGTGACCGAGTGCCATTTATTACCCACTTTATTGTCTTCATTTTTCTCTATTAGATTAAGATTGATCATCAAAAGTATTGTGAACTGAACCAAAAAGTATAGTCTGGGAGTAAATAACACAAAAGGTCTTTCACACTGCAGCAGAGTGGATATGAGTCTTGGAACATAGAACTGTGAGTCACTGAGTTAAGGAAGAAATAAGAGAGGGAAGAGACCATTGATAGAAGTGCTAGCAGAGTGATATTATATTTCATCTATAGAAGAGATGGCCAAATGTTGGAGAGGAGACATAGAAACTCCAGTGAGACCAGATCCTGATAAAAATGTTGTGTCTAAGAATACTTGTACATAGTTCAATTATGAAGATTTGATTAATCTTCTAATTATGTCTACATTATTTCCCTGTGATGTGTTCCATGGTAAAACTTAATAATGGATTATGCTTTCTTCTTTGGAGAGCTCTAGAACATGTTTTATTCACTAGGGCTTTCAATTCATCTTTTTAAGACCATCAGCCCTTTGATGCCAGAGAATGTTGCAATGCGTTGGATATCTTTCTGGCACAAAGGTTAAATTAAAGGGTACAATCTTTTCTAGAACAGTTTGACTTTGGGCCATGCCCACCAAGCATTGAACATGTCTATTTGAACTCCACACCATCTGCAGCATCAAAGGAGGAGCAGAATATGCAATATCCAAACTCTCCCATTGAGAAATAGACACCTCGATCTACGCATTTGTGTGTTTAAAGGGTAATGTTTTTGTATGTGAAACTCTCCAACCCTTCCTTGTAGTGCATAATGATTATCAGATACTTTAGTAATGCTGAAATTTCTCATATTTGCTGAAATATTATAAGTTGTCTCCCTCACACCCCTTTTCAGTATGCCAGGCCACATCCCCTGAGATCAGAAATTTGGTTGCTTGCCTGGACAGATCGCTATGAGGCACAATCTGCCTTCATTCTTTATATGGAAAACCCTGGCCCCCTTCATGAAGGAGGGCAGGTTTTTCCTTACACTGAAAGAAGATTGTCCTATGTCGCAATCCACTTCCAGCTCCAAGACACAAAGGATGATGGAAGTATAAGGGGCATGAGGGGGACAATTTATAATATTTCACTGAATGTAGATCAATTTCAGCATTGCTAAAATAACTGACCAGTGGTATGCACTACAAGGAATTATTGCAGTGTTGCTCATACTGAAACATTAGTATCCCTTTAGTAAAGTTACGTGAGTTTTACTGAACAGTCAACAGCAGCTACTGAAGCAGACCTCCAATGCCTACTGAGGATTTAAAGACTTTTATCACAAGCGAGAATATTAAACATCTCAAAAGAAGGAGAATATCGAGATCCTTTCTACTTAACATGCGGTATTAGATCTCCACAATGAGACCAATAACAGATCGGGATACTAGCCTCAGATCTGGAAGAATTTAAAATTGAAGCATTGAAAATTATCGCCAGAGGTGTAACGTTTGGTTTCGCAATCTCCCTGAGACTATTACCTCACAAGATCTCATGGGGAAGGGATCATTGTGTCCACCAGGTGGATTGGTACAGATGGTTTAGATGGGGTGTGGGTACACCAGTCTTAAGTGGGTACACCAGTCTTAAGGGGGACTCTTCCAGGAGGCCATTTTCCTTCATTTTATCCCTCAAACTAAATTTTGTAATTTCTACATGTGAGTCCTGGAAAGATTTATGTTCAGTAACTTTTCCCTTTCCGTTATGTCTGTACTGTTGCTACTACTGAGTGGATCCCCCCCCCTTTCCATTTATCTCTAACGCCACAGTATTATCAAACTATTGAATTGTAACACTGGTAACTATATAGCGGAGTCTATATTTTTTCTCTTATTTTACCTAAAAATGGAAGTTATTACAGTTGGTTCTGTTCATTGCTTTTTCTACTTCAGATATATAAACTCAACACGAGGAAGCGTTACGCTGATCTCTTCTCATACCTCCTGATACTGATCTCTTTTCTCCACTTGTTTCTTCCTGTGTTTCGCCTGCAACTGCTGGCAATCCTTTCCCATGGAACTGATGCCTAACTGAAGGGTAACTGGGCACAAGCTTGTACTTGATATGGATAGATGGCTGTTTCTAACACATATCCTCTCATATTTCTTTCCCTTAACATTAGAGGTCTTAATTCCCCAGGTAAAAGTGCTATGCTATTTGGAAACAAATGTTTACACCTACAGGGGCCACATTTGCTTCCTTCAGGAGACTTCTTTCAGGGAGGGGGGACTTCTAGAGAGTCTTTAAAAAAAAAAAAACTTCTCTATCTATATTTTAGTTCAGTGTGAGGTCAGAGGAGAAGAGTAGAGATTCTGATTCAAAGTTATGTCCCATTTCAATTCCGTCTGTTAATGCGGAAGGTAGATATATTTTTCTCAAATGCCTGTTGGGTTCTATCACCATCACATTAGGCTCTGTCTATGCACCTAACACAGGCTAATATAAAATTATTGATAAGATTATACACAAGCTTTTATCTTTCCAGTTGGCGGTGGTGGGGGACCTCAATGTTCCTTTAAACCCACATCTGGACTGCCCATCCTCAGTGTCCTTCTACCTGATACTATGGTGAACTCTGTTAACAAAATCTTACGGTCTCCCCATTAGGCTTCAACAACCTCCATGAGACAACCAAATATGACTTTTTTTATTTATTTTTTATTACTTTTAACCCCCAGGAATAGACTATATTCTCATGGGCCAAGCGTACATTCAGTACATCTCTTCAGCATACATTCTTCGTATTAAGTGATAAGGCCATGCTCCCATTGAACTTTCCTTAGCAATCTGTGTTTTTTTTTATCCCAAGGGTCAGTATACGGTTCAGAACCTATTATGAGCAGCTTTGTGTAATCTATCTACTGCCTGCTTGCCAGCCAACTTATAGATTGTCAGGTGTCACATCCAGTCTTCTTCACTCCCAAATTTGCATCCAGGCTAGTCATCCTCGTTGGGGGATGAAATCACTGAGGAGAAGATCTGGGCCACCATTTATAAAATGTTGGCCAGTGTAAAGTCCAGTGCCTGATGGATTTCCCTTGACGTTTAAAAAAAAAAAAAAAAAAAAAAAGTTTGTCCTTTTCCCCTGTACTACTTTGTGTATTCAATGGCCCACTTAATAGCTTAACAGCAGCAGGATGTATTGAATATTTTTAGAGACACTTAAAGGGATAGTAATACTTAGTTTTAAATGTATTTTATTTTGTAGGCATTAAAAAAACACGAAGAATGATTTAAGTCTTATCTCTCAAACCTTTATGGTTTGAGATATTCACAAGCAAAGTTTCCCCCTCCCGCCCCTTTTACCTAGTGTAAGCCATCTCTTTTCAGATGTGAATCTGGTTGTAAGACCAGACAGATAACAGCAGGGGACAATCTTCTTCCTATGAGATCAATGAAAGACCTGCCCCTCTTGACAAGTTTTTCAGGTTTTTCCCTTATCTTAATTGAAGATTGTCCCTCTCTGCAGTCTACCTGGGCACCTCCCTTCTGCTCTGGCTGAACAGTGTGACATCAGTAAAAGGGGTGGGAGGGGGATACTTTGTCATTGAATTACTCTTGAACTACAACTCTGACAGAATTGAAATAACACTCTCCAAAGTCCAAATACTATGATGATTAATTAGAGCTGTTTTTATTATGAAACATTACTATCCCTTTAAACATATTGCAATAGAGCCCCCTATTCCTCAGTTTTATAATGATCTTCTATATTAATCCTACTGCTAAGATCAAAGTAAATGGAACCCACTCATCTTCCTTCTGCCTAAAAAATGGTACTAAGCAAAAATGGCCTCTGATAATTATCCTTGTAATGGAAATCATGGCATGTAGAATACACTGAAATATAAGAATTAGTCATATACTTAGTCACATGAGCTAAAGCGATTTTGTGTTTTGTTTTTTTTATTTTGGTCTCTGAGCATTCTGCCACTTTGCCAGAGATCTTAATTCGAACTGAACTTGTATAGTACGGTCTCCAGCTCTAATTAAATATGATGAAATCCGAAATTCTTAATGTCAATACCAAGCCCCCCTCCCCCCGCCTTGGGGCTACAGGAAGTAGCCACTTTTAGATGGTCCTCCTTCAAAGTCTGATAACCTAGGTATTCGGTTAACTGCCCACCCTGGACATTTATTTCAGGAAAACTTATTTTGTCTATTGAGCCAAATCACTCAAGACCCAACTAAATGGTCTCCCCTGTTTCTGTCCTGGATGGGCAATGTTAATTGAATAAATATGATAGTTATTCCTCTTGTTCTCTACTGTGCAAACTGTTACAATCCAACTTCCACAATCCTAAATAAAGAAGCTGCAATTTGCCATAAACACCTTTATTGGGCACCCTAAACTTAGACTAGACTTATTGGCTAGGAGTAGGGAAAAAGGGGTTTTGGGAATGCCTCTGTTATCTCTTTATTACCAGGCCACACATTTGTCTATGATATATCAATTACAACATTCTCATTATTCTAAGATGATGGCCCAGTTGCAGTAGGACTTAGTGGCCCGCTTTCCACTTCAGATCCTGCTATGGCTCCCGTCCGGGAATAGGCCAATTTCCATTTCTTTGGCACCCCCAGAGGGTCTGGGATTGGCTTATTACAAATTCATCTCTCTGCTCCACCCCATTGATTACCCTGATTTATAATCCTGCCTTTTCCCCTGGATTGAATGTAGCATCCTTTGAATATTGGCTTTGGGAGGATGCTTTCTGGTATATAATCTCAACAAACCAGCTGAGGCCATTTAATGAGCTACAGGATGAGTTTGGATTATCATCTGCTGATCATTGGCAGCTTGGGCAAATCCACTCCTCTCTGACTTCCCATTTAAATAAAGCTGATCTCTTATGCTCCCCACACCCATTGAGTTGGCCTTCCTTCACAATGACAGATGTCATAGGAACATCTCTGATATCTATAACATTATCCTGAATTCACTTATCACCTGTTCTGGAGATGGCTTTAAACTTAAATGGGAAAAGGAGTTTGATTTCCCCTTGTCAGACTCACAATGACGAGTTATTACACTCAACACAATTTTCTGGAATATATTCGTTGTTGAATATAACTATAAGTTTCTGTTCCATTGATTTATGACCCCAGTATACTTCATAGGTTTTACCCTAGTGTGTTTGAGCTATGTTGGAGGTGCAACATAAACATATTTTCTGGGACTGCTATGACGTTTGAATTTCTGGTCTTGGATCTTGGCTTTCATCAAACAGGTTTTGAGGTTGTGCAACTCCCCTGACCTTTTGCAAGCTATTTTAAATCTCTATCTAGATGAGTTATGAGCAGTTCTGTAATTCTGAGTAAATTGGCCTTGTATAAACATTGTGTAAATGTAACTAAGATGTTCATCCATGCAAAGTGGAAGCAGCCAGAACCCCCATCCTGTCCGAATGGGTAAAAATGTCCTACATAATGACTGTGTAAAATCTGACTAGCCTGTGAAGTGGACGAGAACCACAATTCTGGGACGTTTGGATCCTTTGGGTCATGTATTGGGATGGGAAAATATGATTAACCAGGTGAAAGATGACTGATTTTACCTCACTGCTCCTTATTGGTTCTGTATTGAGTCTCCACCAGACATGGCTGGACTTTCCTTCTATTCTCTTTACCCATTTCTAATTTCTTTTCTTTCCCCCCCTTCCCTTCTCTTTAACTCTTCTGTCCTTTCTACGTATCTCCTGTGTGAGAGCTTCCTCAAGGGTGAACAATTTGACCCTTTCTGATCATAATTTTTCATATATATATAATATATAGTATAATATGCAACACTTTTAAAGATAACTTACCTTTGCACAGTTTACCTTTCAGTATCCATATACTTGTACCCATATATATCTGATATTGCCTTTGAAGTGATGTACTCTTGTCTTTTAAATGTTGGAAGACATTTTTTTCTAATACAAACATAACATTATTCTCTACTCTTAAACATCCAAATAATTGATGAAAGATATCTGCTATCAAAATTCATAGGTTAGCTGTAATAGTTTCATAGTGGACTTTAGTGCTTCTGATTTTGATTAATTTATCCATAGGACAGAGATGTCTGAGTAACTGTAGTAATCTACATGTTGGGAAAAGAGGGAGAAGCCTTGTAAACATCACTTGTAAATAGTCCTCAAATTGACAGCATTTATATTGTGATTGTTCTGTGTTGTAGACCTTCCTAGCATGCAATTGATAAAGCCTAATATTATAGGAGTTTGCCTAAACTGGACACTGAGTCCTATTCATCAAGCTGCAATTCTGGAGCAAACAAATGGCACCATAGGGTAGAAATTAATAAACCAGAAATTCTCACTGATTAAAAAGGGCTTTTAACCCTTTTAATGTTTCATAAGTCTTGAACTCTCTGCAATGCATTAGAGAATTCTCTAGGATTGTGGGTTAAAAGCCCAGTTTAAATCCATGTGAAATGTAATTTATTCCCTATGGTGCAGTTGCTGTGGTCCAAAGTGGCATCTCCCTGGCTTGTTGAATAAGGCCCTATATTTTAACCCTTAGAGTGACAGAGGGGTATGCAACACATTGCAAAGCAATGCCTTGTGTACCCCTCTGGCAGTTAATGGGTTAATTGTGTTGTGCCATGTAGCTTTGGCTTGTCTTTGTCTATTAAAGAATATTGAGTGTCTTGATATAAGAACTTGAGCTGTCCTGTTGGTCAAAATGCTATGATCAAAATCTTGAGAGATAGATAAAAACTCCTCAAATTCCCATTTATTTAGAGGTACTATAACCTTCTGAATGCTAGAGAGGTTTGCAACACATTGCTTAGTAATGCATTGTATTTGGCATTCAAAAAGCCCCATTTAAATCAATGAGGATTCTTAATAGCTCTTATTCAACTCCTTGATTGTACACCACAAAATAAACATTAATTAATTCCGGGGCAAAACAAACTTTATAACAGGAGAGAAATAAACATCCTCAAAACTCCCAATGATTAAATTCGGGGTTCTAACACTTTCAGTGCTAGAGAAATCCCAAGTGGATTGCTTAGAAATGCACTGGAGACCTCTCTAGCATTCCAGAGGTGAAAAGACTCGCTGAAATTGTATAAACATTTTGACAATGTTACTCCCCTTTGGTGAAGTTGGTTTGCCCCTGTGTTTCTCCATTTTGCTTATGTACATAAAGCCCAATAGAAGAGAGGTATAAAAAACCTTCTTAGTGTATGTTAGTTTTATACATCACCAATGGGCCTTCGTTATAAAAGAAAACTGGATTTATTCTGGCATAAACAAACTGCACCATAGGGGACAAATAAAAATGCTTGTTAAATTAAATTGGGCTTTTAACCTCATGGATGCTAGAGAGAAGTCCCCAATTCATAATGAAGCAATGCATTGGACACCTCTTGCAATCGAGGGGTTAAAACACTCTTCTTTCAAATTGTCCCATCAAACTATTGATTAGTTTTTTGGAACTTCAACTTAAGCTTGCCTGGTTCATCTGAGACTGAAATGATCTCCTCTTATGAAGAATAAATCTTAACCCTTTGAGTGCCAGAGGGGTACGGAATGCATTGCAAAGCAATACATTCTATACCCCTCTGGCACTCCAAAGAGTTAAGGAGCCCTGAGCCTCCTCAATGTCTGTCTTTATTATCATGCTATGCTGTTGTCTACCCTTATGCACTGGTCCCACTCTCATATGAAGAAGAGTTGGGTTACCCCTCAATAGTCTATTCTTAAACGCATTCCTTTATACACTGTTCCTTGGACTTCTGGGGGAATACTCACCTACTCAATGAGGAAATAGTCATTGATCTAGGCTCATATAGTGAGTTGGAATAAACTAAAAAGTGTGGTTGGCCTCTCAACAGATAATTTTCCTCTTGCATCTCTGTTGCACAATTGCAACTTCCCTCAAGACTTGCATTCTGTGGGGTTCGCTAACTGGTTTTCTGCCACTGTTTTTAGCTCATTGTTTGCATGATGGCCAATTTTGTTTTTTTCAACAACTCCAAACTAAACTGTCTTTACTCTCCAATGACCAGTGGCAATATTGATGTATTCTCAACTTTGTCCATACCCACCCTGACAAGGGTTACTTTATCGACAGCTCTTACCTTTTGAAAAGTTATGTACTGTAAGTGAGTTACTTAAGCATTGCCTCGCTTGGTTTACCTTTCGACTCTCAAGCTAACCCTACATTTGAGAAGAAAATTAAATGTGAATCTGATCTTCATGTGCCCATTTCAGAATGACAGTGGTTATCCACAACCTCTAATGTTATTGCATTGTACACTTTTATTCACTGGTATCGTACTACGGCCCTTCTTCATGCTATCTACCCAGATATCCAACCTATGTGCTGTAGATGCGGGCAACATGATGGCTGTCTATTTTATATATGGTGGTTACATCCCTTTTGGTTTTACTTGCGGTTCAGACTGACAAACTGACCCTGTGTCTTTCTGAACTGCTCCCATTCCTCCCTTGAGAAGAAATGTACATAAATTCTAATTATATTGTTTAATACTGCAAAAAAAAAGTGTATCCCAGTTAGGTTGAAGCTTGAGAATCCTCCTTCGCTCTGAGATTGGATTAAATCCACTATGATAATTTTGCTTCAGAAATGTATTGCCTTGTATGTTGAAGGCCCTCCCTCTTTTCATGATGTTTGATCAGCCATAGACTCATTTGTTTCTCTATGTACTGAGGTATGTCTTGTATGAATGCCCTCACGCCTCCTTTCTTAACACCTAATAGTGTTTCTCAGCCATTCTTGGATCTGGTATGACTTCTTTTGATCAAGTTGGCATTTTACATGAATCTTTGACATTGTGCCCCTTCCCTCCTTTTGGATGTGACAGGTATACTATTTTGTCTAGTCTTACATATGCATTGATGAACTTTTTATTGTGCTACCTTCCCCTTTTTTCTTTGTTGTATATCCCATTTTCCATTATATAACACAATTTTTTTAATTAAATATAATCAAGTGCATAGGAATTTAGGATCTTTTTTTATTTTGTTCCATATGGTACAGTTGGTTTTCTTCAGAATAACTACAACTGTATCTTTATAACAAATCTATGGTTTTCAAATGGCTTTGAAAATCACCTGTATTTGTATTGATCTTTTTATTAAAAAAAAAAAATAGTTTGAAATATTTTTATTTATTTATCAGTTTATACAGCTGAACTAGTAGTGACCTGCAAAGTGTGTAGTTGGCATGTAGAGCAGTGTGGAATATTGATATCTTCCAGGCATGCCTGCCAGTTTTGCATCAACTGAAAATAGTGAATTATCTCATAAAATTGTTTTAGAAAAAACATGGCTGACATTAGTAATGATGTCTTACAAACTCTTTCAATATCAGCTATGATACAAAGTTCCACTTTAAGAGGAGATATATATATTCCAACAAGTGTGGCGGGGTTCCTGTTGAATTTCATATGCCATTTTTGCCCTTTGTTCCAACAGGGAAGGTAGATCTAATTCTCACATGAAACTGGATAATCAGAAAATTGGGGATGTCATGCTGAAGAACATTCAGGGTATGAAGGTACTGTTGAGCAAACAAAATATTTTAACATTGTATTGCATAATAATAATACAGCTAATACTTCTGGTAGTAGAATTAATTGGTAATACCTTTATTGGCCACCTGAGTTGGTTACACTGCTGGCTTTCAAGGGTACTTTGGATCTCTTAAAGGTCAAGCCTATTTGTTTTTCATTGCTTGCAATTTAACCAACCTTGCCAATAAACTCACCTATGCTACAGTTATGTTCCTGTTTTTTAAATGACAGGCCCCTGAAAACAATCTAACCTTTGATAAAAACAAATATAAAAATGGAGATGTACTTAAAGTAGTAAAACTAACACTGTCTTTGGGAGCTATAAACAGTGCATATTGTCTGAATATCTCTGCTTGAGCATAGATGGAGCTCTCAGTGGCTGTTAGTTTTATTAACACAACTGTAATCCAGCAGGGATATCCAGAAAACATGCACTTTTATTAGCTTTCAAGGCAGGGTTGGCTACCCCTGTAATAAATATATGTTCTGTTATCAGTACACCCCTTTCTGTTTTTTATTCTCCATAAGTGAAAAGGTATCCCACACAAGGGCCCTTGTTCTCCTTGTGCCTAGAGGGAGGACGTCACTGAAGAGACTCATTAAAGGTCAAAACAGACATCTGGGGTTTTGCGGTTTCTCTTGTGAAGGGGAGGTTTGCCATTTCCATGTTAGACTGCCTGGGCAAGACCAAACTGATAGGAGTATGGGAATTTCTTCTTTTATGGCACAAAGGAGTGAAAAATGTGACTGAGCAGTACCTGGGATGGCACCAGCCTCAAGAATAAATTACTTAGTTTTATTTGTTCTCACCATTTCCTTGTCACACCTCTTTCTGATTTACCAAAACTTACTTTATGCCACTTTTTTTTCCACATTTTGCAATATGTTGGGGAAGCCACTTCATACCAGCGATTCAAACACTCAGTAAAATTACGGTCAGTAAAAAGTGTATTAAAGAAAAAAGCCCATAACAATGAGATGCCATTAAAAATTACATAGAAAACACAAAGTAACATACAAACATTTTTCTTTTGTGTTCTCAGTTCCTTTTTTAACACTTTGGAAATAGCTACATTATAAGTGTAATTCAATAAAGTCCCATTTTATTAAATAGTTTTTATTTCTCCCCTATGGTGCAGTTGGTTTGCTCCAGAATATGAATCCAAGATAGGTCACAAACACCCCAAAAACAGACCCATTGAGTGAGGCACACAAAAAAAGGAAAATAACAAAAAATCAAAAAAATAAAATGTTACTCAGGCAGTAACAAAATATATTTAACACCATTGATAAAATAAATTAAAAACCGCTACACACACAGGGAGACATGTATTGTCCTATTCTATTACCCCCTGAACCAACATACGTATAATAATATAATCTGTGTATAATGTAGATATAAATATTAGTTAAGGGAGAGAAAAATGAACATCCAGATCATAGCTGGTCCCTAAAATTTGTCTGCATCAAATGGTTACAGAAAATTACATTCTATGTATCAACTAGAGACAGCCTAAGCCCTTGACTTTGTGACATGAGTTTCACACTGTGCTGCTTCTAATTTGGCAAAGGACTGCAGATAGAGCAAGATGAAGGTTCACAAAAATGCTCCCTTTATAATAAATTTCAGAGTTGTAGTTCAAGAGTAATTGAATGATCAAGTATCCCCCCTCCCGCCCCTTTTACTGATGTGACTGTTCACCTCAGAGCATCATGGTGGTGTCAAAGTGGATTGCAGAGAGGTACAATCTTCAATTAAGATAAGGGAAAACCCTGAAAAACCTGTCAGTGGGGGCAGGGTTTTCATTGTTCTCACAGTAAGAAGAGTGTCCCTTGCTGTGAGTTGTCTGGTCTGTGGACCAGATTCCACATCTGAGGGAAGGCGGTTTACACTAGGTAAAAGGGGCGGGAAGGGGAAACTTTATCATTCAATTACTCTTGAACTACAACTCTTACAGTATTGAAATAACACTCTCTATGGCTCAAATACTATGAGGATTAATTGGAGCTGCTGTTTTTTTGAAACATTACTATCACTTTATTGGCAGAAAAAGACATTTTCAGAGGTTGGCAACTGAATACACAGAGGCTGAGGGGGAAGTTTAAATGCCACAAACACAAAAATTATGAAGTTTTGAGACATGGGAAGTAGCTTATTGTAATTCTGTTATTAAAATCTACAATTTTAGAGATTTTTAAAACAAAGTATTACTATCCCTTTAAGGAATGTGTATTTGTGCTTTTTAGTGCAGATAGTTTGCTTCAGGATTTCTCTAATTTTACTTGGGATATGTTCCTCAGTGTTTTGTACGCAATAACTTTTTAAAAAGCAGATTACTTTTCGGTGATCAAGTAGCATCAGTTGTTACGTTAACCCTTTGAATTCCAGGGGATGTTCAATGTGTTGCGCACTCCTGGCATTCAAAGGGGAGTTTTATTTTAAAAAAAAAAAAAAAAAAAAAAAAAAAAAAAAAAGCAATTCATTATTATTTAAATCAATGTAGAGATGATTTGAATACTTCAGATTGCTTAATATGCGTGTTATTAGTGTACGTAGGTTTTATTTCCATTACCAGTGAATAGCTGAATAGGTCAAAGGAAATGAAAGCATTAAACATAAAATGAATGACCTTTACTTCAGTGAGATTCTATTTTGAGACACCAAGGAAAGCAGCCACAGATAAAATCAGATACTAATTAACGAAATTTGAGCCAGTGACAGTCTTTAGTAAACCTTCTGCATGAAATAAATGTATTTTGTATAGGTTTTACTTCTTGTCAGCCACCACCAGAGGAGTTGCTAGGTTCCTAAAAGAGCATGAGCTTGGGGAATCCTAATCATTATTAATGCACAGTGCAACCTTTAATTCTTTTTATTTGCATTTTATAAACCATTATAAAAACAATAACCATACAATAAAATGGAAGTACAGATCAATCAGACATTTCCATAGTATTAACAGAGGGGAAACAGCTATACATAGCATGATAGAGCAATAGTAACAATGGGCTAAGGTTCGTCCTGCTGATCATGAAGATCCAAAGTCATGAATCAAGGTCAACAGGAAAGAAAAGTTCAAACTAGGCCCTTCAGAGTGTCAATAACAGTGACTGTCAACGCATTTCTCCCCCAACCCCAAGGCGAAACAAATTAAAAACAACTCCTACCCCCCCCAATAAACTCAGTCAATTATCCAGTGTCTGTTCAAAATGACACTCTCTCTCATACATCCCATTAGATTTGGAGAGGTGACTGCCCTCTAAGTTGCTGTTCACATTACCAGGACGTATACTGAAGAGCATGTTTAAGTTTCCATTTAGTTGTCGCTTCCAATGAGTCTATGTAGCACCTTCATGTTGGAAAAAAATCTTTAACATCATGTTCTTTATGAACAGTAGTGTCCAACCAGTCCATCTGACAACAATGAGTTAACTTAGTCTGGAAAAGAGTCATGGGAGGGGGGCAGATCCACTGATGAAGGTTGTACTTATGTGCAACAACCAACATAAATAGTAAAAGTTTCAGGTCACCCAGTCTTGTATTGGAGTGGATCCCTAGAATGGCCATCTCAGACACAAGCCATAAACCCCAGAATCCCAAATCCACTAGGCAGCATGAAACCTCTGTCCAAAAAGACTGTTTGGACTGTTGAGATGTGAGAAGTGTGTCAGCCACTTCACCAGTCCCGTTTTACAAGTAGTATAGTCAGTGGGTGTTTTAAGGAATTAACATATGTGGCTAGTGTTAAGGAGAGCCCTAGAGCCTGACCTGACCAAGGCATCCAAACATTTGTCCCAATCAGTTTGTGTGAAATTGAATTTGGAGTCTAATGAAGCTTTGCACTTGAAGGTAAGCGAATCATGGTATGTTGATATGTGGAAGTGTCGCCAGGGAATCTTCCAACTGTTTGGGAAGTCTGGTAGATATGTCAACAAATGAGGTCAAGTTAGTGACATTGTCACCTGCCCAAGTGGAAAAGGTCCCCAGAGCCTCGCTGTCCTGAAAGGACGGGTTGTCACAAAAGGGTTCAAAAACAGAACTGCCACTCTGCGAAGTCTTGCATGTTTCCAAGCCTTAATGGTAGAAAAGAGTAGTGTGTTTTGGATTCTGTCAGGTTAGAGACCCTGTACCAGGAGGTGGCTCAGGGTGGTGAGAGCCATCCCCCCACTAAATTGTCAGTCCATGTGGGGGTTTGCATGTATGTTCATGTTAAAGGGATAGTAATGTTTCATAATAAAAGCATCTCTAATGAATCACCATAGTATTTGGACTTTGGAGAGTGTTATTTCAATTATGTCAGAGTTGTAGTTCAAGAGTAATTCAATGACAAAGTATCCCCCTCCCCCCCTTTTACTGATGTAACACTGCTCAGCCAAAGCAGAAGGGATGTGCCCAGGTAGATTGCAGAGAGGGACAATCTTCAATTAAGATAAGGGAAAAACCTGAAAAACTTGTCAAGGGGGGCAGGGCTTTCATTGTTCTCATAGGAAGAAGATTGTCCCCTGCTGTTATCTGTCTGGTCTATGGACTACATTCCACATCTGAGAAAAGATGGCTTACACTAGGTAAAAGGGGCAGGAGGGGAAACTTTGCTTGTGAATACCATAAAAGTTTGAGAGATAAGACTTGTATCATTCTTCATGTTTTTTTTAATGCCTACAAAATAAAATAAAGATAAAATGAAGTATTACTATCCCTTTAAGTATCCAGTCAATGGAGTAACGATATAGAGCTGCTAAGTTAGTCCATAATGTTCGGGTGATTAAGCCCTAAATTTTGTTTAGATTGTTGAAGTTTAGGGAAATATTTGGGATCTTTTGGCACCCCAAATTAATCGTCTAAACGCAGTAAGTAAGGAATGCTACTCTTCACCCATTGTAGACTCCAAGTTGGAACATGTGGAGACCACCAAGAGTGATGTAGACATAGAGCTTTAGATTTAAGGGTATTGATTTAGAAGCCTATCACAGGGACAAACCTGTACAGGAGTTGGAAAAGTGGGGGGAGCAAAGTTTGAGGGGTATGAAAGATACAACAGAATATCGGCAGCAATAGCTGTGCGTTTTATAGAGATTCGGCCAATGGAAATATCAGTAATATCTGGTGAGTGTAGAATAATCCTGAACATATGAGCCCAAGCCACCTGGTAAAACACCTTTTCGCCGTTGAGACTTAAAAGGATATTGTAAGAAGTGTTACTGCTAAACTGAGAAGCTAGAGTGGCTGCTATAGCAGTTCTAATCCCCCTTACTGAATGCCTACTTCTCAGGAAACTTAACTGCTGTTCACTCAGGATGGATGGAAGGAATGTTTGTAATCTTGAGGCATATATTTTGGCCAAGGTTTTAATATCTTTATTCAATCGTGTTATTGGCCTGTAAGAGTCAATAGAAGTGGGATCTTTATGCGTTTTAAGTATTAGTATGGTCCTACCCCTATTCAAGTTGCTGATATTCGGGGAATAGGTTGTACAAGTTCGAAATAGGTCTGACTACATGGGGCTTCAATAGCTTATAGAATTCTGCCGGTTAACCGTCCGGACCAGGACTTTTACCAGAATGTAGGGAAGTAGTAATAATACTCTGAAGCTCTTGGTCCATAATGGCTGCATCCAGAACCCCTATCTGTGTTGGAGAAAGCATAGTAAGGTTTGCATGGCGTAACAGGTCCACTCCCAGAACAAAAATATCTGTAGTAGATCTATATAGAGCCACAAAATAGTCTTGGAACATTTTATTAATGGTCACTGGGGATGTGACCACCGCACCTGTGGAGGACTTAAAATGGGGGATATTGTGGCGGGTCCTGCGTGACTTTGCCATCATTGATGAGAGTTTACCCTATTTATTTTCCCATTTGAAAAAGAGACTACGGAAATACTCGTGCTGAGTCTTTGCCTTAGATAGCAGAAAGGTGTCTAAGAGAGTCTTAGCATTATGTAAGTTAGCTTTGTTCAAAGGTGAGGGGTCCAGTGCATGGATTTGATGTGCCTTTTCCAAGTCCAAGTTAAACCTGCTGAACTTCCCATCCTAGTGCCTCCTTCGTTTAGCAGTGTAAGAGATTGTGTCCCCAAAGAACCACCTTAGCCGTCCCCCAAAATAGAAGGGGATCATGTACATGGGCAATATTATCATCAAGGTAGTTTCCCCAGGTAGCATCCAGAAATGAGAGAAAATTATCGCTGTGAGCAAGATGATGGGGAAAGCACCAGTGTTTAGAGTACATCCTAGTGGTCTGAATGTTGAGTTGTAGCTCCACCAGAGCATGGTCAGATAACAGTGTTGTGGATGATAGTGTTGGACACGATTTAAAACCATTCTCTTTTTATATATATATATATATATATATATATATATATATATATATATGTGTATAGAAAGCTTGTTTTAAGCTATTTATAGATTATGCAAATGAAGGAGACGATGCAGACATTCCTTCCTTAAATTACCTCCCTTACTCACTGACACTTAACCCTTTCTGTGTTAAGGGAAGTAGGAAATGTATTAATGAGATGCACACACAGACATACAGCTATCCACACTTCTCCTGGAGGGATGCAGTAGCATTGCAGTTGGAATCCAAAGTTTGTTCATTCCCGTGTGACAAGTTTTGGCAGGGATAATCAGGGGAAAATGGGCCCACCCAGTCCTCCTCCTGGTCCTACAGTGACATTATTACAAACACTAATCTTATTTGAACCCCTTTGTTGCTTTGATTGGCCTGACATACGCTGCATACCAGTGCATTGTAGGTGCACCCGCAGTCAAAGGGCTAAAAGTATTTAGAATGATCTCCTTTAACTTTCCTTATATATGGGATCAGATATACGTTATTTTTCCCAAACAGGCCTCATGCAATGTGGTCCAAATGTCAAATGAGGTATCAATGCATAAAAATAATAAAATATTGAAAATAAACAAAGCCACATTGGCCTAACGGTAATCCTGGAGTGATTTAATGATCCTTTCCTATTTCTACCATAATCTTTGAATGGAGGGGTTTCATAATTAATATTTGTTCAGAGAAATTGTTGCCACTTTCATTAAGAGGAGACCTGCTTTCCACATGGTGTTGGGCTGTCCTTATGAGTGGGATAAGGCTGACAAGCACATAGACAGTTTTCATTTGCAATGGCACAAGAGGGCTTAAAATAAAAGGGACTACTCCTGAGTAAGGACCATCCCATAGATGTAGCTACTGATTTTTCTTGATTCTAAGGAATATCTATCATTCATTTGGCTTTGAATATTCACATAAACATGGTGATTTAAAATTGACTATTTACTTCTGCACATCAGCCCTTTAACTGGCAGTTAAAAATGTGTTGATCACAGCTGCTACATACCTTATTTCATACACTTCTACACAAGAGTCAAACCTAAAGGACAAAATGAACCATTTTAATGACTCATTTAGTTATGTTTTGGTGCCGAAATCTTACATTTGCTGAAAACTATTTTTCTCTGTCGTCCAATACAGGTTACTGGTAATTTTGGGGTAGGCACTCCGCCCCTTAA
Organism: Rhinophrynus dorsalis; assembly: GCA_037306005.1. Taxonomy (NCBI): domain Eukaryota; kingdom Metazoa; phylum Chordata; class Amphibia; order Anura; family Rhinophrynidae; genus Rhinophrynus; species Rhinophrynus dorsalis. The sequence continues at coordinate 416,702,406 of CM074719.1, read as the reverse complement.
AATAAGCAGGAACAATTACCCTCTTACCTTAGCTGCAGCTTCTTGTTTCAGTTCCAGTAAGTTTTGTTCCTTGTTGCAAGCTACAAGGCAAGAGAAAAGTTCTGTTTAGTTTTAGATTTTTGTTATTTTCTGCTAGATATGGAATACCACCATTAGGCATTTTACCATCACTGACAATACCCATCACCCAAATGTGGCTAGCTCAGTTTACCAGGTGCTTATTTGTGGACCTAAGACCTGGGGGGAAAACCTTGGCTGCAAGTTCTTTCCTCAGGAGTTTCCCACCGAGGCGGCTTCATGAATAAAGAAGTTCTGCAAAAAAGGTGAGCAACCCTTTGAGTGCTGAGGTCCACATGTATCATGGAACCCCTCCCATGGAACCCTTTCATTGCCAGATAAGTTTATAATAACCTTTTCTGTGCTGTTTAATCACTTTTAACCCTTTGAGTGCCAAAGTGTTATGCAACACATTGCTTTGCAATGTGTTGCGTACCCATCTGGCACTCAAAGGGTTAAACGCTGTTTTTGGGTGATTAGTGTACTTTTGGCCAGTTGATTTCTGTGAGAATGTCTGTTCCATTAGAGACTGGGGTTAAACCTAAGACTAAGGAATCTGGGGTGCCTGTGTCTCCCATTGATCATTGCTCCTTATGTCTTGAAGGGTTACCTAGAGTTTCCTCAGGTCATGTTTGCCCAAGATGCACTGCTGTCCCTGAATTTCCTGCAGGAAATTTACCTGTCTCTAAGAAAATTGCTAAGCTTTGTCCATTTCTGAAGCAGCGTTAGCTCTATGACTACATCCACGCAAGGTGGACGCCCCTGTGTCCAGGTTGTTTAAATCTACTGCCTTGCCTGTAGCAGATGCTTCTGCTATGAAGGACTGGACTGACAAAAAGCATGAGACTTCTCTCAAGGTTATTTTTTGCTTCGGCTGATTCTGCCCGGCATTGGCCACTGCGTGGGTGAATAGGGCAGTGGCCATCTGGACTGCACAGCTTACCTTGGATATTCGCCAAGGGGCTTCTACTTCTGATCTGCTGAGACTTGTCGCCAACATTGCTGAAGCTCAACATTCTGTCTCTGATGCTCTGTTTGTCACAGTTCTTATGGTTGCCAGGGCTTCTTCTATGTCTGTGGTTGCCAGACGGGTTCTTTGGCTCAAGATCTGGTCTGCTGATGCCACATCAAAAAAAAAAAAAAAAAGCTCTATTATAATTGCCTTTTTAAGGTTCTTCCCTATTTGGGCCTGAGCTTAAAGATCTCATCAGCGGAGCCACTGGAGGTGAAGGTACTCTGCTTTCAGTGGTCCACAGGTCCTCCTACAAGCCCAAGGCTTCCAAACCTCCATCGGCATGATCGCCAATTCCGGGACCCCGCCCTCGGGTGGGAGGGTGCTTGAGCCACTACCTTTCCTTCTGTGAAAAATCTGTGGTGAACCCATGGGTTTTGCAGGTGGTGCGGAAGGGTACAAGATTCCTTATACCTCTCTTCCTCCTCCCCTCACCTTCCTTTCACTCTCCTCTGAGCGCAGGAAAGTGTCGCCTGTTCGAGGGTGCTATCCAAACCCTTCTAGAAAATGGGGTTTTGGGGCCAGTCCCTTTTCTGGAGATAGTGTTGGGGTTCTATTCCAACCTCTTTGTGGTCTCCAGGAAAGGCGGAGGTTGTCATCCTATTCTGAATCTGAAGGCTATCAACCAATTTGTGGTCAGATCACACTATCATCAGGAGTCCTTGCGACCAGTGATTGCGGCCGCGTCTCCTTGGGAGTTCTTAGCATGTCTGGATCTTCTAGATGTGTATTTGCACTTCTCCATTCATCCAGAGAGCAGACAGTATCTCCGATTTGCCTGCAACAGGGGTCACTTTCAGTTTTCTGCCCTGCCATTCAGCCTGACCACCGCTCCTCAAGTCTTCAGTCGAGTTCTGGGAGCTTTAGTCTCTGCTCTCCATTGAGATGGCGTAAGGGTTAGTCCATACATGGACGACCTTCTTCTGAAGGCCTCATCTCCAGACCACCTTCACCAGTAGGCTCAAGCCTGCATTCAGATATTATCCACTCACGGGTGGATTATCAACCTGGACCTTGTTCCCTCCCAGAAGATGGTTTTCCTGGGCCTTCTCTTCGACTCTCAGAGTGGGATGGTGTTTCTCACAGACGAGGTGGCTTATCAGCTGGCTCAGAAGGTCTATACGTTTCTGAGCCAGGATCCGATTCCTGCCAAGAAATTGTCCTCTCTAGTGGGGAAGTTCATCTCCACATTAGAAGCAGTCCCATTCGCCATGGCTCATTCCAGGTAGCTTTGGAGGTTTCTGATCTTGGCATGCAAGGTCAAACGGATCATCTGGAGGAGTCTCTGTCTCTCCCACTTCTTGTTGAGTTGAATCTTTCATGATGGTTCAACCTGGACAATTTCCTGAAGGACAAGCCCTTCCTGATACTGTTCTGGACGATGGTGACTACGGGCGCCAGCCTCTCAGGATGGGGGGCTGTTCTGGGGCATCTGATTTCTCAGGGCCGGTGGTCTCTGGAAAAATCTCTCCTTCCTATGGATGTCTTGAAGTTTGGGACACTCCAGTTGGAGGACTGACCAGTCAGAGTCCAGTCATTCAACGCCACGCCGGTGGCTTATGTTAACAACCAAGATGGCACAAGAAGTCTCACAGCTTGGTTTGAGGTCAAGGCTATTTTGTCATGGGCGGAGGATCATGTCCCTGCCATCTCCGCAGTTTATATTCCAGGCGTCATCAACGTCTTGGCAGACTTCCTCAGTCGACATACAGTGGCCAGCAGAGAGTGGGAACTTCACCCAGAGGTGTTCAATATGGTAGTTCAGAAGATGGGTATCCCATGCATTGATCTGATGGCAGCAGGACACAACAGGAAGGTTCCAACATTCTGCTCTAGCTGGGCAGATCCCATGGCTCTGGCAGTAGATGCCTTGTCGAGCCCGTGGACGTTTCCTCTGGCTTACATCTTCCCTCCTGTTCCCCTGTTGAACAGAGTTCTTCGGAAGCTGAGACTGGAGTGCTGCCTAGTCATTCTGATTGCTCCATACTGGCCCCGACAGGCTTGGTTTGCAGAGCTTCTGGACCTCTCAGTGTCGGAACCTCTTCGATTTCCCTCCCGTCCAGACCTTCTACAGGGTTACCTCTGGAAAGAAGACTTTCATTTTCTGGCTTTGACGGCATGGAGGTTGAATCCTCAATTTTGAAGAAGAGAGGATTTTCTTCTGGTGTTGTGGCTACTATGCTTAGCACCCGCAAGCCTGTTTCCTCTAAGGCCTATGATCGAGTTTGGTGTACCTTTCTGGCTTGGTGTGCTGACAAAGACCTGTCTCGGGATTTTGACCTTCCTACAGTTCTTTCCTTCCTCCAGGATGGTGTGGATAAGGGACTCAGTCTGAGTTCTCTTAAGGTTCAGACTTCTGCGCTCTGTCTTTTTTCAGAGGTGTCTTGCTATCATTCCTGATGTCAAGGTTTTCTTCCAGGGTGTTGCTCATACCCATCCTGTGTTTGTCTCCTGCTTCTCAGTATGATCTTAACCTGGTCTTGGGAGTGCTCATGCATCCTCCCTTTGAGTCTTTGGCTACCTTTCCTCTACGTATGCTGATGTGGAAGATGGCCTTTCTCCTAGCGATTGTTTCCATTCTCTGAGTTGCAGAGCTGCATGCCCTGTCCTGTAAACCACGCTTTCTGGTGTTTCACAAGAACAAGGCGGTGCTTCGCACCTCGCAAGAGTTTCTCCTGAAGGTTGTGTCTGAATTCCACATCAGTCAGGAGATTATGGTTCCTTCCTTCTGTCCTAACCCTACTTCTGACAAAGAGAGGGATCCTCATCTGTTGGATGTTGTTCATTGTCTCAAGTTCTGTGTACAAAACGGTCTGACACTGTTTGTCATTCCTGAGGGTCCTAGGGCAGGGAAGCCTTCTTCCAAGGTTACCATCGCTTCTTGGATCAAGTCCACGATTCGTAAGGCTTACGAACTTTGGAAAAAGCCTGTTCCCTTTAGGGTTACGGCTCATTTTGCGAGGTCTATTGGGGCTTCTTGGACCTACAAGAACCCAGGCTTCAACTGATCGGTTGTGCAAGGCGACTACTTGGTCATCTGTGCACGCTTTTTCTAAACACTATTGTGTGGATTTGCTGGCATCGGCTGATGCCAGTTTTGGGAGGAAGATCCTGGAGGCAGCCTTGCCTGTCTAGCATCTCTTAGTCTCTCAGTACTCTTCACTTTTGAGCTCTGTTGGCTCTGGTTCAGTGTGCTGTGTACAATTCCTGGGGGTTGTTTTACCCCTGTTCAGTGTCTATTGACACTTTGTGGTTAGTGTTGAGCTATTTATGATCTGTAGGTTCATTGGTGCTCTGGTGACTTTGGGGGCCTGCGCCTGGTCCTTGGCTTTCTTCCCACCCTGGGGATCTTAATGGTTGGACATGCCAAAGTTACCAGTAACCTGTATTGGACAACAGAGAAAATAGGATTTTAGTATTACCTGTTAAATCCTTTTCTCTTAGTCCATAGAGGTTACTGGTCTCCCTCCCTGTCAAAGGACCATCCATGCCTGGTGCTCCTGCGGCAGAACGTGGGGGACCACTTTTGGGTTCATGCTCACAGGAGTCTTCTGTTTCCTCACTGACTTCTTGTAGTAGTTGGTTCCAAAACTTACTGAAGCTGAAACAGGAAGCTGCAGCTAAGGTTAGAGGGTAGGCTCCACCCCTGAACTCACTTCTCAGAATTGTTCCTGCCTACTTAAAGGGGCGGAGCACCTACCCCAAAGTTACTAGTAACCTGTATGGACTAACAGAAAAGGATTTAACAGGTAAGACTAAAATCCTATTATTTAATAAAATGTTGTCCTTTTTTCAGCAACTCACATGCAATCTACAGAAACATTTTGAGGTGTTGATGGAGTTTGAAAAAGCGATTAAGAACTCCCGCAAGTTGGAAAGCCTGTGTAGAGACTTTGAACAGGAGAAAGTATGCTATTTGCCTCTGAATACCTTCCTCCTTCAGCCGTTGCACAGACTAATGCACTACAAGCAGATCATGGAAAGACTGTGTAAACACTACTCTCCAAATCATACGGACTTCAGGGATTCCCGAGGTGAGATGAGGGAAAGCTTCTTACTTAGTCTCACTTGGCTAAACATTCCGGACAAGCAAACAATGCCAAGCTAGCCTTTTCATTACTTGTTCAATGCATTATAACATTTGCCTCAATGTCTAAAATGTGTTTACTATATTTCCAAAAGTGTAATAAGCCAGGAACATCAAGCAGAGCAATAAAGCTTTGTGTAAGCAAAATACTACAGAGGGCTTAATGCCTTACTGTGGATCGAGTGCTGCTGTAATCAAGGAAGTGTTCATTATTAAGTAAATGTTCTAAACTTACATAAGTATTTCTTTTCATGATCTGCATACATTTTCTACATAGTGGTCTGTTTTTAATTTAGAGATCCCAGAGAAATATATTTTATATTTATAATCTGAAACCTTAAATGGGATAGAAAACACCTTTGAAATAGCTAAAAATGTGTTGGTCTTGCACAAGAAGTACACTAGATTGAACAGAACAACATTTGTGGAGACGCATAGTCAAAAAAGCAAAACAAAGTAATAAAACATTTTTATTTTTGCACCCCTGACAAAATCAAATATTCCCTTTTTGATAAAGAATGCGAAGCTCACACGATTCACCATTTTTTTTATCAATATTCTTTTGTTAATTTTGAAAGCAATGCATGCTCAATTGAACAAAACAGAAGAAAAAAATGTACTCATTTCTTTAAGTTAATAACAATAAAAGTAATTGTTTATTTCCCCCACAACATACGGTTTATCGAACAAAACAATATTGATAACCCATTCAGTGCCAGAGGGGTACACAACAATGTACACAATGTGTTGTTACCCCTCTGTCACCGAGAGGTTTAAATAGTTATCAACATTGTGCCCAAGAGGTGCTCAGGTAAAACAATATGTATAAATATTCGTACACACAATGTACACTTAATTGAACAAAACAATTTTTTTTTTTTTGATCAAGAAAGCACCAGGAGTATTGTGCTTAATCAAAAATAAGTTAAAAATACTGTGAAAATCAAAAAGGCACAAGACTTACAGTTCTTGATCATGCCAAGAAAAGAATGGATATTCTACCTATTTTGTAAAATGTTTTCTGAGACCTAAACACATCCTGTAACTACTTGAAGTACAAGCTTGTACTGAGGTGGCTGATCTCTTCAATCGGTGTATTTCTCATAAGTGTTTACACCCGTTGAACTGCCTTTAATGCTAGAAACGTCTTCTTGCAATGTGTTGGAAACAGCTCTGTCATAATGTGTCACAAATATATATTGGATTTCTTAATCAGATGTTCTGTACTCTACAACCTATTTCTATTTTGTGCACTCTAATCCTCTTAACTCGTTGAATGCCTCATATGAATCCCAGTACAAAGGAACATGAGTTCTTTACTTTCATGTGCGTCCTAAAAATAGAGATGAGCATGAAAAGTTGTGACATAGCGTCACTTTAATCTGGGTTACTAGTGAGACTGCAGTCTCATCCCTTTAGTACTGGATGCTAATGAAGGGCTGCTTTGGAATCAGAATAGCTGCCGCCTTGGATGCATTACCTGCTTAGGATCCATTGCAGCACTACAAAAGTGGTAAATGACCTTTGACTCTCTAGCTGTTATTGAAGTACTACTCCTACCCTCTCTACCTGGCCTCCGGCTGCAGCAGAAGGTAAAAATCCCTGTTATCAGACAACTGTGATGTGAGCTGTAGTACAACAACAACTGGAAAACTAAAGTTGCCTACCCCTGCTGCAGGGTTACAGTGATTATCTTCTGCAGCCCTGGAGTATTCAGCTGTCATATGTGACAATAATTATCCCGTGCAGTGCCAGAGGGGCAACCAGTGCCTTCTGGCACTCAATGGGTTAAGTGGATAAAGTGGCAACCCTAGCTACCAGTCCCAGATACCGCTTTCAACGAATTCCTGCAACCCACTGTTTAGATAACATTACAATTAAAATAGGTGGAAAAACAAGGTCCGCACTAAATAAATAAATTGCTCCTTCTTTATGGTTGTAAACCATAGAGATATCATTGTAGCCAGTTTTCAGTAATGCTAGAATAACATTCAATAGGCGCTTCACACACAAATCACAGTTGTGAAATGGAAATCACAGCTGGTGCATAGTGAGACATATTTGTGTTTTTCTTTCCATTAGCTGCTCTGGCAGAGATCTCTGAAATGGTAGCTCAGCTCCATGGCACCATGATAAAGATGGAAAATTTTCAGAAGCTGCATGAACTCAGGAAGGATTTAACTGGCATTGACAATCTGACCATTCCAGGAAGGGTAAGAATTGAAGGGCTGTGTGCACAGAGATAAAAGGGGAGCAGTTCTGGAGGAAATCAAGTGCCCCATAGAGAAGAAATAAAAAATACACAGTGGCTTAAGTGGGGCTTTTAACCTTTTGAAAGCTAGAGAGATCTCCAATGCAGAGACATCATTGCAATTCAAGGGGGTTAAAATCCCCACTGAAAGGAAATGCTTTATATATATATACTGCTCAGTAAAGTATTGGTACTCCCACTGGTGTTTTATTCTAAGGTTATTATAGCTCAAACTTGCATTTTTGGTTGCATTACCTTCATGGCCTGAAGTTTTATGGTAGTGCTTTTGATTAGCAGTCTATGGACATTTCTGATCAGTTGAACTTAAGTCTCCATAGACTGGTGTGACAACAGTACCACTGCAACATTTAAGTCTATGGAGGCACTGCACCCAAAATGCATGTTTGTGCTATAATACTTTTGAATACAACATCTCTCAGCAGTAAGAATACCCATGTTTTACTTAAAAGGATAAACCCTGCAATATTAAAACCCCTTAATGACTGGTGAAGTGTCAGGACTGTCACCGATTTTTATTTTCTTCTTCTTGAAGGACCAGTGATGGTCCTGGCACGTCACATACTTTGTGCTTACAGAGCTCCTACCACAGCGCAGTAAGCACTAACTGGGTATGAAATTGGGCACACCAAGATCGGAGCGGTCTCTTTGACCCCCGTTTGGTGCTCCGTTACATGCCCACAGTCACGGGTGCCAGTGTGCCAACAACGATCAAAGCGGTCCTTAAGGGAAGGTCTCTTCACCTGACTGCTGGTGAAGAGACCTTAAGGGAAGGTCTCTTCACCTGACTGCTGGTCGTTAAGGGGTTAAGCACTACTATACTTTTAAGATAATATGAATTTAGGAAATGTTTATTTTCCTCTATGGTTGGTTTACACCTGGATTGATTTAATATATATTTTTGCGTGTTAACCTGTAGTCTGTTTAACCTGTTCATTTACATTACTCACTACAGTACACACATTACACTAGAAATATGGTACTCAAACAGCACTGTAATGCACTCAGAGAATAATCATACCTCTCAGGGTTTTACTCAGAGACTAAAGGTTGTGACCCAAATCTCAGGTTGTCAGAGTGAAGTGCTAAATCCTCTGGGTGAGACAGTCTAGTGCTTTCTACTGTATGATGTTCACCAACTGCTTCTTAATCTCTAAATTGGTACAATTAGTACCAGCAATGTATGGGGAGTAGTGCTGTTAAAACAATAATATCTGTAAGTTATTTCTTGCTAATGGGTCTTGGAGAACTGATTGCAGCATCTCTAGATTACCTCAAGCAAGGACCTATTTCTGAGATTATATATTATAGGGAACATTCATATTAAGATCTGTCAGTTCATTTTGGAGGTTCCCAGGTACTAATACAAATATAATGATGTTAAAGGGAAATAGTCACTTCATGATTTCTTTATACATATTTTATAACCTGTTATAAGAAACTGTAAAATATATCTTAAACAATTCTATCTGAAAAATGACCCTGCACACGTATCTGTATTTAACCCTTTCAGTAGCAGAAGCAATAAAATGTCAATTAAAAACTCAAGGCATAAATATTTGTTTTATTATATTACATTACATTATATTTAAACATGACCAGTACATAGTTCATGATCTATATTTCAGTAACACAAATTTGTTTAAAAAAGTATTGTGCCCTATACCAGCTAAGCTGTTTGCTTGTTAGGACTGACTGAACCAAATAAAGGTGACCACCTCAGAACTATACATTGTTTCTGTAATGTTATATTGTTTATGACATGCAGACTTCAAACTGCATCTTATTATGGGTTTAGTTACATGCAAACTTCCTGCTAATTCGACATGTGTGGAGTGACAGGCTGAACTATTTTGTATAATGACTTATTGCCACTCTTTTCCTAAATTATTTATATATATGATTTTTTGTATGTACAGGAGTTCATTAGGCTCGGTAGTTTAAGCAAGTTGTCTGGGAAAGGTTTACAGCAGCGTATGTTCTTTTTGGTAAGTTCAATTCATTGTTTATAGTGATACATGTGTTATGGTACAATCTATGGACCTATCACTTTAGACTATGTCTTAGTCACTAACACAAGCACAGTCTCACACAAAATTATTATTCTGTGTATGAAATATACTAATCCTTTAACTATATCTGTGTCAGAACAGGGAGAGGGGTGCACCATTAACTATATGAATGCCAGAATGAGAAGGTGCACAATTATGTGAGGGGGAGGGAAGGAAGAGCAGGGCAGATGATGGGGAGAAAAATTGAGGGTATGAGAGTCCTGCAGTGATTTGGGCAGGAGGGCTTGGCCCCATAGTAACCACCTGAATGCTATGAGGTCTCTAAGGCATTGCAAAGCATTGATTTAAATCAACTGGAATTTTTATTTATTTCCTATGGACTAGTTGGTTTGCTCTGAGAAGGTACAGGGAGAGAACTTTGATTACAGAAAGTCAGAGGCCAGGCTAGCGTAGAGATGCGGAAAGGGGGAGACTGTCCTGGTTGGGGGAGTTAGGAGGAGCAGTTTAGGGGGAATTCTGACACCTGTCTGTGAGTGGGGGTAGACCTACCTGTGCGGGAGAATCTGTCTGAAAGATGGGACACCAATGGAACCACATTGTATGTCTGTATGGTATGTCCATTTCTTTTATCTGCCTATTTGCATGTCTGTGTGGGTGGGATGTATATGCACACATCTGTATGCAGATAAATCTTTCCCTGCATTATTATTTAAGTTGACATAAATTCAATATACAGAGATTATGTATGAACAGAAAATATAATGTAAATAACTGTATTTCGTATTTCTTCCAGTTTAATGATGTTTTACTGTATACAAGCAGAGGATTGACATCATCTAATCAATTTAAAGTCCATGGGCAGCTCCCCCTATTCAATATGACAGTGAGTATACATCTTTCTGCTTTATGCACAGGAGATTACTTTACACTGATTAAATATAAATACACACAATTTTATGCTGTGGCATTTTCTGTTTGTACATGAAGTACCATGCTATACACAATGATTAAGACATAAAATAAAGCAAATACATATAAAAAAAAAAATTACACTATTAAAGTGATCCTGTTACCAACACAGCTTCTAGTCTCATTAAGTGTATCTGTTTAAACTGCCTGTAACTTGTAATTCTTGTTTTTCTGTCAGTTTCTGGTAATACTTTTTAATTTAATAGTTGAAGATTTTAATCTCAGCAACTCTTTGTTCTCCGATCTGTTTGATAAATCTGCATAATTAATTACGTGTCCAGAGAATCCCCTCTTTCCACCTATTTAGACATCTGTAGCCTACCCATTTCCATCAGATTGGTAGGAAAAAATTAAGGCGTGTATAATCATGCAAATCCTTTCAAGGTGGAGACTGTGAGGGGAGGATTTGGAAAGATGGCATGTAATCTTCAAATGCAAAATGCTGTGTAAAATATTTGTTTAGGTGTGTCAGTGTTATAAATATGCTCCAAATCATGAGCAAAAATGGTTAGTTTAAAGCCTGTAACCAATTATGTAACCAGTTATGATAATTCATTACGTGCCTCATCCCAGCCACCACACACAAAAACAAAAAAAAACAAAAAAAAAGTCATATTTTTCTACTGTGACCCCAGACTCAGGAAAGCTGAGGAGCAGTCAGCAGGTATGAATCTGATCTTACCAATGTTAGTAGGTTGTAATGGCGTTTTGTTCCAATGAATTAATAAGGACAGGCAGCCAAAAGCCAAATATGCGGATTCAAAAATATCCTAGGAATCTTGACTTACAACTTGCAACATACACAACTTAAGTTACACTCTATACACTATAGTTACATTATATTACATTAGTTACATTTAATTCCTCTTTGTGCTAATAAATAGGTTTTGAGAGATTAATCTTTTTGTATATTTGTAGCAAAACAAGTGAGACACTTGGTCTCAAACAGAACTTAATAACATATTTTACTGAGAATTAGAATAAAGTACCACACGGTCCATCAAAACATAACCATTAATTTTGCAAAAATATGGCTAGTATAACAAATTTTACTTGACCAGTTTAACCCTATTATAATTGTTTCTCATTCTCTATTTTAACCCCTCGAATGCTGGAAAGGGCCCCAGCGCATTATTTGCAATGCATTGCATGTCTCTCCAGGTGGGAGAAGGTGTTTTTGAGGGAGTAGAGAGGGTGCAAAGATGTAAATGGGGAGGGAGAGAGGGTTATAAAATTATGCTAACCTTTTAAATGGTTGTATTTTAAATATCGCACACACAATATTTAAAGTGCGACCATTTAATAGTGAACCCTCTGAAGCAGGGCTGGTGAGTGAGAAACGAGCTGCCAGTGAAACTTGAACCAGAGTGGGGGCTGCTGTCTGGGGCAGCTGGGAGCAGGGTGTCTCAGGGCACAGAGCAATGTGCAGTACATGGCATATATGCATCGCGAGATTCTCATGTTGCCCTTTTAATCCAGGCAACATGTTTAATGCGTTGTGCAGCCGGGAGATATTTAAAATGTGACTATTTAACAGTGAACTCATTCCTCTTCCACTCAGTCAAAGTGATCTGAGTGGAAGAGGAATGAGAGCAATTGAAACATGGAGTTAAGTGGGAAGCTAAAATGAGACATCTTAGTCTATTGCATATACAATGTACTTTGTGACTTGCAGTTCATGTGTCCATCTTGACTCCAAGCTCAAAATAATCCATAATGCAGTTTATATTATTTTCTCCTTTCAGATAGAAGAAAGTGAAGACGAATGGGGGGTTCCACACTGCCTTACTTTACGGAGTCAGAATCAATCTATCATTGTTGCAGCCAGGTAAATTAAGAAAATATTATGGGTTTTATGGATAAAGGCAGAGTGTAGCAATCCTGGGGCAAACCTACTGAACTATTGGCAACAAATAACAAAGTCCATAATTCCCATTACTTTAAATGGAGCTTTTAGTTTTTTAATTTTTTTTTTAATGCTAGAGGGGCCGCTAACTCATTGCTTTACAAAACTAAAACCTCTCTAGCATTCAGGTACTTAAAAGGCCCGTTTGTGTCGGTGAAAACTTTTATTTGCCCCTATGCTGCAATATTGTAGGTTTAACCCGAAATTTCCCAGTTTACATTTATACATAAGGCCCTATGCGTTCTTCATTCCTTGCCTGAACAACTGTCACATTAATAATTGCGTTATTTCATACTAAACTGTTCGATGCCATGAAATAAATCTGTCATTTAGGGGGTTAAAAATCTGTTGCATTTGGGGCTTCAATTTTTATGAGAGACTTCCCAATTGAGAACTACTTTATTGTGTAGGTGTTTTATTATAAAAGGTGGCACCTGCCAAACCTTTGTTTTGGATTTCAGATACTAACAGGACCAAAATGTTGCGGGGGGGGGACGACGACAGATGTTTATAGAATATATTTGTGTTGCATTTATATGTTACAGAGCACTTAGAGGCATCAAGATTGAAGAGCATAAAAATGTTCAAACCACTCAAGTTCACTATTTTGAACCAATATTGTAACTAATTATAATTGGGCTTTTTCTTTCTAGTTCTCGTGCTGAAATGGAAAAGTGGAGTGAGGATATTCAGATGGCCATCAATCTTGCAGAAAAAAGCAGTGGTCCAGTCCCTGAACTGTTGGCTAGTAGCCCCCCTGATGGCAGTAAGTATACCAACCTCAACCTGAACTTTTAGTCACTGAACAGATTTTCTTGGAGTTGTTGATGATTAATTCTGTAGCTGCAAGGTTAACAGATTAAAACATTCTTGGTGTGAAAATGGTTTATATACTTAACATAAAAAATGTCTTAGTTCATTTGTCTTCCAGATTTATTGAAAGTGCGTCCAGTAGAACCTCAGGGTTACTTGAAAAAGTATGTGTTTCCATAACATAACTAGGAGTAAAGGTTATTCCTCCTAGGTCAGACCTGGACTTTTGTTGCCTGTCCCCCTATGTCTGGACTAAAAATGTATACCTTGTGAGCACTAGTCCTGAAACTGGCTAACCATGAGTTAATAACAGTATTTAGAAAACAAGAAGGAATACAGTGCTCTCTACATAGGTGCAGAACAGCAATTATGCATGTTGTAGCTGCCAGTCTGCACAACTATGTACTTGGGTCCTAGAAGGAGGCCTGGTGAATGATGCATTCAGTCCCACTTGGGTGTCTTTTGTTTCTCTCCCTTCCCAGATTCCCAGAAGTCTACATATCCATCCAAAATAAAATGAACAGCCAGCATTTTTTATATAATCGCTAATTCTGAGTGTGAGTAGCCAGTGCGCTGCTCGTTATTTGTTTCAAAATAATGTGAGATGTAGTTGACAGAGCAATACAGGAGAGGTTCCTTAACCTCCAGATGTCATGGGGAATTTGTGATATTTCACATAACATTTTTTTCCCACTGTAATATGCTGTAACCAAGCACCCTCTGAAGAAAAAATGTGCATCTATACTGTAACCTCATAAATTTTACTCATTGGCCTATCATTTAGCAGTTTAATACATTTGCCATTGGTTGTAGGTAATTTTCCTGAAAGGTCTCCAAGGCTCTGGAAACCATTATAGATTCCAAGCAGTGAAAGGATTTGATTGTTAGGGTCCAGTGGTCATTGCCTCATTAACTATGTAACTATGTAATCTGTAGAAAAGAAAATATGCCTTTGAATCTGCACTCTGTACCACCTTAGTTTTTGCATCAGTGATTCTTGAAAAGTCACCCTTTACTTGGCAACCATCATAATGTCGCCTGCATCAAAAGGGAAACATCAGAATGTAGGTCCTTATCAAAAGGGCAACATTCTGATGTCGCCCACTTAAGGGTTGCACTGCAATGGTCGATATATAGAGGGCGACATTTCAGTATGATACCCTGGAGGCCATACTTTGATATATGCACAACAGCAGCAAACATGTTATTATCGGGTGCTAAAACTTTAAGGACAAAAAAGTGCAAAAGGGGTTGCTGCTGAGCCTGGAACCTCCTCTCAGTTTGCCATGAAAAGACTATATTTAACAAGATAAAAAGGAACAAACCAACTACATGACAGATTCCCACATCAAAAAGGTGGCATTCTGATGTTGCATGCTTAACCCTTTGGGTGCCAGAGAGGTATCAAACTCAATTTGTTTGATACATCTCTGGCAGTCAAAGGGTTAAGGGTTGCCCTGCACGGCCATGTAGAACTTTGGCGATGTCAGTATGGACAGCATTATTTTAAAATAAAATAATACAATTTGCCCTATTACCCCCCCCCCCAATTAAATGGTGCCATTTGAATTGGAAACCATGCATACCCTCCATCTGTGGAGAAAGCTGTGCCCGAGCCACTTCTTCATGCAGTGCCTTAAGATGCCCTCTTCCTCCCTCAAGCCCTCCTGACTGAATGCTCTGATGACCTCACCAGGGCTTGAGAAAGGAATTTAAGGCACAGCATGGAGAAGTAGCTTGGGCACCACTTTCTTCGCATATGGAGAGTATGCATGGTTTACTGTTCAAATTATGCCATTTAATTGGGGGGAAGGGGGTATAGTGCAAATTGGATTATTTTATTTTAAAATAAATTGTCCAGATTGACCTCTCCAAAGTTCTACAATGCCATGCAGAGTGACCCTTAACCCTTTCACTGCCAGAGAGGTATCCAACGCATTGCATTGCTGTGTCTTAGATACCTCTCTGGCACGCAACATTAGAATGTCACCCTTTTGATGTGGGCAACTGTCATGTAGTTTGTTTGTTCCTCTTTTATCTTGTTGAATACAGCCCTTTTTATGGGCAAACTGGGAGGAGGTTCCAGGCTTACCAGCTAAAACCCCCATTGCACTTATCAGTTTAACCCCTTAAGGACTGGCCGCGGTCCTCACTTAAGGACCAGGGACCATTTTTTTTTTTGTCTTTTCAGAATCCGATTCCGGACTCCCCGAACGGCGTGCAGCCATGTGGGGAGCCCGGAATTCCATGACAGTCCAGGACCATCATGGGTCCTTAAGTGAAAAGGGTTAAAAGGGGTTAAAGAAACAGTTGTGGCACCCAATTTGCTGCTGTTGTGCATAAGTCAATGATAGGCAGGGCAACCCTTAAGCATGCAAAATCAGAATGTCACCATTTTGATTCGGTCAACAATCTGATGTCACCCTTTTGATGCAGGCGACATTATGATCTCACCCTTTTTGATGGTTGCCAAATAGAGGGAGTCATTTCAATAATAAAGGGTATTTATTGTAACTACAGCAATCCATTTTTTTAGTCTCATTATCCTAAGACTATTATTAATAGTTTGACGGCTGTTACCCAAGAGTTTTTGTGCGAACTGTATTTGTGCTACTGTTATTTGTTTTGTCTTTTAATAATCTTCATAAAGTACTGCATTCAGATAAAAGCCCAAACCCTCATGCCTAAAGAAATAATTATATTGGCCAGGATCACATTATTGCTGCGCTATAGTTGTCATTAATAGTTTGCCTCTATACTTTTACACCACCTGTTTGTACCTGTTTCCAAAAGTTAATAATCATGCTTACATTCCAGTAACGTTGCAGGACATCCTGAATGCTTCTGTAGCTAATTTATCTTTGGATCAAAACAATGAACTAATTAACAACTATACTATTACTTTAAATGGGTCAGTTATTTCATTTATCCTTAGGTTGTCTAATTCTTTATAGTAATTCTTATCAGTTACAAAAAAGGAACAGTATCACACCTATATATGGTACTATCACCATCTTCTCCTATGTCGCAGAGTCTCCTGAGGAAGGACCAGCAGACCAGGAGTCTGAGGATGATCTGACTGCATCTCGCACATCTTTAGAAAGACAGTCACCTCATCGCGGGAACACTACAGTTCATGTTTGCTGGCACAGAAACACTAGTGTCTCCATGATTGATTTCAGCTTTGCTGTAGAGGTAAATACACATATAAAAATGTAGCAATAGTATTGTTTGCATATGGACAGCTGTACAAAAAGAAAACTGATGCACACTGCCATCACACAAGTCTCAGGGCTTCACACAGGATATATATCAGGGCGCTACAGGGATGAAACTGAATATATACAAAGAGAAAATAGATGACTCTGCTGTGCTAGAAGTCAAGATTTCTACTTTCAAGACTGGTATAACTGTTACTGGACACTAATAACATAATAAAATATAACCTTTATTTTATAATTAATAGTTAAAATACATACACCGGGGCTGATCTGGTTTTACAAAGGGCAATTTAGCTATAAAATATTATATAATTAACCCCACTCCACCCTGAATCATTCAAAGAGGAGAAAACACTAAGTAATCAATACTGAAAACAGACAGTCCATCTGGCGGTAATATATAACAACAGTATGAAAAGAAAGAGTTTATCGAGGGGCAAATAGATACAGAATGCAAATCACAATGTGTTGCGATAAAGAAACGTGAATTCCAGGGCGACTGAACCGGCTTGCTATGCGTGGTTATTTCCATCCTGTATCTATTTTCCCCTAGATAAACACTTTTTTATACTGCTACATATTACTGCCATGTGGACAGCTTGTTATATAGTGTCCTGTCCCATTATTATCCCTGACTTGGAAGTAGAAATCTTGAGTGCAAGTACAGCAGGGTTTATCTTTTTTTTTTTTTTTTTTTTTTTTTTTTTTTTCATATCTTTTTATTAATGAAAAATGGCTTTGGTTCACATAGTGCATACATCTTCATATAATACAGTGCAGTGTCAGTAGTTCTGCGCACACATATAGCGGGAATACATATATACCCTCTGTAGATGATGTGAGAAATAAGATTCCCTCTCACTTTGTCACTCAACTATTTGCAATTAAATTAGGTGATACAAACAATATCCAGGTGTCAGCGACAATTTCACACGAGTTACAATGCTCTCTCCTGTCTCATGCCATGTTCCTGGTTCCAAAGACAACTGAGGATGATGGCTTTACTGTCCCCATCTAACTGGGCCGTCAATTTGTCATCCCGTAATGTGTAGTGGTCACAGATGCCAGCCGAGCAGGCTGGAAAGTGACCCTGGGTCCCCTCAGCAGTTCGCATCCCAGGAGTGTAAAGCGTGATTGCAGACTTTCTAATTTGGCAACATCTGGATCAGGGGAATTAGAAACTAAACTAGAGTGTGTTTGACCAGATTGTACACCACTGGGGATATCCATTAGTGGACCTCATACCTTCCTGTGAGTCCCTTTACTCTGTTCCAAGTTAAAGGATCATCTAGTGCTTGCGTTGGATGCTATGTCAATTCCATGGAATTTTCATGTGGCCTATGTGTTTCCTTGGAATCCCAGGGTATTGAGAGAGAGATCAAGATGGAGAGTGCTCAAGTCATCCAGTTTGCACCATTTTGTCCCTCACAGGCCTGTTTTTGGACAATCTCAATTTGTCCATTGAAGAGCCATGTTGCCTTACAGGATAACCTGAACCAGGGCCCGGTTTAACCAAGGCTGGCTTTAACGCCATGGCTTTTGAAGCAAACATCTTGAAGAAGGGCTTATAAGATGCTGTCTTATAAGATGCTGACATCTCTCCTAGGCTACAAGCTAGGAGACCAGTCTTCTCTAAGGCCTGTCATAGGATTTGCCCCATATACTACCAGTGATGAGCTTATCGAGATGCTCACCTACAATCTTTTAGTCTTCCTATGGTTTGGTGTTTTCTTCAAGATGGGATCAACAGGAATTTCAGCCTGAGTTCTATTAAGGTTCACATGTCAGCTCTCTTCATTCTTTTTCATAAGCATATTGCCTTCCTCCCTGTTATCATCCCTGATATTCAGGGGGTGACCCATGCCTACCCTGCCTTCAGGGATCCCACTCCGTGAGATTTGAATTGTGTGTTAGAAGCTCTTCAGAAACCTCCTTCTGATCCTCTTTCAGCTGCTTCTTTGTGTCTTTTGACACTGAAGGTGTGGCCTTCCTTCTGGCCCGCTTATTGGTTCACAGAATTACCAAACTGCAGATTTTGTGTTGTAAACACCCTTTCCTGGTTTTTCACTAGTACAAGGCGATTATCCATATTTCCAGGGGCTTTCTGCCCAAGGTCATTTTAGATTTTCACCCAGGAAATTGTTCTTCATTCCTTCTGCTCTAACAAGCAGGAACTTCATATGTTGGATGAGGTGCGCTGTCTAAAGTACTGTTCATCACATGCAGCTATTTAGGAAATCTGACTCCCTTTTTGTTAACTCCCAAGGGCCCCTATTCGGGCCAGACTGGGTCCAAGGTTACCATCGCTTCCTAGATCAAAGCAACCATCTGACAGGTGTATGTGCTCAGAAAGAAACTGGTTAGTTTTCATGTCTCTTGTGCCTCCAAGAATCAGGCCTCTGCTGAGAAGCTAAGTAAAGCAGCAATGTGATAATCTCTGCTTACTTTCACCAAACACTACCGTATCATTGTTTTGGCCTCTGCTGAGGTCATTTTGGCCAGAAGTTCCTACAGGAAGTGGTACCTGTTTAAGGACCCTTATACTCTTTCTTTCTGCAAAGTTCCGAATCCTGTTCATACTTGTTCTTTATTCAGTTGTTTGGAGTCCTTTAACACCAGAAGTTTGTTTGGTAACAGTCCTGTGGAATACTAGACTACAGTGGAGGGTTTTTTCTCTTTTTTTTTTTTTTTTTTTTTTCCCTTCACAGGAATCTTGACGGATGCTTTGGTATGTCCTCGTGGTTCCTGTGTTCCTCTTTTCTCATACGTCCAATGTGGATTTTAGTGTACTTACTGATAAATCCTTTCCTCTTAGTCCATGTGGAACACAGGACCTCCAGCCAGAGAAAAAAACATGTGGTTTAAGTCCCCAGGTAGAAGGGTCCTCTTGGGGTCTCTGTTCAGGGGATTCCCTTTTTTCTCTTCCGTTTTTCTTTGTTGCTTTGCTATATGTTGAAACTGAGGACGCAGGCGTAAAGCTGGAGGGAAGAGGGGATTATCTGCCTCAGGGCCCTGCCTTTTTTATTTTTTTACTTATTAAGTGCCCTCCCATATTTTCTGTGCACAGGTACTGAGAGAAAATGATTGAACAGTAAATTCATTAAAATACTTTTTTTTTTTTTTTTTTTTTTTTTTTTTTTTTCTTCAGGGTTGGAGATGATTTTACTCAATTGCATTTGCACTTCCCTTGGTGAAAACCATTCTCGCAACAGAACGTCCATTGGCCAGGTTATAAACAGGGTGTCTCTTAGTGCATACGACCCTCAATATATTATCAAAATGAACTTTATTCATGCTTTTTGGAGTGGAGATTTTTTTTCAAAAACTTAGTAAATAGGAATATTTTTCAATACCTGTATTAGGCTAAAAAAAGCAGGCACACAGTATCCACATTACTGAATGCTCCATGTTTATTACTGAAATCTATAAGTTTGCCTTCCGATTTTCTAACGAACAAGAATATGTGGCCTTTTCTCTCATGGAGAGAAACTTAAAGGCCTGTGTGGATCCAGAACACACCTTTGGTGTCATCAAGTATGAATAATAGTTTGAATACTGAAAAACCCTTAGTCATTTAAAGAGGTAAATAAACAAATTTTTTCTGAAATTTTAGTTTTTGTGAATATATAATTAGAAGTAGTTCAATTTATATAGTGTGAACATAAAGAAAAGCCTGACCTCTGACCTGATATTTACAATTAACACCATTCCTATTTGTTGACATTTTGCAGATATAGCCAAAATATTGTTATTGCAGCTCTCCTACATACAAGTGTATGTGTAATTATACTGATACTTTCGTAAATAGGGATGGTCAGATATTTAATTTTCTTTCCAGCGCTAACTTCTGCAGAATGTGAGAGGTGTTTATCCTTAACAAGTAAGTTCCTGCAGGAAGAAAACTCGGGCAAAACCTGCACAATTGTCTTCATTTATGAATGTGTGTACAGATTCACTCACCTCACTTTGCTACGGGAAGATGACAGCAGAAACAGCACTCTAGTGAGGTGTCTTTGTATGATTAACGTAACATAGA
Source organism: Rhinophrynus dorsalis (assembly GCA_037306005.1). Lineage (NCBI taxonomy): Eukaryota > Metazoa > Chordata > Amphibia > Anura > Rhinophrynidae > Rhinophrynus > Rhinophrynus dorsalis. Next base: position 416,682,024 of record CM074719.1, on the reverse strand, counting down.
TGCCTGATAGATGCTTTGCAATGCATTGGATAGCTCTCTGGCACCCAGAGGGTTTAAATATCGAAGTATAGTATTGTTAACAAAGTGCAATAAAAAATGTCCTAGAGCCATAAGCAACTGTTTATGGTAAACTGGAATATTTGAATACTTAATGTATATATTAACTCCTTGAGGACCAGTGGGGTGCACAACACATTGACAAGAAATGCTTTGCATTCTGATCCTCAAAGGTTAAGTGTCAGAGGTGTGTGCAATACATTGCAAAGCAATGCACTGGACCCCCCTTTAGCACTGAAATCCAATAATTTAAAAGGCCAGATGTATTTTTGTCTGATGCAGTCATGCACAGTAGACACTGCCCGAATGCACAGAATGTTAGGAGGTGTAGTTCTGCGGTAGCACACCTGCCGTGTAGTTCTGTGGTAGTACACCTGCCATTAAATAGCCATTGGTACCTGCCGTTACATAGAGAGATACAATATCACCTAATCACCTGTTGAAAAATTACAATTTCTAAACTCCTCCTGATCCTGACTGTGGTAACTATAAATATTTTTTTTTAAAAACCTTCATATTGGGTTCCTTCTCAGTTTGGATTCACACTAAATTCTGTAATTCTTCTATATACACTACTTTTACAACATACATATTCAGAGATGGAAAATGTAGGGATATTTGTAAATTGGCCATGCAGCCATGTAAGTTTGGTCCTTCCCTGTTAAGTCCAGTGATATTTTGGGTAAAATCAGTGTCCATTCCTGCTTAACCTCTTTGAGTACCAGAAGGATGAGGCATGCAATGCTTTGCACTGTGCTGCTTATCCTCTTTGGCACTCATGGAATTTGCTTTGTATAGACCAGCAACAAAACTGTGTGTCACTAGGTGGCAGCAAATCCCTTTGTTCTAAGCAAAATACATAGAATGTCAGTTTAAATCAGAATGACAGATGTATGTGTCTAAAACACTAAACCAAGACTGCACTAACAAAAGTAACCAAAAAATCTCCTGTTTCAGCATGATAGTGCCCCCCTTGCGCAACATAGTAACTTAGTAACAGTTTGTGAGGCCGAAAAGACATGCGACCATCAAGCCCAGCCCATGCCCAAAACACCACTGTTGATCCATAGGAAAGCAAAAAAAGCCCTCTGAAGCCATTTCCAATTTAGCCCCAAGCGAGTAAAAAAAAAAAAAAAAAAAATGATTTCCTGAATCCAAGTGGCAGTCTGTTCCCTGGATCAACATCCTGTCTGCATTGCAGCCATCTGTCATAATAATAACCATACAGATCAGTGTGGAAGAACTTGACTGGCCTGCATAGAGCTCTGATCTCAGTCTCATCGAACACTTTGGGATGAATTGGAGCTCTGGCTGCTAGCCAGGCCTAATCGCCCAGCATCTGTGCCAGACCTAACTAATGGTCTTGTGGCTGAATGGAAGCAAATCTCAGCAGCAATGTTCAAACATCTAGTGGAAAGCCTTCTCAGAGGAGTAGAGGCTATTATAGCAGCAAAGGAGGGACCAATTTCATATTAATGCTCATGATTTTGGAACGAGATGTTCAAGCAGGTGTCTACATACTTTTGGTCATGTGTGTATAATCTGTGTATGTCTTTATATCCGTATATGTATTCTTTTGTGCATGCACACATCTGTCTGTATTTGTGTATGTGTTTTTATTAGAGTGTATGTGTCTATGTATATATGTATTTGGTATTGATGTATTTGTGCATCAACAGTTAGTCAACATTATTGGTACCCTTGTGTAACGGAAGCTGCGAAGGGACCGCGTCACCTTCCGCCGTCGTTCCTGGGTCTCTCCTTCTCGACGCAGATAAGCGCCGTCAGATGCACCAGTTGAAGGATGGACAGTCACTGGAAAAAGCCGCAGGATCGCTGGAAGCAGGGAAGAGTCCACGTCGCCGCCTGACAGTCCACGAAGTTAGGTTCAGGAAACTGGCAGCAGGCGGTCGGCGATTCAGGATACTTGGCGCAGATGGGTATCAGAGTGGATACTTTAGACCATAAGCAATACAAGACTCCAGGACTCCTTGTTCACTCCAAAACAGAACTCTTTTTATTGAACCAAACCACACATATTTATACAGTTTCAAACCACACTAACTTGGAGCACAGTACAGGAGACTTAATTCAATCACAGTTCATCAATAGGACACAGCAAATGGTAGGGCAGAATACAATGGAGTAGTCACAGGGATAATTCAGTCACCACAAAGGGTCCAAGAACCAACAACAAATGATTCAGGGAAACATAATAGGGCAGACATGATTGGATTAATCACACAGCAGGGGGCCACAAGACAGTGCTCAATACAATGACTTGAGTAATTAAGCAAAAGGCTTGGGGGACTACAATACATATTGAAAGTAAATATGCTCAAACTCAAATGATTAACCTTTTGCAGGTCAGAAGAGTTTGCAGCACCCAAGCCTTGAATTGTTCTTTCCTCTGGTACAGCTGCCTATCCACATAAGGCTAGCCAAAGTCTCTTAGTCCAGGATAAGGGCTTGAGAGATCGTATGCCAGGGCACAAAGGAGTGTCCAATATCCATAATCCTTGGGCCCAGGGGTGAATAAATGCCATGCCCAGACAAGAGCTCCCAGTAACGGATAGGATCCGTTACATTTCTCCCCCTTTTTGGTTCCAAGCCAGCGGGTGCGGTAGTAAACGCTGGCTTGGAGCTGTAGGAGGGCATGGAGGTGGTGAGGCACTTGTCTGGACAGTGCACTAGTCTGAAGGCCTTGGTCCTAGGCCAGTTTCTACTGAGGGGCCCCTTGTCCTGTGCCAGTGGTTAAAGTAGTCTTTCTGTTCTGGGCCAGGGGAAAACATGAGCCCTTTGTCTGGGCCAGGTAGGGGGAAACAAGGCCCTGGTCCTGGGCCAGGGAAACAATTGCAAGTCCCTTTGTCCTTAATCCTGGGCCAGAGGGTGAAGCAGTCTTTTTGTCCTGGGCCAGGGGAAAACATGAGACCTTTGTCTGGGCCCGGTAGCGGTGTACAGGGCCCTTGTCCTGGGCCAGTGAAGAAAATGCCAGTTCCTGTGTCCTTAAACCTGGGCCAGGGGAACTGATGCCTGTTTCTCCTGACAAACATCAAAACAGGTGGCCTCTCCTGGGCCCATCTCCAGGCAGTGCTGAAGTCAAATCCTTCTGGGTCTGGGGCCAGTGGCTCAGGGTCAAGAGCCAGTCTATAAGGGGGATCTCCCTGGGGCAATTGTGCCTCTGGCTTCTGGGCACCAGAGTTTGGGGAGAGAGACCCATCTCCCCCTTTTAGTTGGGCCAGGGCCCCAGAGGGACAGGAGCGGATGCAGCTCCCACGCTCCTGGGTCAAATCAGGTATGGGCCTGATGGGGAATACATTCCCACCCACCAAGCTGGGGTCAACAGGGGACAGGGCAACACAAATGTCCTTGGTGAGGATCCTGGTCCCACTCACCAAGGTGGGAATCTCCAGTGCAGGGAGAATAGCAGGCTCTTTAATGATGACTGTGGCCCCACGCACTAGGCCAGGGGTCTCAGGGGAAGGCAGAACAGATGCTGGGCTGGGGATGAGGACGGCTGTCCCACTCATCCCAGCCAGGACTTCACATGACCTGGTGCTCTTGCTCTCCCGCACCAAGTCAGGGGTTACAGGGGGACTGATGGGGCACTCTTCCCCACCCATCAGGTCAAACAATATATCCAGGGGAGTTCCAGCAGCCCTACTTTCTCCCAGTCCGCTGGTGTCCTCCTCTGGTAGGCCATCACGCACAGGCCTTTCTTTTGCCTTGAGGGAGACCGCAGTCCCATCCCTCAAGGCGGCATTACTTGTACTCCTGGGGAGCACGCACGGCTCCGCTCCCAGGCCATCTTCCACCCCCACCAGGGTCAACATTTTGTGGCTGCTGCTGGGTTCTCTCCCACCCAGTACAGCAGGGGTTTCAGGGGGGCTGATAGGCTGGCTCCCACCCATCAGCTCACATAACACATCCTCAGGAGGTCCAGCAGCACTGCTTCCTTCCAGCCCGCTGGGGTCCTCCCCTTGTAGGCCATCACACACTGGCCTTTCTTCTCCCTGGAGGGAGACCGCAGTCCCATCCCTCCAGGCGGCATCACTCATAATTCTGGGGAGCACGCACGGCTCCGCTCCCAGGGCATCTTCCACCCCCACCAGGGGCAACATCTTGGGGCTGCTGCTGGGCTCTCTCACACCCACTACAGCAGGGGGCTCAAGGGGACTGATGGGCTCGCTCCCACCCATCAGTTGGGGCACACAATTGCTGCTGGTGGGGACCTGCGTCTCATCCACCGCAGCTGGGAAAACAGGGAAAGGGGCAACTGGCCTCTCAGGGGAGACGTCCGTCCCATCCCCTGATGCCGAGGCATCTTCTGCACTGAGGGGGAACGAATTCCCACCCCTCAGCTCAGGCAACAGACAGTCCAGGGAAAAAGGGGTATCAGGCAGGGCAACAGGGGCACTGGTGAGGAATGCATTCCCACTCACCAGTGTGGAGTGAACAGGGGCAGCTCCATCTAAGTCCTCAGCTCCACTGAAGTCCTCCTCAGATGAGTAACCCCCCCAGTCTTTTTCCTCTCTTTGTATCTCCTGGGCTTCCTCTATCCAGCCCATGTACATTAGCTCCAAGTTCCATTCCTGCTCGACTAAACGGTCTAGGTTCCCCTCCAGGTCTGGAGGAAAGTAACTTCCAAACATGGCCTTTCTTTTCTCCCAAATCTCCCAGTAGCGGCTGTAATTCCTCTGGCCGAAAGTAGCATCCTCCTGAAAGGCCATCCATACCAGTTGTTGGAGTTTCAGGCGCAAGTTGAACGGGAAAAAGTTGACCATAACTCCTGTATACTCCTTGTGAAGGCACTTGATCATTTCCCAGTATCCGTCCTGGACTTGGAGCTCCTCTGTGATGCAGGTGGTGACCTCCCGGTAAAACTCCTTGGCTAAATCACCTAGGAAGGTCTCCCATTGACATCCGATGTAGTGGTACCGCATGTCATACACTCCTATGGCCTCCGGTAGCCGTGCTTTCGCCGCCATCTCTTAGCTGGTACACCCGATAAAAGAAGGAGAAATCCCACCGCTATGCCACCAATGTAACGGAAGCTGCGAAGGGACCGCGTCACCTTCCGCCGTCGTTCCTGGGTCTCTCCTTCTCGACGCAGATAAGCGCCGTCAGATGCACCAGTTGAAGGATGGACAGTCACTGGAAAAAGCCGCAGGATCGCTGGAAGCAGGGAAGAGTCCACGTCGCCGCCTGACAGTCCACGAAGTTAGGTTCAGGAAACTGGCAGCAGGCGGTCGGCGATTCAGGATACTTGGCGCAGATGGGTATCAGAGTGGATACTTTAGACCATAAGCAATACAAGACTCCAGGACTCCTTGTTCACTCCAAAACAGAACTCTTTTTATTGAACCAAACCACACATATTTATACAGTTTCAAACCACACTAACTTGGAGCACAGTACAGGAGACTTAATTCAATCACAGTTCATCAATAGGACACAGCAAATGGTAGGGCAGAATACAATGGAGTAGTCACAGGGATAATTCAGTCACCACAAAGGGTCCAAGAACCAACAACAAATGATTCAGGGAAACATAATAGGGCAGACATGATTGGATTAATCACACAGCAGGGGGCCACAAGACAGTGCTCAATACAATGACTTGAGTAAATGCCATGCCCAGACAAGAGCTCCCAGTAACGGGTAGGATCCGTTACACCTTGTATGGAAATGTACCTACTTTGTATCATCCGAATATTTTAATGGGATGTTCAAAGGTATTCAACAAAAAAAATGCCTTTTCAACTTACATGTAGTGATTTCACAGAAGATACATACAATATGACCTGCATAGCATTAAAGGCACCCTTCCTTAATATTTAGTTGGCCAACCCTTGGCTACAATGACGGCCTCCAAACATTTCTTGTAGCCAACCCTTGGCAACAATGACAGCCTCCAAACATTTATTGTAGCCATCAATAAACGTCTTGTACCTGTCTGCTGGCGGTTTCTCACACTATTCAATTGCAATTTGTTCAAGCTCTTGAATGTTTGCAGGTTTCCTTTTCCCAATGGCAGATTTCAGCTCTTTCCAAATGTATTCATTTGGATTGAGATCAGGGCTCATTGATGGCCAGTCTAAAACATTCCCTTTTCAACCATTATTTTGTGCTTTTGGATGTGTGCTTTGGATCATTGTCCTGCTGGAGGACCCGGACCCATGGTCTTAGACCCAAACCTAGTTTGCTGACACTGAGCAGCACATTTCCCTGTAAAATGCATTTGTAATCCTCTGATTTCATGATTCACTTAGTATGTTCAAGGCCTTCAGCCAGAGGCAGAAAAGCAACCCGCAACATTGTGAACTGTTGAAACCGATGCCAAGGTCTTTGGAGATGACCTTGTACCATTTAGAATTCTTATGGTTGGTGATAAGTGTTTCTGATGGTCTCCTGATAGCCCCTCCTGATTTATATGCACACACGAACGGATATATAGACTCACATACACACACAAACTATGTAAATGCACATATGGACACACTACATAAATGCACAATATATGTGCACTGAATAATACCTAGAAGCACGCAGTCAACCATACTAATACCGACACATATATACACTTTTATGTACGGATACACACTACATATATGCACATACAAATACTGACACACACACACACACACACACACACACACACACACACACACACACACACACACACACACACACACACACACACACACACACACACACACACACACACACACACACACACACACACACATTTTCAGCCAATTACATGGAAACCCTTATAGTTCTCCTCCCCACTTTTTTCTCAGCTGGGGAGCATTGTCTTAACTCTTGCAAAGCCTATCCACAAACCTCTTAACCCTTTGAGTGCCAGAGGGGTACACAACACATTGCTTTGCAATGCATTGCGTACCCCTCTGGCACTCAAAGGGTTAATACCATCAAAACATTGCTTAACATGACTAGCACTCTAAATCTAGACCAACTGCTCTTTCTTTAAACTACTCAAAATCAATTTGGGACCACCTTTGTGGGCTACTCAACCTCAAGCCCTCCTTATGTCAAATATGTTTGTGTCAGTCTTTGCCACCTTCCAATCTTACAAGTTTCTCTTGTTTACAATACTTCCTCTAGATTGTAAGCTCTCAGTAACAGTGTCCTTTCACCGTGCTTCTGTATAGAGCTGTAGAATATGTTAGGATTTTAATAAATAAATGACAGTGTCTTTCTTTATTTTCTCAATGGCAGAATCAATTATCTGGTAACCTGTTAAGGAAGTTTAAGAACAGCAATGGCTGGCAGAAACTCTGGGTGGTGTTTACCAACTTCTGCCTTTTCTTCTACAAATCCCACCAGGTAAAGATAACTATATCCTTGGATCTTATAGAACAGCACTTCGACTGATCAAACTTGGAAACAATGAAGTGGTTTAATCTAAAAATGTGTACAGTTATAAACCATACACTGATTTTATTAATTAAAATGCAGGGACCTCTGCAATAGTGCAATGTAATCACTCAAATTACGCTTAGATTTAGGAACATTTATATAATTTGGAACCAAAATTAGAAATGTATTAACACATTTACAGTAATCTGGATTTGTGATTCCTTTGTGATGGAAAAAGTTGGTGAAAAATGAGGACATTAATGTTAAAGGCTAATTGCAGTTTCTGACTACAGTCAAAATATTAACAGAAGGGAGCAGATAGTGACAGGTGCTCAAAAGAATGAGGAAAGTTATGTTAATCACAGCTGTAATGTGCAAAAATGTAAAATCATTTAGAAAATGTTATCTCTTCTATACCCGATACATTTTTGCTACATTCATAGCATATTTTCATAGCCATTACAATGACCGTGTTGAATAAAAACAAATCTATTTGTCAAAACATGGTGAAAATAGAGATGTGCTAACATAAACCATACAGATAGTGCACATATGCTTAGAAATACCATAATCCTCTAGCATTCTTTTACTTACTATGGAAGTAAATAATCCAGTTTGAGAAAATGTTCCATATACACAGACTATTTCAGTTACTTTGTTTATGGAGCAGTTTCCTCAGACTCAAAATGAGGTGGTCATTAAAAGTCCAAAATGCTTTTAACTATGAGAGAGCGAGAACTTGCTCAGAATCTCTATATTCGTTATATTGCCCCTCATGTAAAGGCAAAATATTTTGGCCCGGTTTGAGATGTGTCACAGCAAGTGATGAGGATCAGTCTCAGAACCTCATTGAAACAGCATATTTTTTTATACATACAAAGAAAATCATGTTCACTTTTTGGTAAACGCAATACTGTCTGTCTACTGCTTTTGCTCTCAGAACAGCGAAAATAGTCCCACCATTATTTTTACAGTTTATGAAATAGTTGACCCATGTGCACCTGCCATAGTGGTACCTATGATAATCTACTATTGCAATAATCTGTTTCATTTTAACATGGCTTATATCAGCTAATGTTAAATTATACTGTGATTTTTTTTTTTCTTCTTCTTCTTTATATGAAAGCTTTTATTTTGGTTTTTAATTAGCAGGTGTTTCCCTTGAATAGTATTCTGAACATCTCCATTGTCTAGCTGGTATTGAACAGTGCCATTAAAGGGTAATGAAAACATGGAAGTCAGTTTATATACAGAAATTGTATTTTAATCCAACTTTAGTTCTATTTCACTGTAACTACAGCAATACACTCTCTGCCTTTGCTGATGGATAACTTTATAGTACTGATCTATTAATCAGATTGTCTTTCATTTCAACATTAACATTGAGCCAAACTTTGATTTCTGTGTAGGTTTGCCACCCAGTTGGCATTTTACAGACAGACCAATGATAATTTGAATTGAAGTCAATATAATAGTAAACTAGCAATAAGATGACTGGTATTTTTTCTAGTGATGGTGGTATCCCCTATTTCTAGGCGTCCTTTGTTGACTCATTGACTTTTATGTATGAAACTGAAGGTAATTTCAATTATAATATTTCACCCCAGGATTAATGTTATGAATGAATCTGTGAGTGGGGCTGTAGCAAAATCCTTGTCTGACAAAAGTATGGTCTGCTGAAGTAGATTTTAAAGAACACTAACCCCTCGTAGTAATAAACCCCCAGTTATTTTAATGTGAACACGAAATCCTAATGACCGATATGAATCCGTTCTGTTTAGGTTGGTTCTCCATAATTAGTCTTTTGTTTCTACTGGATACCATGTCCATGGAGGCAGACATGATTTGTTGTTGCATGACTCTAGATACCCATACTCACGCTGAAGGCTTCTAGCAATCATTTAATGGGAGGAATTTCAGGCCCTTGAGTCTTGTAACAAAAAAAATCATGTCTGTGTCCTTGAACACGATGACCACAAATTGATATATTAATTTTGATGTATCAGTTCAGATAGAATTAATCCATAAGGACCATTATCATTTTGTGCTAGATTAATGAACCCGTAAACTCTCCTAACCTAAACTAATTAAAACACTGGCTTTGTGTCACTGACTACTGCTAACTTGCTCCAGTAGCTCAGAGGTAGTACTTTCTGAGTCACATGGCTGATCCTGCAGCGTTCCCTTTAGACTGGGGCAAAGGTGCCCCCCACTTCCTGTCCATGAATGCTGATTGGCACTATGGAAACTAGGTTTTGACGTCTCAAGCCCCCATAGAAACAGTATGCTTGTGCAGAGCTGAAATCATTGCGACGCTAATAGAGCAAGTTAGCAGTAGTCAGGAGTGTAGAGCCAGCTGTTTATAAATGGGGGTTTATTATTAGGATGTGTCAGTGTTTTGTTTTGTTTTGGGTTTTTTTTGTTTTTTTTTTTTTAACAAGTGGGAATAACAATGAACTTTTGTCGAAGAATCATTAGTACTGTGATTAAGATGTTCCATGAACCAATGGTTCCATAAAATATATAATTTTACATGTTATAAATTGAGATTTTACTTCTTTTTATAAAAAAAAAAGATAGCTATCCAAGACCAGCCTATTTCAGCTAGGCAGGAGCCTACAGCAAAAACAGTTGTATACAACCAGAACCCTTGCCACTTGCTTAGTTTTCCCAACGTTCTATTTTTTTTTCTCAAATAAAATAAAAGTAGAATTTGTATTGTTACTAGGGCCCTATTTATGTTCGAAATATTTTTAAGCTGTTTTATATCAGAGGGGTGTCCAATTCATTGTTTAGCAATGCATTGGGCACCCCTGCCGTTCAAAACTTTATGATGGGCGGGTTGTAATTAGTTTTTTTGGGTTGGGGGGAGCCTTGAAGTTTGAATAGGGTACAAAGTACCAATTACAAAAACTCCATATATAGAATGTTTGGTAATTTTACTATAGGGCACATGTTTATCATTGTCTTTTTATATTTTTTTTTTAATAGGACAATCATCCTTTAGCCAGCCTCCCACTGCTGGGATATTCACTTACCATTCCCTCTGAATCAGACAATATTCACAAGGATTATGTCTTTAAGCTTCACTTCAAGTCCCATGTCTACTACTTCAGGGCTGAAAATGAATACACATTTGAAAGGTAGGATGCTATCTAAATGATTAATTACACCCTCATAGAGCACAGGAGAAGTCTGTGATATCTTGCCTTCTTTTAAGAGCAGATTACAATGAAAAATATTACACATAAATGTATGCACAATAATCTAAAACACAAACAAGTATAATTAAAATCTCTGTTTTCCACTATTGGATCCAGTTTGTAAGTTTCCATGGTTCTTTACTATGAATAAGAATACTTTTAAAAGCAGTGAGACGCTAATATAAAATCCCATCAGTATTTAGTGAATCATTATCTTGATGTAGTCCTGTCATTTTAAAGGTCTTATGTCAGAAGAAACATTAATTCTTGGCAATTCCAGCTGGACTGTGAGGGACCAATGAACATTCCCCTATCCCCATTGCTTGAAATGTGGCTTTAATCCTGTTGAATACTACAGATGTCTCCACTGTGTTCCTTTGCAATGCACTGAAGACCTATATTATTCAAGGGTTTATTTGTCACCAGTATATTTGAGCTGTCCTAGAATCACTCTTTGTATATAAGGTAGGGGTGGTCAACGTAAGGCCCTCCAACTGCTGATAGACTGCAACTCCCATCTTCATGGTAGTTGTAATACGGCTGCAACTGGAGGTCCATCTTCATGGTAGTTGCAATCTGGCTGCAGCAGCAGGCCCATCATCATGGTAGTTGTAATCTGGCTGCAGCTGCAGAGCACCATTATTGTAGTTGTAATCTGGCTGTAGCTGCAGGAGCACCATTATGGTAATTGTAAGCTGGCTGCAGCCACAGGCCCACCATCATGGTAGTTGTAATGTGGCTACAGCCAGAGGCACATCATCTTTGTAGCTGTAATCTGGCTGCAGTCAAAAGCCCATCATCATCTTAGTTTTAGTGTAGCTTGCAGCCGCCAGACCATTATCATCTCCATGGTAGTTGTATTCTGTAGCCGGAGGGCCTCGTGTTTCTCATCCCAGACATAAAACCTTAAAAACTATAATGCATGCAATTTACCAAGAATTTCATTTTATGTTTTTGGAAAATGTTCTGCCTTATGTGGTGGTTGTTCTCACTCTGACTGTGGGACCCAAGACCATGGGCGTCGGGGGGGGGGGGGCTTGCCCCCCCTTCTTACAGTTATCGCCTCCATATAAATAAAGGGGCTAGATGGGCTGGCCTGGGGGTCATATTATGGCTTTGCCAAAACCCCCCTCCCCCCCCGGAAAAATTTCTACAGACACCACTGCCTAAGACAAATAAGTTTCCTTTAATATACGTTTGACAAATGACCTATGAGAGAGTTTGTTTTGACCTGAAAATCCTAGGCAATAAACCTGGTGTACTGTGAACAAAAGAAGATTTAGAAACATCACACTATACTTGTGATAATAGTAACAACTCCAGCATGATAAACATTAATAGTTACCAATAATGTAAGTGCCCATTGATTTCTTAGGAACACTTCTATATTTGGTGACTGGATAAAGGAGACAGAGACTGGTGAACTGAGGAAGTGTGTGTGCGTGCGTATGCGCGCGCGCGCTAGGGAAGATTCACTAAAGTGTGAAAAAGGACACAACTTCTAAAGTTCTTGTTGTGTTCAATGGAGCCTATGGACCAAGATCCCTCCAGCTGGATAGTTCTTAGTGCATAGGCACTGGGGAAGTTCTTTTTCATGCCTTAGTTCATCCCTCTTTCCTTAGTACACCATTCTGACTCCATTACCCAGTCACCAAATGTGGGAAATGTTCCTTAGAAATCAACACACACATCTACACTATTTGTAAGCATTAATGCTACTACAATGCAGTTTTTTCCATTTTAATTAATTTTCTTAACCCTTTTAGTGTAAGGGAAGTATCCAATGCATTGTAATACGTTGAATAACTCAAAGGTTTAAGCCTTTATCTTCATTGTTTGGCTAAAAATTATGTAAGTCTCAGAAAACTATTCACTCTCTTCAGGTGGATGGAAGTGATTCGAAGTGCCACAGATTCTGCCCGTCGCTCACGCCTGTTGAGTCACAAAGAATCCCATGTGTATTGAAGTCAGAACATTCCGGTGCTCTAAACCTTCCAGCTGCTTTTCTAGCAGGAATTTGATACCAGCCCATGTTCTTGTTGACGTTTTGTAAGGCCAGCAGCTGCTGTTTTACAGAAGAAAATAGGGGCTCTCTGCAATGCCTTTTTTTTGAGCATCGCCTGGACAAATGCATTTTTAAACTTTTTTAAAAATATTTGACCCTCTTCTGCTCTCAATTAACCCAACACTGACAGCAGGTAGACAGTCCCATACTGTACAATAAATTTTGACATTCTGTTTGAATTTTAAAGTGTGCCAATATTAAAAAAAAAAAAAAAAAAAAATCTTGTCTTTAGCATAGTGGCAAATGATTAAACTTGTATACTTATTCTCTGTTTTTACACTACTCATGAACTTAACTCTTCGGGAACCAGAGGGGTCCTCAGCACATTGCAAAGCAGTGTTGAGCAATCCTCTGGTCTTTAAAGGGTTAAACATGTGTGCGTATACATGGTACAAAAGGTCAATGTTTTTCAAGTGTTTTAAATTATAAAGCTTTTCTTCAATGCAATATTCATGATATAGAGCTGATTTCTTAAGGGTTTACATATTTTATATATATATATATATATATATACACACCAGAGGTTCTCAACCCGTGCCCTCAGTGGCCACTAACAGGCCAGGACTTAGGAATTTCCCTGCTAGAACACAAGTGTGTTGATCAGAGGCTCAGTCATATTGATTAACCCCTTAAGGACCGGCACGCGGTCAGCACTTGCGGACCACTGGGCATTTTTTTTTTTTTATTAGTGCTTCCGGTTCAGGACTTCCGGAGCGGCGTGCAGCCGCAACGGGAGCCCTGAACTCCAGGCCACGCCAGGACTGTCATTGGTCCTTAAGTGCAGGACCGACGTGACGGTCCTGACACGGCAATTGTCCTTAAGGGGTTAACTCACCTGTGCGCTCTTAAAGGAAATTCTCAAATCCTGTCCTGTTAGTAGCCCCTGAGGGCTCGGGTTGAGAACCACTGATCTATACAAAGCACTTTAATTTGTTCAGTTCTAGAAGCCAATCAGCAGAAATAATACAAAACTGATTTAGTATGACTGAAAGCAAAGTACAGCTTCCAGAAATCACAGTTTTCTTTTCCCTTTGGATTTTTACACAATATATTTTATCATCACTTTGCATTCCTGATCACAAACATCAGTGCAAAATGATTAGGCAATTTCCTGTTTTAGAAGAACATTTGCAGTAAATTTGTTTTCCCAAACTTTTATAAAATGGCTTTTGTGAATATTTTCTCTCAATGCTTTCTAATTTAATTTAATTTAGTTACTGTGCTCACATTCAGATTTCCCAGAAGAAACATAACATTTTAAGGGCAGAAAATTGTATTCTGGGCCTTTTGCACAAAAGGAAGAAAAATGCATTTCTGGGAAAAATGTGCCACATGCCGTTTTACTTTTAAAGTGTTAGTAATGTCTCTTTAAAATACTTTCTCTGGGTCTTCTGTATAATAATAGTAACACAATGCGCTATGTCAAAGTTCTTACTACTTTGTAGTTCAACAGTTATTTATCGCTAAAGATCTCCCACCCCTTCTTTAGACATCACAAGGAAGGTGCAGTCTGGTCAGGACGGCTGCAGCCAGGGACAAACTTCAGTAAGCAAAAGGAAATCCTGTCCTCCTTCGTCAAGGGGGGCAGGATTTCCCTTATACTGAAGTTTGACCCTCGCTGCAGCTGTCGAGTCACACAACCCAACATGAAAATCAGAGGGAGGCGGGCAGAGATCTTTAGCGTTGAATAACTTTTGAACTACAAAGAAGTTCTTTGACATAGCGCATTGTGTTACTATTAATATACAGAAGACTCTGCTAAAGTATCTTAAAGAGGCATTACTATCCCTTTAACCCTTTGAGTGCCAGAGGGGTATGGAATGCATTGTGTTGCAATGCATTCTGTACCCCTCTGGCACTCAAAGGGTTAAATGCTACAGAGGTATCCAACACATTGCAAAGGATGAGTTGGAGAACTTTCTACCATTTAAGGGGTTAAAATACAGTTAACCCTTTGAGTGCCATAGAGTTGAGTGCTGCTCAGCTTTCTGCCACCCAAAGGGTTAAATCAAAGATGTTATTTTTCAGTTTTTATATTCATACGGAAATCACATTACATATTAATTCACCATGTACAAAGCATGTTTTGATGACTTATGTTCAGCGCTCTTACAGTACATACGCTCCATCAACAAATGTTTTTACATGGATGATTTAGAGGGGTTTTTTTTTTTTTCTTTCTTTCAAAATAGAACACAACCAATAAATAATACCAGTTGTGCAAAACATATGATCTATTATGCAGTAATAAAATGGGACCCAAGTAGGGAAGTGCAGATTTGGTTCTCCTGTTCAGATTCCAGCCTCTGGGGTACGATATTTAGGAAAAAAAAAAGATCTCTTAGCTGTTGCTAGATACATTCCAGTTAGATATCTCACTTACTTGCAATTTTATTAAAAAAAAAAAACAAACAAACAAAAAACGGTGCAGTTTTAGGATTTCATATATTGCACTATAAGTTTTAATTTATCTTCTCTGTGTTTTATTATATTCTTTGAATTACAGCTCAAAACCTAACAATCATAGATATATGTACTTCAGTTTAGGCACACTTTGAACAATTACATTGCCATTTTGGTAATGAAATTATTATGGGAATTATGTCTTGTATAGTATTTTATTTCTTAGTAGAAGCTTGCTGTAATAAATTTTAATATCTGAATGCACTTTAGTATATCAAGCATTCTGATTTTAGAGGATATTTTAACCCTTTGAGTGCCAGATAAGTGCACAACCATGCACTGGACAACCTTGTAGCACTCAGAAATGTTAATTCATTATAGATTCTCTCTCATGGTGCCTTTTAACTGTATCAGTGTTGTATTATTCCTGTATATCAGTGATTCTCTAGTCCAGTCCTTGGGCGACACCAACAGGACAGAATATTCCTGATTAAGCACCGGAACAAAAAGAAAGAGAGGGTGCTTCTACGTTTAACAACATAAATCGTGCAACAGCAACAATGTAACAAAATCTTCAGGGACTCACCGCTGTCTTGTCAAGTTCGGGTGCATACTCTCAGCAGGGTCTCCACTCCTGCCACTTCGTATAGATACAAAAAGATGAATAGCACTTCCGAAGATGATAAAATTCACATATAACTTTATTTTGCTCATTAAAACACAATGGCAAATTAAGCAGGACAGAGATGAGACAAAAAGGATCCCATGTCTATGACTAAGCGCTGAAGTAAGCGCAAAACGCGTTAGACTTTGTTTGGAGGTCATGGGATCATTTTTCCAGGTGCTATGCCTCTCTCCTACCCTACCCCTTCAACAGATTGACTCATGATGCACTTGCTTTTCAGCTCTTTACTCTGGTAGCTGTATCTCCCTCATGCCTTTAACCCTTTGTAGGCAGGAGCCTGCATGGGGTAAAACATTTAGTGCCACTATGACTGCTATTCCTTCATCTTTTAAGGAGGTCATTGAGTTCTGGAACCAGGACCACCCTGCCCACATCCCCCCCCAAACAATACCTTTTAGGACACCTTGAGGGGTTTACATTAGTAGAACGGGATTTCTATTGATTAGTGTTCCTAATCTCCAGATATTTTAAAGAGGTGCAAAGGGAATATGATACTTTTCACACCCCATCGTTCTCTGGACCAAGTGGTTCTTGAAGTGTGAAAATCACCTGTTCAGTACCTAGAGATATACAGCTTGCTTTTATATTGCTTCTTTCCTGCTGCTCTACAGCAGTGGGGTGCCCCCCCACCCCCACCCCAGTAGTTGACCACCTTATTTTTCATATTGCCGCTTGCAGTTGCAGCAGCATTCAAGCACCAGATGGATAAGCACCTAGATTAAGGTGGCAAGTTTCATGGTCTCCATGGCCACATTACAACCAGCTTACTGCATGGCTGACTAGAGGCATAACTGTTTGGGGGGCAGCTGTTAGGAGCAGTTCATGCAGATGATCAGAACGAGGATATTATTCTGTTTCTAAGATACTTAAAGCTAATGCATACCTTGCTGAGGCTGCATTCTAAACTGACGAGTTCATTGAAAAGTCATTAGCACGCACACACACTGTTGGAGTGGGACATTCCCTTTGGTTTAAAATTTGGTCAGCAGACTAGTCTTATAAGGTCTGTGAGTAAGCAGTTATTTGGTCCAGAGTTGGAAAAATCTTAGCCATGCTACTGAAGGCAAGAGTAAGGTCTTGTCTCAGAATACTCCCAAGCATTTCTCCTTTCTAAGGAAGACCTGTAGTTTTTATATAAAAGCTTCTTCATCTCCAGCCATGCGTGTCCATAGTGGAGTAGCAATTTCAAGAAATCATCCCTGGTTCTAGTCTTTCTTCGCATGATTCAACACTCCTCAAAGCAGAGTCTTTCTGCTGGAGGCCAAGATACAATTTTATCTCAGTCTTAGTTTACCTATCAGCAACAGTGCAGGAGTACATGAAGATGCTATATCTGCCCAGTTCCACACTTGAAAGGTGCAGATGGAGGTTCTCAGACCACATTGTCATCTTTCCTGTGTCATGTTCTCCAGCCAAATGAAGTCAGGTTTCCCATCAGGTTCTGGGTTATCCTGAATTAGGTGGCACTCAGGAAAGATGCAAGTCTGAAGGGCTGGGGAGCCTCTTGGCTATTAGATAGCTCAGTGCCTTTGGTTCAACAGAGCCTTTTGTCCATCACTATGTTGGCACGTCAAGCAATTTGCCTTGCTCTTCTGCACTGGTCACAGCTTCTCCAGGGTCTGTCTTTGCAGATTCAGTTGGTGTATGTCAACCACTATGGAGGGACCAGGAGCACAGGCACGTGGTCAGTCATAAGCATACCTGGGAACTTCCACCTGAGGGCTACCCGGAGGGGAGTCCTCTGTTCAGCAGGGGGTGACAAAAATGACGCTAATCGCGTCAAAAGGGGCGGGGCTTGACGCGAGCGGGGGGGGTGCTTAATCCTTTGAGTTTCAGAGTGGTACGGATTTGTGCTACTCTGGCATTCAAAGGGTTAAAAATGTCACACAGAAGGCTGGGGACGGAGGAACAGCGGGAGAAAGTTAAGTGGGTAGAGTTTCAATAGAAACTCCCCACATCCGGAAGAATCAGCCCCTGCCCCGGAGACCCGGTAAATCTCTGTCAGAACCGGAGTCTCCGGGGCAAATCCGGAGAGTTCCCAGGTATGGTCATAAGTTTGATTGTTGCTTGGGTGGCACCTCATGTACTTTTATACAGGATTCAAAATTTTGTGTAATCAGTATGTATTAGCGCGGGATTGTTTTTATCTTCAGCTCATATTCCAGCTCTCAGCAGTTCACAGTCCTGAAGTAGACAACATCATGGTGAATTTTCTCAGAGCTCAATGGCCAGATCCTGGGAACTCTATTAAAATGGATTCAGCTCCATAGTTCTACTGTGGGTTCTTCCAGCTATGGATTTTAATGAAACTGCAAGGTTCCCCTGTTTGGACCCAGGTCCCTCTTACACTCTCAGTGGACGTGATGGGCATTTTGTTTACCTCTGGTGTATTTGTTTCCTTCCATTCATGTGATTACCAAGGTGATGAGGAAGGTAGGGATCATGTAATATTGATTGCTCCATACTGGCCCCACCAGACATAGTTCTTGGATCTTCTCAATCTATGCATTGCTGAACAATTTCATTGTCCACTCCTTCCAGACTACCTGACTCTGGGTCATGTGCATCACCAGAGGTGGAAATTAGCTTTGATGCATGGCTCTTGAATCCAGCATTCTGAGGAAAATGGGTTTCTCTGATTCCGTCATCACTACCATGATGAAAGCTGGTTTAATCCAAAGCATAGCACAGACTTCCTCAGCTGCCAATGCATAGACCTAGGGGATGGTCTGAATCAACAAGTATTTCTAAAAGTAACAGCAATTTTTGGCAACCCATCTATAGACCTGATGGCATCCAAGTTGAACAAGTGTCCAAAGTTCCTATCCCGTTGGAAGTCACCCAGGGCAGTGGGACTGGATGCCCTACGCTTCCCATGGAAACTTAGATTGGCATACCTCTTTTCCCTTCTGCCTCTCCTGACCGAGGTAATTCAAAAAAATCAGAAGAGACCAGTCTGATGTGATCCTCATTGCACCAGACAAAGTCTGGTACACCCATATAACCAGCATGTCAATCCTTCCTCTGACCAAGTTACCAGTCATTCCAGATCTGTTCACACAAGGGCCTCTGGTTCATCCAGATCCTGCATTTTTGAGGCTGAATACTTGGAGGCTGAGAGGAGCTCTCTGTGATTAAAGGGAATATCAGAACCTGTTATGAATACCATCCTCAATGGATGTCTGTCTTCTACAACAAAGATATATTACAGGATATAGTCTATCTTTTGCAAATGGTGCAGGGAAAAACAACTTGACAGGTCCTAATTAACTCCTAAACTCATCTTAGATTTTCTTCAAGATGGATTTCAGAAACTGAAACTGTCTGCATTATCAGAAGTCCTGGCGATCCCATTTGCTGAAAGATATATTATAAAGAGAGACATTTCAGCCATCTCAAAAATCAGACCCACTACACAAGAAGTGTTTCCCACTTGAGATTTGAACTTCGTACCAAGTTGTGATAACTGGAGCTAGGAGGAGAACCGGATACTTATATAGTTTGAATTCTGGTCCTACCAGCTGGGAGGCGGCGCTAACACCCACAGTACATTGTTGTGGAAGGACACAGAAGAAAACCAAATATCTGTGAGTAAATTAAAAAACAAACAAACAAAAAAAACACCTTATTTTAAGGGTAAGTTCCCCTTTAATGATTAAAGCAAAGTCACGGAGCAATTCCTTCTAAATCACATGTGCACAGCACACCTGCTTTCAACACTCCCCTCCTTTATTTTATTACTATAATAAAAGGTTTACAAGGAATTAATATCAATTTATATAAAGACAGACGCAAACACAGAGCTATAAAACCACCTAATTTACTGAACACAAGATGAACGTTGCAGCTTTCTGCAAGAGACATCATGAAAAAGGACAAAGTCTACAATGGATCAATGCTTCATTGACAACACTTAACATGGAGGTGTATAAACAGAGAGCACAAGTGGCTTTTTCTGTTTCGATTTCTGTTTTGCTATTTTTACTTTACATGCAGTTATCTGTAACTATGGGGGTTATGCCCTAAGGTTAGATAAACAGGTGATAAATTGGAGATGACTTTTACAGTGCTGTAAACTCTCCAAATCCTAGGTTATTCTATGGAGCCCAAGCACTAAGACTGATTCTCAACATTAGTCCTTGGGGCATACCAACAATGCAGGTTTTCAGGTTATTCCTGCTTAATCACAGGTGAGTAATTTGTGGCTCAGTCATTGTGATTGATTCACCTATCATTAATTATTAACCCTTTGAGAAGAAATGTGATGCACACCCCTCAGGCACTCAAAGGGTTAAAAAGGATGGTTCTTGAGCCTGGACCCAAACAGAATAACACATAGTGCACATACACACAAAAGTGATTTACTATAAGATATATGTGGCTTAGCAATGAATGGCAGGTAGCACTTTCAGGTCCAGAACAGATCACTTTTCACACACAATGGTATTGGAATTATTATCTCTTCTTCACCAATTATGTGTTTTTTTTATTATTATAAAAGGGAATGGGTATAAAAGGGATATTTTAGAACATCAGTATTACTGCATTCTCTCAATGATTTGTATAATAACCACTTATTAACTGAAAATTGCAGATTACATGCATTTGCAAATGACACATGATTATATCCAGACACAGGAGTGTTATAAACTATTGTGCATTAGACCTTAATGTAAACCACAATAGAAAAAAAAACCCCAAAAACAGTTGGCAGTCGCCAAGTTAAAATTCCCCTTTTACTAGGTTTCATGCTTACACAGCAGTGTTCACAAGGGGTAGGTCGTGTTCCCAGCAGCAAGCAGACAGCTGTTTTGTGCCTCACCGGCACTTTGTCAAGGCCACTGGGAATGCCACCTACCTCTTCTGAGCACTGTGCTGTGTAAGCATAAAACCTAATAAAAGTTTAATTTTAAACTGGTGAGTGCCAACTCTTTTCTTTCTATTGTGGTTTATTCTTTGAAGATACATTGGAGTTTAAGCACCAGGAGCCCGCTGAATTGCTGGGGCGGAAGATTAGATGCCCTAAACGCCAATATATGGCTGTTTCTTAACTCCTTAAGGACCAGCCATGCACAGCCGGCACTTAAGGACCACAGGGCATTTTTTTAAAAATCCGATCTTATTCAGGGTTCACCAAACAGCATGCAGCCGCACAAGCAGCCCTAAAATCCATGATGTTCCAGGACTGTCACTGGTCCTTTAGGAAAGTTTTCCCATGAGTGTCTTGGCATTTCATGGGTCCTTAACCCCTTCAATGCCAGAGGCTTGGGCCATTTCCTGCACCCTGTAGGCCAGACACATTTTCAGCATTTTTGCTATCCTCCTGTTTAGGCTTGGTTTCCTGGAGGGATTTCTAGTTACCTATGGAAAACTATATGTTTTTTTTCAGAACGAATTGAGCTTTCTCATGGTACCTTTCATGAAGAGAATTTTGCATTGTGCAAAAGCTATGATGTCATGATGACAAAAAAAGTGAAAATTTACTTATTTTGCTAAAATCACATACTATATATCAAAAACACTTACCTTGATTGTGAAAGTTTCAATTATTTTAAAAATCCCTGAGTCCTCAAATACAAATACCAAATTTGTATAGTTTTACCTACATCCATGGCTAGCGTAGAGCCCTAATCACCAGGAGCGCAAAATGGCATTTTCAACATTATGAACTAATATGCACATTCTAGTGTTTTTGTGGTAAATCTGCCCTAAAACATGGGATAACTATATAAAGCTATATATTTCTGGAAAGTAAACAACCTGCCACATCTAATCAGGGGTTACTTGCGTTCTTATCACAAGCCTGGTGTGCACAGATGCCTCCAGAATGTGGTGCTAATGAAAAGAAAAAAAAAAACACACACAAAAAAAAAAAAAGCATTTTCTTACATTTTTGCCCCTTCAGATATACTGAAATCTGTGAAAACCATTGAATTTCCAACTGTATTCATTAACTAGTGCTCTTAGGAGAAAAATGACACCTCATTGGTATGAGTACACCTACAAAACTACACCTACTACACCCTCTAATTTTTCTAACTTTTTCTCAAACATTTCTTGTCTATACATAAATGGTTATAACAACTACAGAAGTGAAGAACGGCTACACAAACCATACCATTTTGGAAAGAAGAAAACCTGCCGCATCTAATGAGGGGTGATTTACATTCTTACCCCAAGCCTGGTGTGCCCAAATGTTTCCAGAATGTGGCAGAGGAAAAAAAAAAAAAAAAAAGTATTTTCTTACATTTCTGCCCCTTCAAATGTACTGAAATATGTGAAAACCATGGAATTTGTAACTGTATTCATTAGCTAGTGCTCTTAGGAGACAAATGACACCCCATTGGAATGAGATTACCTACCTTAGGGGGTGCCAGAAGCACATAACTACACCTACCTGTTTGCTTCTATGAAAATGGCTGCTTGTAATAAAATGTTTATAACTGTTAGAGACATGAAGGAAAGGTATAACTGGTATACCATTTTGGAAAATAGACATTCTCCAGCATCAAATGAGGGGTCACTTGCCTTTCTATCCCTGGGCTGAAGTGCACAGATATTTCCAAAAGATGGTACTATAGGAATAAATGTTATTTTACCTTTCTACCATTTCAAAGATACTAAAATCTTTGAAAACCATAACATTTCCTGCTGCATTCAGTACCTTCTACCAACATGAGAAAAAAGGTGTCCCATTTGTGTGGGTTAACATGCAATATGTGGGTGCTAGGAACACTTACCTAAACCTGACACTTTTGTTTTTGAAATTATCTGCCACCACTAAAATGGTTATAACCATAGATATGCACAGAAGGTAGAGAACCAATACCATTTTGGAAAGAAAACAATGTACCGCATCTAATGAGGGGTCACTTGCCTTTTTACCCAAAGGCTGGTGTGCACAAATGCTTCCAGAAGGTGGCGGTAATGGGAAAAAAAGGCATGTTCTTACATTTCTGCCCCTTCAAATGTACAGAAATATGTGAAAACCATGGAATTTCTAATTGTATTCGTTAGCTAGTGATCTGAGGAGTCAAATGACACCCCACTGGTATGAGTTGACCTAGCTTAGGGGGTGCTAGAAGTAGAAAACTACACCTACTACAACCTCTGATGTTTCTAACATTTTCTCAAACCTGACTTGCCTGTACGAAAATAGCTATAACACCTTCAGAAGTGAAGAAAATGTAGATAAACCATAGCATTTTAGAAAGAAGATAACCTGCCACATCTAATGAGGGGCCACTTGCCTTCTTACCCCAATACTGGTGTGCAGAAATGTTTCCAGAAGGAAGTGATATAGGAAAACAATTGCATTTTTTTTTTTACATTTCTTTCCCCTCAAATGTAGTGAAATCTATGAAAACTATGGAATTTGTTAGCTAGTGCTCTTGGAAGAATGGCACCCCGTTGGTATGAGCTGACATAACACAGGAGGTGCTAGAAGTACAAAACTACTCCTGCTACAACCTCTGATTTTTCTAACATTTTCTCAAACCTGACTTACCTGTACAAAAATGGCTAGAACACCTTCAGAAGTGATGAAAAGGTAGATAAACCATAGCATTTTGGAAAGAAGATAACCTGCTGCATCTAATGAGGGGTAACTTGCCTTCTTACCCAAAGCCTGATGTGCATAAATGTTTCCAGAGGTTTGTTCTGAAGGAAAAAAAATGGCATTTTCTTACATTTCTGCCCCTTCAAATGTATTGAAATCTGTGAAAATCATAGAATATTCAGCTGTATTCCTTAGCTAGTGCTCTTAGGAGTCAAATGACACCCCACTGGTATGAGTTAACATACCTTCAGCGGTGCTAGAAGCACAAAACAACACCTACTACAATTTCTGATTTTTCTAACATTTTCTCAAACAGGAAGTTATAAGAGCTACAGAAGTGAAGAAAGAGTAGACAACCCATACCATTTTGGAAACAAGATAACCTACCGCATTGAATGAAGGGTCACATGCCTTTTTACCCCTAAGTTAGTGTGCAGAAGTATTTCCACAATGCGGTACTACAGAAAAAAAAAAACATTTTTGTACACATCAGTCACTTCAAAGATACTAAAATGGTTCAACAGCGTGGGATTTCCTAGGAGGACCTCTTACCAGCATAAGAAAAATGGCACCCCACTGCTGTGTGTTGACATACCAGTTTGCGTGACAGGAGCATAGCTACCAGTGAAACAGGGATGGGCAGGCAAACAGTGTGTGTGTAATTTTATGGCGAACAGATTAAAGAAGCTAGGACATCAGCCAGTGTACATGCGGACCTGTGAATACCAGTGTAACAAAGTGTGTGGGAGGGTGAGGGGTTAGGCAGTGTATGCCCACTTGGCGGTTAAGGGGTTAAAGTACCGGAGATTATTGCACCAGCACCTCCAAATCACATAGGTCATAAGGTCTGTGTAGCCATCCCGTTTCTTTTGAAGATCTTAACGTAATGTTTAGCGGTTACCAGCTATGGTTTAGAGGGCTCAATCTTAATGTGGCTCAATCGCATCCTACTCCTGCTGAGTAACACGTGTATGTATGCGTATAATAATCCCACTACAGGTTGAACAACCATACTCACCTAATGATAAAGCTAGGGCAGACTGGAAGTGATGTCAGAAAAACACCAATTCTGTTCTCATCCATGCAATATGAAAAAGTAGATACCAAAGTTATGGATTTTCACAGATAAACATGGAGAAATTTATTAAAAAATATTAAGGAATGGCCATATAACAAGTATTCAAACACTAGGCTACTGTGGCTAATGGGACATTGAGCCCTACATGACATTTATATGTGTAAATATGTTTACAATGATTAATACCCTTTAAGTAAAACAAATGGCATTTTTACAGCTAGTAGCTTCAGTAAGTCTGCTTTTTGAAGACTTATTTTACCAATGAAAAATTAAATTTAAGACGCAGACAAAAACAATGCCAGTGTTCCCCATTTTAACTCTTACAAAAACAATGAAAAGATTGTGTATAGCAAAGACAATTTGATCTTCATACAGAGCACTGTACAAATCATCATTCCCAAGATGACTGGTTATTTAAGACACTAGTTTAAAAGCGCATGTACACAGGCCAAGGTCGAGGTGATGTTAACCCTTTGAGCACTCAAGGGGTTAAGAGGCCAGTCCTGCTCTGCATCCTGCCGCCGACGCAGTCACGCACTGTAGAAACAGGCCAAAAGCACAGAATGCTCCCAGCATTTTGTGCGTTCGGGCAGTCTCTACTGCTCATGACTGCTTCTGACAAACATCTTAGCGAATTATTATGTAGGATGTGGTTAAGAAACCAATTAGGTACTTGAATGATTTTGATCTAATGATTCACCTATGAATTGTATTTAAAGATAGACTCTCATAAGTATCAACTGCTTATACTTATCAAATGCTTATTATAGACAATATTATTTATGACTAATTTTAATAAGAATACCATTTGCACATTCCTTGCATTTTCAAGGATATCGGGCCTTATGCATAAATGCAAAGAGGAGAAATTGTGAAGAATAAGAGGACCGATACATTGCCCCATTGACTTATAAGGAGCAGTACTTTTTTAATGAAAAGATATATATTGTAGGGCTTGTAAAATAAGGGTACTCCCACTCCCTAATGCATATTTACAAATTTATTATACATATAATTTTTTTTTTTTTTTTTTTTTTACATTAGCAGTGCCTCGGTGGTCAAATTCCAACTGGTTATGCTGCTGTATTCCATTTCAGAGGAAACTCAATGACAAACAAGTTAGAACCTTCAGGGAGTAAACTCTGTAAATTCACTTCATGATCATTTGAAGTGTTACACCTTTTGAATTAAACAGCTGACAGCAGTTGGTAGTATACCCTTGTTCCAGCATATAGGTTTTCATTAAAAAAAAAACACTTTACTGCTCCTTTAACCCTATCAGTGCCATAAGAGTATGCAATGTATTGCAGAGCAATGAGTTGCATGCCACCTCTGGCACTGAATAGGTTAAATGGCACTTTGCAGTGGTTTTGAGACCTCTCTAGCATGCAAGATGTTAAAACCTCCTTTAACCCAATGAATGCCAGAGGGGTAAGCAACACATTGTTTCTAACTGCATTGCATACCTCTCTGCCATCCAAAGGTTAGATTAATGGAGATTTATCTTTGTTCTGTGGTGCAGTGGTCTGTTCCAGAATTGCTCCTCTTTGCATTTTATATACAAGGTCCTTTCTGTTGGGGGGGGGGGGGCGCAATGCTGATTGGCATGCTCTGAAATATGTTCGTTGTGTACAGGGAACAGCGCAGCCCTTGTCCTCTCACAGACAAGTTAAGCCTGATGGAAACCTGTTCATATGTCAGACGCTAGCAGGAAACCTGCTGTGCTCTGAACTGCTAGATGAGATACAAGACTATTTACAACTCCTGGTTGCTCACTGCATTACAGAGTGTGTTCAGATCAAACTGAGACATACTTCAGCATAACAAAAGATAAAAGAAGAAACCTCCCCAAGTCTTTTATATCTTCATATATCTATGATAAACATGCAGTTTCAACAACTGTGAAAAAACTTCCCAAATGCTGTAAAAAAAAAGATTTAGCAAACAGTTTAATTTTTAGCATATTCTGGACAAAAATAAGAACTTGCTTCCCAATTTAGATAAGGATATATGAAAAATGAAGAAAAACTGCAGTGAGAATAATATGGATTTAAAGTGAAACTGACATCTTAAAACAATTTTCAGCATGTGAATTGTGTTAGATGAGTTTATAAAAATAACTAGCAGTGTGGGACGGCGTAAGTCTCTCTTTGTTTATTATCGTATTTAGTTTTCTAAAGTGTCTGTCGGTATGTTCTCTTTTGGGCTTCCCCTTCTTCCAAATATCCCCCCACCCCCGAGCTGACTTGAAGTCCCATACTGAGACATAACTCCCCATGCAATCCACATAGTGAGATGCACACATAGCATAGTGAGAGACACACATAGACTTCACCTAGTGAGATGCACACATAGCATAGTGAGAGACACACATAGACTTCACCTAGTGAGATGCACACATAGCATAGTGAGAGACACATGTAGACATCCCATAGTAAGACACAAACTTCCCATAGTGAGACATACACATAGCATAGGGAGACGCACACATAGAATCCTATACTGAGAGAGACACATATCATAGTGAGAGGCACACATACACATCCCATGGTGAGACGCACAAATACACATCCCATGGTGAGACGCACACACATCCCATGGTGAGACGCACACATGCACATCCCATGGTGAGACGCACACATACACATCCCATGGTGAGACGCACACATACACATCCCATGGTGAGACGCACACATACACATCCCATGGTGAGACGCACACACACCCCATGGTGAGACGCACACACACCCCATGGTGAGACGCACTCATACACATCCCATGGTGAGACGCACTCATACACATCCCATGGTGAGACGCACTCATACACATCCCATGGTGAGACGCACACATACACATCCCATGGTGAGACGCACACATACACATCCCATGGTGAGACGCACACATACACATCCCATGGTGAGACGCACACATACACATCCCATAGTGAGACGCACACATACACATCCCATGGTGAGACGCACACATACACATCCCATGGTGAGACGCACACATACACATCCCATGGTGAGACGCGCACACACACCCCATGGTGAGACGCACACACACCCCATGGTGAGACGCACACACACCCCATGGTGAGACGCACACACACCCCATGGTGAGACGCACACATACACATCCCATGGTGAGAGATACACATAGCATAATCAGAAGCACACATAGACTTCCCATAGTGAGACACACATACAGAATCCTATACTGAGAGACGCACACACACGTATATCCCATCATGAGACATACGCATATCATAGTGACACATACACATAGAATAGTGAGAGACATACACACACAATCCTATACTGAGAGAGACATACATACACATCCCATAGTGAGAGGCACAAATAGACATCCCATAGTGAGACACGCATACACATCCCATAGTGAGAAATACACATCGCATAGTGAGAGGCGCACACACAATCCTATACTGAGAGAGACAGACACACACACACACATTTCCCATAGTGAGACATACACATAGCAAAGTGAGATGCACACATACATCCTATAGTGAGACATACACATATCATAGACGCACACATGGACATCCCATAGTGAGAGACACCCACACACACACAGGGCATCCTGAGACACATATATACACACACACACATTCATCCCACACACACAGTCCCCATAGTGTGAGACATGCATACATCAACAGGAAGCTTCAGTGTAAAGGTTCGGCACAGAGCAGAACAGGGCATTTCTCCTAGCAAGAAAAAATAAATAAACAAACACAACATAGTTTTGTTCCTTACAGCCTGGGTGTATAGTGGATCATGTTGGTTGGCTGCTAGGCAGCCAGCCGACATGGCTCGGTGCTGCTATGAAAGTTTGGAGAGAGGAAAGTAAAGTTGAGTCTCAGTTAGGTGAGCTTTTATTAATTGTTTTTTATTAGGCTCAGTGCTGCTATGAACGTTTGGAGGCTTTTAACTTGGAATACAGTTGCTTTGTATGCGGTGACGACACTGAAGCAGTGACATTTTATTTAATTATGTTGTATTTATTTCTGGTAATGGCAGCAGCAGCACAGAGTTAACACTGTGTGCTAGAGGGCAACGCAATGCCTTGCAAACCACTCTGGCATTGAAAGGGTTAATTAAATAGTATCAAGGGAAATATATTTGGACATCCTAAGTTAGGAGCAGGAAAACCTGTGCTACAAGTTCCACAGGGCCAGTCACAATACTATAGAGTATCTTGACTATAGAATAAAAAGTGATCACGTCCCCACAAATTCTGCTGTTTCACAACACACATCACTATTACAGGGCTCAAACACCTTCAGAGAACATTTGGAGTTGCTCTCTCAGTAGGAAACACGCCACAATCATGTTAAGTGAAGTGGGGAGTGTTTGGCCACAGGCCTGTCTTTGTGACACTTTGGTGGTTTGATTTATAACATGAACCCAAGTATTTTGAAGTAAGCACATATTATTGCAGAGGGACACAGAATAAAGTCCCATGTTAACTTTGGCTGCAAAGAAAAGTGCTGTAGCAGTTGCTTGTGAAACAAGTTAACCCTTTGAGTGTGAGAGGGATACACAGCACATTTCTGTGCAATGCATTGCATAGCCCTCTGGCTGAAAGGGTTAAGAGACAGCTGTTGCTTGCTCCTTGGAGTAGCAGGCCGTGGCCAGGGCATGCTGGGATTGTTAATTGTATGATGTCGCTATGCAGAGAAGTGTAGAGCTTCAGTATACACATACATGTGGTGCTTGAGAACTCTGCACTCTGAGAACAGGTCTTTAAAAAAGCAATGTCCCACATCTGTGAACCCTCTGAGTTGCAGAGGGGTAGACAATGCAGTGCTTTGTAATGTGTTGTGTACCCCTGTAGCACTCAAAGGGTTAAGAGGTGTGGGACACTGCATTTTGACAGAGGCGTCGCCAGTGTGGAGAGGTCTGTTTGTCTGCTCCGCAGCCATTCCAAGTCTGTATGGCTGCAGCTCTCCAGATCCAGGAATTAAGGAAAACATTGACCCAATGGGTATAATTTAAGAATACTACTTTCCCCTTCTGTGCTCGGCATGATGTTAAACCCAACAGCCTCTCTCGCTCCTCTGTAGCTCTAAGCGGGCAGAGTGTGGTAGCGTGTAATTGGGTCATGTATTATCAGACTGACCATACAGGCATTCGGTCACAGACCGAGGGCCTGTGACCAAAGGGGGCCCGCTGCCGCTTCCAGCAATGCCACTGCCGCCTGCCACTTATGGGACCCGTTTGTAGCACTGCTCAGCTGCTCTCCAACTACAGCCGCCGGCGCCCCGTTCTAGTAATACAGAGCGCTGGGAGATATCATCTCCCAGCCTCTGCATTACTAGAGGCGCGCGGGACTTCGCACAGTGTTAAGCCACGCCGCTAGACCACCAGGGACTGCAGGTAGGGGCAGTGTGGAGATGGGGCATTGTGGAAGGGGAAATGTGGAGATGAAGGGGGCATTGTGGAGATGAAGGGGGATTGTGGAGATGAAGGGGGATTGTGGAGATGAAGGGGGCATTGTGGAGATGAAGGGGGCATTGTGGAGATGAAGGGGGCATTGTGGAAGGGGCATTGTAGAGATGAAGGGGGCATTGTGGAAGGGGCATTGTGTAGATGAAGGGGGCATTGTGGACATTTCTGCAGGGGGCCCAGACCTCTTTTTGGACCAGGGGCCCTGGGTCCTGTCAGTCCGCCCCTATGTATTATTATAGTTTTTTTTGCAAATGGTATAGTGAGAAGGCAAATGGTGTTTCATTTTGTTAAAGAGGACTTACTGAGGAGGTGAAAGCTGCTGCTATACAAAGTTGGAATTTTTTTTCTTTTTTTTTTTTCCCAGCAAAAGGAGATAGTGAGGAGGGACCATATCACGCCCCTTTATATGCTGGGCTCAGGCAGTGTGGAGGAGATATGCAGATATCTTCCTAGCTGCCGTACTGGGGATTTGTGTCACGTGTCCACCTTTTATAGTATAAGATTTTAAATCAGAACTTTCATGTATTTTAATGTGCCCTCCAAATCATTTTTAATATAGCATTAAGCATATCCATACTTGTATTATCCTTAGTAAGTCCGACATTATTTAGAAATGTAACTTCTTCGGAGACTCCCTGGCAGACAGCAGTGCAGTCATCTTGCTGAAGAGGCATTTGTGCATCTGCACTGTCCGTTCTTGTCTCCTCTATGATTGGCAAGGGGAAGCTGTATTGTACCTTGAGGTACAGAAAGGAACAGACAGAGAGCAGGCGCACAAATTCCTCTACGTTAAGGTCCTTGCCTATGACGTCCAGAAAAATTCTTAAATAATGCCAAACGTGGATTTGCTTAATGCTATATTAAAAATGATTTGGGGGGCACATTAAATGACATCAAAGTTCCACTTTAAGCTATTCACATTTATTTTTTGTGCTATGTAGTCCCTTGATGGCAAAGCAGGCACAAGTGACTTCCCCAGTTCATGTGACCCAACTCCCTATGTTGTCTTATCCTTCCCATCTCCAACCCATTTAGCATGGGAGTAGAGGAAGCATTAATAAAATAAAGGTTTGGGAAAATAAGTAATATGTTATATACAGGATCTTGATGGTACTATAATATTTGTCTTATATGTGTGTCTTATTTAAGCATCTTGGCCCTGCAGCTGTTGAAGGCTGCATCTGCTAATGATGGGAACTGTAGTGCTCAACTGCTAGAGGGCCTCAGATTGCCTTGTATCAGAGATGAAGCATTCTATAAAATCTCAGGTATAATACACACCTGTGTATAATACGCAGGTGTACATTATACCCAAGATTTTAGGGGAAAACAAGAGTGCCTATGTATAATACGCACCTTTGTTTTCCCCTGTCACACGCACACAAAAAAAAATTGCAAATTTGGCATTTTTTTTTTTATACCTTTTTTTCTCATGTATAATATATGCCCCCACTTCACATAAGGTGAAGAGGGGCAAAATTGTGCGTATTATACCCAAGATTTTATGGTACAAGCAAGCCTATATCAAACTGCAAACTATAGCATTTTGATTTAATAGCTAGGTTGTACAGTTCTGCTCTATGGATTTTTACAGATTCCATCTGTCCTCCTTTGAAGACATTACTTCATGATCTGAACTTGAAGCTATAGCTTTCCAGGGTGTTATGGTTATGTAAGTTCTATACCCTTGTACAATTGTGAAAGTTTTGTCCTTTATATAACGGTAGCTTATGTAAAGTATTACTGCAAAGTAGGGGTAGTCAATCTTTGGATTTCCGACTGCTGGACACTACAACTCCCATCATCCCCAACCATCAATTGTAGTGTCCAACAGATGAAGGCGCAAAGATTGACTGCAGGTAGTATATTTGGATTCAATCCATTCAAATGTCCACAAGCAAACTATATAACAAAGTCAAGAAAATACAAATCATTTAACTCAAAATGTCATGGGCAGCCTACATAAATAAATAAAAACAAAAATATAGGATTTTAGCAATCTTACCTGTTAAATCCTTTTCTCTTTAGTCCATATGAAACACAGGTATCCCGGGGGTTGACTGAGGTTGAGGGCAGGGCACATTATGGAAGACTCCGTCCTCTTCCTCCAGCCCAACCCCCTGCCCATTTTCCCAGATGGCGTATGCTAGTCTTGATCAAAGAGATAATGGTTACCTTGAATGCCACCTGGCCCACCCTAGGACCCTCAGGGATAACAAATGAGAGGCAGCCATCTTAAAATTCTTAGTGCTATGCACAGAACACTTAAGGCAATGCACAACGTCCAACAGATGGAGATCCCTCTCCTCATCAGACACAGGGTCAGGACAAAAAGAAGGCACAACAATCTACTGATTGTTGTGAAACTTGGAGACTACCTTAGAAAGGAGCTCCTGTGAAGTAAGAAGGACCACCTTGTCCTAGTGAAACACCAGGAAAGGGGGCTTGCAAGACATGCAACTGCCAAATGAAAAGCCATCTTTAGCACCAGCTGATGCAAAGAGATGGACGCTCAATGCTCAAAAGGAGTGAGCCACCCAATGCAAAACATTTTTTTAGAGCAATTTGACTCTGAAAAAGAACATCGAAGACTGAGATCTGAACTTTGAAGGAAATCAAACTAAGACACTGTTAACCCCATTCGGAAAGAAGGGCACCACCATGTGAAGATAAAAGACCATTAGGAACATATTCCTGTCTGTACATCACCACTTGAAAATGGACCACACCCTATGGTATGCCTTAGAGGAAACTGGCTTCCGAATAATGGTGGAGATGACGTCATGAGCCATGCCATCAAGGTCGGTCTCTCCACATCCTTGTACCACAAGGGACCCTGATCAACAAATCCAGTCTGGACAGCAGAAAAGGATCCTGAACGGACAGGATGACCAGATCAGCAAATGATGCCCTCCTGGGCCAGAATGGAGTGATTAGAATAACCAGGTCCTTGTCCATTCTTATCTTCGAATCACCATGGGGATGAGAAGATTTGGGGGAAACGCATAAGAAAGGTGAAAACTCTGTGGGATGGACATTGCATCCATTGTGAAAGGCAGAGATTACCTTGTGCAATTGCTCTGAGCTCCAGAACGTTGGACATTAGGCTCTACTCCCATGTCCACCTATCCTGAGCATCCAATTACCCCAGGAATGTGCCCTAGCCTCTCAGCCTGGTGTCCACTGTAACCAAGGTCCACTCTAATGACAAAAGGTCTCCCTCTCTCCAGGAGTGGATGATGGAGCCATCATTGAAGGTCCTCCCTGGCATTCTGAGATAAGGTCATCGGATGAGAGAGATGCTCTGGATTCCAGGACGATGTGATGAGGATTGCCCCTCTGAAGTTCCTTCATGTGAAACTGTGAGTAGGGGACCATTTCCAGAGTGGATACCAAGGGACCCAGGAGTCATGTAGTCCCAGTTTGTGGGCGACTGCCACTCTGATACTTAAGACATGTTCTGGAACAAACAAAATCAGAATCTTCTCCTCTGTGAAAAAGACTCTCCCCTGAAGGGTGTCAAACTTCATGCCCAGGAACACCAACATCTGGGATGGGATTGGAAAGGACTTGTTGAGATTGATAATCCCTCTGAGATGCACCAGAATGTGGGTGCAGTCTTGGATATGGTGAGCCAAGAGCTCTTCTGAAGGAGACTAGAGAATTAAGTCATACAAATACAGTCAGAGAAATGCCTTGGGTATGAATGCATGCAGCCAAGGGTTCCATGATCTTTGTAAAGATTCTGGGCCCTAAAGCCATGCCAAATAGTAGCGCTGTGAACTGGTAGTGATTGGGACCAAAAGCAAAACACAGTAAGCGTTGGCTATCCATGTGGACCAGAAGTGCAGGTACATGTCCTGAAGAGGACATAAATGAGAACACAGATTTCATCTTGAAATGTGTAGCAACAACGTACTGGCTGAGACACTTTAGGTCCAGAATAAGATGGCAGCCTCCATCATTCTTGGGGACCACAAAAAAGGTTGGACTAGATACCTGAAAATTGCTCTGGGACTGGGACTGGCACCAGAACCTGTTTTTTCCAGCAGAGTGGCAACGATTTTGTGGAACAGTCTTGCTTTCTCTGGATTCCTTGGAACTTTTGAGGAAAAGAAGAGATATGGAGGAAGGGGTCTGAAATCTATGTGGTACCCTTCTGATATCACTTTCATCACAGAGGATGCCCAGGCACCTCCAAAAAGATGGAGAAGGCCCCCTATGGGAAACAAACCAGGATTCTGCAAATCATACAGAGGTAAGTTTTTCCAGACTTAGACTATGCAGATGATTTGCTTGGACTGTCAGCTGCCTGAGCTTCGTGGTGGGGAGCTGTTGGGTTACCTGAAGGGTCTAAGCCCTCTGTTCCCCGGATAGGCTTGCTCTGGGGGAATCCACTTGATTTCCTCACAAAAAAGGAATGCTTGGTGGAAAGTTGAGGCAATAAAGTGTTCTTACCACCAGTAGTATCACTAATTATCTGTCTCAGGTCAGGTTCAAAAAGGGATTTGCCCTGAAAAGGCAGTGACTTCTTAGAAGACTGGTCCGGAGACCAAGTCTTGCACCACAGGGTGTGGCACACAAAAAACAGAAAAACCTGTAGATTTTGCAGAAAATCTAGCCACATCAAACAATGCTTCAGTGATATAGGCCTTAGCTTCCATGATGTTGGCTACTAAAATCAAAGTGTCTTCCTTAGGCACATCACCACACAGCTTCTGACAGCTGCTCACCCTAGACAGCAACAGCCCTTCTGACCAAGTCAGAGGCGAATATAGGCCTCAGCGATGGCCCAGTGGCAGCAAAATTGGCTTTGAATAAGGAACCAAGCCTCTTATCAGTCTGGTCCTTGAGCCCTGCAGGGGAAGGGGAGTGTTCTTCACCAAGAGCTAGATAGGGGGTGTCAATGGCAAGGAGTATACGTTAGAGAAGTGTATATTAAGAAAAAGTCTGTTATCAGGAGTTTTCCACTCATCCATAAGTATTTGGGGAATTCTTCTGCACCTCTGAAAAATGTCTGGAGAGGGAGATTCTCCCATCTGTGGCATCAGAGACCTGAAGGGTCTCCAGTACTACCATAATGAGCCCCTTAGCAGTGGGAATCATCAGCCTTATAGGAATCTCCATAAGAATAGAAAGAATTCATGTCCTCATACTCATCATCCTCCGAGTCCAATTCTCACAGAAGATGCCCGAATAATCTTAGTGTGTCCCTTGAATACAGGGTCAACTTGTGTGAAGTTGGGCAGAGGTTTCCAAGAACTGAAGAAGGGATTTGTACCACTGATGAGTAGTGTTTTAACCCATGCAGGCACTTGTTTGGTGCTGGAGATGCCCAGAGGGGTGGTAGGAATCACAGCGGAAGAGGGCCATAGGGACACAAGTATTCCCTTGGAACCAAAGTATGGCAAGAGGAGCAGTTGTTAAGAGCAGCCCCTGAATCCTTAAATAGGATTTCCCTATTAGTGTCAAACATGTCCCTGAGTGTCTTAATCTGGTAAAACTAGATTATATGTTCCCAGAAATAAGACAGAGCCCAGAAATAAAATAAAAATCACTTATCTGGTATGCAAAGAGTTAAACTGGAGGAGAAGAGTCAGCCTCTGTGTAGGATAAATAAGAGACTTAAGAAGGCCACCAGCAAGAATGTCAGCCAATCGGAAGAAAGCTTGGGAAATGGGGCACAACGGGAACTGTAGTCTTTTCACTTGCTTTTTGCCTAGTAAAGCCTGTTACCCTGGCCAAGGGGTTGCGGCTTGCTCCATGGACACTCAGAAAGTGGACCAGATGATAGTGAATGAAGAGAAAAGAATATAGAGGCCTCTATGACCATTGTAGCCCAAATGGCTGCAGAAAGGTCTCAGAGAAGTCTCTCCTATACAAGTCAATACAGCAATTTAAGAATAAAGAAAAAGTCCCCAAACCCACAAGAAACACCTGGGGGAGTGAAAAAATATGATCCTAGTAGAGGGGGAGCAGAAATAAGCCTCCAACACAGTACAATAACCAATACAGCAATGAAAGAGTTAACTAATGGAAAATTACAGCAGCCATCTGAGAAAGAATAGAGCTATAATGAGTGCCAAATAATAGAATAGGTACACAGGTGTAAAGGATAGCTTACAATGGGACATACAGTGAACCAAGGCACTCAAACGGTTACTCACCAATCTTTTTTTCAGGCTGAGAATCTCAGACTCCACTATGAGAAACATAAAGTCAACCTGCACAAGGAAAGAAAGGTCCATAAAGCACTTGTGAACTGGATAATCCATCTCCAGGGAAGCCCAGTGATGGTAGCCCACCTAATGAGGGACTAAACAGCCCCATCTGTAAAGAAATGTAAAAAAAAACAGGACAGCCACAGCGCCTCCAGTTGCTTCACAGGACACATGAATTCTGGAAAACGGGCGGGGAGGTTGACCTGGAGGAAGAGGAGGGAGCCTCCACCCCATAGACCCTGTGTTTTGTGATGTGCCCTGCCTTCCAGGAGGAGGGACTCAACCCAATGTTACCTGTGTTTCATACTGAACGTAAGAAATTTACTTCCCACTATTTCATTTTCTTCTGTGCACCTCTCTATGGCAATAAGATGGGCTTTGACCACCCCTTCCTGCTGGGTAGGAACAATCATTCATTAAATAGCCTGCTCACTCTCTGCACCCTCAATTATAAGTAGTGTCCAAGCTGTAAAATAGAACACAAGAAATAGTGAAGGGTTGGGTGTGGCGTGGAATGAAATACTGGTGAATAAATGTCCCCATGTCTTCAGTGTCCTGGACCACAGCAATAGGATGGGACATGCCCAACAGTATAACAGAAGGGAGGTGAAAAACACCAGAAACCCAAAGAAAAGAAAAATCTCAAAAGTGCCAGAGGAGCAAGAAGGATCAGTGATCAAAACAAAGGATGATAGGTAAGAAAGATACTGTTGTCATTGTGAAACCACTGCCTACAGGACCTTCCTGCCAAACCAGGAAGAATGAACATCAACTCTGTAGTGCTTTATAAATGTTGATAGAGATGTCCTTGCATCAGCCTTGCAAATCTTCTCCAGAGAAGCCATGGCTTTACTTGCCCAGGATGTAGAGTGGGACCTTGTAAAGTGGGCCTTAAAGGAGCAGTAAATGTTTTTTATAAAAACATACAGGGCCGATGCAAGGATTTTTGTCTACACAGACGAAGGTGCATTTTGATGCCCCCCCAAACCCCTGCCCCCCACATGCTATTAATAGGCTTTTGTATTCTGCTTTTAAAATTGGACTTTGCTGTAATGTATTTTAGAGGCCTTATTCTCAAAATGAATGCCATAATTATGAGGCAAATTGACTGCACCACCATAGATGCCAAATATAGCCATTGTCTGTTTAAATGGGGTTTCTTCTAACAATTTGCATGCTAAAGAATATATCCAATCCAACAACAACGGGTGTACTCATGCAATAAGGAGGATTTGCAAAGCACGGTATTAATTAACCTCCTGAATGCCAGTTCTTTATAATACTTTTTTTTTACCAATAAACGTACCCTAGGACCATAAACAGTTTTAAATGATTTTTAAATAGCTACGGCTATGTCACTCACTCACAGTCCGTGCAGCACTCCGCTCCCGCTCGTGTTGCTCGCTGGCATCTTCTGACGGGTGCGGCCAGTGGTAGTGCGCAGATGCAGTGCTTGCGTCTGACGGCGTCACTGCCCACATCCTCTCATCGTATCTGACAGTCAGTGACTGGACTGCTGCTGCCTGCATCATCATAAGAACAAAGCCGCCAGCCCAGTATAGACGCCGCTTGGTAGGCAGCATAAATCAGCCTTGCGGCAGATATATATAAAAATAAATAAATGAAAAAAATATATATATTAAAGGAAAAAAAAAAAAAATATTATATATATAATATACACACACACACAAGAAAAAAAAACAAATTGGCAGCGGCACTCAATAGTTATAGATACTCAAATCTGGTGCACATCCCATAAGGGTTTACAAACACAATCAGCCTGGGCTTACCGGGACAATATGGCACACATCGTTGAAGAATAGAGAAAGCTTTATTTAACTTATTGCTTCACAACACCAATCATATATATATAAATTTGCAGATCCCCTTGTTTCGGCACACCTCCACTGAGGCACCCTAAGGTGGCTGCCTAAACAGGCTTTTGCTAGCGCCGGCCCTGAAAACATATGCTATAGAGCTTTTCCTGCTGAGTAAAACAAGGTCACTTCCACTGCTGTCCGTTTTATTCAAAACGTATAACTGTTCAAATAATCAGGAACTGAATTTACTGTGCATTATTTCCTGATAGTTCTGACTTGCAGGAAGTGACAGGCCGTTTCTATCACAGTCTATGGGGGAACAGTAAGTCACTGACTTTCCTCTCCATTAGAATGTAACAGAAAATGTAATTGGAATTTGACCACTAGAGGGCACTGCTAATGTAAAGAAAGATGGATTTAAACTGGAAATATGCACCTTTCAGCAGTGGGAGTACCCTTATTTTACTCAGCAGGAAACACCCTGCAATATAATTTTTCATAAAAAAAAAAAAAAAGTTTACTGCTCCTTTAAGTTTTCAGGAGGCTGAATATTAGCTTCTTGATAAGCCAACCTAATGCATTCTGATACATTAGGCCAGGGAGGCCTTAGATGCCGCTTTGCCCTTATATTTCCTGACAGATTAATAAAATAGGATTTTAGTGTTCCTGCCTGTTAAATACTTTTCTCTTTAGTCCACATGGAACACAAGTACCATGGGGATGAGTCCCTCCTACTGTAGGGCAGGACACACCTATCTCAAAAAACAGAGTCTTTGGGGTGGAGACCCCCCCCATCCAGCTCAAACCCCCCACCACAACCACTAACTCCCATAATTCATGTGACCAAAGCCACACAAAGAAAGTAATCAAGGAAGAGAAGAAAATCTTCTGAGAAAGACTCTAAGGGGACTCCTTTCCCCAGTAAAGCAAAACCACAAAGGTCCCTTTCTCTGGGTGGGAGACCTGTGTTCCACATGGACTAAAGAGAAAAGAGGATTATAGTTTTACCTGTTAAATCCTTTTATCTTAGTCCATACAGGTTACTGGTAACTTTGGGTAGGCAATCCACCCCTTTAATTAGGCAGGAACAATTCTAGAAGTGAATGCAGGGGTGGAGCCTACCTTCCCTCCTTGGCTGCAGCTAGCCAACCAGCTCCAGTAAGATTTGAGACACTGACTATTGACTAGATAGAAGGGAAAGACGCCTCCTGTGAAAATTACCCTGAAGGACCCCCACGGTCTGCCACATGAGAGCCAAGCATGGTCCCTTGATAGGGTGGGAGACCAGTAACCTGTATGGACTAAGAGAAAAAGATTTAACAGGTTAGACTAAAATCCTCTTTTCTCTGTCGTCCAATACAGGTTACTGGTAACTTTGGGATGTCCAACCATTGAGTTTTCCAGAGGCGGGAAGTAAGGCAAAGACCAGGCGCAAGGCCCCCAAAGTCACCAAAGCAGATATGAACCATCAGATCAGAGATAGCCCGACAAAACAATGAAGTGTCAACGGATACTGAACAGGAGTAACAACACCCCAAAACTATTACACAGCACACTGAACTAGAGCCAACGTTGCTCAAAAGTGAAGGAAGCACCAAGAACCGAAGAAGATCCTAGACAGGCAAGACTGCCTCCAGGATCTTCCTCCCAAAGCTGGCGTCAGCCAATGCCAGCACATCAACACTGTAGTGCTTCGAAAAGGTGTGCACAGACGACCATGTGGCAGCCTTGCCCAACTGATCAGCAGAGGTCTGATTCTTGTAAGCCCAAGAAGCCCCAGTATATCTAGTAGAATGAGCGGTGACCCAAAAGGGAACAGGCTTCTTCTTCAGCTCATAAGCCTTACAAATAGTGGACTTGATCCAGGACACAATAGTCACTTTGGATGCAGGTCTTCCTGCCCTGGGACCCTCAGGAATGACGAACAGCGCGTCAGATTGTCTGATGCCAAATGGACATGAAACTTGAGACAACGAACCACATCTAACAAGTGGAGATCCCTCTCCTTGTCAGAGGTAGGGTCAGGGCAGAAAGAAGGCACCACAATCTCCTGACTGATGTGGAACTCTGAAACCACATTTGGGAGAAACTCCTGACAAGTGTGAAATACCGCCTTGTCCTTGTGAAACACCAAAAAGGGTGGTCTATAGGACAGAGCATGTAACTCCATGACACGATGAACGAACACGATCGCCAATAGGAAGGCCATTTTCCACGTCAACAGGCGTAGAGGAATAGCAGCCAAGGACTCAAAGGTGGGGCACTGAAGGATGCCCAAAACCAAGTTAAGATCCCAGGAAGGAGTGGGATTCTTGAAGACAAGACAAGTATGAACAACGCCCTGAAAGGAAACCTTGACATCAGGAAGAATGGCAATGCGCATCTGAAAGAAAACAGAGGGAGCAGAAGTCTGAACCTTAAGGGAACTCAAACTGAGGCCCTTGTCCACACCGTCCTGCAAAAAGGCCAGGACCGTAGGCAGATCAAATTCCTGAGACAGTTCCCTATCAGCACACCAAGGTAGAAAGGTTGACCAGACACGGTGGTAGGCCTTAGAAGAAACAGGTTTGCGGGCACTGAGCATAGTAGCCACCACACCAGAAGAAAAACCTTTCTTCAATATTGAGGATTCAATTTTCAAGCTGTCAAAGCTAGCCGATGAACATCCTCATTCCACAGGTAACCCTGTAGAAGAAGATCCGGACGGGAAGAGAGCCGGCATGGCTCCGCCACTGACAGATCCATAAGCTCCAGAAACCAAGCCTGTCGAGGCCAGTACGGAGCAATCTCAATTTCTGCAATACCTTGTGCAACATGGGGAAGGGAGGAAAGATGCAAGCCAGAGGAAATAACCAAGG
Source organism: Rhinophrynus dorsalis (assembly GCA_037306005.1). NCBI lineage: Eukaryota > Metazoa > Chordata > Amphibia > Anura > Rhinophrynidae > Rhinophrynus > Rhinophrynus dorsalis. The sequence goes on along the minus strand of CM074719.1, from coordinate 416,641,216 downwards.
AATGGACATGGAATCCACCGCTATAGCTTGGACAAGACCTTGGGCTTCCATTGCTGTTTGGGCTTGGAGAGGCACGGAGCTGAGGGAACCGCCTGGTTCGCCAGACGTGTCTCAGTCTGAAAGAAACGAAAAAAACAATTACGCTTGAGAGGTGTTTTCCTCCTGGGGACCAAAGGCAGAAGGGTACTTTTACCCCCTGTGGCCTCACTAATCAGATCCTTGAGACCTGGCTCAAACAATGAAGTGCCTTGAAAACGCAAGGATAGCAAGGTTTTCTTGGAGGCAGTGTCAGCAGACCAGATCTTGAGCCAAAGAGCCTGTCTGGCAACCACAGAAAAGGTGGAAACCCTAGCCACCAAACGGACGGCATCAAATAAGGCAGCAGAAACATAGTGCTGGGCCACAGAAATGTTGGCAAGAAGCCACAACATATCCGAAGTAGGAACACCCTGACGGTCAGCCAGGGTGAACTGTTCAGTCCGGACAGCAATGGCCCAGTTAACCCAGGAACGCTGGATGCATGGCAGTACCAGCAGTGGAAAAAGTGGACTTGAGGGAAACCTCAAGTTTCTTGTCAGTCCAGTCTATCAGAGCTGATGCATCAGAAACTGGCAAGGCAGTAGACAGATAGCCTGGAGAAAGGAGCATCCATTTTGGGGGGATGAACCCACTGAGCAAGTGCCGCCTCGGAGAAGGGGTAAAGCTTGGCAAGTTTCTTGGAAACAGAAGGTTTCCTGTCCGGAGATTTCCACTCATCAGACACAAGGCGGTCAAGAGTGGGATTAGGTGGAAAACAAGTAAGGGGCTTTGTAGGCTCCTGAAATACATCAGACGGATCTGAAGAAATCTCCTGAACTAATGGAATGTTTAGAGTAGTCAAGACAGCCCTGATCAGGCCCTCAGCCGAGGGCTCAGGATCAGCCTCAAAGGGGTCCCCAAAAAACTGAGAGGAGACACAGCAGATCATCCCTCAACACAGAGGAATCTGATACGTCAGGTACTCCCTGCAGTTTCGGCAGGGAAGATCTGACTGAAGAAGGGGTCTGCAAGAATGGAAGACCCCCTGTAACTGGGATGGAAAGAGTTGCAATGTAGACCGAAGGTCCCTAGTAGCAGCCTTGAACTCTTGCACCCAAACTGGCTCTAATGCATGGCTGGAGGTCCCTGGGAGAGACTCAGGAACATCAGAACATGCTGGGCATAAATGACCTGAGAATTCTCTAGGTAACCTTGAATGACATGAGGAGCAATGCCCAAATGAGGCACATAGAGACCCCAGTGTCCTTAGTCTTAGGCCTGGCCCCAAGCTCCAATGGATCAGACATTCTCACAGTGTCAAAAACTTTTAGAGTATAAGGAATCACCCAAATACAGCGTGCAAGATTAAAATTTCACCCCAGAAATCGCTAAAATACCCTTATCTGGAAGGTGAAGGGTTAATCTGCAGAGGAGAGAAGGAGAGTTCAAGCCCTGCATAGGATACTCGTTCTGGAAAAGGCACAAAATGGCTGCCGTGGCGGGAGGCAATCAGGAACAAGCGCGCAAAGCAAGCGCACCTGGGAAATGTAGTTTTCCCAGAAAAAGTACCCCAACAGTGCCCAAAGCCCCGAGTCCCCAACACAATTAAAACATTAATCAGCTGACAGAGCAAGGGCAGACAAGTAAAATGCTCCATCTCTGACGTTGCTACGTTGAGCGGTTACAGAGATATGTTCCAAACTGTACAGTCCCATAGAAACAAATGGAGCAATGGCATCTATGCGGTAAAGCGCACCTTCACTCAATTTTTTGTAAAGTTGAAAGAGTACCATAAAAATACATTAAACAATCACTAGAACATGTTAGAATACCCAAAAAAAACACTGAACCTAGTTAAGAAATTGTCATTAACCCCCCCCAAAGATGCAAAACCAGCAGCTAAAGGGTTAAGTTTACCACATAAACCTCCAAAACACCCAACAGACATACAGATAAACCCAGTGAGTGCAGGAGCTAGCCACATCTAAAGGCATTGTCAGTTATGGTAATCCGCCTAATGGTGGTATTCCATTTCTTACTGGAACTGGTTGGCTAGCTGCAGCCAAGGAGGGAAGGTAGGCTCCACCCCCTGTATATAATTCTAGAATTGTTCCTGCCTAATAAAAGAGGCGGATCGCCTACCCAAAGTTACCAGTAACTTGTATTGGACGACAGAGAAAAGGATTTAACAGGCAAGAACACTAAAATCCTATTTTCTTTTACATCAAATATGGAACACCGGTACCATTGGCATATACCAGCACTAAGCTCCCAGAGGTGGGAAAGGAGAAGGGACCTCACACACATCCCTAGGACTATGCAGTATTTGAATAACCTATGCAACAACTTTCAACAGATACTGCAGTTACACTACACACACAACAAGAGCCAATAGAGATCAGAAACTACTGAGCAACTGGTGGAAAAAAAAGCGTGAAGGTCCTAAGATAAGCAAAACTGCGTGTAGGACCATCCAGCCAAAGTTGGCCTCAATAAAGGCCAAGACATTGACATGGTAGTGTTTAGTGAAGGCATGCAAGGAGGATTAAGTCGCTGCCTTGCACAGCTGGTCCACCGAGGCCTGGTTCTTGGAGGAACAAGAGGCACCCACAGACCCGGTGCTGCTTTGATTTGAATCCCTTAATGGCCAGAGGTCCAGGCAAGTTTCATGTGATGCAGATTGAGGGCCAAAGAGAGACTGCTCTGGTCTTGAAGCAGTCATTTCTTACCCTGATGTGACATGCCAGGACCATTACCAGTCCTTAAGGGAGAAAAACGTTGATGGTCCTGGTATGTCACAGGGTCATTAAGAGGTTAAAGGGAACCATTTACTTCCGAATCTCATACGCCCAACATCTAATGGTGACCTTGGAAGCAACCTAACTTGCTTGAGGACCCTCAGGGATGACACACAGGGAGTAAGCCTTCCACAAAGTCCAGGTACAATGCATATAAACATTAAGCAAGGCACCATGTCTAACAAATGGTGATCTCTCTCCTTATCAGATTTGAGGTCAAGACAGAAGAAATGCACAAAAATCTCCTGACTGATGTGAAACTCAGAAGCCACCTTGGGAAGAAACTCCTGAGTGGTACGAAGTACCGCCTTTTCCTGGTGAAACACCAGAAAGGGAGGCTTACAAGACAGAGCATCAGTCCCCACAAAGATATGGAAGCAAGAGGCTTGATAGGAGGCCTCTGCAAATCACCAAGAACAAATTAAGGTTCCACAGGGAAGTGGGGAGATTGAAAGAAGGTTAAGACATCTGAGAAAGTAGCAGCTCTGAAAACACATGGAAAGTGCAGAGGTCTGAACCTTAAGGGAGCTCAAAAGGAGAACCTTGTTCTCCCACTCTTTGAGGAAAGCCAACACCAAGGGGAGGTCACAATCCTGAGAGGACGCACCATTATCCGCAAAACATTTATAAAACATAGGCCACACCCTATGGTATGCCTTGGAAGAAAGATCCGGCCTGGAAGGAGGAATGGATTCTGAACAGAGAGACTGATTAGGTCCGCAAACCATGCCCTCTTGGGATGGTAAGGAGCAATCAGAATGACTGTTGCCGTTTCCATCCTGATCTTCCGGAGCACCCTGGTGATGAGAAATTTCAGAGGAAAAACATAAGAGGTGGAAGTGCCACAGAATAATCATCGCGTCCGCAACAAAGGCCAGTGGATCCCCAATCCGGAAGCAGAAGGTTGGTACTTTCCTGTTGTCGCTACTTGCCATGAGATCCATCATAGGCACCCCACTGTTGCACAATCAGATAGAACACTTCTGGTCTGAGTTCCCATTTTCCCACATTTACGTCTTGGTGACGGAAAAAGTTAGCCACAACTTTTTCTAATATAGTCCTCTGCCCAACAGAGGATGCTTCTCACTTCAGTCTAAGCAGTAGCATTGTAAGTACCAGAACCTTCTTCTAGGTAGGGAGTCATTGAGATGCCCTGGGCATGGATGAAGGGTGCAATGACCCTGGTGGCCATGCAGGACCTAAAGCCAGGCCAAACGACAGAGCCAGACTTGTAACATTTTCAGATAAGGAAGCGCCCTTGTAAGCTGCTGGATAAACTTGACCAGGAATAGGGTCCTGCCAAGAGGTGAGAAGTAGCTATTGATATAAAAGAAACAGAGCAACAAAACCACCTCTATTGCTAGTTAGGCCTCAGAGAGCGGGATGCTAGAGGGCGCTGGATAGAGAGCGTAGCTGGGGATCATGGGCGAGATGCTTTGCTGCAGCCAAAGCTGATGGCAGTATAGCACCCCTAGATACAGACTACTACTCTCTGAGAACTGGAATAGATGTAGACAAACCTACCAGCAACTGAACTCGTCTCGGTTGCAACTTCGGAACTAGCACAGGAATCTTCGACTTAGGAGGCCAAAGGAACTGATGACAGAGTTGGAGACTGGATGCACTGGGAGTCGACAACAGGGGGTCGGAGACTGGTTACACAGGGAGGAAGCAATGGGGAGTCGGCAACTGGGAGTTGACAACAAGGAAGAAATACAAGGGCATCTTGAGACTCGTCGAGCAAGCAAAGTGATAGCCAGTCGGACATACAGAGTACCAAGAAGCAGGTAAGAGAATGGTTTAATGAGCAAGCCAGGGGTCGAAGCGGAGGAGGAATACAAGAGTTGAATCAGCAGGCAAAGGGTTAGTCAGGAATAGCCGGGTCTGGAACACAGGAAATCACTCGATCAAGACTGGATACAATATCACGGCAAGAACACTTAGATCGCAAGCAGGCGCAAGGTGCCAGTGCTAGATAAAGAGTAGAGAGACTGGGTAGGGAAAAGAACCAAGAGTGAGACCAGAAAGCTGGAACCAGATTCCAGTAAGACATGGAAAACAGAGAAACATGACACTACCACCCTTCTCAAGGGACTACCCTCTGGGAGGCCACACTAGGTCTATCCAGATGAGACCGATGGAAGAGACGTACCAAAGACGACACAAACATCTGAGGCAGACACCCAAGATCGCTCCTCTGGGCCATAGCCCTTCCAGTTCACTAAATACTGCAAGGTACCCCGAGAGCAGCGAGAGTCCAAGATGGGATCAATAATGAATTTCTCTGAGTCTTCAACAGAGACAGGGGGTGGAGGAGACGAGGAGGGATGAGCATCATGAGCCTGCACATACAGCTTAAGCAGGGATACACGGAACACCGGATGAATCCTAAGAGTAGGCAGAAGGGTCAACCGATAAGATACAGGAGAAAGGCGGGCCTCTGCTTTGAATAGCCCCATGAACCGAGGACCCAATTTGTCCGATGGGTGATGAAGTTTGATGTTCTTCGAGGAGAGCCAGACCAAGTTCCCTGGATCAAATCTGAGTGCCAATGACTGATGAAGGTCGGCTACCTCCTTTTGATGAACTTGAGCTGACAGGAGTGTATTGCGGATGGCCTGCCAATGATTGGCCAAGCCCTAGACATAGGTCTCTGCAGTGGGAACCACCGAAGTAGGCAAACAGAGAGCAATTGCAGGAGGGTTATACCCAAGTGCCGCAAAAAACGGGGACCATTTTAGAGATGTCTGCAGTAATGAATTATAAGAGAAGTCTGCTAATAGTAGCAGACGAGTCCAATCATCTTGCTGATGGGAACAATAACAGCGTAGAAAGTGTTCCATGTTCTGATTCAATCTCTCAGCCTGACCATTTGTCTGTGGGTGATATGCAGACGAATGTTGGAGATGAATACCCAATCTAGCACAAAATGCTCTCCAGAAGCGAGACACAAATTGCGACCCATCAGACACAATATGCTGTGGTATCCCATGCAAACGATAAATATTTTGAACAAACAGATTGGACAATTCGATGGCAGAAGGCAATTTGGGTAATGGCACGAAATGTCCTTATTTGGAGTACCTGTCCACGATGACCCAAATTACCGTGTTCCCAGATGAACAAGACAAATCCACAACAAAATCCAGAGAGATTTGTGTCCATGGGAGCGTGGGTACAGGAAGTGGCTGGAGGAGTTCAATGGGTCGAGAACGTGGTATCTTCATTTCGCACAGACTGGACAGGAGCTTACAAAGGATACCACATCGGACTTCAGCTCAGGCCACCAAAAGTATCTGGCAATGAGATCCTGAGTTCGAAGGATACCAGGATGGCCAGTAGTCACGGAGCAATGCCCCCTACGTAATATATCTGAACGATATGTCGCAGGAACAAAATAGACGTTGGAAGGTAAGCAAACTGTGGAAGGACACATAGACGGAGCTTGGTATTATCAGATGCATCTTGCCCAGGGATCAAAGCAAATTGCAGGCTCAGCAGAAGAGGAAACAATAGGGACTCCCCCTGGGTGGTAAGAATATAACCGAGGGAAGACTCTGACGCTAGACTTGCAGGTATAAAATAAAAAAGGATGAATAGGAGGCCATCAACCGCTATCCTTCCAGCTAGGTAGGACCAAATAACTGAAGGTGCCTGAAGGGAGCAGGCTATTTATTGAATGACTAGTTTTAAAGCCTGTGTACACAGGCCAACACTGGCAGTGCTGCAGTTAAGTGCATTACTGACTGCCTGAACACACCGCGGCTGATTCTGAGGATTCCAGTCTAAATTTGGAGCTCCCCGCTCCATATCAGCTGCAGTGCGGTCAGTCTGTACTACCCATGACTGCAGCATGTGCAGCCGTCGCTACTGCGCATTACGGATTCTGACAAACATTCTAGCAAATTATAATATAGGATTGGTCCTACTCAGTTGGAAGGAGAGGTCAAAGCCCATCCTATTGTGGTGGAGCAAGACATAGAAGAAATGTAATCCTCAAACAAAACGAATTGAAATAAGAACATTCCATACTTACGGTTAATTATACGTTTTAGTATGCACAGTACCAATTTAAATCAAGTGAATTTTGCAAATGATCTTTTTATATTTGCTCAACATACACCATGGCTATATTTACATCCCAGGTTTCCCCTGGGCAAGGCACTGTAGGATTATTTAGCTCTCCCCATGGACAGCACACGTTCTCATATGACCCCAGTTTCCTGGCACAGTAAATTACCTTGGCTTATAACATACAACAAAGGAAATACTTTAACTCCTTGTTTGCTAGGGGGATAAATAACAGCCTGTGAAGGGGTACACAACTGGTGCAGGGAAATCAATCACTCTGAAGATAAACGGTGCACCAACGCTAGTCGGGTGACAGGGGAACTGGGATCACCTAGATGAATGTGCTGGGATAATGATAATCATAAAGAAAGAGGAAAAGAAAAATGCCTAATTAGCACCAAACCATCCCTGTAAGGACATAAGACAAAACAAAAGAAAAGAGCTGCACGACTAATAGAAAAGAAAATGAAATCTAACATTGATATAAATTAAAGCTTGTTGAATTAAAAACAAAAAGCTAATCCAGTTATATGTGGGAAGACACAGATAAGGAGTGCTACACGGACTCATCAAGACTCAGTAGACCCAATGAGGAAACTTCTATTCACTTACAATTCCGCTTTATTGAAGTCATCTTTTAAAAGCATTTCAGAATAGACATGGAGGATCATAAAGTGTGTCAGAATATCAATGGTGAGGATCCGCCTGACGTGGTGGAAGTCAAAATTACGTAGATGTACAAAACATCAGTACTTCTAATTCTCTTATAGTCTAGATGATACTCAGTATATAGTATTAACTGTGTGTGATCTAAAATGTAACCATATATATGATGCTGCTGATTGTATGTGTTTGCATATGTGATTGATCATGCAACAAAGCATCAAAGCTCACATGTCGTTCTATCACAGAGGAGTATGAGCAGAGATCTTCATTAGTACTCAGCACTTGTGCCTGAAGGGAAATATAGAAGGCACTGGCAAAACGTACATCAGGGTGGAAGGGCAGCATGCTGATGTGGTCCTTCCTATGAATCTTTCCCAGTAGTAATGCTTAGGAGCTTTCTTTCAGGGCATTACCAAATGATTTTTGAGACTAACTGGACAGGGGAGCTGTTTTTACAGCCAGCCTCATGAATGGCCCCTTTTTTTCTATGCTCCAATACATGTATATGTTTCATCACAGGCTCATCTATGAGATCACTTAAGGATTGAGTATTCCCTACCTTAATGATTTATGTTAATATGTCTCTGAATTAACACACAAACACACAAGGACTGATATTTAAGTTAAATTTCTTGACACGTACAATATATGCTGTTATTTCTAGAAAAATATGGCATCGTATTAAAATTGTAAATAATGATGATGATGTAGCCAACAAAGGTCGGATTCTAACCCCCTTGTGAGGCCCTGTCGAGACCGTGTCTTGTAGTGCATCGTGGTTCATGGCATCCTAACCATAACAGTATATTTGAGGTCTTAAGTAGTCTAGGTTAATAGGGCTGTATACTAATACAGAAAATAAAAACAATCCTGTGCTGTTCCATACTAGTGATATAAATTATAAACCCTGTAATGAGCCTATATCATAAGCATGCTATATTACTAAAAATAATAATAATTAGCGTTTTAGTCACATATATTGGCCAATATATGTTTAAGCTTGCTCACCCTGTCAAGGTACCCTATTTAGAGCGAGTCCTAAACCTAACCTATTATATATGTATATTATAAAAACATTTGTATTATTTCTCTAAAGAAACACGAAAGCAAGTCAACAACATTAAAAATGGATTAAGAACATCATTTAAGGACTCACTCATAGTCCAGCAAGTGCAAGTCAGTGTGCAAGGGAGCCATGAACATAAATTTGCATATGTTTTAATGAATACATTTTGATACTATAGTTAAGAACGATACACCCCGATTTTATTCTAATTTTATTTTAACCCTTTGAGTGCCAGAGAGGTACGCAACACATTACAATGCGATGCGTACCCCTCTGGCACTGAAACGGTTAACCCACTTTCAGATAGCAACATGTTATCAGAGGTTTAGTTGAACTGAAGACTACAAACTAATTCTTAGGATCCCGAACAGAGAAGGGCTGGCTTTCTCCGTAGGCTGGATTGTCAGACTGTGTGTAAGCATTAATCTGACCACAAGGATTTGTGGAGTATCTTGAATCATCAAATTGCTTTTAATATTTATTCTACAGTAGTATACCATTGGGCACTCTCTTGTTTTCTGTTTTTGTTCCATGTACTTGCCACTTGAGAGAGTGAGTGGACAGAAAGAGCAGCCAGGGATTTAACAGTTTGATTGGCATCAAGTTTCTGAGGGTAGATTCAGACCCACAAGCATATCTGTTGGCACTGGCATAAGCTACTGGCTAACCAATATTTCTGTGAGTATAAATCTTATGGGTGTATGGTGATGGTTACGGAATAGGTCCGTTATTGATACACACAGGGTTCTTGGTTCTCTCCTGTTAAAGCCTTCTAAATTTCCCACCAGGCACAAGTGCTGAAAACTATCGGAGATCTCTACTCACACTCGTCTGTGACAAGGCGACATATATGCTTTGATACTTTGTTTAATGATCAGTCACATATGCAAATACATACAATAAGCAAAATAATATAAGTGGTTACATTTTAGGTCACACACAGTTAATACTGTATACTATGCATCATCTAGACAGTCAGAGAATTAGAAGTACTTCTGTTTTGTACATCTACCACATAATTTTGACTTCCACCTCGTTGGAAGTTTTGACAAGTCAGTGCTTTGTAGCACCTTGTGTTAAATGGTGTTCTGATCTTTCAGCACAATTGATTTCCTGAGCATACAACTGGATTACTTTTTGTTTTTAATTTGTCAAACTTTTTAATTTATATCAATAAAGTTAGATTGTATTTTCCTTTCTTTTAGTTGTGCAGCCCTTTTCTTTTGTTTAGCATCACCTTTATATTAGTTGTGGAGTATGTCCTTACAGGGATGGTTTGGTACTAATTAGGGATTTTCTTTTTTCGCTCTCCTTAAAACCACTCTGACCACACCCATAATTCAGAATGTGGGTGTAGCCAGCACAGCTGAGGCAACCCTAAAAATGTGTAGCTTTTGGTACGTCCCTGCTCTGCCCATTGGGAAATCCAGCCCTGATACACACTCTCCCCCCTACCCCCCATTGTACTGCTCTTTAAATATACTTACTTTGCAACTCTCACCTTTTCTTGAGTGTTTGAGTAGTTCAGCAGGATTTCTACAGCCACATTATATACACACACACATACATACATACTAGCAATGTGGGACGGTGTTGCCCATCATGTTATGACCGTTGGGCGCACATGTGTGAAATGTAGACACACTGATAAAACACAGACATATGCAACACACAGGCAGACACGTACACACAGTGAGCGGCAGAAACATGCAAAAGACATGTGCACGCACGCACGCACGCACGCACGCACGCACGCGCACACACACACACACACACACACACACACACACACACACACACACACACACACAAACAAACACAAACACACATATGTAACAGAGATGTACACACACGCAACATATATGCACAGAAACACATGCGAGCATTAGCTGCGCACCCCTCTGGCACTTAAAGGGTTAAGATATAGAGAGGCATGTCAGAGTTAAATAGCAGTGGGAAGTGTATTCATACCTGGGAACTTTGACCTGTGGAGTCCCTGGGGGGGACTTCTGTGGTGCTGATGTGGAGAGACAAATGGGGCAATCCGGGTTAAAAGTGGGCAGGGCTTAATCACGAGTAGGGGAGGGGCTTAAATGTGAAAAAGTGTTAGTAATAGGCTGGGGAAGGAGGAGAAGTGGGAGGAAAATGCAGGTTTACAGTGTGAGGGGTTTGAACACACTCCCTGAGGGGTAAAACTTGATACACAACCCTGTGGCAGTCAGTGGATTAAATATGTACCAGATGGCGGCCTGTAATGTGTCTTGCATGGCAAATGATGACAGTCAAGAATAATTCAGCAATGAGGGCCTAACTTAACCCTTTGAGTGCCATTTTGTTCCCCTGGTGCTGCAGCTTCCCTTCAGTGGCTGTACCACAGGTCCTGCTGAGGCCACTGGGAGTCAGGGTGAGTGACTGTGTGTGTGTGTGTGTGTGTGTGTGTGTGTGTGTGTGTGTGTGTGCGTTCGCACGCGCCATATTTCTTTCTGGCTTTGTGTGTGTTTGGTGGTCTGTGTGTATGTGGTGCTGTGTGTGTGAGTGGGGTGTGGGTGTGTGTGTGAGTGGGGTGTGTGTGTGTGAGTGGGGTGTGTGTGTGAGTGGGGTGTGTGTGTGAGTGGGGTGTGTGTGTGAGTGGGGTGTGTGTGTGAGAGTGGGGCGTGTGTGTTGCTGTGTGTGAGTGGGGAGTGTGTGTGTGTTTAGTGCTGTGTGAGTGGGGTGTGTGTGTGTGTGTGTGTGTGTGTGTGTGTTTGGTGCTGTGTGAGTGGGGCATGACCCAATGGGAGCAGCAACTCCTCCTTTCTGCCTCCCCTGGGTGTGTTTTGGCTCATATATATATATATATGAGAGAGAGAGATTATATATAGAAATACAATCCACCTCCTACTCAAACTGACTGGATGAAAAGAGAATGCAAACTCCAAAATTTGAACCATTAGAAATATAAAAAATTTACCATCTAGACCATCCAATTTCCCCATTTTCCTGTCTAATAATTAGTGTAATGTATGCAGATGCTCAACTAGTCAAGTCTGAACAGGGCAGATGTTTGTCCTTGTTCAGAAACGGGAGGATAAAGAAAGGATAATCTTGGTGACATCACCCAACTCTGTAACAAAAGGAAGATTATGAGAAAAATATTTATTATTTTGTCATAATCTTTATAGATTGATTTAATCAGACATGAGTGCTCTTTAAATTAAATATATAGGTTATTACGGTAACCTTTACATACACCACCGTGACCTGTACAGTTGTAATTGTCTGATAGATAATGTCACTAATACAAAGCATTGTGGCAGTGTGAGTTGACAATTTAGCATAGTTCTTTAAGGACCAGAGGGATGTGCAACACATTGCGATACGGTGAATGTATGAAATGGTCGCACGCTCTATTGCGTGCGACCTTTCAAAAGTGAACCGTCCTTTGAAGGGTTAATTCAGTTTTATTACAACTGCCTGCAACCAGCATGTTCAATGATAATTAGGCAAAAAGCTTAAACCTTTGTATGCAAGCGACTTCTCTAACACTGTAAAGCAAGTTTTGGACGTGCCAATAGCATCCAATGGATTATAGACAAGTAAATGGAAACCAGCTTCTTTATTGTCCATCTATTTCTGAGAAATGATCTCATTAAGGATCTGTGTGTTTTATTTGTCCTCCGATAAACCGCTCTTCTACTATTTAACAGTAATGTATTTTAGAAGCCAAATGATTGGAAGGTTTTTTAACCAATGTAATGTAAAAGCTAAAATTCTGCAGAGCAAGTATGGTCATGTAGTCTAGGTAACATTGTTAATAAATCTATAGGATTTGCTAGAAAGACTGAAGTGGCCAGTCCCCTGGGACTAATTTGGACATATTCTATATGCAGAAAACTGGAGGTACAGTTAGGGAAAAAAATATTCGATCCCCTGCTGATTTTGTATGTTTGCCCACTGACAAAGAAATTATCAGTCTATAATTTCAACGGTAGGGTTATTTGAACAGTGAGAGACAGAACAACAACAAAAAAGTTATAAATTGATTTGCATTTTACTGAGTGAAATAAGTATTTGACCCCTTTGCAAAACATGACTTAGTACTTGGTGGCAAAACCCTTGCTAGCATTCACAGAGGTCAGACATTTCTTGTAGTTGGCCACCAGGTTTGCACACATATCAGGATGGATTATGTCCCACTCCTCTTTGCAGATCCTCTCCAAGTCATTAAGGTTTTGAGGCAGACGTTCAGCAACTTGAACCTTCAGCTCCCTCCACAGATTTTCTATGGGATTAAGGTCTGGAGTCTGGCTAGGCCACTCCAGGACTTTAATGTGCTTCTTCTTGAGCCACTCCTTTGTCGCCTTGACAGTGTGTTTTGGGTCATTGTCATGCTGGAATACCCATCCATGACCCGTTTTCAATGCCCTGGCTGAGGGAAGGAGGTTCTCACCCAAGATTTGACGGTACATGGCCCCGTCCATCGTCCCTTTGATGCGGTGAAGTTGTCCTATCCCCTTAGCAGAAAAACACCCCCAAAGCTTAATGTTTCCACCTCCATGTTTGACGGTGGGGATGGTGTGCTTGGGGTCATAGGCAGAATTCCTCCTTCTCCAGAAATGGCGAGATGATTTGATGCCAAAGAGCTCGATTTTGGTCTCATCTGACCACACTTTCACACAGTTCTACTCTGAACTATTCAGATGTTAATTGACAAACTTAAGACGGGCCTGTACATGTGCTTTCTTGAGCAGGGGGACCTTGCAGGCGCTGCAGGATTTCAGTCCTTCATGGCATAGTGTGTTACCAATTGTTTTCTTGGTGACTATGGTCCCAGCTGCCTTGAGATCATTGACAAGATCCTCCCGTGTAGTTCTGGGCTGATTCCCCACCGTTCTCAAGATCACTGAAACTCCATAAGGTGAGATCTTGCATGGAGCCCCAGACAGAGGAAGACTGACAGTTATTTTGTGTTTTTTCCATTTGCGAATAATCGCAACTGTTGTTACCTTCTCACACCAAGCTGCTTGGCGATGGTCTTGTAGCCCATTCCAGCCTTATGTAGGTCTACAATCTTGTCCCTGACATCCTTGGACAGCTCTTTGGTCTTTGTCATGGTGAAGAGTTCGGAATCTGATTGATTGATTGATTGCTTCTGTGGACAGGTGTCTTTTATACCGGTAACAAGCTGAGAATGGAAGCACTCCGTTTAAGAGAGTGATCCTAATCTCAGCTTGTTACCTGTATAAAAGACACCTGGGAGCCAGAAATCTTGCTGATTGATAGGGGGTCAAGTAATTATTTCACACAGTAAAATGCAAATCAATTTATAACCTTTTTGAAATGCGTTCTTCAGGATTTTTTTTGCTGTTATTCTGTCTCTCAATGTTCAAATAAACCTACCATTAAAATTATAGACTGATCATTTCTTTGTCAGTGGGAAAACGTACAAAATCAGCAGAGGATCAAATCATTTTTCCTTCACTGTATAATGCAAATGAAAATATAAATAGATCTATGGTGGTAAGATGGTCAAGGAGGAGTGAGGTTGTTTTCTATGGAGTAGTTCATGTGTTGATGCAACAAAGTTGCCTATGTAAAGCCTTAAAGGGACAGTAATACTTAATATGCAAAAAATATATATATGATTTTTTTAGGTGCACTATCACAGTGGCCTGACGTACAATGGCGCTGTTGCTACACCATCCTATGGAGAATTATGGTCAACTGACCAGAGCGGTCGATAGGATGGTGTAGCAACAGCGCCACTGTACAATGTCAGGCCACTGTGATAGTGCACCTACAAAATACAAGTTTGAGCTGCAATAACTTTTGAATAAAACAACTTTCAGCAGTGGGAGTAACTTTGTTTTACTCTGCGGGATAAACCCTACACTATATTTTTTTTTTTTTACATTTTAAGTATTACTATCCCTTTAAACATGGCTCCATGGACCTTGTTTGTTTAAGCAATATTGAGAACTATCAGAAGTGACAGTACAGTAATGTCTATATACTGTTAAAGACAAAAATCCGACTTTCTGAATAAAAGATATTTGGGTACAATCCAGCAACTGCTTTGGTTCTTGTAACTCATTACAAGCTGTATACATATAAGCAATAAAATCAATGGTTGTGCAGAGTAGGACAACAGCTTTCTACACATGAATCTGATTAAAAAAAAAAGTTCAGAATTAGATTTTAGGGATCTCTGGACATATTAAGGAAGCTAAGGAAATGCAATTCTAGAGCTAACAAACTGCACCATAGGGAACAAAAACAGGCATTAAGTTGAATTTTTTTTAACCCTCTGAATGCTAGAAAGGCATCCAGCATATTGCACTGAAATACAAGAGACCTCTTTACCATTCTAGGAGTTAAATAAACAGAACATTTCATTTGTCCGCTATGGTGCAGTTGGTTTGCTCCAGAACTGCAAATCTTTAGCTTCCTGAATCCGACCCTAGGCTCAAATAAAGATGGTACCTAAAAGAATGATTTCTAAAAGTTAAAGGAGCAGTAAACTTTTTTTTATGAAAAAATATATATTGTAGGGATTTTCCTATTGAGTAAAATAAGGGTACTCCCGCTGCAGAGAGATTTATATTTCCAGAGTCATTACAGTTTAAACCCATGTTTTTTTTACATTAGCAGTGCCCTCTAGTGGTCAAATTCTTATTATATTTCCTGTTAGATTCTAATGGAGAGGAAAGTGAGAAAAGTCAGAGACATACAGTTCTCCATAGAATGTGAGAGAAACTGCCTGTCACTTCCTGTCAGTTAGAACGATCAGGAAGAAAACACAGTAAATTCACTTCCTGATTATTTAAACTGCGATAATCCTATATAATAATTCGCTAAGTTGTGTGTAACGCCCGACATGCGCAGTAGACACTGCTGCGTGTGCGGCAGTCATGTGCAGTAGAGACTGCCCGTGCTGCGGCTGACACAGAGCTGGGCGCTCCGAAGGAGCGTCCAGCTCTGTATCAGCCAAGGCGCGGGCAGTCTCCACTGCATGTGACTGCCCCGCGACCGGCTGCCAGAGGCACTGTGGCCCGTGTAACGGGCTGTTCAACTAGTTTTTGAATAAAACATCTGACAGCGATGGCAGTGACCTTGTTTTAGTCATCAGGAAATGCTCTGTAAAATATGTTTTCATAAAAAAAGTTTACTGCTCCTTTAAATGATTTACATTTAAATTTCACACATGTTTAACTCTTCAAGGGCCAAGTGATTAATAAAAACACAAACTGTCTGGTGCAAAACATTGCAGACTTCACAAATGCCAGTGCTCTCATTACAATGCCCATTCTTGCATGCCATCATCTATTTATTATACTTCCATTTTTATACACTGTGATAATGGCACTCTTCTTATATAAGATGTGCTATCATCTCTCCATACATGAACATGGAGCTGTATTTTGCTGTATATCAAATATACACTTGAAACAAACATACCTATAAATTAGAGAGGTCATTACAATTGAAACCGATAGTAACCATGCTCTGCCTCCTGTATCATGTACAAAATGCCAGTAGCTACTAAGGGCTTAACCCCTTGAGTGCCAGAGAGGTACGCAATGCATTGCGTACCTCTCTGGCTCTCAAGGCGTTAATGCAGAAATCAGAAGATGAACAATTCTGGTGTATACCCATTGTACCATAGAGGCAAATTAAACATTCCATTTAAATGGGTCTTTTAACCCTTTGAGTGCCAGAGGGGTATCCAAATCAACCCACTGCCACTCAAAGGGTTAAGACCTTGAATACAACAGAATTCAACAAACTGCAATTTAAATAAATGAGAATTTGCATCTGTCCCCTTTGGTGTAGTTGGTACACTAGAAAAATGTTCATCTTTTGCTCACTGTACTAGGCTCTAAAGCAGGAATGGCCAACCTGCAGCCCTCCAGCTGCTGACATAATACAAATCCCATCATCCTATAGGTTCCCCACTCATGGACTAAAGCACAGATGTAGAATACATATCTACATGTCACAGTTATTTGAAAGGAAGAGACTAAATACTGTACATTTACAGTGTATATTGTGACAAGGTATAAATTGGTTTCATGTAACATTGCTCTCTCAGGGAGAAAAAACTTGCAAGTAGAAAATAAATTCACCTGTCATGTAATTTAAAATGTACAAGTAATAAAAAGGTAAAACAAAAATATGGCCAGTCGAATATTAAATCCATTAACATTATCTACAGATGCACTTGTCTGCTTGCGTGCAGGGGTGCCTTAGGCATGCTCACTGGATTGCAGATTTCAGTAAAAATGATGCTATATACATTTCTGTACAGAAATCCATCAGAGCTTCTTTATTCCATCATCTCCCAGCAGAGGTGACTGCTTAACCCTTTGAGGGCCAGGGTAAGATACATAAGATACCTGAGGTTTCACACTCTCTTCACCAGCCTTAATCACAGTACTTCATATAATTTTTTTTTCTTTTTTTTTTTTTCTCTTTTATATATTTGCACTATAATTAGAAAAAAAATTATCATAAAATCTATAGCCTTAACCCTTTGATTGCCAGAGGGGTATGCAATGCATTTCGCATCCCTCTGGCACCCAAAGGGTTAATAAGGTGAACACACCCAATCTAAGAGTCACTGTTTATTACAGAATGTCCACATTCTGTGATTTTCCATGAACAGAGAAAATCAGTTAGGGAGAATGATGCAAAGTCCATTTGTCTTTTAAAGAACAAAAATAAAATTAAATTAAAAACAATTTTCAGTGTGAGGAAGAGACCGCTCCAGTGACAGAGTATCTGAAACAGAAGAAGAAACAAGATCGGAACTTATTTTACTAGGTTCTTCCAGAAACACAGACATGTCATTGCACCAATATGTTGGAAGTTCTCTCAGTCAAAACCCACACAAATGGGGGTGATATATATATATATATATATATTTATATATATATATATATATATATATATATATATTTGTATATGTGTTGTGACACATCACAACTTAAACGGCAACTGTTTGCTTAGATGGCGAAACAAGTAAAATATATATAAAGTATCCCAAAAGCTTGATACCAAAAGATATACTGAATACCATTTTGTTAGGTAAACCTTAAACCACTGGCTTTCAAATCGGAAGCAAACAAGTTTTAACTGACAAGATGATGTTCAATATCCCTTTTGCTGTGTAGCTTTTAGAAATATTATATATACACACAAAAAGGGCATTCCTGAACAATGTCTTTATGAAAATGTTAATGCCTCGGTACTATGAATCTAAAAGCATAATTATAGAAGAAGAAATGGAACAATGTCCATGTAGGAAATAAGCATGGACATTGTAGGAAATAAGCACTCCCAGGTCTTGCCTGCAGAGCTGCATTTATTTCCAACGTTTCAACCCCCTAGAGGGCCTGTTCTGGTTGTCTTCAGGAAGGCCCTCTAGGGGGTCGAAACGTTGACAATAAACGCAACTCTGCAAGCAAGACCTGGGAGTGCTTATTTCCTACATGGACATTGTTCCATTTCTTGTTCTATATGATATGCACTCACAGGTCTTGCCTGCAGAGCTGCATTTATTTTCAACAATTCGACCCCCTAGAGGGCCTGTTCTGGTTGTCTTCAGGAAGGCCCTCTAGGGGGTTGAAACGTTGACAATAAACGCGACTCTGCAAGCAAGACCTGGGAGTGCTTATTTCCTACATGGACATTGTTCCATTTAAAGATGATCGTTGCTAAATATTTAAAAAAAGAATTTTTTTTTTCTGCTTGCTAGGACTTTATTTGATGCAATCATGTGATTTGAATGCACAGAAAATATGGGGCACATATTTCTTATCTACCACCAAATTATGTTTCTCTTTATGCCCTTTTATAGTAGACTGCTGTTCTTTTTACCTACCTCTGAAGCCTAAGAAGAAGTTGGGATACCATTGAGTCGGATATGCCAGGACAAGCCTCTTCAGCTAAATAAATTGCTTCTCTCAGTTCTTCTATTGACCCCGCATTGCCACCACATGCCTGACTCTTCTCTTTTAACTACAGAAAAAGCACAGTGTGGAAGTGTAAGAATTTCATAATTGTATTGCATATTTTTATTTATATAGCGCCAACCAGTGTACCTGGCACTTTACAGTTTACATGTAATATAGAAGTGCGGTGATTAAGTGCTTATAAAGACAATCATAAGGGGAACACCAGGTGAGTATACATTAGGATAAAGGGTCCCTGCCCCATAGAGCTTACAATCTAAGTACAGGATGGGTGACATACAGATAAGAGCTGGAAGAGGAGGAAGTGCAGTTTTTGATATATGAGATATTTTCATATTACGCTGTTGCTGTATTTAAAAGGTGGTCTTTTAACCTGGATTTAAAGTTGTTGAGGGTTGTGGCTTGGCGAATACTGGGCGGTAGGGCATTCCAGAGGTAGGGAGCAGCAAGGGAGAGCCTTCAGTCATGAAACAGCGATAGTGGTTAAAAGGGCAGAGAGTCATCCACCATGCTTGGTGCGTAGTGGACGTGCAAGTGTGTGTCGGGATATCAAAGATGAAATATAAGGCGGGGATAAGTGATGGAGAGCCTTAAAAGTAATGACGAGGATTTTGAATGCTATACGCTGCTTTATGGGGAGCCACAACAGTCATTTTAAAAATGGAGGTGCGAGTACTGTTCTGGAGGAGAGGAAGAGTATTCTGGTGGCTGAATTAAGAATTGATTGGAGAGGAAAGATATGGTTATACAGTTTGTGTCAATATAAGGAAGCACTTGTAACACAGACTGACAGTATAAGCGTATAGGAGCTGTGTGCTTTATTATGAAAAAGTGCTGCAATTTCCTAGCTCAGAGTTTTAGGGGTTTTTTGTTTTTTTCCCCAACTTTGTACAGGAAGGTATGAAAGTGTGTATACAACTTAAATTATATTTAAGTATCAATATGCTCATTTATTTGTATAAAAAAACAAACCAAAACACAACCGTTACAATTGTATGTACAGAAACAAAACAACATGTTAAATATTTTTATAAACAGAGAAGGCACTCATGGGTGTTAAGAAAGCAATCGTATTAATGTATAAGATAAGGTGAAGTCCACGTTTAGGTCAGCAATTTGGACTTTTATTCAATAGAGTGCACATGTGTTTGTATAGAGAATACAGCAGCAAGGAAAACTCAGCACTCTCTTCCTTTTTCTGTATAGAAAAATAGCAGCAGCAAACTTTAATATACAATTTATCATTTTCAGTGCCTCTAGCAGGGCACTTCATGATGAAACTACTCCCACATTCTCACCTATACAGTACTCCCAACAACCAGCTTTTCTCAGGGCAGGCTGTCCTGCATTTCCTCCTTTGGAATAAGAGGGGGTTTTGGGAGACCATAGGGTAAAGGCCCCTCCTCCAGGAGAGCAGAACATTATAATTAAAAGAAAAAAAAAAAAAGGTCTCTGAGGCAGAGACCTCTTTTCTTTCCCTATCCCACATAACATGCACGGTTTTAAAGTATAGCTAAGACCTAAAGAAAACAAATAGAAGTGGAAAAAGAGAGGGAATCCCCTAAACCAGAGAACCCCCACTCCCCGGGACTCAAACCATTGGGGTTTTCTCCTGGAGGCATTTTCTGTGTTCTACATGGACTAAGAGAAAAGGATCAGTAAATACACAAAAATCTACATTTCTCTTATGTCCTATATAAAACACAGTAACCATGGGGATATACCAAAACACCTCCAAAATTTCAGGGTAGAAAGAGAGCCAAACCCAGCCAACACACCAAAATTAACCAGTACAACATGAACCTCCATTGTCAGACACAGATCCTGCAAACAGAAGAACAGGAGAGAAAAACAAATAACAGGTTGCTGACCAAAATTCTATCAAGGAGGACACCTGCACTGCTGCCTGTAGGACCTTCAGTCCTAAACTGGCCTCAGTCAAAGCCAGCACATTAACATGGTAGTGTTTGACAAAAGTATGAAGTGACAACCACATCACCACCTTACAAGCTGCTTAGCAAAGGTCTGATTCTTGTAGATCAAAGATGTGCCCACAGACCTGGTGGAAGAGCAGAAACCCAGAAGGGCACAGGCTTCTTCTTGAGAAAATATGCTAGGCACATGCAAGGGCTCTCAGGGATGAAGAAAAGCAAATCATATTTCCTAAAATACTGTGTGCTCTCAACATAGTACTTCAAGCACCTGACCACATCAAACAGATGAAGCTCCACATCCTGTCTATTAGATGGGGCTGGACAGAGAATTTACTGGTTAATATGAAACTCAAAAATAACCTTAGGGAGAAACCCTATAGGAGTAAACAAAATCACCCTGTCAGAGTAAAAAAAAGAAAAAAAAAAAAAAACCAGAAAGGGAAGCTTACAAGAGAAAGCCTGAAGTTCGGCAACCTACCACAGACAGTAGCCAGAAAAAACAGACTGTCTTGAGCTTCAGAAAAAGTAGAGAAACTGAAGACAACCGCTCAAAACAAGTCTTCTGAAGCACTTCCAGAATCAGATTCAGGGCCCTTGGAGGAGTGGGATCCCAAAAAAACTGGGTAGACATCAGGGGCGTACCTAGAACATTTGGCACCCGGGGCCCAGATCCAAGTTGGCACCCCCCACAAGTTTAAAATGTAAAAAACACCCACAAAAATGTTTAATGTTTTCAAGAATATTTATTGCAGATCTATAAACTGTACACAGTATATTAACTTGAAGAATAAATTTAAAGAGATAGCAACACTTATTTTTATGGAAGTTTAAATTTTACATATTAAAAAAATAAATGCAATTATGTAAGTCCCACCTCTCAAACATGTATAGTTTAAGTCAAACTATAAATGTTTGAGAGACAGGACTTACATCATTGCAATAATTTTTTTTTTTTAATATGTACAATTTATGCTTCCATAAAAACGAGTATGTAGTACTCTTCCTTTAAATAAATAACATTTACTGGGCAAATATACTGCTTTCAATACACCAAACACACAGATCCAAAGTGCCCACCAATCTATTTGTCCAAATTACCTTTGCCAAATAGACACCATTCCCATTGATTTAAATGGGACTTTAACTAAATGAACTTCTTGAATGCTAGACAAGGGGGAAATGTGTATGCACACCTGATATCACGACCCTTTCTAACCTCTGACTAGCCTAGAGGCTAGAAAGGGTTGTGATATGATTATTACTAGGTGTATATAGAATATATAATAAGCCCCCTGTCTGTCATTTTTAATCCAGCCTGGTCAGCCATACTCATTGAATGCTAAAAAGTTAACCAGTATATTGTAATGCAAAGTAATGCTTTGGAGAGACCTTTGCAACACATTTCCCCTGTCTAGCATTCAAGACGTTAATTTAAAAGTCCCATTTAAATCAATGGGAATGTGTTGGGAGTCTGAGTCATATTGCCACCTAGGCAATATGACTCCCACCACATTCCCATCTATTTAAATGGGGCTTTTAGCTTTAAAGTCTTCTTGTCAGACATTGTGAAGTTCTTAAATGCTCGACAGGGGGAAATGTGTTGCAAACCACCTCTCCAGTCCTAGTATTTAACATAAGGTATTAAAAGTCCAGTCCCATTTAATTCAAAGTTTGCTGGAGTTTTTTAATATTTTGCCCTCAGGGCAGGCCAGGAATATTCATCATCTTCCCCCATCCCCCCCACCAGGCCAGAATTAAAGAACTGATCCCCATTCCCCAGTTTTAGGTACATAACACAGTAAATGATGATCAAAGTAGTAGTAGTTTTATTAAAAAATATATGTCAGTCAGTTTACTCACTTTTATGCAGCTCCTGACAGACAGGTCAGGTCACACAGGATCAGGATGAATGGAGTGACGAGCAGGCTGCAGCCGCAGGCAGTCAGTGACACAGTGGTGTGATGATACAGTAGTGACTGGCGAGGGCATGCTGTACTGCTGTCTGTGCTGACACACACACAGTGCTCAGATCACACTGGTGCTGCTTAGCTGAGAGAGGACCGAGGTAGGGCTCAACAGGGCAGTCCGGCATGTGCCGTGACACTGTCTGTTTGACTCTCTCACTCTTGGGGCCAATAGCCTCCCACTCTGCGACGCGTCCTCCAATGTTTACACGGCAGTCTGTTCATGCGCAACATAGTGCTCCACCTCCGCTGTTGCGCCCTGTGTGCCTGTGTCACTGCGGTGCTCCCCCCCTTGTGACAGACCATGTAGGTCTGGTTCAATGAGGGCATGAGGCATCTCCTCCAATCACAGTGATTGAATCACCATGGTGCCACCTGGACACAGAAGACCACGCTGACTGACTTCAGTCTTCTTCTACTTCCAGGCAGCAGCTGCCGGATGGTACTGCTGCTGCTTTGGAATTGGAACGAAAAATCCTGCACCCCTCTAATGAGTGGTACCCGGGGTGAAACCCCCCCCCCCCCATTAGTACGCCAATTGTAGAAATTAGCCATCCCTTGGACAAAAGTTTGCAAGTCAGTTAGTAAAGCAATATGCAACAGCTGAAATCTGAATTTTAATGGAATGTAGGCGAAGCCCTTTCTGAAGACCATCCTTATAGATATTTGGAAGTTTAAAAAGTTGCAGCCATGACCCCTGGCCTTCATACCACTTATAGAAAAGAGACCATATTCTGTTATATGCCTTGAAAGAAACTGGCTTTCGAGCCTGTGGAATGACAGGAAAGCACTTCAAGATGCTGGCCTCAAGAGCCAACCTGTCAAAGCTAACTTCTCTACTTTACAATGAAGTGGACATAGAAGAAGCTGACATAGTCCTTCCTTAGCAAATGATGTAAACCCCCTTTGTTGTATTGTCACACTGGATCCACAACAGGGACCTCTGAAGGGACTGAGAACAAAACAACAGAGCTAGGCAAATCGACCAAACCCCCATAATATTGATGGGCAGAATGCTCTGCATCCTGGTTCAAACACCCTGGGCAGTCTAAGAGCCCAAAGTAGCACCCAGCCTGTCAAGCTGACTTCCATGGTGGGTATGACAGATGGAGATAATATGTGGCCGTCCCAGAGACAAATGGGACCTCTGGAGCCATCGGGAGAGGTGATACTGTTATCTAGCCCAATTCCTGAGAATGTTCAGCTGTATGATGTATAAAATTGAGAAAATGGAACTGCCTCCAGAACAGAAACTAAATAGCCTAGTACCTTCATGCAACTCATTCAGTTGTAATGGGTCCCAGAAGAATCTGGGCAAAGGAAACTGTATTCATGGTGGAAGCCATCATTCATATAAATTGCATACATCTTTTCACAGATTGGTAGATATGGGTCAATATGTTTCAGATTTTGACATGCAATATCACATTTTTGCTTGATGACAAAAACTCTCTCTGAATTGATGTGTCAAAGATCAGGACAAAAACACTGATCGGTTAACAACAAAGTTTTGTACATTTATAATCCATCCCTATTGCTGCAGAACTTGCATTGGTATTGTAACACCTGAGGTCTTGGGGCCTTGATCAGCAATATCATACACATTATGAGTCAGGTTTATACCTAGGGACCAGAGAAATGCTGCTAAGTGTGTTGAATTTTTGTGTACAGTCTTGGCACTGTAGCTAGGCCAAAGGGAAGAGCTACAAATGGAAAATAAAAATTACAGAATACAGATCAAACAGGGACATGAAAATAGGCATTTTACATCCAGAGATGCTATAGATTTTTATCAGTTCCACTGCATGATTGACAGATCTTAGTGACTACTGGTTACTTGGTTACATGAAAATACTTGTTGAGATCCCTGGACAGGTCAAAACATTACATCTCTTTGGGTATTACAAAAAAACTTGAATTGAAGCCCTTGAATATGTTTTTTTTTCCCCCTCAGAGTGCAGAAGACACACGCTCTTTGAAAAAAGGTGGTTGCCACTGAAGGATCCTTTTGGAATCCTGGACAGGAAAAAAGTGATGAGGAGGTAATTAGATGAAACAAATTCAACAACTAACTTGCAGTACACATTGGTCAGAAATAGAACTTATCAATTGTGGCCTGAAATAATAATAGAAGCACCTGACTTGGTGGAGGGCTTCTTTGCATGCCAAATGATCTTGTATATGTCAGAGTAACAAAGGAAGAGGAAAAGAAATTGGTCTGTCCTGAAGGGACTCTGGAGGTAAAGGGTAAAGACGTGCAAACTTCACAGGAATGGATAATGTCAGATCTGGAAATTACCATTCATTTGGAATAATCTGGTCCAGTTGTTCTTGGTTGAATCAGTCTACGGAGTTGGGCAAGGCACTTGTACTACCTCTAAAATAGCTGAAATCAAGGGTTCTATAAACATTTCATCTTGCATTCTGGAATAAATATCAAAGTACTCTTTGATGCACCTATGAGGTTCCTCCTCCTAACAGGGGTCTGGTTACCCAAGGATGTTAAAGCCAAGCCATTCCCTTCCCGGAAGTCTGAGGAGGGATAGCAAGCCATTTAGGGCTTTGGCTAATCTGTTTTGAGTGCAGCAGAAGCCATACACTCACAGAAAAATGCTGAAGCACTGCCAGATTCTGTAGCATATATATTGAAAGAGCCAGATTGGATCCCAGAAAGTTTACCCCTTTAAAATCCTGGGTTTTTTTTGTTTTTTTTTCGTCTTACCTGTTCAATCCTTTTCTCTTAGTCCATACAGGTTACTGGTAACTTTGGGTAGGTAATCTGCCCCTTTTAGTAGACAGGAGCAATTCTAGAAGTGAATGCAGGGGGTGGAGCCTACCTTCCATCCTTGGCTGCAACTAGCCAATCAGATCCAGTAAGATTTGAGACACTAACTATTGACTAGATAGTAGAAGGGAAAGAAGACTCCTGTGAGCATGACCCCGAAGGAGCCCCAAGGTTCTGCACACAGAACAGCCAAGCATGGTCCCTAGACAGGGTGGGGGACCAGTAACCTGTATGGACTAAGAGAAAAGGACTAAAATACTATTTTCTCTGTCGTCCAATATAGGTTACTGGTAACTTTGGGATGTCCAACCATTGAGTTTTCCAGAGGTGGGAAGTAAGGCAAGGACCAGGCACAGGGCCCACAAAGTCACCAGAGCAAATATGAACCATCAGATCAGAGAAAGCCCAACAAAAACTAAGGAAGTGTCAACGGACACTGAACAGGGGTAACAACACCCCAGGGACTGTCACACACAGCACACTGAACTAGAGCCATCAGGGCTCAAAAGTGAGGATGCACCAAAGAACTGAAGAAGATCCTAGACAGGCAAGATTGCCTCCAGGATCTTTCTCCCAAAGCTGGCGTCAGCCGATGCCAGCACATCAACATGGTAGTGCTTTGAAAAGGTGTGCACAGACAACCAAGTGGCAGCCTTGCACAACTGATCAGCTGAGGCATGATTCTTGTAAGCCCAAGAAGACCCAATGGATCTGGTAGAATAAGCCGTGACCCGAAAGGGAACAGGCTTCTTCCTTGGCTCGTAAACATTACGAATAGACTTAATCCAAGATACAATGGTCACTTTAGATGCAGGTCTCCCTGCCCTGGGGCCCTCAGGAATGATGAACAAACCGTCAGAATGCCGAATGGACTCAGTGCGATGTACATAAAACTTGAGACAATGCACCACATCTAGCAAGTGGAGATCCCTCTCCTTGTCAGAGGTAGGGTCAGGACAGAAAGAAGGTACCACAATCTCCTGATTAATGTGGAACTCAGAAACATCTTCGGGAGAAACTCCTGAGAAATGCAAAGCACCTCCTTGTCTTTGTGAAACACCATAAAGGGTGGCCTACAAGAGAGCATGCAACTCCGCGACACAGTGAACTGACACTATTGCCAGGAGAAAGGCTATTTTCCATGTCAGCAGGCATAGAGGAATAGTAGCCAAGGACTCAAAGGGAGGGTGCTGAAGGGCACCCAAAAACCAAGTTAAGATCCCACTGTGGAGCAGGATTCTTAAAAGCAGGACGAGTATGAACAACGCCCTGGAAGAAAACCTTGGCATCAGGAAGAATAGCATGTGCCTCTGAAAGAAAACAGAGAGAGCAGAAGTCTGAACCTTAAGGGAACTCAAACGGAGACCCTTATCCACACCATCCTGTAGAAAGGCCAGTAAAAACCCATACCTCTGTCCCGAACTGGAACAGGTTCCAGAACATCCTTGTCAAGAAGAGCCTGGATAGCGCCACTGAACAGACGGCGTTTCGCTATGCCCTGGGGCGTATGAGAGAGTAAAAACCAAAATGGACGAAGAGAGGCGAAAGAGATCCTGTACCCTTCCACCACCACCTGCAAAACCCATAGGTCCACCATTGAATTGTCCCAGACGCTGTGGTAGTGACGCAGACAGCCACCCACAGCCGAGTGGGGACCTGGGTTCTGCGAGTCATGCCGAAGGAGGCTTGGAAGAGACCTTGGGCTTCCACTGTTGTTTGGGCTTGGAGGAGGAACACGGAGCTAAGGGAACCGTCTAGTTCACTGGACGTGTCTCGGTCTGGAAGAGACGAAAAGGCTGATTACGCTTGATAGGAGTCTTCTTCCTGGGTACCATAGCAGAAGGGTACTCTTGCCCCCTGTGGCCTCACTGATCAGATCCAAAAGATCTGGCCCAAAACAAAGAGGTGCCTTGAAGAGGCAACAAGAGCAAAGCTTTCTTGGAAGCAGTGTCAGCAGACCAGATCGTGAGACAAAGAGCTCGTCTGGCAACCATAGACATGGTGGAAACCCTTGCCACCAAACGGATGGCATCAAACAAGGCAGCAGAAACATAATACTGAGCCTCAGAAATAATGGCAAGAAGCCACAACATATCTGAAGTAGGAGCACACTGACGGACAGCCAGGGTGAGCTGTTCAGTCCAGTCCACAATGGCCCGGTTCACCCATGCCGCAGCAAACACTGAGCGCATGGCAGTACCAGCAGTGGCAAAAATGGACTTGAGGGAGACCTCAAGTTTCTTGTCAGTCCAGTCTTTCAGAGCGGACGCATCAGCAACTGGCAAGGCAGTGGACTTAGATAGCCTGGATACAGGTGCATCCACTTTGGGTGAATGACCCACTGAGCAAGCACTGCCTCAGAGAAGGGGTAAAGCTTGGCAAATTTCTTGGAAACAGAAGGTTTCCTGTCTGGAGACTTCCACTCATCAGACACAAGGCGGTCAAGAGTGGGGTTAGGTGGAAAACAAGTATGGGGCTTCTTAGGCTCCTGAAAAACATCAGAGGGATCTGAAGAAACCTCCTGAACTAAGGGAATGTTTAGGGTGTTTAAAACGGCCCTGATCAGGCCCTCAGACAGGGGATCAGGATCAGCCTCAAAGGGGTTCCCAAAATACTGAGGGGAGCCCACAACAGAACATTCCTCAACATCAGAATCCACCAACAGTTCCTCCTCAGAGGAATAGGATACGTCAAGTACTCCCTGCAGTTTCGGCAAGGAAGATCTGACGGAAGTAGGGGTCTGCCAGGAGTGGAAGACCCCCAGTAACTGGGATGGAAAGAGTTGCAATGTAGACTTGAGGTCTCTAGTAGCAGCCTTGAACTCTTGTACCCAGACTGGCTCTAATGCATGGATGGAGGTCCCTGGGGGAATCTCAGGGACAGCAGAACATGCTGGGCATAACCCTGGGGTAACCCCGAATGACATGAGAAGCAATGCGCAATAGGGGACACACAGACCCCAGCATCCTTGGTCTTAGGCCTGGCCCCAAGCTCTAATGGATTAGACCTTCTCATAGTGTCAAAACATTTAAAGTATAAGGAATCACACAAATACAGTATGTAAGATTAATATTTCACCCCAGAAATTGCTAAAATGCACTGGTAGGCGAAGGGTTAATCTGCAGAGGAGAGGAGTGTCCAAGCCCTGCATAGGAAAAGCACAAAATAGCTGCCACGGCGGGAACCAATCAGAAACAAGCGTGCAAAGCAAGCGCTCATGGGAAATGTAGTTTTCCCAGACAAAGTACCCCAACAGTGCCCGAAGCCCCAAGTCCCCCAACACGCACCAAACATTAACCGGATAATAGAGCAAGGGCAGACAAACAAAATGAGCCATCTCTGAAGTCACTACGATGAGTGGTTGCAGAGATGTTCCAAACTGTACAGTCCCATAGAAGTGAATGGAGCAATGGCGTCTATGCAGTAAAAGCGCTTCACAAATTTTGCATCGTTGCAACTGATAAGTGAATGTACACTAGACATTACTAAAACATGTCACTAGACCCAACACTGAACCCAGTAGGGAAAGTGCCAACAACCCCCCAAAAGATGCTAAGCTAGCAGCTAAAGGGTTAAGTTACCACAGAAACATGCTCCAATTCACCCAACAGACATACAGATAAACCCAGTGAGTGCAGGGGTGTGCAATAGGAACTCCAAAGGAAAAACCGCTGTGTGGAGGGGCACTGTGGGACATGTGGACCTGCAGCACTCAAAGGGTTGCTCATCTTTCCTGTAGATCTTCTGTCTCCAGATCACCATGTATTAAAAAGAAGCCTCAGTGCGCAAACTCCTGGGGAAAGAATTTGAACCAAAGATTTTCCCCCCAGGGCTTAAGATCTACAAAAAAAAGCACCTGGATACTGAGCTAGCCACATCTAAGGGCATTGTCAGTTATGGTAATCCGTCTAATGGTGGCATTCCATTTCTAACAGAAAAATAAAAAGTTAGCTAAAACTATAGCAGAACTGTTCTCTTACCTGTATCTTCAGCCAAGGAAAAAATCTTACTGGAGCTGATTGGCTAGCTGCAGCCATGGAGGGAAGGTAGGCTCCACCCCCTGTATTCACTTCTAGAATTGTTCCTGCCTACTTAAAGTGGCAGATCGCCTACCCAAAGTTACCAGTAACCTGTACTGGACAACAGAGAAATAACAATAAAAAGTGCATATGTTACTGGTAAATTGGTAAAGCCATTTCCTGATGTCTTCCCCCCAAATGCACTGCATCTGATTTGGTCTTCACTCCATCCAGAGTAGTAAACAGTCACCTGAATGAGAAATTCAAATCCTCTGACATTCAGTCCTTTCAGGAGCTGAGTGATCATGATGATTGGCCCATAGTTTGCACTGGGAACTGCCTCTTAGCCCCTAAGGGGCAGAGTGTGTGAAAGAGGACAGGGGAAACACTATTTATTAAGTCAGGAATTTCTATGTAAATAAATAAATAAATAAATAAATAACAAATAAAACAAAATTAGTTTCCACCAGGACAAATGGTGGGGTGGCAAAATGTATATGTGTGGTTCAGTGACTACAAGTGGACAGTGGAACAATGCTGGGGTATATAAATATACATGGGTTTGTAACTACCAGTGGCACAGAGGAACAAGGCTGGGTGTCATACATGTATGTATAGTTCTGTGACTACTAGTGGACAGCCGAATAAGACTGGGGTGTCAGAGAGCACGGATAATTATGTGACTACCAGTAGACAATAGAACAAGTTGGAGTGCCAGACAGTGTATGTTTGGTTCAATAAATACCAGTGGAGCAAGGCTGGAATGGCAAGGTGTGTAAGAGTTGTACTGTCAAGCCTTGATGGACTGTACACTGTTAGGCACAGAATACCATCATTATAACATTAATGCCAGCAAGGAGCTTACACCTCCCTCCCCCCACAGCAAGTGTATACCATTTAATCTATGCCTTGTTTAGTACAAGGCATAAAACAAGGCACAGAGGGAAGGAATACCCAAAAGACAACCACAGACTGACCCATTTGCCCTCCCTTTGGTGCATGCAGCATTAAGGGCAGAATTTATATATTAAGTAATTTATTAAATTAGAATTAGGTAGGAGTAAGGCTAGAAATATATTCTAGCACCTAATTTTGTTTAGAATTGTACGGATATATTCACCCCCATGAGCCCGATTCCATGAAGTGTATAATTATGTAGAGAAGACAAAGTAAAGAAGAAAAACAAGGAGAAAGAACTTGGGCAGTCCCTTGTGTGGAATGACAAATTTCAAACCACCACCAGATGGTTGGGTACTCGCAAAGGAATATGCTGAAAAATTGCATATGCAAGTCTCAGAAGTGCAGGCTCCTGGGATATTTACATTGCCCCAGCCACAGTATAAAGGTTCTCCCCAAAGCTGGTAATAATACATATGGGTTGTTCTTTTCTAGACAAACTTTCCATAGTAGCATGAACAAACAAGGCAAGTAAAATAAAAATAAAAAACACTGTGTGACATAATCAGTTGACAATATATAAATAGGAGATGAAAGGCCCACTCTTATGCAAAATGTTTTACCAGGACGTATAGCAGTTCAATTTTTTCCATTAACTCAGCATGCCGCATCTCAGCCCCTGCAATTACGCAATGGGGCATCACAGTCACGATTTCTGCTCTGTAAAGTGCATGTTTAGTTCCATATTGCTCAGACAGTCTGGCAGGTTTCCAGAGAAGTAGTGGTATACCAAGCAAAAAAGGTGAAGGGCACATCTACATTGGTATACCACTACTACTACTTAACCAATTTAGATCTTTAAACAGATCACATTGATGGGTAGTGCAATTGCATTAGAGGATAAAGCTGCATGATGGGTTATACAGAGTGGCGAGCTTCCCAAGATGAATTTGCTGGACAGGAGACTATACAATGTCCCCATAGTCTACGATTGATATTAACATCTGTTGAACAATATGTTTTCTTAACAGTATTTGTTTCTAAACAGAGCACCTATTTTGAGATAAAGTTTGGATGTTAATTTATCACTATGAAGCTTGGGGTCAAGCCACATACCAAAATAATTTTAGGAGTGCACAGGGCCAAGTTACGATTAGACTGTTATTATGGATAGCTTGGATAGATGGGTATTGCTGATATTATGTAGTTTGTGCTTTGTAACACGTACCATTGTGACTGTTTTGTTGGTGTTTATCAACAGTGTTTTTAGTTATCTGTCTTTCAGCTTCAGAGAAATCATGCTGCAATATGCCCTCAAAGTTTAGACATATTTGAATTTTTAATGTAGGTTATGGAGTCTTCTGCATACACATTCACAGAAGATGCTTTGCAAACCTTGAGCAGATCATTTATAAATATAGAAAATAGAAGCAGGCCTTTGTGAGGAAGAAAAATATTTTCAGCAACAGACATGTATTGTATTCTGTCTGATAAATAGGATCGGAACCAGTTTAGAGAATGATTACCCAATACTAAACTTTGGAGTTTACGAATCAGAATATTATGGTCAACTGTATCAAAGGCCTTTGCAAAATCTAGGAAAATATATCTCCAGTGAGTTTACTATTTTCCATGCCAGTCTGGAGTCTTGCATACTTTTAGAAGGGCAGTGACTGTTGAGTGATTTGGATGAAAGCCTGATTGAAGCGCAGGTGAAAAACTGGACAGTGGGTAAATATAGTTGCACACTGACACATTTCTATAAGATTTTAGATAATGTGGCGAAAAGGGATATTGGTCTGTAATTTGATATTACATTTTTATCCCCACTTTTGATGCAATTAACAATTCTAGCCACGTTCCAAGCTTTGGGCATATACTTGGATGACAGAGAATAGAGAGGCATTAATTAGGGTACCATGTAATAGGATGGGCTGTGACTGGGGTACGGAGCTTTAATAACTTAAGTGGGAGTGTATTGGACCTTTCAAAAATGAGATGGGTGAAATCAGGGCTCAAAATTTCCCACTCGCCACTAGCCAATGGCGAGTGAAAATTTAGCCCTGGCGAGTAGAAATTCAGCCCTGGTGGGTATGTTATGGCTTGCAGTGGCAAGTAACTTTTCAGATCTGGCTAGTAGCAAAGGACTTTATAAGCCCTGGTGAAATGATTAGTGATGATAAGGAAAAGGCTGCTGTTTAAAACACTATTTGCATCAGTATATACAAGGGAGCAAGGAATGGTAGAAGCACCTCAATAAGTAACTAATAAGACAATACATTTATCAGATATTGGGTTAACTCAAGATGATGTCATGGGAAGA
The DNA here is from genome assembly GCA_037306005.1 of Rhinophrynus dorsalis. NCBI lineage: Eukaryota > Metazoa > Chordata > Amphibia > Anura > Rhinophrynidae > Rhinophrynus > Rhinophrynus dorsalis. Next base: position 416,608,722 of record CM074719.1, on the reverse strand, counting down.
CTGACCAAAGCACTGGGTCCTGATGGTATACATCCAAGGGTTCTTCAGGAACTTAGTGCAGTGTTAGCAAAACCCCTATATTTACTCTTTAAAGTTTCTCTCACCACAGGCTCGGTGCCACAAGATTGGCAAAGAACCAGCGTACTGCCTCAATTTAAGAAGAGAACTGAAACAGAACCTGCAAATTATAGACCTGCGAGTTTGACCTCCGTAGTGGGAAAACTGCTAGAAGGGATAATAAGGGACTATATTCAGTATCACAACACAAAAAATAAGATTAGCAAGAATCAACATGGTTTTATGAAGAATAGATCATGCCAAACTAACCTTTTCCGCTTCTATGAGAAAGTAAGCAGTAACCTTGATACTGGCAAGGCAGTTGATGTAATCTATCTAGACTTTGCAAAGGCATTTGATACAGTGCCACACAGAAGACTGGGGTATAAAATAAGGAAACTGGGGCTAGGAGATAACCTTTGCAATTGGATACAAAACTGGTTGAAGGATAGGGAACAGTGTGTGGCTGTAAATGGACAATTCTCCAATACAGTTAAAGTGGAGTGTGGAGTACCTCAGGGCTCAGTATTAGGTCCACTTCTTTTTAATACATTTTTAAATGACCTGGGAATAGATATAGAAAGCAAAATATCAATATTTGCAAATGACACTAAATTATGCAGGGTAGTTAATACAGAACAGGATATTTGCTCTCTACAGAGGGATTTACAGAAAATGGCAGATTGGGCAAACAAATGGAATATGAAGTTTAATGTGGGGAAGTGTAAAGTCATGCATTTGGGAGGAAATAATCCCAAGGCTACTTATAAACTTAATGGAATCATTTTAGGGGACTCATTGCTAGACAAAGACCTCGGTATCCTTGTCAACTACAAACTTGGAAACAGTGACCAATGTCAAACAGCAGTAGCAAAGGCAAACAAAATCATGTCTTGCATAAAAAGAGGTATTGAAGCAAGAGTGGATAACATTGTTTTGCCATTGCACAAATCCTTGGTAAGACCACACCTTGAATATGCAGTGCAGTTTTGGGCACCAGTTCTGAAAAAGGATATACTAGAACTAGAGAGGGTACAGCGAAGAGCAAAAAAATTAATTAAGGGAATGGATGACTTGACTATGAGGAACCACTAGACAAACTTGGTTTATTTACTCTAGAGAAAAGACAACTAAGAGGAGACCTTATCACATTGTATAAGTATATAAGAGGTCAATACAAGGATCTCTGCGGTGAGCTATTTATTCCAAGGCCTGATCAGGCGACCAGGGACACGCCTTGAGATTAGAGGAAAGGAGGTTTAGACTTCAGCAGAGGAAGGGTTTTTTTTTTACAGTGAGGTCTGTTAAATTGTGGAATTCTTTGCCCAAGGAGGTGGTTATAGCAGATACAATGGATACATGTAACAGAACATTAGATACATTTCTTTCAAAAGGGAACATACAGAATTATACTGTTTATCAGTAGGCAGAACAGGAAAGTCTGATAAAGAGAAATTATTTGGTAGCAGGAAAGCTATAAAATTCTCAGTCACTGGGCTATGAGGAGAAGGTTGAACTTGATGGACTTGTGTCTTTATGCAGTCTAATTTACTATGTTACTATGTAACATTGCTGGTAGTTTGTCAGGCCCAGATTGCAATTTCATTTTTGAGCTGAGGTGGTAGTCATACTATATTTCACTGTGGTTTACTGGCATGAAACTGAATTCACTAGTATCATTGTGCCAGGTTGTAGGTGACAGACTGTTCCATGCACGTTCCTACTTCAGAATTACTTTTGGTTTTTGTAATCAGGGATGTGGCCAGGGGCGGACTGACCATACGGGCATTCGGTCACGGACCGAGTGCCTGTGACCGAAGGGGGCCCGCCGCCGCTTCCAGCGCTGCTCAGCTGCTCTCAAACCACAGCCGCCGGCGCGCCATTCTACTAATACAGAGCGCTGGGAGATGACGTCATCTCCCAGCCTCTGCATTACTAGAGGTGCGCGGGACTTCGCCACGCCGCTAGACCACCAGGGACTGGAGGTACCGGCAGTGTGGAGATGAGGAGGCATGGTGGTGGAAAGGGCGATGTGGAGATGAAGGGGGCATTGTGGAGATGCAGGGGGGCATTGTGGAGATGCAGGGGGGCAATGTGGAGATAAAGGGGATGCAGGGGGGCAATGTGGAGATAAAGGGGACAATGTGGAGATAAAGGGGACAATGTGGAGATAAAGGGGACAATGTGGAGATGGAGATGAAGGGGGCATTGTGGAGATGGAGATGAAGGGGGCATTGTGGAGATGAAGGGGGCAATGTGGAGATGAAGGGGGCATTGTGGAGATGAAGGGGGCATTGTGGAGATGAAGCGGCAATGTGGAGATTTCTGCAGGGGGCCCAGACCTCTTTTTGGACCAGGGGCCCTGGGTCCTGTCAGTCTGCCCCTGGATGTGGCACATCCAACAAATTAGCTACTGAATGCATTAGCTATTGCTATGGGCATTGTATTGTTTAATTGCCTATTTTTTATAGTTGATGGGTGAGAATGGTTAGAGGGGTTCTAGATATTTTTAAGACTTCCAAAAGTTGGCTGGTTTTAATGTTACTGTTCAAGTTGTCAGTAAAATATTGTGCTTTTGCTCGTTTTATTTGCTTTGTGCAGATATTCCACAATTGCCTTTATACAGTGCTCTAATAAGTGGAACCAGTTTGTTTACATTTTGTCCATAAGACATCCCTGGAACTGTATAACTCAAATAGGTCAGTCGGGACCCAGGGTAGATGGACCCTCCCTCACCCTCTTACCCTCATCCTTCTTAGTGGGGCATGGGTATTACAAACCAGCAAGAACTCAATTGCGGAGTCTAGATCAGGTATTAAGTGTATTTTATACCACAGGCAATTTCTCAAGTCTTTTAGCAAAGAGTGGAGATTGCATTTTCTAATTGGGCCACAGTATTTGATGAGGAGGCATTCAGCCATGATTCACAGGAGTGGGCCTATTCTTTTAACACCTTTACTGGTATATTTGTTGTTTTAATACACTTTTATTGTGGAGAGCAGCCTTATTGGCCCAGTGGCTGGGAAATCCTGAAACAGAGACGATCGTATGTTTGTTCATCAATGGATAGGGAGTATTACCATCCTTACCAGAAGAGTGCATTTCACCTATTTATGTGTGTCAACTGATGCTACAAGTATTACACTACTGGACATCTGGCTTTTGGTTGCCTTCTATATATATTAATAATCTGTATCTTATATGCCCTGAGCAACACTGGGTCATTTCTATTACTGCAAGGGTTAAGTGCCATTGAATGGGTATGGGTGTGGGGGTAATGCAAGACTGAGGCAGTGGACCTTTCACCTCCAAACAACTTTTACTCAAATGAAAAATCTCCCCAAACTGCCTATATATTGTGTTAACAGTTTTTTAATAGCATCTTTACTTTTTAAGAAATTTGCAGATATTGCTGCAGTCCAGTGCAGTACATCAAGCTGGCTTTTCTAGCAGTCCCTTCTGTTGTGAAACACCCTTTGCCTCCTAGATGTTCCCATACGTGGAGCTTTCCCAATGTCTGTGCAGGAAGCAGGTCCGTGCCTTTACAACCTTAAAGTTTAACCCCTTGAGAACAAGAGGGATGTGCAGTGGATTGCTTCACAATGCATTACACTTCCATCTGATACTCAAGCATTTAATATTATGAGAATGTGATCAGCTAGCAATGTGATTGCTCTCTCTATATCTTCAACCTGCTTTACCAGCATAATGACAAAGTCTGCTGATAACCTGGAGCTCTGCTGACACAGAATTTGGCTGCTTGTCAAGCAGCCTGAATGTACAATGTCCTGCACTGAATTCAGCTATTGACTTTAGTGGAAGAATTGGACAGACATGCACAATGATTGGCAACAAGGGAAAGGGGGGCAAGTTAAAATAGTACATTTGCAGCTCTGTAGGTGGAGATCTCTATCAATCATTATAACAGGACTAAGATGGCAGCATACATCCTATGCAACTCAGAGATGAAACAAGGTTATAAATATATGTGGGGAAACATGTTTAAGCCCTAAAAATAGTTTATTTGGCTTCAGTTGCAATATAAGAATTGTTCAGAAACAGGAAGTGACAGGTCCACTCTATATCTAAATAAGGCAAAAACTAGATTCTAAATACAGAAAACTGCAAGTACATCATATAAGTGATTTTGAAAGATCTCAACATTGATTTGAGGTGATGGTGTTGCTTGCGCCCTTTGAAAACAAGAGGGGTACGCAATGCATTGGTTTACAAGGTGTTGCACACCCCTCTGGCACGCAAAGGGTGAATGCTCTTAGTTAGACCTCATGGTAAAAAAAAAAAATGGACAAATGGGGCAAACCAACTGCACCACAGGGTACAAATAAAAATTTCAGTTGATTTAACCTATTGCTTTACACATCAAATATTAAATAGAAGTTTTAGGACCTTAAATAATAGAAGTCTCCATCACGTGAAGCAATGCACTGGAGCTCACTTTAGCAATTAAGGCGTTAAAAGCCCCATTTAAATGAATAGGACTTGTCGGACTGTGTATTTATCCCCTATGATGTAGTGTGGCATAATTCTGGGGCAGACCAACTGCAAGAAAGTTGTGCTTCAAAAAAAATAACAAATACATATTGTTAACTGATGCATAGCACTTTTATTTATACGCAAACTGACTGATTATTCAAGTAGAGAAACAGAAATAGCAATTTTGTTTCTTTCTCCCTGTTTTAATACAGAATTTTATTAAATTTCCCCATGTACTAAGGTGCCCTGAAACGCAAGTACCTCTCCCATATATACTGGACCTAAGTTGAGAAGTTCACTTCCTGCTTTAGCTGCCTGATACAGAAAGGTCTGTTTATGGACATCAGCTGTTCTGCTTCTGAATGAGATGACTGACAATTAATTGGTGACATTTCAAGCATTCAAGATGTCAACTCTAAGATAATGTAAAGAGTTAAAAGAACACCAATGCCTCCTAATAGTATCCCATTCCCACCAGCCATTAACTACAGTCAGAAAATCCTAATGGCCACTGTGACTTTCTCTTGCAGCTTTGATTAAGAGAGGACATCCTCAATCAGTTCTGAATGTCATGTCCACTGATGTGGCAGGAGTCCACTCGAGCTCCCAGACCCCCTCCCAAACTAAAGCAGGCACATTACAAAAACCTGACGAAGACGTCAACATTGCATTGGGCAAAGCTTAGGGTTCATAGGTTTTTCCAGGCACAGAAAGGTAAAATGTGGGAGGGTATTATTAGAAGATGTTAGTGTTTCCATAAAATTCATATACATTATTTAAAGGAACACTAACATGTCCTACTAATAAACCCCCATTTACCTTCAAGACAATGGATTAATTTTTTTGGGCGCTTTCCCAAAATGTACATCTTTAATTATTTTATAACATTTTCACAGAAGCAGGCATGATTTGTGTTGGAGGCCTGGAGATTAGGAAGCTTTCAGTGGGAGGAGTCTTGTAAAAAGACTTGTGAATATCTGCCCAAAAGCAATGTAAGTGGGGAGCTGTTATTAGGATGTTTTAGTGTTCCTTTAAATACATTATAATTTACAGTAAATCAGTGAATGTATAAATACGTTTTCAGTCACCTAGACTTCTCTCTTCCTTACATATTTGCTGAAATGCATTCAATTTAAAATGTTTTTGAGAAGGTAACATACCTCTGCAAATAAGGGAGACATTATTGTAGATAAACACTGAGACAAAGGTCGTTTGGGGATATCTTTAACCTTAAATGCAAAACATGGAGAAAAAAAAAATATATCAAGATTTGTCAATACTGTAAAACTTATCAAACTACACAGAAAGTAATAACAGTTTACCAGACAAAATCTGGTGTATACATCCCAATATACCATAAACAGGTATTCGGGGAGGTGGGGTTGTTATAAGTTCTCCTCAGTGGATTCACTTTTCCAGAAGAAAATTAAATTTGAGAGTTAATAATTATTTAAAATAAAAGTTAAATCAAATAATTTAAATATGCACCACATGTTCCAGACAATAACTGAATGATTCAGGAGATATCCATGAGGAAATTGGGACACATTTTATTGAATTTCCTCTTTCAATCCATAACCATTCACTTGAATGATGGAGCAGTAAAACAAACATGTATGGGATATTTAAAATTCATTAATACACTTTTTGTTCACTTGGATAAATGCATTTAAAAGTAAGTAACAGCATTATAAGGGGATTTTTGCGTATAAGTAATAAAGCATTTTTTCTTAGTCCATGTGGAACACAGGAACCATAAAGTAAAATTATCCCCCTGCCTTAAACGGCTCTCAGAGGCAGATACTCCCTGCCTGCTTCACTTTACCCCCCCCCAATAAGTCTAGCTCATTTTTAACATATAGCAAACATTAAAGAAAAACAAAAGCAAAGAAGGAAAGGGAATCTCATAAACTATAGAACACAAGCATAACCCCCCCACACACTAGGGACTGAAACAGTTGTTTTTTTCTCTGGGAGGGAAGTCCTGTGTCCCACATGGACTAAGAGAAAATGATTTATCTGCAAGTATACAGAACACCCCTTTTCTCTTATATCCTATATGCAACACAGGAACCAAAGGGATATATCTAAGAATCGGCAACATTCCAGGGAGGATAAGAGTAAAATCCTTCAAACATAGACCATTTCTATCAGAGACAAACTGGAATATATACTTCAGATGTCAGTGGACACTAACACAGGAATAGGAAACAAACAGGTTATTAGCAAAAATAAAATGCAAGAAGCACACCTACATTAGGTACAACAACCTGTCGTTCAGACCAAAATTGGCTTTGGCCAAAGCCAGTGCATTATAAGATACTGTTTAACAAATGTGTGAAGAGGTTACCACATCACCATGTGAGGCCTGGTCCAAAGACTCCAAGCCATCTGAGGGCCCAAGGTGGCACCCCGGCCTGTCAGGCTGACATCCATTGGGACAATCACCCAATTTGGAATGACTAATGGCCATCCCAGCAACAGATGGAGCTTCAGAAGCCACCAATGAAGGTACGCCTTCATAGGATTGGACAGGGACATGACATGGGAGATGACAGATACCTGGACCAGAATCTCAAGCTGAAGTTCCTGCATGGAACTGGGCCACATGGGGCTGCCTCCAAGGCAGTGACCAGACAACCCAGTGCCTTCATGTACTACCGGACCATCACGGATGGACGAAGTAAGGCCTGAAACATCTAGGGCAGCAACGACAGAATTATGTCTAATCACATACCGAGAAGAAGCCAGAGAAGATTTACTGAAATAGAGAACTCAACTGTATTGTTCCAGGACAGGGACAAAAGCTGTATCTGAAGGTGGAGAGTCTTCTCTTAAGGAGCCTTTAGCAAAAGATCATCCAGATAGGAAGTCAAGGAGATCAATAGAGATGATGTGAAGTGTCAATGTTGCCATGACCCCTGTAAAGACCTGTAGAGTGGAGGCCAAACCAAAATGAAGGGCAGCGAGCTGAAAATTACATCTTGAAAAGCAAACTGCAAATAACACGGATGATATGAATGGATAGATATATGTAGGTATGAATGGCAGTGATGACAACGAGTAAGAACTGTTTTGAACCGGGGTACAACAACAAAATGGTTGAGAAGGTTCAAGGCCAGAAGACGACAGCATCTGCAGTCTCCAGTCTCAAACCTTTTTCAATTTCCGCTCCCTAACTATGGAACTCCATACCCCTCTCCCTACATCTTGAACAATCCCCCTCTGTCTTTACGTCTACCCTGGAATTCTATCTTCTGGAGCATTAGGACCATGTAATACCTTTGGGCAAATTCAGCACGTGACACCCTCACATACCTTGTTGTCTGTCTCATATTACCTATTTAGAGTGTAAGCTCCTTGGGGCAGGGACCTCTCTCCTATAGTTTCTATGCATGTGACACTTATTTTATCCCCTTTTATTTATTGTAACATCCGTCTGTAAGGTACTGCATACACTGTGTGGCACCATATAAAGTTATGCATACATTACTGGAAACTAAAAAAAATTTGGAATACAATCTTGTGAACCTTTGCCAAGAGCGGACAGGTACCAAAACACGCATATCTACCAGAGAAGAGCTTGTGCCTAAAAACAGATTTCACACTGGACATAAAGTAGTGACAGGGTGAGGTCTATATGGTATCCTTCTGAAAAAAACACAAAACCCAATGATTAGGAATGGAAAAAAAAGCAACTTCATACTGCCTGAGGTGGACCAGACTCCCCCACAATTCATGCGGAGATAGGCTTGTCAGTTTTGGGTTTCATAGTTGGCTTTTTACTTATTTAGGCCTGGTTGGATTTTTACTTTTCTAGGCCTGGTTGGCTTTTAGGTTAGACATGCCTGGGCAGCTGTAGGAATAGGTGCAGTGGATGCATACCCATACTTACCGGGGTAACGAAAACCACCCATTATCCATGGGGGAAAAAAAAGGAATGCTTAGACGTTACCTGAGGCAATGAAGTACTGTTGCCTCCAGTGGCATGAGTTATAACCTTTTCCAGCTCTAGGTCAAACAAATGCTTGCCTGCAAATGGAAGGCACACTAATGACCTCTTAGAAGTCTGGTTATCCAACCAGATCTTAAGCCATAGGAGAACAACGAGTGGCCACAGGGAAAGCGGAGGTCTTTCCAGGAAACTTAGCAACATCAAAGGCTACTTCTGCAAGATACATAATAGAATCAAGGATCTTATAGATAGCCATAACAATAGCCTCATTATGTGCATCAGCATGAACAGCCCTCAAAAGCTAATCCCCATACAGCCACAGCACTAGTCATCCAAGGGACAGTAAAGGTGGGGTGTAAAGCAGCAAAATTGTGAGAGGTTGAGGGTGCCTCTCTTAAACATCAGGAGAGAGAGATATGGAGACGCTTAGGAAGGGAAAACTTCTTGTCAAACATCCTTCATTCCTCCAGGAAAACCTGGTCTAAATAATGGTGAAGAGGAAGAGTGACAGGGGAAGAAAAAATTTAATCTGAGGCCTTTCAGACCTTTAAGATACCCTGGATAAGACTTTCAGTAGGACAATCAAGGTCTTCTTAAAATGACTCCTCAAGAGAGAAGGAAGATTCCAGATTGGTCATCTCGGAGTCCCCTTCCTCAACAGCGGCATCCCCAACATGGAAACATTACACTCTGCAAAATTAGTTGAAATGCCTTTTGCAGGAACAGGATGGTAATGGAATCAAGACTGTAAAATCCTTTGAATAGAGCAAGGGATGGAACTCAGAGGAAATTAAAGCCTTAACCCAAAGAGGGTTCCTTTTAAATACACGATGACCCCAGGGTTTTTTCTGCGGGCCACAGAGCAAGAGAAGCATAAAGTACCAGAAGAATCCCTAGAAAGACTAATCTGACATGAGGAGCAATCGGGTTAAGGGGGGACCCCGAAAGCCTTGGTAGCCTTAGTCTTCCCCATGTCTCCTTTAGGCTCAGGCAAGAGACTCCTTAAGATTGAAGGAAGAAAAGTCAAAGTAGAATAACATACTTATATAAAGTTAAAATTACTTATTTAACTGAAAAAGTGGTGCAGAAAGAGGGAGAGACCAGACTCATATGTTGCACATTGAATCCAAAAAGGAAAAGGGTAAGTATGACTACCTTCTTCTCATAAACTGAAGTCTGGGAAAACAGACTAATGGATAGTGTAGCTTCCTTTTCAAGAAAATGGCACACTGGCTCCCCAGTAGATTTACAAGATTTACAAGTAGATTTACAAGAGACCCCCCCATATTAGGGGGTGTCCCTCGGGGCACCACTATGTGGTCCAACAAGAGAGTCACAATAAGCCCCCTTTCACAAACCAGTATTCAAACGACAGAACTGTGTTTGGAACTTTCTGTGCTATGTCCCAGACCAAACAAAGGTATATATATATTAAAAAATAAATAAATAATAGGGTATAAAGGGTTCAAATTAAAAGCAAGTAAAGAAAATACAATCTTTCTCTGGAAAGGAGGGGGAGTATGGAACAGAAACGTACATTGTGACAGACCAGCCACATCACCACAGATAATGGAAATGTGGCTGCCAGAAAAACAGACAGGCACTCTGAATAAAGATATGCTTGTCCTCTTCTGTTTTCAGGCTCCTAAGCACTATACAAATATCTGCTCATTCCAGCTAAGCAGAAAATTGAGAGAGGGCTGATAATGCAAGCCATCCTCAGACAGACTTAGTTCCACTAAGTCTGTTCTTTAGTCATACCAACAACGGAGGCCAGAGACAGGAGCCCACCTAATGGGGGATTTCATAGACCCATATCAAAAGGGAGGAAAAAAGGATAGCTAAGAGAATATTTTCCCTGATCAATCTCCATTGAAGGTTGCTTTTAAAATAGAGTTAGACTGATGTGAGTAAAGTGAAGCAGTGAAGGAGTCCCCGCTTCTGAGAGGCTTTTAAGGTAAGTGCCCTGCCCCCTCGCAGGAGGATACTTCACCCCATGGTTCCTGTGTTTCAGAAAGGATGAAAGAGAAATAGGTTCTTATTTACCAAGCTAAGGAAAAGCAATATTAAAGCAAACAATATATATTAGGTGCTCAAGGTTTGGTCCTCAAGCGCTAATAAGGATTCATTTTAATTAGCCAATCTGTGCTCAAGCGAGGAAATCTTTAAATCCTGGCCATTTGGTAGCTCTTGAGGACTAAACTTGGGTACCCCGATCTACACGACAGAAGAGACATGAAAATTCCACAAATGCCTGTTGAAGTAAATAGAACCATTAACTTGAAGGCAAAAGAGGTCTTGAAATGGGACCACTCAAGGGGTTAAAGTCCATTTAAATTTATGTGAACTTTCATTTCCCTGCTATGGTGAAGTATGTTTCCTTAAAGGGGATCTATCACCCCTATACAAGTTAGCCTTAGTAGTTAGATTATATAGCGAATATGTGTAAAAATATATTAATTTTGTTTTTTAAAGCTCTATTTGGCTGAAATTGATGTAATAAATATGCTGCCCTGCACCTATTTCTGGACTTCAGGTACAGCTCTGGACCCGCAGTCTGTCACTCTGCCTTTGCTCCCCTCCCTCTATTCTGCCTGTAAGCTGGAGCGGTCTCATTGGCAGAGATCGATATCTAGTCAATGAGAACACACCAGCTTACAAGCAGAAAGCCTCTGTCATCGGAGGAGGCTGGATAGTGGGAGGGGAGCAGAGGCAGAGTGACAGACTGCGGTTACAGAGCAGGGCAGCGTTTATTCCTTCAATTTCGGCCAAATAGAGCTTTAAAAAACAGAATTAATATACTTTTAAACATATTCTCTATATAATCTAACTAATAAGGCTAACTTATATAGGGGTTATATATCCCCTTTAAAATTGCACCTCTTTAGCTTGATTAATAAGGCAATGACATCAAATGGTTCTTGCTCCCCTGTGTCGCCACTACTGATCTCCCAGACAAATCGGGGTCTGACTTCTAATACAATCTAAAAAAACAAACAAACAAGGTTCACCACATGAGAAATGCCATGACATAACACTTACTTATTATATATTTATTACTACTACTATTTTTTTTTTTTTTTTTTTTTTTTTTAACGGGCATCTTGTCACATTTTCCAACTTGTTTTCTTTCTACCTCATCTGGCTGAGGTGCTCCATTCTCCAAGTTCTTGAGATCTCTCTTTCTCCTTGTGAAGTTCCAATAATCCTTGTCACTCCCACCTGAAGCCTGTTCTTCATCTTCCCTTCAAGATGGGAGGACAAAGGTAGAAATAAAAACCTAGTTCACATTTTTGGATTCACTAAACAAGAATGCAATGTATAAGACTTCAAATGTTTTATAGCTGCACCTTTCTGGTTGAATGTGATTGTAGTGCATCATCTCATACCAAATACACTAAGGTAAGCGAAGTCACTCCAGTGAGAAAAAATTCTCCATACCCTATCAATGAAGCCTATGCACCAAGATATCTCCAATTTGAAAAGGAGGCTTCATATAACAACACTGTACGTATATACAGAAAGTCCCATCTCTCAGTCCTTTGTGGTTTGAGAGATATTTGCCGCTTAAGTTCCCCCCTGCTTGCAAACCAGGCACACTTTGCAGACTGTTCCAATTAAGTAATTATTTTTAAAGGGATAGTAATGTTTCATAATAAAAACAGCTCTAATTAATCATCATAGTATTTGGACTTTGAAGAGTGTTATTTCAATTCTGTCAGAGTTGTAGTTCCAGAGTAATTCAATGACAAAGTGTCCCCCTCCCTCCCCTTTTACTGATGTCACACTGTTCAGCCTAAGCAGAAGGAAGGTGTCCAGGTAGACTGCAGAGAGGGACAATCTTCAATTAAGATAAGGGAAAAACCTGAAAAACTTGTCAAGGAGGGCAGGGATTTCATTGTTTTCATATAAAGAAGAGTGTCCCCTTCTGTTATCTGTCCAGTCTATGGACTGCATTCCACATCTGAGAAGAGATGGCTTACAATAGGTAAAAGGGGCGGGAGGGGGGAAACTTTGCTTGTGAATATCTCATAAACCATAAAGGTTTGAGAGATAACACTTATATCATTCTTCATGTTTTTTTAATGCCTACAAAATAAAATAAAGTTAAAACGAAGTATTACTATCCCTTTAAAGATCACTATTTAGGCTCTGCTGAAGAGCCCCCGGCTAGTCCCAGGACCAGGATCTCCTGCTGTCAGCACAGCACTGACATCAGGAAAAGGGGAGGAAGGGGGAAATTTAGCAGCAGCTATCTCTCTGAGAGATGGGACTTTCTGTGTATACCTTATTTTTTTTTACATCTACAATATTGAATCAAGTGAAATACGGGCATTACTGACCCTTTAAATAATGTGTTCGGTTCTAAGCAATTAAAACAGTGATACTATCTTATTTCTGTTATGAGCAAAACCCTAGTGAGGGAAATAAGGGAGGTATTTATACCTTCCCTAATAGCAAGAGTACCTGTAGCTGGGAGCTACCAACCAAGAAGGTGAGAGGTGCCAAAACCTCTCAAATAATGACCTCCTTAGCTAGTAGCACCTAGCACACAGGAACTTTTGCAATTGGGGAAGGTATCAATGCCTTCCTTTTTTCTATCAATAAGATTGTATCACTGTCTTAATTGCTTAGAACTGACTACATGTTCATTTCAAATTTGAGTGAGATAAGGACTTAACCAATCCGAGGTGTCTTAACAGAGAAACTGAATCATTAAAGGGATAGTAATACTTTGTTTTAACTTTATTTTATTTTGTAGGCATTAAAAAAACATGAAGAATGATATAAGTCTCATCTCTCAAACCTTTATGGTTTAAGAGATATTCAGAAGCAAAGTTTCCCCCTCCCGCCTCTTTTTCCTAGTGTAAGCCATCTCGTCTCAGATGTGAATCTGGTTGTAAGACCAGACAGATAACAGCAGGGGACAATTTTCTTTGTATGAAAAGAATGAAAGACCTTCCCCCCTTGACAAGTTTTTCAGCTTTTTCCCTTATCTTAATTGAAGATTGTCCCTCTCTGCAGTCTACCTGGGCACCTCCCTTATGATTTGGCTGAACGGGGGGGGGGGGGATACTTTGCTTGTGAATATCTCTTAAACCATAAAGGTTTGAGAGATAAGACTTATATCGTTCTTCATGTTTTTTTAATGCCTACAAAATAAAATAAAGATAAAATGAAGTATTACTGTCCCTTTAAGTGCCACCAACCAGTGAAGGTTAATTCTCAAAAACATTCATATTTCAAACAAATGGCTAGTACAAAGATACAATTTTTAATTCATTCTAAAATTAAACTTATCTTAGGGTGACGGGTCTACTTTTATAAAACCAAAGATACATGCAACACCTCAATCCTGAGGAAATGGCCAGGAGGCCAAGAAACTCCTAGAGCTTCTTACTATGCATCTTATCTTGGTTTTATTTCTTATTTTAATGCATTTAATACAGTAAACACACTTTTTCACTTTATGCAATGTGTTGAGTACCCCTCTGGCACTCAAAGGGTTAAACAGTGCCGTTCCTGTGCACCTCCTTTCGGATGGAGTTGTAATGGAAGACAAGCCCACACGTCTACAGCCTTGAGTTTCTGGAGGGCTGTGTACTACAACACTTTTCATGGGTTGCAGGGTATACGAGAGATAGAGATAGAAAGGAGAGAAAGGGAGCAAGAGAGATCTCAAAATGCTGTCCCAATAGTATATGAAGCATTGGTGCTCAGTGTTAATAAATACTCTTCTGGGTGCTCCCCCCCTGCCCAATATTTCACAGAGTGTCTGACCAGACACAGCTGATTTACGGGTGACATACACATAGTGTTGGAGTTAATGGAGCACAACAGCAGGGGGAGGGGCAGATTGGAGTTCCATGCACTTTTTTTTTTTTTTTTTTTTTTTTTTTTTTTTTTTATAACTGATCACCAGTGCCTCATATAGTGGGACACTGATCAGCCACTTAAGCTTTTCAATGGCATAGGGGTAAGAAAGGATTGTAAAGCAATTTATTGTTCACTCTTCTCCTACCAAGAGAGATAATATCAGCTCAAATAATTATTTACCACTGCACACTAATGTCCCGTATGCTTGGATACCAGTGCCAGTGGGGTGAGGACACACTAAAGAATAATATATGGCTCTCTCCTCTGGCACCGGTGCGTGTGTTTCACAGGACTGCTCTACGTTGCTGTGACAGAGAGAGTGTGTGTGTCAGTCACTGGGTTTGACATAGTATCTGTCTGTGTGAGTGTGCCTGTAAACATACAGCTGTCTGTATATGTGAGTGATACAGGCCGCATTTGTATGCTTTTAGCTAGTTTACAATAAATGCGCAAAGCAGAATTCTGTTGAACATTCAGGAGACATCCGCCCAAAAGTTTCTATTAACCCCACAAACATCTTTCAAAATGCATAATCTGGGATGGATTAAATGTCGGGCAATACTTTGATTACTGATTTTATCCCATGGACTCCAATAGGAAATCTAAGCGACAACATTTACCATCTGCAATGGAATCCAGTTCTTTATCTGAAACTTACCCCTCCGAGTCAGAACTAGAGGCCTCGTGGCCCTGCTCCATTTTCCATCTCTTGTATCTATCAATGAGTTCTGTTAAATAAGATGTTTTTTTGGCATTTCGGACAATAAATTTATGTTTCAGCAGTTCTTTTGCTGTAGGTCTCTGAAAAAACAAGCACATAAGGATCAAGTAATGAAATCATCAGGAATCCTAAAGGTTTAATGTACATTAAAGGGATAGTAAACCCCCCCCCCCCAACAACTTGACAGCAAAATACAGCAATCATAGAAACATACCAATCGCACTTAGTCCCATCTCTCAAACCTTTATGGTTTGAGAGATGCAAGGCAAGAAAGACCTCCGCTCCCTCCCCCTTCTCATATGTCTGCTGAATAGCGGACGTCATGAGATCCGGCTTCCAGCACCAGACGGCAGCTGTGCAGGAGCGCTGTCATCTAGATATCTCCGTGTTATTACTTCATGGGTATGGTCTATAACATGTGCCTGGCTTGCAAGCACATGTTGTAGACCATTCCTATGAAGTAATTATACGGAGATATCTAGATGTCAGAACTCCTGCAAAACCGCCGGAAGTCAGCCGACCGGATTCTGCCTCTGAGAGCTTTACAGCTCGTCAGGCAGAAGGGGGAGGGACCGGAGGACTGTCTTGCCTTACATCTCTCAAACCATAAAGGTTTGAGAGATGGGACTAAGTGTGTTCGGTATGTTTCTATGATTGCAATATTTTGGCGTCAAGTTGTTGGGGGGGGGGGGGTTGGGTTACTATCCCTTTAATTTTCACAGTCACACAACAAAGCCGCATGCATAAAAGGAGAGGAACAACCCTGGAACAGACCATTTGGATAGGGAACACCTATTAATTTAAATTAAGCTTTTAACCACTTGATTGCTAAACTGGTTTCCAAAGTATTACAAATCAATGCTTTGCAGACCTCTCTAGCATTCAAGGGCTTAAAACACCTCACTGAAATCAGTGGGAATTTAGGAAATGTTTATTTTCCCCTATGGTGCAGATAGTGTGCTTCTGAATTGCTCCTCTTTGTGAAAGGCCCAATATTTCCTAAAAAAAAAAATATAAAAATCCAAATGTATGCTAATCATTACAATTAAACACAATTGTTCATGCCTTACCAGATACATTCATATAATAAATAAGACCATGGGACTGTCCCCCTAAGGCAGCAATTCCCAGCTCCAGTTCTTGGAGCACAAGTCAAGTTTTAAGTATATTGCTAAATATGTACAGGTGGTTGAGTTGCAACAACTGAGCCATTGGTTAGCCACTGTTGGTATGCCACCAGGACCAACATTGAGAACACTGCTCTAAGGCATGAATAGTGGGAAAAAATATTATTCACTAAAATGTTAATGCAAATATCTATATATCAAATCATATAAAAATTGAGTGGACAAAAATATAATTAAATTTAGGAGCCAGAGCACCAATTATCTATCTGATTATCTATCTGATTAAACTGAATGGTGTGGTCATGTTCTAAAGGATGATGCTTTAGAAGAAGCTTCCCACGTGTATCAACACCATGAAAGCTGGTTCAGTAGGATCCCTGCTTCCTTTAGCTAACATTTATTTGTTGGAGGGTTTTGAGATGCAATTGGATCATGAAAAGGTCTCCTGACAAACCAACTTAGAAAATACAATGAGAGATAATGAGAAAGAGGAGATTAGCAAGATAAATATATATCTATCAGGGATGGGCAACCCGATGTCCTCCAGCTATTGAAAACTACAATTTCCATCATCCCCAGCAAACCAACAGCTATTCACCCTTATGCAGAAAAGGCAATAAATACGGGAGCAAATGAGCTGCAATATAGGGGAGAAGTAAAAAGTAGTACAAACTGGGTATTTAACCCCATTCATTGCCAGGGTAGTTTCCAACACATTGCTTTGGAGACCTCTGTAGGCAGATTTCAAAACATGGGAAGGGTTATATTCTATGGTGCAATTGGTTTGTCGCAGAATAACTCCTCTTTTCTTCTGTGCATATGGTTCTTGGTGGTCTTGTCTCTCAGAAACTTGTCTCTGCTGTTTTATACAATTTTTTCTTGAGTTAACATTCATATTTATATACAGAAATTATAACATGAGAAGTTAGGGTATAAATCCTGTTATATAGCAAGTGGGATAACTACACTTACATATGCAGTTACATGAAAGGAAGGCAATGGGCAGCACTACAATTGTGCAACAAATCTCATTGTGCTCAGATGGATAAGGGAGTATGATAAGAGTTCTAGTCCATGAGCTGGAGAGCCACTGCTGGAAAGTCTAAACTTAGGAATCACATCAGTTTTCTTCTGAAACAAAATGGATAAGGCAGAAATGTGTACTTTTGGGCTTGCTCTCAGACCATTATCAAGACCAGCTTGCAAAAAAATCCAGCATAGAGGGCATCAATATTTAGTTGATCAAAAAAAGGCAAAATAGATTCTCCAGATTCTATACTTTATTTTAGCAGAAACCGGTTTGCCAGCTTTCAGTATGTTCTGGATAACTGGGTCACTGAAACCTTTTGTCCTTCAATATATGGGCTTCTAATTCTAAGCCATCAAGGAAAGACTGGATACCAAATGGGCAGATCCAGCAGCAGTGGCAGATGCCAATGGTATACTATGGACATGTGGACATGGCTTGAAAACAATGGAACCATGCCCATCTTGGCCAAAATGCAATTTGCAGTGTGTGGGTGTTTTTTTTTCTTGACTTCAGAGAGAAGTCAGGGAATCATGGAACTTGGAGGAATTCGCCATGGCATCCACTGCCACTGCTTTTGGATTTGTTCTTGCACAAAAATGTGCAAGTTTCATTTTTAGACAGGCCATCAGGTCTACTTCCAGCTTTACCTAGTGATCTGGAGAAAGATTTCCTGCTTCAATTTCCATTCTCCCATATCCAGGGTCTATCTTCTGAGATAACCTGCCTCCCAATCGCCTACCTCTAAGATGAATTGCAAATTACACCAAAATGTTTTCTTTTGCCCATTTTAAGATTTTTGTCACTCCTGCCCTGGTAGCACTGCACTATCTGCCCTCTTGACGGTTGATGTAGTATATTGCATCGGTGTTGATGGACTGGCTTCAAACTGGATGTTCTTTCAAGAGGTAGTCCATGTTGTAAGAGTTTAATTTGGCTCTTGGTACCAGAATGTTGACAGAAAGATACTTATACTGGGAACCCCAGATCTTGAGAGAAATAGTAATTGAATCTTACCCCGCCCCCCATCCTAGTTGACTGGCACCACTTGTTACAACCTTTCAATCCAGGATTGAGAAGGGAAGTCCATTGGTCAGAACTAGAGTTATCAGCCAGCAGCAAAGTGATTGCTGCATGACTTGAGACATTTCTTCATGGTGAAGATTAGAAGGATTCTGTTCCAGTGTTGGAGCATATTCAATTGTAATGGTGTCATGGAACTGAGCAAAGGGAACTGCCTCCATGGTGGAAACCATCCTCCCTCTCAACGTCATAACATTTGACAGATAGGTAAGGGATGCAGATTGTATTTTGGACTTGTTTGATGGTAGAAACACTTTCTGAAGCGATGTGTCAAAGACAAGGCCCAGGAACTCCAGTTATTGAGTGGGTAATACATTAGATGTATATACATTTATAAACCACCCATTTAGCTGCACAACTTGTATCGCTAATTGAAGGCAATACTGTAACAGAGAAGATGGAACCTTGATCAATAGATCATTCACATAAGGATTCAGGCTTCCACTTAAGAACTGGAGAAATGCTACCAGAGGTGTCAGGATTTTCATGAAAATTCAAGGCCAAAAACAGACAGAAGGTGAAGATTCTGGAAAGCAACCCTCAGAAACTGGCCAGATATGAATATGAAAATGGGCATCTCTGACATTTAGAGAAGTTGGAAATCTCTTCTGGTTCCATGGCAGTTATGACATATTTGAGTGACTCCATCTTGAATTTGGATGCATGAATAGAAGTCGTTTAACCTCTGTCCCTCTGTGACCAGAATAACCACTCATGTGTTTTAGAGACACTAGTTATTGGATAAAGGCAGGCAACTGAAAGTTCTTTTGGAATCCTGGACAGGAAAAAGTAACCTGATGAAGAACATTTGATATCCTTGAGTAATTACCTCTAGAACCCATTGGTCTGACATGGGATTTCTCTATTGTGGCATGAAATATTGGCCCCATAAATGGAAGTTTATGGGGAAGTGGAAGACTCCTTTGTGTGCCAACTGGTCTTAGATCTGCCAAAGTAACGAATGATCAGTGAAGGTAAAATGGCTTTTGACACTTTTTGTGTTTTGAGTAAGAAATGTAGTCTTCCCACTGGTTGCCTAACTAACAATCTAGTCAAGTTCTGGTCCAAAATGATCCCCATATAAATGTTGATATTAAGGATTTCTTACATGCAATATCTGCATTCCAGCCATAGAACACTTCAGGCTGCTATGAATGCGACAGAACACCTGGTTGCCATCCAAGCAATTTCCAGAGTCTCTTGCCCATTACAGGCTATGACATCCAATAAGTTGCCAAACTGAGGATATAATCCTCTCTTTAGAACAGTCTTCCTGTATGACTGAGAAGCTGTACCTGCCATGTATCCTTAGCTTGGAAAGCCCATGGCCGAAACAAATTCCATACGGACAACTGATAAGCCATTTACTCAGAACTTTAATCAAAATAATTGGTACTGCAGCCACCCTGATCTGAAAGGTGCGATACAACTAAGCACCTGAATAATAAAGAGAACATGCATATATACATAATTATTTCACTTTTTTTTTTAATAAAGCCATTGGCTTGACTTTCTAAGGAAGTTACTGGTCACAAAAGGCTTAAACATATAAACGCAGGGCAACTGGAAACCCCAAAGAGAGCCTCAGAAACATGTGTTAGCCTCATATGTGTTGGCCAAGAAGACCAACAGATCCTCCATAGAACCATCAGCACAGACAGTTTCCATGAGCTGTTCACCCCACATGGCAACAGCCCTGTTAACCCAGGCAGAGGCAAAAATAGGCCTCAGTGCCACCCCAGTGGTAGAGAAATTTGCCCTGAGGAGAGAATCCAGCTTTTTATCTGCTGTATCCTTCAGTCCTGCACATTTGCCAAAGGCAGACAGTAGACCTGGCTAGACGTGACACTGGGGGACCCACACTAGGAGGAGAGGCCCACTGCGCAAAAGCTGCCTATGAAAAGGGGTACTGTGTAGAGAACCTTTTGGTGATAGAGAGTCCTTTGTCAGGGGACTTCCACTCATCCAGGACAATCAAGAGTGACATAGGGAGGAAAAATAGGAGAAGATTTCTTACACCTCTAGAAGACATCTTTAGAGCAAGACCACTCATCAGGAGTAACATGGACCTGAAGGGTCTCTAAGACATCCCAAATGATCCCCTCACACAAGGGAAGCGGATCAGTCTCATATGATAGGAAGAGTCCATATCTTCATATACCCCTTCCTCACCCTCCCCTCCGAACAGAGGCCCATAGAAGCTGTGGAACACTCAGAGATGGGGGGCACATATTTGAAAGTGTGGGTGGGTGGGGGATTCCATGACTGAAGTACTCCCTAAAGGGAGAATGGGATTTGGGCCAGTGAATAAACTGGTTTTACCCAAGCTGGCTCTTGTTCAGCACTGGAGGGGCCCGGTTGAGTAGTAGGGGCCATGGTACAAGAGAACAGAGAGATCCAGAATACTCTCTAGGAAGCTCCATTTGACATGAGGAACAGTAAGAAAGGGGGGGGGGGTAAGGGAGCCCTTTGGTCCTTAGGTCTAGCCCCATGTCCCTTAGAATCCAACATCCTTACAGGAAAAGTGTCTAATACTAGTAAGAATAGCAAGTAACAGTTCCCCAGACCAAAAAAATCATCTCTAGAAAACCCAGAAAGGTATTTATCTGGCAGCCAAAGAGTTAATCTGGAGAATGAGAGCAAGGACAGTCTGTCTCTGCATAGGATAAGCAAGACAGAAGTAAAACAGCGACTGCAAAACTGGCAGCCAATTGGAAGAAAGCCCACAAAACAGGCATTCCGGGAAAAGCAGCCTTCTCAGTTGCTGTTGCCTAGCAATGCCTACAACTCTGACCATGGAATCACCATGGACCCCCAAGACATTCAGGATGTGAACCAGTTGAAAGGGCACAAGGAGACAAGAGCCCACTCTGACTTCTGTATGTCAAACAGCTGCAGAAATGTCCCAATGAAGTTCATCCATAGAAGTCAATGAAGCAAAGATGGTTGCGCAGGAACACATTCTTAAAGGGGCTGTGCACCTGAAAATGGACAATTTACCAAAGTACCCCTTAAAACCCAATGACCCCAGGGAACATGTGAGGGGGCACCCATCAGACAAGCCCCTAAAGGGAAAAGACCCAACCAAGATAGAATGGCAGGGAAGGGGTTAAATCTCCCAAATGCAGCCAGCCTTGGGGAATGAACAGATAGATATAATAAAAATACCCAACATGAGTGCAGAGAAAACCTCTGTATGGAGAGGTACAAGGTAGGGACACTGTGGACCAAAGGCACTCAGAGGGTTAATCACCAATTTTCTTTCTTCAGGTTACCATTGTGAAGGAAGCAGAGGCCCAAGGGACTCTGCTGAGAGGGAAAACTTGGGTTGCAAGATTCCCTCCACAGGGCTGCAAGGGTCCACACAGCACCTGCACACTGGTCAATGAACTCCAGGGTAAGCCCAGTAATGGTAACCTGCCTAATGGGGGAATTTTGACAGTCCTATATGTATCAGAAAATAATAAAAGATCTAAAAACTAAGAGGTGTGTCACTGGCCATGTTTTCACCTCAGAGGACACATCATAACTGGAGGATGTGGGGGGGAAAGGGTTGAGCCTGTCCTTATGAGAAGTGGTGTTCCCTCCAAAGAGGAACTCACCCCATGGGGTACTTGTGTTCCACACTGGATGTAAGAGAAAACTACAAAGTTACCAGCAGAAATCATACCTAAACAGATGGATAGCACAAATGCTGCAAATGTGGTGAAGTATTACTACAGAGAAACTGCTTTAGTGAAAAGATGAACTCACCAGGTTTGTAGCCCTTCTATTTGTATCTCTAAATATTTATTTATAAATGTAAATATATTTGTACAAATACACATTGCACAGACCTAAGGTATGCATTCATGGTTTTGGTTACTATTCCTTTGAAGGAAAATCAATGCATGATGTAACATATAAGACTAGGTTACAATGTTTTCAGTCTTCAAATTTAACACTAATTATATCCACAAGAACATGTCTGGAAAAACATTTTATTGTTTACAATATAAATAAGGCAGATTTAATCTACTGTTTTACCTACAGCTGTTGAGGACTACAACTCCCCTCATCCTCAACCAGCCTGTGGCAGGTTCGGTAAGATAGGAGTTGTAGCCCACAGCAGTTCAAGGTCCAAAGACTTTCTATCACTAACATAAGCAGTGGTCAAACCTGTAGAGCTCCAGATGTTTATTCACTACAACTCCTACCATACTCTTCAAGCAGGTGGTGATGTAGTCCAAGAGCTGGTGGGCAGCGGGCTGCTCAGCCCTGCATTCTATGTGCACACACTAGAGCCAAAGCATAACCATTTAGAGCCAAAGCATAACCATTTTGCAGACTTACAAAGCTAGGCTCCTTGTTTAAGCAAGCTTCTACAAACTCCTTCAAGACTTTGCTATAGTTCCCTTCAAGTGTTGGAGGGTTGTTTTTGGGTATGAGAAATAATACTTTCATGGGATGCAGTTCTGAATGAGGAGGCTCTCCCTTTGCAAGTTCAATAGCAGTTATGCCCAAAGACCAGATGTCTGCCTGTATGGGGAAAAAATATTTTATTAAAAACAAGAACATTATAGACTGAAATCAGAATTTGCAGTTTGATATGAAACTGCTCTAATACTGAGATCTAACCAGAGACACATCTTAGACTACTTCCCAAGGTAATGTTCTTTGAATACTACACCTCATAGCCTAGGTATAATCATTTCTGTACAATGATGCTGCAAATAAGCGCCATGGTCAAAACTTTTTTTATGTGGATACATTTTAGCCCAAAAGATTGCAGATATTTTTGTTCTCTGTGACAAACTGACTAACTGCTACATTTAACTTTACCACCTCCCTGTGTATTTAGGATACTGAGAGAGACTCTTCCCTACCAGAGAGGGCAGGGCATTTAAGAAAAGAAAAAAAAAAAAGGCCTTTGAGGTGGAGACTCCTATCTTTCCTTCCAGCTTGTACCCACCTCCCACACCTCAGTTTCAATATACAGCAAAACAGTATAAAGAAACCAAAAGCAAGAGGAAAGAACAAAATCAGCTTAACATAGAACCCAAGAGGACTCTTGTACACTGGGACTTAAATTACATTGATTTTAACCCCTTCAGTGCCAGAGGCTTGGGACATTTCCTGTACCCTGCAGGCCAGACACTTCAAGCATAAACAGAAGGATAGCAAAATGCTGAATTTCCTCTGGGGATTTTTAGTTACATATGGAAAACTATATATTGTTTTTTTCACAACAAATTGAGCTTTCTTGTGGTACCTTACATGAAGAGAATTTTACATCGTACAAAAAGCTATGATGTCATAATGACAAAAAAAGTGAAAATTTACTCAATTTTGCTAAAATCACATAGTATGGATCAAAAACATTTACCTTGATAGAAAAAGTCAATTATTTGAAAAAGCCCAGAGTCCCTCGAGTAAAAAAATACCAAATTTGTATAGTTTTACCAACGTCCGTGGCTAGCGCAGAGCCCTAATCACCAGGAGCGCAAAATGACATTTTCAGCTTTATAAACTAATATGCGCATTCAAGGGTTTTTGTGGTAAAGCTTCCCTAAAACAGTGGAATAACTATATAAAACTATATATTTCTGGAAAATAGACAACCTGCTAACATCTAATGATGGGTGACTTACCTTGTTACCCCAAGTCTGGTGTGCACAAATGCGTCCAGAATGTGGCGCTAATTACATTTCTGCCCCTTCAAATGTACTGAAATCTATGAAAACCATGGCATTTCCAACTGTATTCATTAGCTAGTGCTCTTAGGAGAAAAATGACACTCCATTGGTATGAGTTCTCCTACCTCAGGGGGAGCTACAAGTACAAAACTACACCTATTGCAACCTCTAATTTTTTTTAACATTTTCTCAAACATTACTTGTCTGTACAAAAATGGTTATAACAACTACAGAAGTGAAGAAAGGGTACACAAACCATACCATTTTGGAAAGAAGACACCCTGCCGCATCCAATGATGGGTGACTTGCCTTCTTACCCTAAGCCTGGTGTGCACCAATGCCTCCAGAATGTGGCGCTAATGAAAAAAAAAAAAAAAAAAAAAAAAAGCATTTTCTTACATTTCTGCCCCTGCAAATGTACTGAAATCTATGAAAACCATGGCATTTCCAAATGTATTCATTAGCTAGTGCACTTAGGAGGAAAAATGGCACCCCATTGGTATAAGCTGACATGTGCTTCTGGCA
The DNA here is from genome assembly GCA_037306005.1 of Rhinophrynus dorsalis. NCBI lineage: Eukaryota > Metazoa > Chordata > Amphibia > Anura > Rhinophrynidae > Rhinophrynus > Rhinophrynus dorsalis. The sequence continues at coordinate 416,584,181 of CM074719.1, read as the reverse complement.
CCCCTACGGTATAACAACACCTACCTGTCTTCTTTGGAAATGGCTGCTGGTACTAAAATGTTCATAACTTTTAGATACATGAAGGAAAGGTAAAAAGTGTATACCATTTTGGAAAGTAGACATTCACCTGCATCACATGGGGGGGTCACTTGCCTTTCTACCCCCTGGCTGAAGTGCTTAATTCTTTCCAAAAGGTGGCGCTATAGGAATAAATACATGTATTTTTTACATTTACATCACTTCAAAGATACTAAAATCTTTGAAAACCATAACATTTCCTACTGTATTCAGTACCTGCTACCAACATGTGTGGGATAACATGCAATATGGTGGTAGGAACACTTACCTAAACCTGACACTTTTGTTTTTTAAATTATCTGCCTGCACGAAAAGTGTCATAACCGTTATAGATATGCAGGAAAGGTAGAGAAATCATACCATTTTGTAAAGAGGATAACCTTCCGCATCTAATGAGGGGTCCCTTGCCTTCTTACCCCAATACTGGTGTGCATAAATGTTTCCAGAAGAAGGTGATATAGGAAAAAAATTGCATCTTTTTACATTTCTGCCCCTTCAAATGTATGGAGTTCTGTGAAAACCATGGAATTTTCAACTGCATTCGTTAGCTAGTGCTCTTAGGAGTTCGGGTAGGAGAGAGGGGAGAGAAGCTGCGCTTCTCCTCTTGCGTTATTGATCTCCCAGCGCAATCGGCTGGGAGATCAATAACAGAGTGGACATGAGGAGTGATCCTCATGTCCCCCCATAGATGCCAGGCTATTTATTTATTTATTTTTTTAAAAATGCGGCCACTGCATGCTGGTTATACTGGCTTATGCGGTGACCGCATTTAGTGGGTACATTGTACGAGCTTGGCACAGCAGGTATAGCTGTCCAAACTTGTACAATGTACCCACCTGGCACTCTAGGGGTTAAATCTAGGCAGAGAAAGAGTTAATAGTGAGTTCACTAAAATCCTCTTATCTTACATCCAATGTGGAACACAGGAACTATGGGGATATACTAAAGTATCCCCCAAGATTCCCAGGAGGAGAAAAAGAAAAAAAAAAACAAAAAAAAACAAACCTTCACTATAGACCTATTCCACTGTATCCTACTGAAATGTCATCACCTATATGGCAATCAAAAGGGCAACATCACAATTTCTCCCACATCACAATGTCACCTGCATTGAAAGGGAGCACTGCCATGTGAGCAACAGAAGAGCTGTCTGTTAAAATGTCACTGACGCTCAAATGGTTAACAATAACCATTTATTTAAATGGGACTTCTACCCCCTTGAATGCTAGGGGGTCTCCAAGCCATTGCTTTGCAATGAGCTGGAAATCTCTAACATTCAAGGAGTTTACAAGCACTACCTAGTGTTGTCTTGGTATTTCATTAATGTGAACGGGACATGCAGGGAACCTGAGGCTGCTCCACAGCTTGGATCTGCTCATCAAGTCCTCAGCCATGCTGCACTGTAGCGGCAAGAGAGACAAACATGAAGGCGTTAACGGCGGAGGTGAGCTGCCCCTTCAAAGGTGATGGCACTGCCCCTCATCCATTTGATGAAAATTGGGCTTTTAACCCACTGAACACGAAGGGTCAGGCAAGACAGACACAAAAAGGGGAGTGGACTACCAGCTTGTAAGCACTCTGGACCCCAGGCATAGCCAGCAGTGGACTGGTGCGGGATGCACACCAAGTCCAACCAGAGACAGAGCTCCCAAGTCCCTGGAAGGAGTGACATTGTGCACCTACAAGGCAGTGCAACCCTTACAATGCCAGCCTTTTGATGTGGGCAACATTCTGATCATGCTCCTTGAAAGGTTGCCATACAGGCAGAGACAATTCAATAAGCAAACCACATTCCACAGGAATACAAATCTCAGGTGTTATTTGACACCAAACTTGCACATAATTGAACAAGAGCCAATGTGGTTCCAAACTCTGCATAATGAAAGAGAAGAAAGAGGGCCCTTAAACAGGCAAAAACATCTGAAGTATCCACTGGCCAAAACTGGCCTCAACCGGGCCTGTACACTGACATGGTACTGTTTTCTGAAGTTCTGCAGAAACCACATCACCGCCTTACACATCTGCTCGGCAGGGGCCCAATTCTTGTAGGCCCAAGCAGTGTCCAAATATCTGGTGAAATTTGTTATGACTCAGGAAGGAACAGGTTTCTTTCTGATCATATACTCCTGCTCGATAGTGGCCTTGATCAAAGAAGCAATGGTTACTTTGTATGCGGCCTGGACTTCTAGGGGGCTCTCAGGAATGACGAGTCATATTTCCTGAAAGGTTGCATGTAATGGAAATAGGGTTGCACCGATACCGATACTGGTATCTGTATCGGTGCAGATACCAGCATTTGCGCGAGTACTTGTACTCGCGCAAATGCGGAAGATGCCAGCACTGATACCCTGTGTCAGGGTCGGTGCTGCAGAGAGAGAGCCCGGGGAGCTCACAATGCTCCCCGGTCACCTCTTTCACTCCTGCAGCGTCGGAGCATTGCCGCGGGTTACCATGGCAACGCTCCGACGCTAACCTCTGCCGGGGCTCGCAAGAGATAAGCGAGCACCCGGCAGAGGAGAGTAAAGAAGGCAGGATGGGGCAGAGGGTGGTGAAAGAGGCAGACAGTGGGGTCAAGAGGGAGAAAAAGTCAAAAGGAGGAAGGATCAGGAGACCAAAGGATGGGGGCCAAGAAGAGGCAAAAGGAGGGGTGATCAGGAGGGAGAGAGAGGCAAAAGGGTGAGTCAAGGAGGAGTGGGAGAAAGGGGGATCAAAAGCCAAGACAAAAGAAGGGGGCTCAAGAGGGGTAGAATGAAGCAAAAGGTGGGAATCAAGAAGGGGAGAAAGAGTCAAAAGGGGAGAATCAAGAGGTGGGGTGTGTGTGTGTGTGTGTGTGTGTGTGTGTGTGTGTGTGTAATATATATATATATATATATATATATATATATATATATATATATATATATATATATATATATATATATAATATTTTTCAAGTACTCACCAATACAAATTAGCAATACTTTTTTTTTTTGCGGTCATTTGCCAGTTTTCCAAGTACCTAAAACATGTAGGTACTTAGAAAACTGGCAAATGACCGCAAAAAAAAGGTATCGGTAATTGGTATCGGTGAGCACTTGAAAAAAGTATCGGTACTCGTACTCGGTCTTAAAAAAAAAAAAAAAAAAAAAAAAAAAAAATTGGTATCGGTGCATTTACATCACTTCAAAGATACTAAAATCTTTGAAAACCATAACATTTCCTACTGTATTCAGTACCTGCTACCAACATGTGTGGGATAACATGCAATATGGTGGTAGGAACACTTACCTAAACCTATCGCTCGCCCTCTCTCTCTCTCTCATCGCTCGCCCTCTCTCTCTCTCTCATCGCTCGCCCTCTCTCTCTCTCTCATCGCTCGCCCTCTCTCTCTCTCTCATCGCTCGCCCTCTCTCTCTCTCTCATCGCTCGCCCTCTCTCTCTCTCTCATCGCTCGCCCTCTCTCTCTCTCTCATCGCTCGCTCTCTCTCTCCCTCATCGCTCGCTCTCTCTCTCCCTCATCGCTCGCTCTCTCTCTCTCTCATCGCTCGCTCTCTCTCTCTCATCGCTCGCTCTCTCTCTCATCGCTCGCTCTCTCTCTCATCGCTCTCGCTCTCTCTCTCATCGCTCGCTCTCTCTCTCATCGCTCGCTCTCTCTCTCATCGCTCGCTCGCATCCTCGCTCGCTCGCTCTCATCCTCTCTCGCTCGCTCTCATCCTCTCTCTCTCTCATCCTCTCTCTCTCTCTCATCCTCTCTCTCTCTCTCATCCTCTCTCTCTCTCTCATCCTCTCTCTCTCTCTCTCATCCTCTCTCTCTCTCTCTCATCCTCTCTCTCTCTCTCTCATCCTCTCTCTCTCTCTCTCATCCTCTCTCTCTCTCTCTCTCATCCTCTCTCTCTCTCTCTCTCTCATCCTCTCTCTCTCTCTCTCATCCTCTCTCTCTCTCTCTCATCCTCTCTCTCTCTCTCTCATCCTCTCTCTCTCTCTCTCTCTCATCCTCTCTCTCTCTCTCTCTCTCATCCTCTCTCTCTCTCATCCTCTCTCTCTCTCATCCTCTCTCTCTCTCATCCTCTCTCTCATCCTCTCTCTCATCCTCTCTCTCATCCTCTCTCTCATCCTCTCTCTCATCCTCTCTCTCATCCTCTCTCTCATCCTCTCTCTCATCCTCTCTCTCTCTCTCTCATCCTCTCTCTCTCTCTCTCATCCTCTCTCTCTCTCTCTCTCATCCTCTCTCTCTCTCTCTCATCCTCTCTCTCTCTCTCTCATCCTCTCTCTCTCTCTCTCATCCTCTCTCTCTCTCTCTCTCTCTCATCCTCTCTCTCTCTCATCCTCTCTCTCTCTCATCCTCTCTCTCTCTCTCTCATCGCTCTCTCTCTCTCATCGCTCTCTCTCTCTCATTGCTCTCTCTCTCATCGCTCTCTCAATGATACATTAGGTGGAGATGACCAAAAGTATGTGAACACCCGACCATCACACCTATATCAGCTTGTTGGACATCCCATTCCAAAACCATGGGCATTAATATGGAGTTGACCCCCTTTGTGGCTATAACAGTCTCCACTCTTCAAACTCGACAAACCATGTCTTTTTGGTTCTTGCTTTGTGCACAGGGGCTACAAAGTTGGAAGCATACAAAAAAATAAAATGTCTTTGTGTGTTGTAGCATTAAACAATACCCTTCACTGGAACTAAGGGGCATAGCCCAAATAATGAATAACAGCCCCAGACCGTTATCCCTCTTGCATCAAACCTTACAGTAGGCACTATGCATTCCAATAGGAAGCTTTCTCCTTGCATCTGCCAAACCCAGATTCATCCATCAGACTGCCAAATAGTGAAGAGCGATTCATCACTCCAGAGAAAAGTTTCAACTACTCTAGAGACCAGTGGCCGTGTGCTTTACACCACTCCAGCCGATTCTTGGAATTACACACAGTGATCTTAGGCTTGCATGCAGCCATAGAAACTCATTTCAAGAAGCTTCTGACGTACAGTGCTTGTGCGGATGTTGCTTCCAGAGGCAGTTTGGAACTATGTAGTGAGTGATGCTACAGGCGACAGGCAATTTTTTACACGCTACACGATTCAGCATTTGGCAGCCCTGCTCCGGAAGTGTGCATGGTCTACCACTTCGAAGCGGAGCGGTTGTTACACCTAGATACTTCCACTTCACAATAATACACTTACAGTGGACCAGGACAGATATAGAAGGGCAGAAATTTCATGAACTGACTTGTGGTGAAGGTGGCATCCTATGACAGTGCCATGTTTAAAGTCACCGAGCACTTCAGTACCACCCATTCTATTGCCAATGTTGGTCTATGGAGATGGCATGACTTTGTGCTTGATTTTATTCACCTGTTAGCAATGGGTGTGGCTGAAACACCTAAACTCAATAATTAAGAAGGGTGTCCACATACTTTTGGTTATATAATGAATAAAGATTTTTTGAAAAAAGTAGCAAAAATTTGTCCTGCTGCAAGCATTTTTATGTATAAAAATAGTAATTTTAATCTGTTTTAACACTGCAAGTGTTTGGTTTTTTGGGGTTTTTTTTTTTTGTAAAAGTGGAGTTGTGAAGTACAAAGAAGAAGAAAAAAAAATTAAATAAAAATCAGTGCAGCAAATTTATAGAATGTGACACAAATACACAAATAGCAAAATAGCAACAATAAGAATGTAATTAAGACAATTTAGCACATGAATCATGTTCTAGTGAAAATTAAGAGGAGGTATTAAGAGACGTACTACCAACGACATTGTCGTGAAACAAGACCATATTTATAAAGGTATGCTTCCTTCCTTTATAAATCTGTTACTGCAATTTTTTATCGACAATTCTTAAAAGAACACAGTTTTTCCTTATATAGTTCCAAATATGTTTACGGCTATTTTATTATTATTACATCATACTAGTAACAAGTTAAGATTTAATGGAAAAATAAAAAAAATAAAATCGCTACAGCAGAATAAAATGTTATATATACTCAACAACTCATGCACTGCTGGCTGACCCATAATTAAAGCTGATCAAAGTACAGTGAGTATTTTCTTCTATCCGGTCTCTTACAAAACATGTTTTGATATATTTGGAGAAAGAGCTACTCCCTTTTGACATATGAAACAAGTTTCCATACACCTGCTAAAATTACAAATGTAGCAACACCATCTTATTACAATAAGCATTACTCAATTTATGCACACTGCAGTAGATATACCAGCCACAACTGCACTTTATGCAACGAACAACAAACACATCTCCACCTCTGTCAACATTGTCTAGTGCCTGGATTGACATGCTTAAAGAGATAGTAATGCATTAATTATATAAAAAGTAATATTGTAGACCATAAAATAAGAAATCCATCAATGCAGTTCCTATCTCTCAAACCTTTATGGTTTGAGTGATAGAGCATTCTAAAGTTCCCCCCTCCCTGATGTCAGCTGTAAAGCTGACAGAATGAGATCCATGTCAGTCTACATGAGGAGGCTCTTCAGCAGAGCCGCAATAGCACGGTTTAAACAGAAATACTTTTTCAGAATGGTTTAAAAAGTGTGCTTGCAAACCAAGCACACTTTGTAGACCATTCCAAATAAGTATTTCTTTTTAAATCACGCTATTATGGCTCTGCTGAAGAGCTGCCTGTTGATCCCTGGACCAGGCACTCCTGCTGTCAGCTTACATCTGACGTCAGGAGAAGGTGAGGGAGAGGAAAACTTTAGAACTCTCCATCTCTCAAACCATAAAGGTTTGACAGATAGGAATTGCATCAATGGGTTTCTTATTTTATGGTCTACAATATTACTTTTTATATAATTAGAAGACATTACTATCCCTTTAATAGCTGAGCAATTTAAGTTTAATAACAGTATAATACAGGTCACAAGATTCATTGTATGATATAGGATGTTACTTGAAATTAAGCACAAAAGACTATTAAAAAGACATAACAAATGCATAAATAAGCAAGCTCAGATTTCAACTACTCTTCTACTACTTTTGCATAATAAATAAATAGTTTTTTTAAAGTGTAGCTTTCACCTTCTATAAAGTGGTCCTCCTATAATAAAGCATATGGCGACTAGCTTCATAATAAAGTAGTTCTATTAGCTCTCAGAAGTATCCAATTCTGAAGTAATCCTTAATCTTCGTAGACCGGAAGCCAGGAATCAGCTCAGACATCTTGTCTTAGACATGCCTGCACTGTCAGTCCCGGTCTCCTCTGGGAGGCATTGCACTGTGCCAAAAGGCACCAGAAGGGACTAACCTAGCCGTCAGTCTCCAAAGATTAAGGATTACTTCAGAATCGGGTACCTCTGAGAGAGGGAAGGACTCCCACATACAGCCAAGCGAGGTCCCCTTTCACTGGCTGGGAGACCTGTATATAATATGGATTAAGAGAAAAGGATTTAACAGGTAAGACTAAAATCTGCTTTTCTCTATCGTTAAATATGACATACAGGTACCACTGGGATATACCAACATTAGGCTACCAGTGTGGGAAGTAAGAGAAAGGACCTAGCTCCAGTCCCCGTGATATCAGAGTTCCCTAGGACTATCCAGACCTAGAACAGCCCCCCCCCCCCCCCAAAAAAAAAAAAAAAAAAAAAAAACTAAGTGTCAGAGGACACTGAAAACAACAGCACAGCACACAAGAACAAGAGGCAACCAGGGTCAAACAGTTAAAGAACAGTAAGGCACAGGAAGGTGTAGATCCATAGACAGAACTGCCTAAAGGACCTTCCTGCCAAAACGGTCTTAGGTTGAAGCCAGGACATCAACACTATAGTGCCTGGTGAAGGTGTGCATGGAGGAGCAAGTTGCAGCCTTGCACAGCTGTTCAGCAGAGGACTGATTCTTGTAGGCCCAAGAGGTGCCAACAGACCAGGTGGAGTTCAGCTGTAACACGAAAGTGAGCAGGTTTCTTCCAGAGTTTGTAAGCCTTACGTATTGTAGACTTAATCCAGTAAGCAATCGTTATCCTGGATGCAGCCTTACCTGCCCTAGGGCCCTCAGGGATGACAAACTTGAGACATAGCACCTCATCCAACAAGTGGAGAGGTCTTTCCTTGTCAGATATGGGATTAGGACAGAATGAAGGCACAACAATCTCTTGATTTATGTCAAAATCAGAGACAGCCTTAGGAACAAATTCCTGAGAGGATCAAAGAACAGCCCTGTCCTTAAGTCGAGAGACCCCGCTGCAAAACACCCAAAACCATGTTAAGGTCCCACTTTGGTGTGGGAGCCTTGTAGGCAAGTAAAGCAAGTGCACCCCCTGAAAGATTAACTTGAACATCTTGACAAGATGGTAATGTGTATCTGGAAAACCACAGAGAGCAGAAGTCTGAACCGTCAAGTCCTTTGTTCTCACTGTTCTGCAAAAAGGGCAAGAGAACCAGAAGTTTTGAAGACAGATCCTTGGCTACACACAAACCAAGAATGAAAATGGGACCAAATCGTGTGGTAGGCCTTAGAGGAAACAGGCTTCCTAGCCTGGAGCATAGTAGAGATAACATAAGGGGAGAAACCTTTTCTCCTCAGGATGGAGGATTCAACAGCCATGCTATCAATGCCAACCACTCCATATCCTCCTTCCAGAGATACCCCTGAAGAAGGAAGATCTGGTCTCAGTGGCAGTGGAAACAGATCCAAATGGAGAAGCAAACCAACTCAGGGAACCATGCCCTCCTGGTCCGATTGAGGGCAGCTATGATGACCCCCGGACCATCCCAATCTTCCGAAGAACTCTGGGGATGAGAGACATTGGAGAGAAAATGTAAGGCAAATGAAAGCAACATGGAAATGACAAGGCATCTGTGGCAAAGGCTACAGGATCCCCCCAACGGGAACAAAACATTTGAACTTTCCTGTTGGTCTGTGTGGCCATCAGATCTATCTGAGGAAGACCCCTACTGCTGCACCAACAGGTTGAAAATGTCTGGGTGGAGCTCCCACTCTCCAGGTTCCACACTTTGGCGATGAGGAAGTTCGCCAGGACGTTGTCTACCTCTGGAATATACACGCTGGAGATAGCAAGAATATGATCTTCTGCCCAAGCCAAGATAGACCTGACCTCTAACTAAGCAGGAGCACATCAAGTGCCTCCTTGCTGATTGATGCATGCTGCTGCCATGGTGTTGTCCAAATGGACTCATACTGGATGACCCCTCATCTGAAGGGCCCAGTACGCAAGAGTATGCTGGATCTCTCTGAGCTCTAGAACATTGATGGACTGAAGGGACTCCTCCAATGTCCATCTGGCCTGGATCCCAAAGTGACCCGGAACTGCCCCCAGCCAGGCATTGGTCATGACAAAGATCCACTCCAGCATCACAAACAGTTTTTCCCTGCTCCAGGTTGCTCCTGCCCAATCACCAATGAAGTTCCGAAGATCCAGTCGGACCTGTGGAGGCAGGGAAACCCTCAGATCCCAGAGATCTAGATTCCCGTGCCAAGAGCGGATGATGAAAATCTGGAGCTCCCTGGTGTGGGCCATAGAGTAAGGCACTACCACCATGGTGGACACCATGAGGCCCGAAAGTGTCATGAACTTTCAGACCAGAGCAGAGGGCTACTCCAGAGCATGGGGCACCAGAAACAATATTTGCTGAATGGAATCCTCAGTCAGAAAAACCTTCCCCAGACAAGTGTCAAACCTGAGACAGAGGAAGACCAAGTCCTGAAAGGGAACCGGAGAAGAAGACTTTGACATATTGAGAATCCACCCATGGGGAAGCAGAATCTGAGCACAATCCTTGACATTTTTGGTCCAGAATTACCCTGGATGGAGCCTTCAGCAGAAGGTCACTCATGTAAGGAGTCACCTGAATCCCCTGGGTGTGAATGAAGGCAATCAGGGCCCCCAGAACTCTGGCAAACACCTGAGGAGCGGCATAAGCCCAAAGGGCAGAGCAGTGAACTGGTAGAGCTCTAATCTGCAAGCAAAATGGAGGTACTTCTGACTGTCCAGGTGAATAGGAATATTTAAATACGCATCCTGCAAATCCAGAAATGCAAGGAATCTCCTGGCACACAGCTGCATTGACAAAGTGCAAGGACTCCATCTTGAGACACACTCTGATTTGGCCTTTGCGCCTCTCTTTGGTGGGGACGAAAAGCCGCCCATTGCGTCAAAGCTGCCTCTGAGAAAGGGGTACAGCTTAGTGAACCACTAGAGAGACAGGTGTCGATCAGGCATCTTCCACTCATCCAGGATAACGTGGTTCTGAGTGGAGATGGGTAGAAAGACTGCTGAAGACTTTTTATGCCTCTGAAACGCATCAGATAAAGAGAGAGAGATCCAGAATACTCTCTAGAGCAGTGTTTCTCAACCTCTTTTTGTCAAGGCACCCCTAACATGCAGTCTTGAAGTTTTGGGGCACACCCAACCAGGGGAGGGCTGGCAACTTGTGGCCCAGGGGGCAAATTCAGTTAAGTGGGCCCAGTGTCCCAGCCCACTTTTGTTAATTTTAAAATTGGCATTAATGTTCTGAAGTAAGGCAAGTGATACCACATAGCTTACAGCTGAAATGAGGCTACACTAGTGCACTCCTACAAAGCTTACAATTTAAGTAATGCTACACTAGTTATACTATAGAGCTTACAATGGAATGGATTATGCTACTAGTGTCGTTCCATTTGGATTGTTACTCTGTAGTGTCCTTTGTGTAGCTCCATTTCAGTTGTAAGCTCTGTGGTATCACTAGTGTAGCTCCATTTACAGCAGCAATTGGGAGATATAGTGAGGAGCAGTGGCCCACCAACCCAGACATATGACCGGCCCAGGGGGCAACTGCCCCCCTGCCCCCCAGGCCAGCCCTCCCCTGCACCCAACATGTTAACGGTCATTTACAAAGCATTTAATAGATGATACAAATGCATAAATATATAGTTCTTTTTAGGTCTCACAATCAGAATAATATTTAAACAAACAAACAAACAAACAAAAAAAAAACACAAAGGCAGAAACATTTCCAGAAATAAACATTTGAAACTCAGTATTCAGATTTTATCAAAGTTTTTATAGAAAGGATGGGCCACCCAGAGTGGAAGCCTGTGGCACACCAAAGTGCCACGGCACCCTGGTTGAGAATCACTGCTCTAGAGAGCCTTGTTTGGCATGAGGGATGCCTGAGTCTTTAGCCTTAAATTTACCCCTATGTCCTTTAGAATCAGACATCCTGACAAAGTGTCCCGGTACTACTAAAAATACTAGAATACAAATCTCCAGACTAACAAAGTACCATTGAAAGCCAGAAAATACACTTATTTGGCAAGGGAAAGGTAAATCTGGAGAGGGAGAACAAGGATATTCTGAGAAGGATAAGCAAGAGAGAAGTAAAATGGCGACTGCAGCCTGGAAAAATTGGCATTCTGGTTAATGTAGTCTTCTCTGTTGCTTAGCAATGCCTAAAGTTCCATTCGTGAAATCGCGACGAGCCCCCTGGAAGCTCAGGAAGTGAACCAGATAAAAGGGCATGAGGAGAAAATCAAATAGTGCCCTCTCTGACTTTGGTATGACAAACGGTTGTAGAGCTATGTCCCAAAGACGTTTTCACATAGAAGTCAATAGATGGCAGCGGGCGGCTCCAGTTCTTAAAAGGGCTACAACAACAAATTCAGTCAAATTTACTAAAGAGACTCAGAGACCCAAATACCCCGGAAATCATCCAAGGGGGGCTTCAAATTAAGATACAAGGGAAGGGGAAGAGTGATCAATCACCACAATGCCCAAAAGACACCAAAATAGTGAAAACCGCAGAGAAAGAGTTAAACATTATCCAAACTGCAGCCATCCTTACTCCAAAGCCCTACAGGTACTGCATAAACAGTAAATAAAATACCCAACATAAGTGCAGGAGTCTGAAAAGGCTCCTAACGCCTCTGTATGGAGAGGCAGAGGACTAGTACAAAAGTGGACCAAGGCACTCAAAGGGTTACTCACCAGTCTTCTATCTTCAGGTTATCATTGTACCTTAAAGCAAACAGACCCCCAAGAGACTCTGCTGGAAGGGAAACTTAGCCAGCAAGTTTCCCCCCACAGGGCTGCAAGGATCCACAAAGAACCGGTACACTGGTTAATCCACTGCAGGGAAAGCCCAGTAATGGTAACCTGCCTAAGGGGGGGGGATTGTGACAGTCCCATATCTATCAGAAAAAAATAATAAAATGTCTAAAAACTAAGAGAGTGTTCCTTGTCATCCGATCTCTTTGAAGGACACATTCAATCTGGAGAGCAGGGGAAGGGTTGAGCTGGTGGAGTAGGGAGTCTCCATCCCCAAGACTGTCATTGAGATGTGTCTTGCCCTCCAAAGGGACTAAACTCCAGGGTATCTGTGTTCCATATAGGGAGAGAAAATAAAACTGTACTATGAAATATTTTGATCTTTATGATTCTACTGATAAAATACCACATATACTCCATCTTAAACACAAACATTTTACCCTCATTTGTCGTTGCTTCAATTAGTTGTTTTTTTTTCTTTTCAGGAATACCTTGGATTCTTCAAAACCCAGTATAAGACCCAGCGACTTCCAGCGGGGAAGGGCAAAAAAAAAAAAAATTCCATATTTGTAATAGGAGTTCCTTAAGGATCACTAAAAATATACTTTAACTGAATAGATTTTTGAATGGTAAAGAAACAAAAAGCTGCCCCTTTAAGCAGAAAATCAAAGAGTTATCTAATATAAGCTTAGTTGGCACAAAGATCAACCACTAAAATGGTACGCTGCATGTTGTAATAGATGTTTTACAAATTTTTAGAAACAATGTTGTGTGCTCCATCATCCATATGCATGAAGTCTACAGCAGAGAACACAAGTATCTCAACCCTTAGACAGAAACACAGGTTCTTTGTGTAAGGACAACAATTCATTATTCACTAGATTGCATGTGATCTTTAACTAAGACTAGGGAAAAGAAGCTAAATCAATTATGGACAAACAGTGACCTTCTCCTCTTACCTTGGAATCGTATGCAGACTGTTTTATGACTTCTGGTGCCATCCAGAATGGTGTGCCAACAAAAGTGTTCCTTTTGATCTGTGTGTCAGTAAGTTGTCCAGCTACACCAAAATCAGCCAGTTTTACTTCACCATGTTCGGATAACAAAACATTGGCAGCTGGAATAGATAGGGAATATGCTTATTCCCACCTTCAGGTGCTGTAATGTAATATATATAAAAACAGAGTTGTCTTACCTTTAATATCTCTGTGGATTTTCTTTTCTGAATGTAAGTAGTCAAGGCCCTTCAATATTTCTCTCAAGATTGTTGCAATCTGTGTCTCATCTAAGTGACCAGGTTCTAACTAACAAGAGAACAATAAAATATTAGCTGTGCCCTTTGCAATGAACACCCTTCTGGCACTCAAAAGCCTGAAAACAAAAAAGAAGCCATGGTTTTATTTATATTCACAGTGATATGTTTATTTTGTCAGAGGGTTCTGAGCAAAGCGTGAATGGATACCTACACAGGGCATGGAATAGTCACTTTGTAATAAATAGGTGATCTTGAAAAGGAAGTCCAAAATCACCCATATTTGTGATAGCAATTTTTAGTTTTAAACAATAGTTTGAAATATTTAGCTTTATTTATTTGTCACCTTGATTCAAGTTTGCATATTTGAAGACGTTATTAAAATCTACTTATGCGTCAAGTTAGCCAAAAGACAAGCAAATGCACAGTTAATGAGATATTCATACTTGGTACCTTATGTTAATGTAGCGTATGCTAAATTATGTACACTGCTGCATGCACAGGATACTTTCACTCACCAGAAATAAAAGTTTGACTATTTCCTAAACTACACATCTGCCGGACTTTTGCTTAACATGACACACAAGCAGTTTTGAATGTTTTTCAAATATGTAAAAAGAAAAATTCAAGCCAACAGGTCCACTTTAAAATGCCTAACACAAAGTTGCTTTTGAAAGCTCTTTCAAAATCATCTACTTGTTACAAAGTGGCAGTTCCACTAAGGAATCAATAAAACAATTTTTAAGGATGCTACCTTGGCATACAACATATTTAAGTGTATACAAACCCATTTCACTTTTAGATGTTGGTGCTCCTTTAATAAAGGTGTTATATAGTTAATACAGAAAATAGCCTAATACAGAGGCAACACCCCCCTCCAAAAAAAAGAAGACTTCTCACATCCAATGGGGGACACAGGGGCCTTGGTGTTGAAATCATCCTCAACCAGAAGGCTGGACACTTAACAGTCATCTTCCAATCAGAAGAAAATTCATCCTTTTCTCTACTTTACTTAGCCTACCTCCATCCCTGTAGGTCAGTTTTTTTTAAGTGTTCTCTTAGGAAAGGAGGATGATATATTTTCTGGAAAATATATTCTCCTTTGTAATGAAGGGGCACAAGAGACAACCAGTCTGTACCTTGGGACCCCCTCCAAATGAGGACAGCACAATTTTATTTCTTTACTGGGTACTCCTGACATCAAAGCTCTGCCCATGGGTATTTGGACTGTACATGATTCTTGCCCATACAGGGCACCATGAAGTAAACTCTGGAAAACCGGAAAGGTGGTGAGTAAGTTTTTTGATAATGTTTGTAAGATGGGACTTTCACAACACTTGTGCATCTTATCCCTCCCCTTTGTTACTTACCTTAATCCCAAAGGACTCTTTTAAGGCCTTGTGTTATGTTTTCTTTAAGTCTGTCTCCCTGCTGGTTTCTGCAAGAATCAGGGGAGGTGATCTCTACTTGTGCACACAATAATACACGATTACAAAACTTAGCACTTTTTGCATCCTCAGCTCCCCTCCCACATCAACGAGAACCAGAGGAGAAGGTGGACTAGAAAGGCCATGCTAATACCGATGGAAATGTTAATGGCAACAGAAGGCTTTAACGGAACCATACGATTACCACCACTTGTTGTATTCTCAGAAAACCCTTCCCTCTTGCAGTGGGAGAATGAAAAGACCTTTGGCATCAGTGCTCAGAGGCCCTGAGCTAGAAGGAGCTTGTTCCAGCATGCGCGCCTTCTAACTACGACTTCCAGACTCAAAGGGAGGGATACATTATGATTCATAGGATTCTTAAGCCTCTATAAGCTCTAGGGGAGAAACCTCTAACACCAAAGTACCTCCTTACAGTTTATAACAGCATTATTTTGCACCTTTTTTTCCTCCCAAGGAGGGCCTTAGTCTTTACCCTCCAATAATCTTGCTCGTTTCACTCAGGGATTAGTATGAGCTGATTATCAGTTTCCTTTCTTTAAGAAGGGGAGCCGTTTTATACCTGCCATTAATCTAAAGATTTCTTTCTCACTATAGGCTAGCTAAACCTAGTATTAAAGGAGTCAGTCTCCTTGTCAGAGTCTGGGAAGGCCGACCCTAAACAAAAAGGGGAGCAAACCTATCACTGTGACTGTTACTTGTTTTAAATGAAAACATTTTATTAAAAGGCAGAAGGTAACAGAAATACAGAGAACATTGACAAATAGAAAATAACATGGATCTATGTGAAGAACTACTTAACAGAGGTAGAACACATGATCATGAGCGTTTCAGCGCTGCAAAGGGTGACATCAAGCACACAACTGCAAAATGAGAAGGGATGCCAATAATCAGACACGATGGAGAGGACAAAGTTATGTAGTAAGAGAGCAGAAGAGGATGGGGAGAAGGAAATGGGAGGTCTAGATATTTTAGGGCCAGATAACGAGGTAGCACCATGAAAACCACCATTCCAGGGGCCCAAAATCAAATAATAACCATGAGTGTCATCCCTAAGACTATAAGTCAATTTTTCTTATGCTAAGTTTTTACCAATGTATCTGGGGACAGTTAACAAATAAGTGGTTGATCTGATTTTCATGGTCTAGCCAGGCAAATGCAAGCAGACGTCAAAATATGTGCAATTAGAGTTTGGCTACTCTAAAAATTACCTAACATTACCTAGTTTCAAATGTAACAAAGCCGCTTCAGGAGTTGGAGTAGGGATGTATTGAATGATCATACTTATTTCAAAAAAGCACCTGGGCCACAATGGGATAATATTGTAATACAGGTACATCTCCATTAAATATAATAAAGGAATTCATCCTGTTAACTGCATTTCCAATACAATTTACAAGCCACTCACACATTTTAGTCAATTTGTCATTGCGTTATATACCATCTTAGCGAGATCTTAAGTGGTGCTTCCGATTATTACAGTTAGATGTTTTGTTTGAAACTGACAGAGTTTTTCAACATTCATGATTTTCAAAGGAAAGGCTTAAATCATTTTTCCAATTTTGTGTACAATAGGTCTTAAAATATGTCAGGCTGGGTGAGCAAATTATATAAAAAGATCATTATTTTAGGCTGTAGTACATTCTAAAGCATGTAGAGTCCAGAGCATTTGAGAAGATAAATAGAATGTAAATAATGGGACACTTGGAAAAATATTCATAAATCAGAATTAGGCAGATTAAATTTGTGTTGAAGTTTCTAAAAGGCTATTGAGACATTAATCAAGAAAGAGCAAGTGAGACATCGTACCTACTTAGACTTTCAGGAGGGCAAAGATATGTTAGAAGTAAGATGCTGGATGGTATCAATCTGTATGAAACGTGAACGAAAATTGACTAGTTTCAGGCAAGGCAGTAAATAAACAACTGAAGTATTAACCAAAAGGTCTATTGAGATGGTAGGTTCCATATCAGTGAGGGCAGCAAAGAAGTATGGGTGAGATGTCTCTATCAAGATGAAGCAATTGTTTAGAACCAATTCGTAAGTGCCACATTTAGAGCTGATCCAGGACCACAGCTCAGTGATTCAGCTGCATGTCTGGGACAGATACGCAGTCATTAGGTGTAGATCATTGGATGATGTAAAGGGATAACTGTTTTCACCCTGATATAGTTGGTATAAATATTTAGATAATAATTAAAAAACATTTAAGAGTAAGAATTCGTAGGGAAAAGAAAACAATTCTTAACCCAAGAAATATTGACCTTTAAATATTTAGGGATGCCTTGGTATCCTTGATTAAGGGATAGATTAATTTACTGCACACATAGAGGAAGGATCATTAGGCTGTTTGATTCCTAAATATTTTATGTGGAAGTGTTTACAATATAGGAAGGAGGATTTGAGAGACATAACAACTGATGGGAGAGGCCAACACACAGGGCTTTAGGTTTGGTGGAATTAATTTTATTTAGGGAAACAGAGCTAAATTTGTCTGTCTGTTAGGGAAGAAACTAAGGCATTAGTCAGGGTAAGGATAATGCTACCTGCAAAGAAATAGACAAAATCAACACATTTCTCGGAGTTTTTTATAAACTATCTGACTCTAAAAGTCTAATACTTTTTGTCAGAAGTTCCATAACCAAAGCAAAGATTAGGAACACAAGGCAGAAGAGAGAATTGAAACCATCAATAAGTACAGAGATTGAAGAAATATAAAGATTAAGGCTTGCAGGAACAACCCAGAGATACCTACTGCAGACCAGATCTGTTTAAGGAATTCCAAAAAGTACCATGTGGAATGCCTTTTCAGCTTCTATGGAAACAATCAGGGTAAGGATCTTGTGGTATTTAGCATAAATCAATTATCTCCAGAAAAACAAGAAAACATAATGCAGTCAAATTTGACAGAAACAATCAAAGTACTATATTGTTATCTCATAGACTGTACAAGGAATAGAGGACTAGTTCAGTGCTTTAAAGTATATTTCTACTAGGGTATACTTCAATTAAAAAACAAAGAATTTATTAATTTCTTTATTCAAATAAAATGTAAAATTTGAAACACCAGTATATAATTGACCATATGTACTGTGTATGGCCATTTAATTTTGTCTCAATACAGAAATGCAAGAGCTTACATTAAACGTGAATCAAATATCTTATATTCACATCATGGGTTTCTTGTGTAGCCAAAACCATACTGGAGCTAATTAACTTTGCACTTATACTGCAACTTCAACCAGTATACATATTGATCATGATCCGTTTGTAATAGTGCTTACTATAATAAACAGTTACTGTGTCGCCACATATCATAAATTGTTAACCCTGTTATGCCTACCAGAGACCTGTATAGATGATTATTAGCTTTGGAGTTTGTCTATATACCCTTATATGTTACTACGATCCTAATTACTTCAAGTATTTGACATGTATTGCCTTTGCTTTTTACGTTTTCAGGTTTTTGGCCTGCTTCACCGTGTGTCAAAGATTTTAACCACGTGGAGACCAAAAAAGCTGATTGTTTACCTTAGGACTTAATTAAATATGCAGGATTTAATCTACCTAGGCAGATGATTAATAGGTCTTCAGATCAGTTTATTAACCAACAAACTTATTTATGTATCAAACTACTATATACTGGTTGCACCACACCTGGTGTAGTTAACACAGATGTTAATTCCACTGACAATTTGCACTATAAAGCAGAGCATTACTTAATGCTAAATAAACTCCCATTTATAATGACACAATCTTTAAATTAAACCGACAGTGTAAACTGTTGGAGGCCATCAAAATCGCCCTTGTTGTTTACTAGCTAAATTGCAAAAAAGCACCTGCATCATTTCATCTCACGAGTACCGTAGCTCAGTCTGATTGTCAATGTTATTGATATTAATGGACACAATAAAACCAGTTTATGGACTCACAAAGAATCAATTTTCTAGGCAGGGTTGCCTAAATTAAGGCACTGGTCCACAATGCTGGGCATAAAAGTTCCATGTCCAGGGACCGATAAGTCAAACGCTCTCACTGTTGGCTATTATTTTTAAAAGAAATTATCAATGCATTGGTCCACAATGCTGGGTATACAAATTAAGTGCCCAGGGACCAATAAGCGATGGCCACACAGTGCCTCACTCAACACTATTACATTAAGTAAATTAAAATATTTTTATTGTCCCATTTCTACACTATTGACACCAAGTCAATAAACATATTTAAATTTTACCATTTCTATACAGATTATAATCGTCATAATAGCTAACTGGTCAGGTATTGCCCAACGTGTTTCACCCCTGAGGCTTCATCAGGGAGTAACACTATATATGATATTTAGCATGAAACAGAATGTTTAAGTTTTCTGGTGCAAAATAAATGCTACTTGTTGAAAGTGGGAAAAGGAGATTCAGATGTTCAGCTAACAATTTTGAGTAACTTTTGAGGTCAGCATTCAATAAAAAGTTCAGCCTATAATTCTGGCAGCATATTGAGACATTGCCTGGCCTGGTTTCAGAATGATAACAACAGTCACTCTTAGAAACTCTGGCAGAAGCGCACACATTGTGGATAGGATGCTAGAGAGAGTAATAAATGGGGAAGAAGATGGGTAGCCAACTTCTTATAACAGAGGTTAATAAAGCCATCAGGACTAGGGGATTTTCTGAGCTTAAGAATCTTAATCACCTTCTGGATCTCCTCCACTGTACAGGGGGTAATCAATGCCATCAATATGATAGAGGTTTAGTGTGAATGGAGAGGATTAGAAAGGAGCTAATATGCAAGTTAGGGGTGGTGAGAGGTGGGGCATTCAGAATGTTCAACATTTTAGGGTAGTATTTAGTCAATTCTTGAACTATAAGTTTGGCGTTAGTAACTTTAGTTGTTTGTATTTATTATAAAAGAAACTTTAGATCTCCTGGTCAGGGTATAAGGTTTATGGGGAGTATTCTTTTGGCCTTATTAGATTTACAGTAAAACTGTTAGTGCACCCTTTGAAGGTCAAATTCAATTCTTTAAGACAATATGTAATTTATTTTAGATCTAGTTTCATAAACAACATTTGTGAGAGATCATGGGAGATCGTTTGTTAGTAATGTTAAGCTGTCTTGGCACAGCTGTAGGGTAATAATAGCAGTTAATGTTACGTTCTTAAAAGTGGAAACCAGTTGTATACAGTAACCATTAATTACAGACTTATTTGCCAACTACCAGGTCAAAGACCTATCTGGAGAGATATGTAACTCAAAGTTTTGTGTAACCTGTTCAGAGATTTTGTCAAGATGTAGAACATTTTTTTTAGGTTTTTCTTTAAATCTCCAGGAACCCCTAACTTCAAATGTATTTTATTAGTAAAGGTTAGAGAGATAGAGGCATCATCAATCCAGGAAATTAGACCTACAGCTGAATCCTTAATTTCAGTAAGGACTTGTCTGTAAGAAAGAAATCTGTTTGAGTATGATTTTTGAGGATTTCAAAAGAAGGTAAATTGGTGGTTTTAATTTTTATGCTTACTATAAATGCAAAAGTAAAATGGATCTTGATCAGGCCACATTTTGTGCATACGGTGCACTCTTGCTACTGTTTTTACACCTACAACAATTCAAAATGAGGGAAAGTGACAGTTGAATCTGATTCCTATGCGGAACCTGAACGCTCTCTATCCATCACTGCATTACCAGAATCTACTGATAAGGTCTTAGGCAAATTGCTGACTAATCCTCCTAGTTTATTTAGGAAAAGATCAATCTCCTCAAGCACAGAAAGGTACACCTTTCTTTCTTCGGATCAAACTTCCTCTGGAGGATAAGGAACCATTCCTGAATTTCAGACAAAAGGTTTTACTCTCTTTCACATGAAACAGGAATTTATCTTACATTCCCTCAACCCTATCTCCTCTAAAGGAAAGAAGAACTATATTCTCTAGATATTGTCAGACTTAAATTCTAAGTCACAATCTTTTAGACAAATAAAGTAGTTTGTATTCCAAAATGTTCTAGGAAAAGCAGACCTGCTTCAAAGACTACTATGGCCTCAGATAAAAACAGATATAATATAAAACAAGCATACATTCTGTAAACCAATACCTGACCAATGAGTTATAATTACTTCATGGGCATTTAAACATCAGGCTTCAGCAGATCAAATCTGTAAGGCATACACATGATATTCTGTCCTTACATTTAGACAATTCTACAAAATTAATGATTCAACTAGCTCTGAACGCAAAGTTTTGAATATGGCTGCCCTCTGAGTGTTGTCTCTTCCTCCTTGTATCTTGGACCATTTTGGGACATACCCATGGTCCCTGTGTCCCCCATTGGACTCCAAAGAAAACAGGATTTTTTTTTTTTGTACTCACGGTTATATCCTTTTCTCTTAGTCCATTGGGGGGACAACTGGTCATCCCACCCAGAGGAAAACAGTTTCCATGTCTGGGTGCCCTGTTTTTTGTTGTTTTTTTTTTTGGGGCATCCCTGGCTTGCTTCTTTGCTAAATTTAAGTAGACCTCTAAGGAAGGAGAGTGTTTAAGTGAGGTGGAGGAAGGGGTGGGGTTTCCTCTGACTGGAAGCAAACTATGAAACATCCTGCCTCCTGGAAGATTTTTTTTTTAACCCCGTGGTCCTCGTGTCCCCTAACGAACTAAGAGAAAAGTATT
This sequence comes from Rhinophrynus dorsalis, assembly GCA_037306005.1. Classification (NCBI taxonomy): domain Eukaryota; kingdom Metazoa; phylum Chordata; class Amphibia; order Anura; family Rhinophrynidae; genus Rhinophrynus; species Rhinophrynus dorsalis. The sequence continues at coordinate 416,562,761 of CM074719.1, read as the reverse complement.
TAACAGTGGATACAAAAAAAATCCTATTGTTATTAAACGTCTCACTTAAATTATCAAAAGATGGAAAAACAGGGTTTACATTTTGCAAACATCAACTCTGCACACAATTAAAGAGAGTTAAAACTTGGATATTACGTGAAGAACAAACGAGGTGCAGAAATAGTGTCCATAAAATTTGAGGGAGGATTTTAGTCTTACCTGTTCAATCCTTTTCTCTTAGTCCATACAGGTTACTGGTAACTTTGGGTAGGCGATCCACCCCTTTAAGTAGGCAGGAGCAATACTAGAAGTGAATGCAGATGGTGGAGCCTACCTTCCCCCCTTGGCTGCAGCTAGCCACTCAGCTCCAGTAAGATTTGAGACACTAAGTATTGACTAGATAGTAGAAGGGAAAGAAGACTCCTGTGAGCATGACCCCCATGGTCTGCCACAGAAGAGCCAACCATGGTTCCTTGACAGGGTGGGAGACCAGTAACCTGTATGGACCAAGAGAAAAGGATTTAACAGGTAAGACTAAAATCCTCTTTTCTCTGTCGTCCAATACAGGTTACTGGTAACTTTGGGATGTCCAACCACTGAGTTTCCCAGAGGCGGGAAGTAAGGCAAGGACCAGGCACAAGGCCCCCAAAGTCACCAGAGCATATATGAACCATCAGATCAGAGATACATCAACAAAAACAAACAAAGTGTCAACGGACACTGAACAGGGGTAACAACACCCCAGGAACTGTCACAGCACACTGAACTAGAGCCAACAGGGAGAGATTCCTTTGTAGACCGCTATCCCTGAGCACTCAGACGACCCAGGACCGCTTCCCAGCCAGAGAGGCTGGCGTCTGTCGTCACAGTGGTCCGGAAGGATACCAAGAAGGACTTGCCCTTCAGCAGATTGAAGAGGTCAAGCCACCATGACAAACTCAGTTCCACATGAAGAGGGAGGGATCCTGACATCGTTAGAAGGTCTGGCTGACCCCTGCACACCTGGATCACAAACCTCTGGAGTTCCCTGGTGTAAGCCATGGTAAACAGGACCGCTTCTATGGTGGAAATAAACTTCCCCACTAGAGAGGACAGCTTCTTGGCTGGAACTGGATCGCGGGCCAGAACAGCTGAGACCCTGTGGGAGATCTGGTGAGCCACCTCGTGCATGAGAAACACCATGCTCTGCTGAGTGTCGAAGAGAAGGCCCAAGAAGACCAAACACTGGGACGGAAAAAGATCCAACTTGTCAATGTTCATGACCCACCCGTGATGGGTAAGAGAATGAATGCAGTCCTGAACCTGCTGATGAAGAAGTTCCGCAGAAGGGGCTTTCAGAATCAGGTCGTCCATGTATGGAGTAACTCTGATGCCATCCCAATGGATGACAGATACTAAGGCTCCCAGGACATGGTTGAAGACTTGAGGAGCTGTAGTCAGACCAAAGGGAACAGCTGAAAACTGAAAGTGCTCTTGGTCGCAGATACTGCCGACTCTCTGGATGAATGGAGATGTGTAGATACACGTCCTGAAGATCCAGAGAGGCAAGGAATTTCCCCGTGGACATAGCAGCAATCACTGTCCTTAGGGACTCCTGGTGATAATGAGTCTCTATCACAAAGGAATTGAGATCCTTCAAATCCAAAATGGGATGGCAGCCACCATCCTTCTTGGAGACCACAAAGAGGTTTGAGTATAAATCTATACCTCTGTCCCGAACTGGAACAGACTCCAGAACATCCTTGTCCAGAAGGACCTGGATAGCTCCACTGAACAGACAGCGTTTCTGTACGCCCTGGGGCGTATGAGAGGGGGAAAACCGAAAGGGAGGAAGAGAGGCGAAAGGGATCTTGTACCCTTCCACCACCACCTGCATAGCCCACGGGTCCACCACTGAATCCTTCCAGGCACTGTGGTAGTGACGCAGACAGCCACCCACAGCCGAGTGGAGACCAGGGTTCGGCGACTCGTGCCGAAGGAGGCTTGGAAGCCTTAGTCTTGCTGGAGACCTTGGGCTTCCATTATTGTTTGGGCTTGGGGGAGGAACGCGGAGCTGCGGGAACCGCCTGGTTCACTGGACATGTCTCAGTCTGGAAGGAACGAGAAAGCAGATTATGCTTGATAGGCGTCTTCTATCTGTGGACCACAGGCAGAAGGGTACTCTTGCCCCTGTGGCCTCACTAATCAGATCCTTAAGATCTGGCCCAAACAAAGAGGTGCCTTGAAAAGGCAATGAGAGCACTTCTATCTTGGAAGCAGTATCAACAGACCAGATCTTGAGCCAAAAACCCTTGCCACCAAACGGATGGCACCAAATAATGCAGCAGAAACATAGTGCTGGGTCTCAGAAATGTTGGCAAGAAGCCGCAACACATCCGATGTAGGAGCACCCTGACGGACAGCCAGGGTGAGTTTTCAGTCCAGACCGCATTGTCCCGGTTCACGCAGCGAACGCTGGACGCATGGCAGTACCAGCGGTGGCAAAAATGGACTTGAGGGAGACCTCAAGTTTGTCAGTCCAGTCTTTCAGCGTGGATGCATCAGCAACTGGCAAGGCAGTGCACTTAGACAGCCTGGAGACAGGAGCATCCACTTTGGGGGGGGGGGGGGGATGAACCCACTGAGCAAGCGCCGCCTCAGAGAAGGGGTAAAGCTTGGCAAATTTCCTCAGATGAATCTGATACATCAGGTACTCCCTGCAGTTTCGGCAGGGAAGATCTGACGGAAGTAGGGGTCTGCCAGGAGTGGAAGACCCCCTGTAACTGGGATGCAGTGTACACCGGAGGTCGCTATTAGCAGCCTTGAACTCTTGCAGTAGATGGGCTCTAATGCATGGCTGGAGGTCCCTGGGAGAGACTCAGGGACATCAGAACATGCTGGGCATAAATGACCTGAGAATTCTCTACGTAACCCTGAATAACATGAGGAGCAATAGGGGACACAGAGACCTGGGTGCCCTTAGTCTTAGGCCTGGCCCAAAGCTCCAAAGGAGCCCCCTTAGCCCCCCAACACACGCAAAACATTGACTGGATAATAGAGCAAGGGCAGACAAAGAAAATCTGCTATCTCTGAAGTCGCTATGATGAGTGGTTGCAGAGATATGTCCCAAACTGTGCAGTCCCATAGAAGTGAATAGAGCAATTACATCTATGTGGTAAAAGCACAAATTTTTCAAAATTGTAACTGATAAGTGAATGTACACTAGACATTACTAAAACATGTCACTAGACCCAATAAACACTGAACCCAGTAGGAAAGTGCCAACAACCCATCAAAAGATGCTGAACCAGCAGCTAAAGGGTTAAGTTACCACATAAACCACCCAACAGACATACAGATAAAACCAATGAGTGCAGGAGTGTGCAATAGGAACTCCAAGGAAAAACCCCTGTGTGGAGGGGCACTGTGGGACAAGTGGACCTGCAGCACTCAAAGGGTTGCTCACCTTTCCTGCAGATCTTCTGTCTTCAGATCACCATGTATTAAAAAGAAGCCTCAGTGGGCAACTCCTGGGAAAAGAACTTGAACCCAAGAATTCCCCCCCAGGACTTAAGGTCTACAAAAGCACTTGGATACTGAGCTAGCCACATCCAAATTGCCACATTGTCGGTTATGGTAATACGCCTAATGGTGGTATTCCATTTCTAACAGAAAAATAAAAAAATTAGCTAAAACTATAGCATAACTGTTCTCTTGCGTGTATCTTCACCAAGGAACAAATCTTACTGAGGCTGATTGGCTAGCTGCAGCCGGGGGGGGGGGGTAGGCTCCACCTTCTGCATTCACTTCTAGAATCGTCTACCCAAAGTTACCATTAACCTGTATTGGACGACAGAGAAAAGAAATTATATCATCATCAATATATGTAGTTTGGTAGGATGCGTCGCTCCCTGTGTGCGTAACACACACATGCACAGTAGAGACTGCCTGAACGATGCACTCACACGCAGTAGAGACTGGCTGAACGTGCCGGCCTCCATCCAGAGCGGGGCGTTCCGAACGGCCCACCGCCTGTCTCCGCTCCCGGCTCCGGGGCAGCAGCCAAGGCCGCTGGGTGGAACTTTGGCCTGTGTACACGGGCATTTATATTCGTGGTTATTATATATATATATATATATATATATATATATATATATATATATATATATATATATATAAATAAAAATCCCACACCTAGAAACCACCCAAAATGTGGGCCTTTTGCTAATAAGACATTTACTATGGCAAATCTGCCAGTTCTATGGCAAACTATGCAAAATTTCACCCATCCCTATTCAAAGATCAAGTATTGTATCTATCCAGTTTCTACATTTAAAATTTTCCATATTCCTAGAAATTGCTGGAGACAATGACTCTTGATTAGAACCCACTGATTACTGAAGGAAGCATTCAAAACACAAATACTAATCAGCTCATTCATATTTTTATAATTTTAGTAAATGATTTTATTCTTACTATTTGTACTTCCAACCAATTAAATAATATGTGCTAATTATTTGAAACATTGTCAATCAGAGAACAAAAATAATTACAATGATGCAGTGAAAAGCATACAAGTGCTCCAAAATAAGATTGAGGCAGACTATATTCAGTAGGCTAAAGAGAAACAATTCTGTATACAATAGGGGACAAATACAATTAACAAATGCTGAAATTTATTTAAATGGGGCTTTTAGTCAATTGAACACTAGAGATGTTTCACCTATGGTACACTTGGTTGGCTCCAAAAATTGCACCATTTTCACTTTCTGAATATAACAGTAAGGCCTTCTGCAGGAAGCTAGAGAGACACAAATGCATAGCATTGGGTGAAGTAAATATTACCAACTAGTTGAACAGCCCGTGTACACGGGCCACAGTGCCAGACAGTAACGGCCATGGTGCAGTCATGCACAGTACAGACTGCCCGCACCACGGCTGATAACAGAGCGGGTTGCTCAGATATCAGCCAATGCGCTGGCAGTCTGTACTGCACATGACCACAGCGTGCACAGCCTTATGCACTGCGCATGACAGCTTCTGACAAACATACATTAGCGAATTATATAGAATAATTTAAATTGAGCTTTAAATCTATTGAATGTAGGAGAGGAGTCTAGCATTCAAGGGATTAAAATAGCCACTTAAATAAATGGGACTTTAGGGAAAATTATTTGTCCCATTGGTTTACCGCACAATTGCTCTTTTGAATGAGTGCTTTATGCCACACTTTTGTTTTTTGTTTTATTATATATAAACATACCAAATCCAGGGCAGAGCCTCCTCCAAGATACTCCATTATAATCCATAATTTTGTATCCTAGCAAAATAAAGAAGAAACAAAATGGTAAAGGAATGCTAAAATGCAACTTGCACTTATATGCAAGCGCATGCTTTGACATTCACAAATTCGTAAACATATTTTCTACCACAGAGTTTAAATACTCTGCTCGTACATAATATGCAAAATGTTGCTATGCTTATATTTATTTATTGTTATATATACATATATCATATAATGTGTCATGTTATGAGCGTTAGGTATATATATGTAACTGAAATGCACTCACATGGATACTGACGGATCAATGGTGGAATGCAGGAGAAGTCGAGTGACACATAGGAGCGACAGAACTGTGATATAACTGTTAAACGGACAGTAATGTCCCATAAAACATTTTCATGGTTTTGTAGAGGAGAAGAAAATAAGCTGAATGGCACAAACCCTTATATAGGCACTGAAAGTTCCTCCCTCCCACCCCTTCTCCTGATGTCAGTGTCTAGCTGACAGCAGGAGATCCCGGTCCAGGGACCAGCCTGTGACTCTGCAGCAGAGCTGAAATAGTGTTATTGCAAAAGAATTACTTCATTGGAAAGGTCTACGAAGTGTGCCTGGTTTGCAAGAACACTTTGCAGACATTTCTAATGAAGTAATTCTTTTGCAAAGACTACTCTAATCTCCTGCTGTCAGCTTTACAGCTGATATCAGGAGAAGGGGAGGGAAGGGGGGAACTTTCAGAGCCTATATCTCTCAAACCATAGTGGTTTGAGAGATGGGGTTTGTGCCTTCAGCTTATTTTCTTCTCTACAAAACTATAAAAAATTTTATGGGACATTACTGTCCCTTTAAAGGTGGCAGCAACATTTCTGTCGTCTGTGTGAAATAGAATATAGATATACCTGACTGTTGTTTAAGACAGATATCTAGGCAAGGCCTTCTGTTAAATTAAGAGTCATTTTTTCCTACGGTATAGTCTTCCTTAAAAGGACTGCAAACGAGCATGCTATAGGCCTACAATTTGGAGGAAAGTTCATTAGCATATCATATTTTACTAAAATATGTATGCTTGATTACTTTTATTTAGTTACCAACAACGAACTGCAGAACAGCGGATAATAGGGCATATAAAGACAGAAGTGTAACAATTCTATGGCACTAAACTGCACAATGTTTATAAAACAGAAAGAGATGCATTAAGGCTCCACAGGGCCCTAGGCAAAGTACCAAATTGGGGTTTCTTGAACAGAGTGCTGCTAGCAGGTACTGGCATTGTGGCTCTAATGGAAGTGGGAGAAACTGGATGATGCTAGATTCAGCAAAGAGAGTATCTGAAAAGAAGTTATGACCCATCACTTGCAGTCAGGGACTCTCGTATTGCCATTGGCCCTAGACAGTAGCCTAGGTTGACATAATGGATGATCTGGCACTGAATAAAATGTTTCCTGCCCACTCTAGAATCAAAAGGTACTAGAATCCTCATTTCAATAACCTTTATGTTTCATGTGATTAACTTATTTTGCCCACAGTTCATTTTTACACACTTGCCTCAATAAATCCTGCACCTCTTGTAGCTCTAAATACTTCACAGGACACTGTAAAGATATAGAAATTTGTGGGAGTGGCCTGGCAGCCATACTGACTGGACGCATCTACCTGCCGCTCTCCGAGACTCCAGCCCAAATCCATCTTCATCCAACGCTGCGGTGCCCCAAAACACTCCAGCCCGGCTCCAACACACTCCCCAATGCACACTGAATACATTGAGCCCTTTATTGCCTGGCCCAATTGAAGGGAGCGGTATGCTGGACCATGGAGGCCTAGGCCTTGAAGGCTGGATTTGGTGGGCAGCTGTGGTCAGACTTCTAATACCTGGCGGCACTTCGAGGGACCCATTTCTGGAGTTGAGCACGGGACTCAGACTGCTACTGGGAGGTGTGACACAGGACACTGCTGGAGACTTGACCCGCGACCCAGAGGACGCCGACACCATAGACTACTGACAGCACACCCGCAGCAGGCCCAATATTGGACCGGGTGCCACTCCAGCCCCATAATTGTGTCACTAGCTGCCGGGTGTGCCCCTGTGTTTGTGTTATGTGGTGGCCTGTCTCACATCTTCACTCCCATTTTGGTACTTGGGCCTACCTGCACTGGGCCCCTTGCACAGAGCCTACAGAAATCCTCCCCCCTCTTTCTGCAACAGGCCTAGTTTAGTTTGACCCACTCTCCACCTTTCATTTGTTATCTTCTCCCTCATACTTACACACACTACTACCTAGGGCCCATAGGGTTTGGATGCTGAAGTGCATCTATGCCTGGGAGCATCCTAGGACTGGCGGTTTAGCTGCCCCCCCCCCAAAAAAGGAGAGGTCTCCCTTCCTTGGAGACTCAGATGCTCACATCGCCCCACAGAGGGTCCACCTTGGTAGCAGCCCCCCCCCCCCCGTGTCTGGGACATCAGCTCTCTCTCTTTGGGGCCCGGCGAGGCCTGCCTGCTCTGCCCCGATTAAAGTACCTGGGCATATACTAGTGCAGGGCTTATAATTTTAAATCCTTTGCTACTAGCCAGACCTGAAAAGTTACTCGCCACTGCAAGCCATAAACATACCCACCAGAGCTGAATTTCTACTCGCCAGGGCTAAATTTTCACTCGCCATTGGCTAGTGGCGAGTAGAAATTTTGAGCCCTGTACTAGTGGACACACTCCAAACTCGTTGCCCTAACCCGACTGCCACCACTGCCATTACTCAGGACCTGGGCCTGCAGCCCTAGTGAAGCAGATGCTCTACTCATTTTCCTCACTTTCAACACTTGGTCACAATTGCAACATCCCAGGTCCCCCTGCTGAAAGGGACCCCATAGTTCCTTTTTTTCTCTGAGAGTAGTAGGCCACGAGTATGGTGATATGAGGTGCCGTGCCCAAACAACTCCGCCATCCAACTCAGTTGTTTCTATATCTTGAATATTCACTACAAGCTTTTATCTCCACAACCATGAGCAGACCTAAATTTCAGCTCACACCCACAAAGGAACTGGTCGATTTCTTCACTAGAGCAGAGGTGCAGCCCACCTTCTCGCAATTTGTGGAGCGGCCCTCCTTCCAGTAGATAGAGGCTCCGACCCTACAATTGCACTCCCAAACTCCGGCACAGGCCGCATCACTGCTCACCTCTGCGACAGATATGCCTTGCACTAAAGCGGACTTGTATGCTGCCCATGTTGAATGATCTACAGGTCGAGGGTTAGGGAGATGATGCTTAGTTTGCAATTGGACTTCCATCTCATGGGTGAAAATGTCGGTGCCCTGGAGCACAAGCAGGCAGAATTATGTGAAACATACAATACGCTACACTTTGAGGCTCAGACTCTCTGGGCGGAATGTACAAGAATGTCTGATTACCTAGAAGATCTGGACAATCATTCTAGGCACAAAAACATACGGCTTCGGGGCATTCCGGAGTTAATGGCGGACCTAGAAAGCTATGCCTTGGGCCTCTTCAACCGGGGGGAGGGGGGTGAGGAGTAGGCTGCTTCCCTCCTGTCTTGGGTGCCTCTTTGGAGGCTCCGGTGACTCACTGGGCTGGGGGGTACCCAGCTCTCTCCCACTTCAGGCTGGCTGCTTGAGCTCCCGTATCCTCTGTTCTGTTGACGTTTGAAAATCTTATTGTTTTAAGCTTTACTGCAAACCTAGACTGTTTGATGATGTTAGACACATTATATGGAGAGGGGTGCACCAGGTGAGAGGATGGGTGACCTCCCTTTCCAGTTGGGTGGAGAGGGGGTCCCTTGATTAGGTGATGATTGCCTTCGCACATCTGGGAGGGAGGTCGTGGCATAAAACTGCTCCCTTGTATCACAACAGCCGTTGGAGGTGGATCCCCTCTAGCCCCAATGGCGGGATTTAGCCAGTTTTTGATGATTTTAGGAATGAGGATGTAATGTATTGACACCCCTTTCTAGTTTATAAGATACACTATTTACTGTGTTTTGCTATCTAGTGGCAGATCTGGCCGAATGGCTATGCCGCAATGTGGAAAACATCACCGGGGGGGAGGGGGCTGGTACTGCCTCCCCCAATCCAGACTGCTATGTCCCAGGGCAGGGCCTGGATGATTTTGTTAGCTCCTCTACCCTGCTGGTTGAACTTCTACTCTCCAGAGTTAATAATACTTCGTTATTCTCTCCCTTGTCTTTTCCTTTGAAAAGGCCGAGGTGAGATACACTGACAGTACGAATATAAGACAACCCATTTTTGCCTTCCCTTCAGGTCCCTTCTGGAAGTGTTTTCTCTATCTTCTCACTCTGTCCCTTCATACCCCTCCACATAACTCGCTCCACTGTGCCTCCTCTTTCATCCTTAACTCTCCTTCCCATCTTTGCTTTTTCATTCTTACTTCTCCACCCCCTCCTCCTACCCATCTTCCTCTCCTCCCCCTCTCTTCCCTCCCTTCTTCATTCCGCCCCTCCCTTATCCATCCTACCTGGGGGCTGGGTATCCCTGCGTCTCCGAGACACCTGGAGGCTTGGAGACTGCAGGCCAGGCTGGCTGAGGTCTCGGCGGCCGCTACCCCAGATTCAGCTGGACCCTCTCATGTCCCTGTGAGGTGTCTGTCGCACAATTGAAATGGACTCAATTCCCCGATTAAATACAGGATTGCTTTCTCTTTCTACTCCAAACAGAAAGCCTTCATTCTCTTTCTACAGGAGATGCATTTCTCACAGGTCATTCCTTTCTACTTCTCCCCTCACTTCCCCACCCACTTTTTGGCAAATTCTGACAATAAAACAAAAGGGGTAGGAATTTTTATTCCATAGATCTCTCTTTTCAACTATTGTCGTAGTTTGTCGATCCCGGGGGGGAGGTTTCGTATCATACATGGTGTGCTGGGCTCTTTTACAGTTACTTTAGATTTAGTATACGCACATAACCCTTCTAAACAGTAAAATTTACTTATTGATATTTTCTTTTCTTCTGTGTCCCTTCCATGGCACTACATATGGGTATTGTCTCCACCTATCAGCTGTGTAGGACCAGTTATTTTTCAGTATTTAAATGAAGTCTCACGCCAGGCTAGGTCAGTCCACTAATGTCAAAGCTGAAACATATAATCAGAGATAATTAGAGCATAGGGTATGCCATGGAAGGGACACAGAAGAAAAGAAAATATCGGTAAGTAAATTTTACCATTTCTTCTGTGTCCCCTGTCCACAGCATTACATATAGGACGTACCAAAGTCATCTCCCTAGGGAGGGTCAATAGAAACATAGCAAAAAGATCAATATATACTTAATCTTACCCATCAAGTGGGAATAACTGCTTAAAGGACTTGTCTCCCAAACTTAGCCTGACCAGATGCTTGAATGTCCAGGTGATCATGCTTAATAAAGGTTGAAACGGACTGACCAAGTTGCAGCCTTGCATATATCCTCTACAGAGGCTTTGGCCTTGGCTACCCAAGAGGTAGCAATAGCTCTAGTAGAGTGAGCCTTAACAATTTTAGGAGGCTCTGCTCCTGATTCTGCATATGTTATTCTGATACAATATGAAATCCATCTGGAGATGGATGCGTTTGAAGCGGTCTTTCCCTTAAATTTGCCAAAAAAAAAAAAAACAAAAAAAAAACAAACCCTAAATTCTTGAGTTCTAGACAAGTAACAGGTGATGCATCTTACAAAATCCAGATTATGGAGAGATTTCTCCTTGTCATTGAGGGCTTAGCACAAAAAGAAGGCAATATGATTTATTGGTTGATATGAAATGAAGATATTACCTTTGGCCTAAAGGATGGTTTGGTTCTGAAAACAACCTTATCTTGATGAATTATCATATATGTTGATGTAATTGATAAGGCTTGTATCTCATTTACTCTTCTAGCTGAGGTAATTGTTACCAAGAACACTGTTTTAAGTTAAGAATTTTAAGGATATATCCTGAATGGGTTCAAATTTTGCAGATATTGCTAGCTGATTGTTTTAACAATAGATTTCATGAATCTCTTGATCAAATCCCTTTCTGGAAAATGAATTGCCAGGACTGCCGAGATGGCAGAAAGCTGTACTTTTTATGGTACCAGGTCTGAGTCTCTTATCATATCCCTTCTGGAGAAACTGTAATACAACTAGGGTCGAAACTGAAGATCTATAAATTCTGTTCTCTCTACACCAAGTGCTGAAGGTTTTCCAAACCTTGTAGTAGATTTTAGTGGTGGATGCCTTCCTCACTGAAATGATGGTATCAGTCACTCATGGTGAACGTCCTCTGAGTGACAGTGATCTCCTCTCAGCCACCAAGTCTTCAATTTCAAGAAACTTGGATTCTGATGAAACATGGGTCCTTGCAGAAGCAGATCTTGCTGATTTGGTAGTGTCCATGGTTCCTCCATTGACATCTTTACTAGATCTGCATACCAAACCCTTCTTGGCCATGCTGGGGCAATCGTTATGATGTTTGACTTGTCTCTCTTTATCTTCCTTAGGACTTCTGGTTTTAATGGATTCTGAGGAATGTAAGCCAACTGTTGGTTCCACAAAAATCTCAGGGCATCCTGTCCTCTTGCTGTCTGTTTCTTCCACCTGAAAAAGAATGTCCTGCTCTTGGTGTTTTGTCTTGATGCAATGAAGTTTATCTCTGGCATTCCCCCTATCTGAGTTATTTGATGGAAAATTCCCGGGTTGAGGTCCCATTCCACTTGGTCTAAGTGATGTCGACTGAGAAAATCTGCTTGGATGTTCTGAATTCCCGGCTAATGGACGGCAGTGATTGTCTTCAGATTTGTTTCTGCCCAGTTTAATATTTTTTTCTGTTTTCAGAAATAAATTCTTGCTTCTGGTACCGCCGTGATTCTTTAACTACATCACGGTCATCATATTGTCTGAGTAGATGCCGGCTGGCCTCCCCTGCAGATGTTCTGTGAAGTTTATCAGGGTCTTCCTTACTGCTCCGAGTTCTAACATTTATGTGCAGATTTTTTTTTCCCCTTTGCCGACTACTTGCCTTATACTGGCTGGCCGTTCCACAGTCTCCCCCAGCCCTGCTGGTTAGCGTCCGTTACTAGGTCTTCTCAGATCACTGTCTTCAGTGAAATTCCCCTCGACAGGTTTTATCTATTTTTCCACCATACTAGCGCTTTCCTTATCCTGGCTGGGACTACAATCCTCTGGGATGTATCTTTGTGATTCTTGTTCCAGTTGTTCAGGAAGTGAATCTGAATGTTCCTCATGTGGAATCTTGCCCATGGTAATACTTGGACTGTAGAAGCCAAAACTCCTAAGAGCCACATAAAATCCTCTGTTGTATGAATGTTCTGCAAATTGAATTTTGAAACACTGCACAGAATCCTCTTTTTTCTGTCCTCTGACAGGGATGCTTTTCCTCTTATCATATACATGTTGATTACACCTCAAAACCTGGTGTTTCTAGGAAATATCTGACTCTTGATAGTTTATAAGCCAACTTAGTTTTTGGGGATGACTATGGTGTAGCATGTTTGTTTTCTGGCTTGTTGATTTGTTTCTGAAATTATAAGAAGATTGTCCAAATAAGGGATTATGGTTGTTCCCCTTAGGTGTTCTAGTCCTGCTGCCAGGATTTTTGTAAAAACCCATGGTGCTGCCGACAGACAATGGTAGTGCAATGAACTGATAATGGTCTTCTACGGCAAATCCTAGGAACTTCTGATAATCTTTCTTTATAGGAATGTGATGGTATGAACCATCAGATCCACTGTGGTGAGAAAGGCTCTCATTGATATTGATTTGATTAGTGATGATACTGTTTCCATCTTGAAGGCTCTGCATTGAAGAAAGGAATTCAGGTCTTTCAAATCCAGTATAGGCCTGTATTCCCCTGATGCCTTCGGGACTATAAACAGAACTGAATAAATATCTGTTCCTCTTTGAATTGCTGGAACTTTCTCCACTACTTGTTTTTCCTTCAAGATTCTTATGATGCCTTTCAATTCTTCCACCTTTAGAGGATCCTTTGGAATCTTTGATATTCTGAATGAGTCTTTTTGAGGTATCCTGTTGAATCTCAGAGGGTACCCCATATCCAACACACGTAACACCCATTGATCGGTCATGGAAATCCTCCAATCCTGCAGAAATTCCCGCAACTGACCCCCGACAGGAGTCAAAGGCAGGGCCCGCTGACCTTTAAAGATACTTCTTTTTGAAGTGACCCCTTCCAGAATAGTCCTTTCTGAAAGTGCCTCTTTGGCTTGGGACAAAGGCAGTTCTTTGCTCAAATGACCTGCTAGGCTGATATTTCTTTGCTTCTCTGAAGTTTTGTCTTCTTAATTTATAGGATGGTGTTCTTCCAGTGTCGCCAGCAGCTATCTTCCTTTCCTGAGGTAGAAAGGTACTTTTTCCTCCGGTCATGTTTTTAAATCAACTCCTCCAGATGGTGACCGAATAGAAGAGAACCCTCAAAAGGCAGAGTGACTAACTTATTCTTTGATGAGGGATCCACTTCCCAGAATTTCAGCCACAAGGCCCTCCTAGAAGTGATGGAAAGGGATTATGAACGAGATGTTAGCTTAATGACATCCAGTGAGGCGTCGCAGGCAAAACTTACTGCCTCCTGGATAACTGCAATTTCTCTCAAAAACTTAGATCTGGAAACTGCTGACTCCACCTTTTGTCCCAATTCATTTAACCAGATCCTGATGGTTCTGCAAAAACATGCCATTGCTGTAGCCGCTTTAAGATTCTAGCCTAATATAGAGAATTGCTTCTTTAAGACTCCCTCCATCTTCCTTTCCATGCTGTCTCTTAAGGAAGATCTGTCCTCCATAGGGATAGTTGTGCATTTGGCCAGCTGTGCTATGGCCGCATCAATCTTTGGAGGATTAACCCAATCCTGTACCTCTTCTTCTTTAAAAGGATACATCTTTACAAATCTTTTTATCTCTTTTTTCCATTCATTTGTGATCATTTCAGACACTGAATGATGGATTGGGAACACTAGTACTTATTTTTTATTTCCCAGAAAGGCCGTATCTAAAACATCTAGCTGTCTTAGTGTATCAGTTAACGCTAGGGACTTGCACATATCCCTTAAAAGGATATCCATTTTGTCTATATTAAATGCTCCTGTATCATCTACTATCTCTCCTTCCTCTTCTGAAGAGAATTCAGATAGGAATTCTTGTGATTCTTCAATTTCTTCATAACTGTGAGAGGTCCCTTCATCCGTGTCATCCACTCTGTCTTCTTCTGGCAGTAGCACTCTCCTGCATTACCACAAATGTCTCCTGCGTTGATGACTTCATCCAGGTCAAAAAGTCCTGGAAATGAACAGGCATTTCTGGACCAGCAGCTTTCTTAGAGTATTCTAAGCACATTTGTGCAGAATCAGCAGCAGAAATAGCCGCACATCTAAACAAGATTTGACCTTTGGAGACTTATCCTCCTTATCAAAAATAGGCTTCTCCTTAGCAGGAGGTCTGCTTGGGAGTAGCAGACATAATGATTAAAAGCACAACTTTATTCAAATTAACATAAAAAAAAAAAAAAAAAAAAAAAAAAAAGTGAATTATCCTAGCCTGACTCCAAACCTGGTATGCTCCTGTATATATAGCCTTCATGTGCCCAACAGTGGAATGAATGGCCCAGCCCCTTCAACAATCAATTAAGGCATCTAAGTTGCTTAAAACAGCAGACGGACAGCATATAAATATATAAAAACAAGTTTTCTTACTTGCTTACGTTGGCAGACAGCTTCTTCCCCTCTTATTTCGGTTAAACTTCAGTCTTCGACGTGCGTTTCAGCCTGGAACGCACGCACTTCCAGTCTGCTGAACTAAGAGGAAGCGCGCTCTGATCCACCTCTCTCAGGCCCTCTGCTGACATGTGGTGAGAGAATGGATAAAGGAGGGACCGGTTCCCTTGTCAGTATGCGACGCAAGGACAAAAAGGGCTTCAGGCATGTACTTGGACGGGCAGCACTCTGACGGCCATGAATCTGATCATGCATTGCTGCACTTTCTGAGGTGAGCCACCTCTTCCACCTCTCCATCCTCACAGCTGTGTAGGGCAAAAAGACTGGACTGACCTAGCCTTGTGTGAGACTTCATTTAAATACTGAAAAATAACTGGTCCTACACAGGATATGTAATACCGTGGAAAGGGGACACAGAAGAAATCAATGTTTTACAAAGCCTTTTTAGCTAAACTACACATTCCCAGAGGCTGCTGTGGTGGTAGGAGGCGATTTCAGTGCAGTCCTGCATAATAATCCGGCCTGCTTCAGGGATGTACTGACTCACCCCCAGTCGAGCCTGCTCCTTAGAGAGTGCTGAAGGGAGCCCTATCTAGTCATGACTTTGGAGACACTTGGATGGACCTCCACTCCAAGGAGACAGATTACATTTTCTAGTCAGCTTCACATGGATCTTACTCCAGAATCAACTTCATTTTCGCCAGCCAGCCACTTCTTTCCTCCTTCCTTGAGGAGACATTGTTCCAGTTGCCTGATCAGAACACTTATTGGTGCTCTCTTCATTTGATGGATTGTGAACTCTGAGGGGGGAGGGGTTCATGGAGGGTTAACTACTCTTCGCTAAAGGACCCCAACCTTGTGGCCCCAAATTGAATCCCAAATTGTTGATTTCTTTACAACTAATGTGGGCTCGGTCTCATGCCCTTATATGCTCTGGGAGGCCAATAAAGTTACAATCGGGAGGGAGCTGATCAAATGATCATCCCATCGTTGGAGGGCCCGTGAGCTGGAGTTGCTGACCCAGGAGTTAGAGAGGTTAGCCTGGGCTCAGATGTTGTCCCCAACCCTGGACTTGATGAGCAAACTAGTGACGACCAGGGGTAATCACAATGAGCTGTGAGTCAGAGGCCGAGAAGGCTATGACATGAACAAAAATTCTATCAATACGCAAACAAACTGCACACCATGTTGGCCTGAAAGCTTTACCCGCAGAAACAATATCCACGCAATTTGAACACTGGGTGACTGTTACACAAGACACCTGCAAGATATAGGAAGCATTTGTTTCCTTCTACACGGACCTATACTCTGACACCCATGTCCCAGGGGTGATCCCATCCAGAGTCCTACCGTACATAGCTGACTGCTCTCTACCATGGCTATCCCCTGATCATAGGCAACTTCTTGATGCCCGAGTGACCGTGGTGGAGATTTCCCATTCGTTTTGACATCTTAAACCCAATAAATCACGAGCCCGGATGGATTTTCTAACAGATACTATAAAACCCTTTTCCTCCTTTTGCTCATCTGGACACGGTATTCAATGTAAGGAGGGATGAACTTCCTCTTCCCTCTACTATGTTGCAGACCACAGTGGTCCTTATACTCAAACCTGGTAAAGACATGCTGAACTGCGACTCTTATCGATAAATATCAAATCAATTCCAACCATGAAAATCTTCACAAGAGTCCTAGGCAACAGACTCTCCCCTCTGCTTCCAGGTCAGCTTTGTGGTGGTGGTGGTGGGGGGGGGGGGAAGCCTTCAGACAACACAAGACAGATGATTGATCTTATCCATGCTGCAAATTCCTCCCAGATGCCTTCTGACATTCTATCGCTCGACACACAGAAGCCATTTGACTGGTTGAACTGGAAATTCATGCTCATGGTTCATCTCCATTTCCACCTTCGCCGAGAGTCGTGGTTAACGGTTTCCACTCATCTCCCTTCAATATCCACAGCGGCACACATCAAGGCTGCCCATTGTCCCCTCGCTTGTTCATCTTGAGCCTCAAAACCATAGCCA